>OY728163.1:1286175070-1287425070 GCA_963277665.1 Viscum album
ACAAACCACACATCTCCCCACACCGCTTCACAACCACACAGTTACACCCCACAAGCATGGCCACACATCACAACACATCAGAGACTATTTTAGATATTTAACAAAGGGGATTATATCACATTTCACTTTATTTTATGGGTGTTGTCACACAATCCATAAATCCAAGGAAAACTATTTCATTAGAAAAATATAAGTTGTTATCCAATTTTCATTTTGGGGTGATATCACAATAACACGAAATATGGTTTTCATATCACAAAAACTATAGAATAGGTAAAGGCTCCCCAAATCCATTATTTTTAGTGGCGAATTCAGCTCGTGCAAACATAATTTCACAATAATATCAAAGATATAAAATCATTTAAATCATTCCCATTTCCCCTTCAATATCAATTAACCGATTAATTTATCTTGATTAGGCTATCACAAACCATCCCTCATAGATAAAAAATATTAAAAACCTCTCTCATGATACACAAAAGTGAGAAACAAGGGTTTCTATACCTCAAAGTAGTTTTTCTAACGTGTTATGCACCATAGGGTGAAGAAGAAACGGCCACAAAACACAACCGCGTGTAAAACCCACAGACCAACGTGCACCAAATCAAAGGATACATTATAATTCAGCCCAAACACACACAAAAACAAAAATACACCACCATAGTGAAGCATGGAAGAATATAAGAATGAAAATGTGGGGGGTAAAGGGGATAACTCATCACATATCACCAATGAACAACAACCAGACCCTGTAGAATTGAAGTAGGGGAAAATGGGATGAAATATCCTCCAAATATTCCTAGGGTTTCTCCATAACAAGAGATAGATTGGTGTGTCCAAATGAAAGGAATCGTTGGATAGGGTTATAAAATAATATGGATCACACTGGTTTCACATCATGTAACCCTTTCATGAAGTGAAATCCCTAGGTTTCCCAAAAATATCAACTTCTATTTAAATTCATGTTTCATCAGCCTTTATTTAATAGCACATCATAAATTATTTTCATTACATGAATATGTTTCATTACTTATCCCTTAGCTGCACATAGGTCATGAATACATCTAGTTACACATGCCATGAATCACCATTTCACATCATGTAAACCTTTCATGATGTGAATTTCCTAAAATAGCTCTATTTCACCTCAAACCATCACAAAACCTCCTCAATAAACCTCTGAAACACCTATAACACTTGAAACAAGAAATGTAATGAGCCTTGATGGAATAATTCTTTACACTTATGTAGGTCATCTGGAAGCCCTTACGTAAAGGTAAGTCACTACTTAACTTCACACAACTTAAATATAACACACTGCATAAAGGTAATATGAAGATTGAATTTAAAGAGATAATTATTTTTAAGGGAACTAATGAAATTACCTTTACAGGAACAATTCATGTAATGGTATGTGTCTATTTACCTTTACTCAACCTTCCAACACCACTGTGTAAGGGTACTACCTGTACATAAACCATTTTCATAAAGGTAACAAATAGTCTTCTCTTATGTAGGACTTTTACTAAGGGTATTACATTACAAAACAACTTCATTATGTAAGGGTAATATGAATTTGGTTTCCTTTATGTAACTCTTTTAAAAACATATAAACCTTTAGGTAAACCTTACATTAGTTAAAGGTAAGTTTTGATGAAACTTAAGAAGACTAATATACATAGGGGTATGGCAATACGAAACTTTCATAGACCTCTCTATGTAAGGATAATTCCTTGGTTACCATTACCCACCTCATCTATGTATGGGTAAGGTCTTGATTGAATTTACATATCCTAACTATGTTAGGGTAAACCATTTATGAAACCAAATTTATTGAAAATGAAATGTTTCTATGTTTTCCCATTTTCTTCTTCATTCATGCATGATTTCATAAAACTAAACATGTATCCCTCTAATACCACTAAAGAGTTTTGTTAGAGTACAATAACAATTATCATATGAATCAAAAGCGATATAAACCCTTGTCTGAGGATCTCCATGCAAGATAATATGAAACTATGTATAAAGTACTAAAATGAAGATCTTATGTAAATAAGTGTACAGTACACTGAAGAGCATCTACAACATCCACAAACTCCATCGCATGGGTATGATAATGATCATTGAGTGAAAATAGAATCCCACCTCCATGGTGTATCAAAAAGTCAAAATGAATCATCTGGCATTTGGATTGGATTCATCATGTCTCCATGTTAAGATATTACCCCTATTTGAAAATTAGGAAAATTAAAGAGCGAAATGGTTCGGCGAGTTTCAACCAAACATGAGGATCTAAATCCACCCAACACTATCATCACATGGAAGTAGTTTATATATGTTATTAAGGATGATCCTTAATTACTATATAATTTATTCATGGTTTGAAACGCATGAATAAATGCCATGTCTACTTCACGAATGTATGAACGAAACATATTCATTTACTCCGTATATGTTCCAAAAATATATGAAATTATCCCATCTAAGGATAACTTACATGAGTGAAAAAATGATAATTGTTTATCATTTTGTTTCAATATTATATTTCATAAAAAATATACCCTTATGTGCATGAAAATCATGATTTGAATGAAATATTAAATGACATATATATATATATATAAGGATTTAGGTAATATCTCAATCACCATTATAATGTAGTTACTACTTAAAGTCTATAGGATTTTTGATATAGCTCTGGTGTAGTCCTCCAAAACTCACTCCAGAGCCATACCAAACACCTAAAAACCCCAAAAGGCATCATGATGCATTAAAATTTAATAAAATACAAAACATAATACACCTTGATTTATCTCATCATACATTCTTTTCCTAAAATTGGAAGGGGAATCAAAGCGCCACTTAGAAGGTCGCCACTTGACCCATTGAAGAAATAAGGAAACCCTGCTACGTTGTCCTCTTATAGCCCTTTTCAACAGTGAGGGACATATGAACCACATCCGAGTATGAGGTCAGCTCAAATGTATGGAATAAGTGCCTCACCTCAAAACTAAATTTGATATCAAATATCTTGGACTATAATCCTAATTCATGGACAACAGTGAAGTAAAACAGATCAAATCCCCAAAATGGGTTGCATAGTCGGCTACAACAGTCACCCCTACTCGAGTTCCAAAAACTCATGATCTTAATATTGACTTAGTTTTAAAGTAATGAAATATTTAAAAAAATGGTTCTTGAAGGCTTCCCATGATAGCCCTCTATGTCTCTAATCTAGAATTATCAAGCCCCATAATGTCCCTGAAGGTCATTATAACATATAAGCTGCCAAATTTACCCACCGGTCATCAAGAATCTTCATAAGATCAAAAATCCCCTCAAGAATCTTGATCTAATCATTAACATCCTAGTAACCACCCAATCATTACAAATATGGATGGTGTTGTGGCTCGAAACACTAGGAAAATACACTATTAACATGTCTCCTCAATGGGCATCTCCGCCTTCCATCGACACTATATAGAAAGCACCTAGATGAAGAGGCCTTGCTGCCTATACCTCATATGAAACATCAGGATCATGGTTACCATGATCCTCCCAAAATTTTATAAGTACAACAAGAACATTCCCTACTTTGGAAAAATCCTTACCTTGGTCCCCTATCAGCATCACATGATTTCAACAAGGCCGAATTATCTAAAATAAAAAGAGGATACTCAAAAACGCCCTAACAACTTAATTACTATCAACAATTTAACAATTAATAGGTACACATACATACAACAATTCTAAGAACCATGCCATAGAGGACTTTCCACAACCACTAGATATGACCCCCTTCCACCAACCTAAGGTTTAATCCCCAGTATTCGGTAACTTCACATTAGAAACAATCATATTAAGTAGAAATATAATAATGATCATATGAAATTAATTATGTTTCACCAATAATGTATTTGGGAAAACACTAAATATATTATTTTCGGTGTTTAATTAATTTATACCTACATCAATGACATGAAATCAGTAACATGACATGTGAAACTATGTGCATATATATGATGCATAAACTCACACACTCATTCCCATCAGGCCAAGTGAAAATTCCAAAAATTGTTATAACAAAAAAAATATGGAGGAAAAACATTAAATCATAACACCACAACCAATGAAAGAAACCCATCTAACTTGGAAACTTAGTCATCCCCTACAAAGGAATTGTCTATACGCAATCATAGTTTCTTACTCGAGTTCCGACCATCACTTCCCTATTCTACTAACCCCCAAATAGTAACTCAATAAAAGGGGTTTAATACCATTTTGTGATGCCATGACTCAAATCATTAGGTTTGAGCTGGTGTGGCACATGACCTTATTAACACCTCCATGTATGTAAGAGAATGTTTGTTAGTAGTGAGGCATGTACTGTACATTGGGGAGACTATGCCCTCGGTATCATATATCCAAAAAAGTAAACACATACAACTGAAACAATAATAAATGTAAGTAGTAAAATGAACACAATGAAAGAAATACTAAAATTTTACCATTCATTATTAGAATGAAATACATAATCTAGTATATCATGTTAAAAGGGATCCCCAAATGAGATAGATCAATTTATGTATAGTGAACAATAGAAAAAAATAATAAATTAGGAACCAAAACAAAATATCTTGGTGTATATCTTAGTATTGCCTAAATATCATACACCATCACCTACTTAGAATTCTGTCACAAGGATCTTACCCTAGAGGGGTCCCTGATTATGAAGTCGGTTTGTACATTGAGATACCCATGCAAGGTGTGAGTATGAACCCAATAAGACACCAACAATGGGACTTTAACATAAATATAATTGTTTTTTAAAGGTTTATTCATTAATAAAATTAAATAATTAAATAAATAACTACAAAATACTCACTTTTTCATCGTGCACTAACTAAACTTACAAAAATCAACATCCATACTTGCTTTGGTCCCATGTTGGAAGGAAGGGTCTGTTGGAACCTCAAAGCCTCATGTCAAACACCCAACCCTACCCTTCTCACTCAAGGGTGGTCTCATACCTCAAAATTTCCATATCACTCAGGACATGTCATTCAGTCCTCAAGATACACCTTATCACTCAAGGTGGACCCAGTCCTCATAATCTCAACCACGCCTTTTCAATCGAGGTTGGCCTCAATGCATCCCAAGCAACACCTTATCACTCATGGTGGAATTGGACATTGACAGTATCATGGAAATAAAAAAGGATAATTACATGTCAATTCTCATCATAAATAATGGGAATCGTCACCCAAACTGCTGCACCACCCTACCGACTTTTCCTAGCCTCAATCGAGCATGAAAAACTCTCTTGTGATCCAATTCTTTGAGTGGACAGCCTTAGTATAGCACACAAAATGATATTAAACCCCAACCTAACAAATACATAATCCCATTACCTCTCTAAAGGGTAAACCACATCTCTATGGACCTACCAATATCTTTGACGTTGAAAGAAGGTTTTTCAAGAAGCCACACACACCCACTCACATGCAAGTCAAGTAATTCAACTTTATATGAAATCCGTAACGAGGTAAGAGATTTTTACCTCAAGACTAACATAGCATTATTTCCAAGACACACTTCCTGATTCAAAATCAAACTTATAGAAACCTAAAATCATCCCCAAATCATCACATTTAAGGTTTAGACAAATAAACTAATATATAGAGGAAGAATAGGGTAGCTAGGGATTGGATGGTGTTAGAATAACTAAAAGAAAACCTCATAATATATGAAACTTAAAGTGAACAATGATTGATGTCGGAGGAGCATAATATCTGAAAGAGATAACTCCCACATTTCCCAAATCATTACTACCACAAAAATTAGTTTTTTGCAGTGCTACCCTTTAACATCACTTTTTTAAGTAGTGCTGATAAAGGGGGATCTTTATCAGCGCTTTTTTTACTAGTGCTGATAAAGGGTATATTTTAGAAAATATTATATTTCATTAAAAATAATATATTTATATATAAATATATTTATATTGATATAAATATAATATATATTTTTTAAATATGTTTTAGATAAGTATAAATAGACATTTACACTTAATATATAAGATATCTAGTAAAAATGGAATATGAAATATTTTAAAAAATATTTTTAATTATTAATTTTATAATTATCATCGAGTAATAATAATTTAATAACAATTTTAAGAAAAATAAGAAAAAAAATTAATAAAAGATCTAAAATAAGTTGAAAACTTAACTAAAAAATCAAACAGACATAACTTTTGATCTGGGTGTGAATTTGAGCTCTACCACATATCAAATTGAATTATGTGACTAGATATATGTGATAGTGACATAATAAAACCATTATTAACATCTTTTTAGGGGCCAAACGACCCAAAAAGCCTCCAAAAACTGGGTTTTTAGTCGGGATATCTAAATTTTCAATGGAATTTCATCCTCATTTGAGGGGGTCTTTTTGCCCTTTTTTAGTGGGGATTGAATTTATTCCTAACTATTACATTCATATTGATATTATAGATTAGTAATTTTATCATTTTTCATAATGTACAATTATTTATAATCAAATATATAACAATATATACATATTTTTTTTATATCCACACATAATATTTAATTTTATAAATAAATAATTAAACATATATACATATAAAGTATATTTCTCAATATATAAGCCTTATAATATCCATTTTATTTAAAATACAAATATATTAATATTTATATACCTATATAATATGTGTGTGTGTTTATTAGTATATTCCTGTATTAACAAACTGATATATATTATCTATATATTCTAACATGTGAATATACATATGAATATATAATATATGTAAATATATGTAAATATGTATAATTATAATTAATGATACACATATATATAATATATATACATGTGTATTTATGTTGTATATATGTATGAATGTATTTATTTATTTATAAACACACACAAAAAATATATTTTATAATTGTATTTAAAACTAATCTTATACATATATATTAATATACGGATAAAAAAATATAACTATATATTTATATTTATAAATAAATATATATAAATATATATTAATATATGAATAAATATAACTATATATATATATACATAAACTAATAGATATATCATTAAATGGAGAAAAAAACAAGATGGATGAGTGGAAGGTGCAAGCGCGCAAGGGAGAGGTCTCGAGTTCAAATCCAAGTAGAGGCATGGTTGTGCTAGTGGGTGTAGGGGGGTAGCACTATTAATGGGTGGGTGGGTGCACCTAGCATTGTTAAAGGGGGTAGAAGGGGTGCAGGTGGGGCTTCCTAGCACTATTAAAGGGGGGGGTCAAGCACTGTTAAAAGGGGGTCTCTTTTATTAGTTCTTTTTAGCAATAATAAAATAGAACCCTTTTAATAGAGCCTCGATTATAAGTTATTTTTTAGCACTCATAAATGATATTTTTAGTGATGATAAGACCTTTTTTGTGTTTGTGCATGTACAGGTCTAGGGAGAAGAAGGGGGAGGTTAAAAGGTGGTCCAAGGAAAAATTATAGACCTTCTCTTAAAAAAACTACCTCATGAGTAGATCATGGTGTAGCCATAGTGGTTGTGTTGTGGCACTAACCCATAGGGAAGAACTATGGTGTGGTCCTCAGACCACGACACTAGCACAAAAAAGTTGATAGAGGGGTCTATTCCCCTATATTGATGGACTTGTAGTGCGGTCCTTAGACCAGGATGCAAGTGCCCCAAAAACAACAGAGGGGCCAATGCCTCTTCAAAACTACCCTTATAGCATAGACATAGGGATACTCCATAAGGAAGCTACCACTTGCACCACAAGACTTCCCTACTCTAGCCTCCACACTACAAACATCAATGTCACTCCCTAACCCCCCTTGGTCATGTCGTAACTTGACCCAGATCTAGAACACTGTGACGTGATGCCAAGGGTAGAACGACAATGTACCCTTTTTCCAATTTTTTTAAAGAAGAGGTAGACCCCCCTTTTCTAGGTCACCTCCTCTTCAGATTTACATTGTAACGGGGTCTTGTGGGAGGGACATTCAGATAGCTCCTCCCAACCTTCCCCCTCTTTTGGATCCCCCATGATAGGGTTTGATTTATGAGGCTCATCTATGATATTTTATAGGTACAATATCCCCTTAATTATTATTCTTGTGAGTTTATCACTGATATGCTGTGGTTTTGTGTTAGGTATTAGGTGTAAATTCCATCAAAGCGTAATGGAATCATCCCAAATAAGAGTATTTTGTGTGAAATGTATAGAGGACACCAATGAATGATTAATTCACCCCTTACTTCATTATTTTGGTTGACACATGTCATCCATCAAATTTATTTGGGGATTTTGGTTTAATTGGACGAAATTGGTGAATAATAAAGTGTTAGTTGATAGGTTTTTTTCTCATAATGGTGCTAGGAGTTCAATGTGGACCATACTAATGTGACTGGCTATGGTTTATGTGTTTCATGACTGCTCAGTGAGTTTCCAGGGGATTATACAATATTGGATGGAATCATTTAATTAATTATAAATGTTTTTAATTAATTTAATGGGTGTTATGGATTGAGATAAGATCTCAGAAGCTTAGATATTCTTGGAAATTCTTGAATTGATTTTGGAAATCATGCATTAAGGATGGTAACTTCATTTTCCTGGTAAGTGGTCCCTATGATAATTAACCATTTTTTTATTTTTGTATGATTATGCAAGCATACATGGGGTTTTAGTTTAAGGAATTTTGGAAGGGATTGAGAGTTTTTTAAGTAGAAACTAAAGTGTCTTAAAACTCCTAAAGTTGGATAAAGTTCTCTATTTCATTTTTAGTGATCTATATTTTCCTAAAGACTATGTTACCAAGGGGAAAGAATGCTATTTTGGTGTACGATGGATCAGAGAGGGTATTTGGGCTTGGGGTGAGAGTAGGTATCCTATATTAGATCTCATCAAGGATAGTATGATAGGCATGGTGGGTTTAAGACCTTGTGTGATGGGTATGACGTTCGTTAATCTCATGTATGGTTCTGAAAACCCCTATAAGGTGGGGTAATGGTCTTAGTTCTTGAGGTGAGTGTGTTAAGTCCACTGAGGCTTGGTTTGGTGTAACGAGAAGGGTTCCCTCTAGATGAAGATCTTGATAGATATACTATGGATATGTGAGATGGGACCCAAGTATGGGCCATGAGAAATGTGTGTATATAACCAGATAGACTTCAATGGGTTTTACTTGGAATTTTCCTTGGGTATTGGGACCAAGATAGCGTGGTGATAGTTTATAAAGGAGTTGTATTGGACTATTGGGTATAAGGTCGGGTAGTGCCTAAGGGTTGTGGAGTCACTGTGGGGTGACTGAAATGGGGTGGTATCTGTGAGTAGATGATGGGTTGGGTATAATAATCCAAGTGGTTTCATTCATGAGCAAGAAGGGTATGTTTTGGGTATGGCATGTCATTGTCTATGGGATAAGGCCTGACATGGAAAATTTCTCTAGTGTGTTTGTATAGAAGGTTTAATGGGTTTTGATTTATAGGGGTTGGTTATGTAAGGTTATCTCCCAAGTTGTGATTTCTTAATTCATGTGTGATAGTCATGGGAACAACCTGATGATGGTATGATTTAGCTCGTGCATGAGGTTGGATGTATTGATTCCCTCCTTAGAATCCACTTCTTGTATACATGATTACCCATGGGACCTACCTAGAGGGTGTATTTTGGATCATTCAGGTGGTTGGCTCTGTAGATTCCCTCCTCAAAATCTACTACTTGTATATGTGAATAACCATGAGACCTACTTGATGAAAGTATTATTTGGATCGTGTAGGAGGTGAATGATATATTCCCTAAATCCTTTTTTTCTTGTGATGTGATAGGAAAAATCATATTTTATGATTTTATGATATCACAAAGTATGGTTACATGATATTTCCAAGGAATTTTATATTATACGATTGGGTTATATTGCATTCCACTATTTGGGATAGTTTTATCATACAACCCGCTATATTATAAATCTATTGTAAAAGTGGGTGCCTTAGACCCAACTTGAATAACACTCTTCAATTACCATATATTGTGTGCATGGAGTTATACATGATATGATCATACCATAATAGAATTGACACTTCCACATCCACTATTTAAATAATAATGTCATTAGATTATTTTTCATATCAAAAGGTTATAGTAGTTCCCATCTATAATGAGAAACTCAAGATATTATTACAATAATCTTAAACATATGTCATATGGTCTAGATATATCATACAAATAGAAGATAGATAATTTTTTACTATTAAGTATTGGGGGATCATAAGAATTGAGAATTCGTATCATGAAGTTTTCACTTGGTGATCTCAAGTAGAGAAGATCCTGAGGACTAAACATTCAATTGGAACACCACATGTTTTAGGTGTCATTGATTGTTACTATTTATAAGAATGTGTATTGGTTTCTTGACTTGATATCATTATAAGTGAGTATCATTTGATCACATACTTTGAATCAAGATGAAAAGCATGAAATTTATGTTGTGGAATGGTAGCTTGTGTTGGGTGTTTCATTGATGGCATGACATTGGTTAAATGTTCAAGAAATAATTTATTGCTTCTGAATGGAAGAGATATCTCAGACTCAGTTGACCAGGATGGTAGTGCAATACTCTCAATTTTTAATTGATACTTTAACCCTATTTGGTTTATTATTTATAATTCCTCGTATGACAAAATATATTTTTTCGATAAAAAATAACCCTTATAGATTATTTTATGGAATTATGTAATGGTAAAGTGGGTTGTTGGGACCCTATATAAGGGTAACACTCTTTTTACAAGGGACAAATAATGGTAAGAAAACCATGTGTAAGGGTAACCATGCACTGCATAAGGGTCATCCAATGTCATGTAAGGTTAAGGCCCTGATTATATGTACTGTGTAAGGGTACCCTTGGATTTCATAAACCCACATAAGGGTAAGGTATGTTGCATAAGGGTAGTACTACGCCGTGTAAGGGTAACTATAGCATTAAGTAAGGGTAATCCATGACTAATGGTTGTGTAAGGGTAACCTTCCACTATGTTTGGGTAACCTTGGTGTTTATTAAGTGTAACAAGGTGCAACATAATGGAAAGAAGGAGCTTCATAAGTGTATCCCTAAGATTCAAAAGGTTATCTAATGGTAACCTATGATCTGCAAAGGGTAACCCGTTATTTCTAAATATTTTGTAAGGGTAAATTTGAGATATGTAAGGGTAGTCTGGAATTTTTCCACTATGAAAATGTAATAATCCTTACCTTTATGTGACAAATATGAATTTCATAAGGGTAAACCATGTTACCCATATGAAACAACCCTTTTTTTAAAACAAATTAAAACCCTTTACATGTTTATTCTTCCCAAGATCACCCTGTAACACATTTTCAATTATTTTAAATAAAAAATATCAGGGGATTAAATGCATTTAATTTCCATTAAGTCAAATGTTTATTAAGGCTTAAGCACTTCAATACCAAGAAAAATTTGGGAAAAATTAAATTTCTAGAGAGGTGTGGGTTGGAATGACTCAAAAGAAATAAAAATAAGGAATAAAGGAAGTGAGTAGATATCAATGAATGGTTTTTCATTTATAAAATTAATCGTGATATTTCTTGGGGTATCTAGTGTTACTTCTCATCCACCACTTGAACTATCTAAATAGGTCGGCTCTCTCTCGAGGTTGACTACAACCCATTAAGATTCATGATGAGTAAATCTTAAAAGGAAAGTCAAAATTAAAGTTATCTTTCACTATCCCACTTCCCTTTATCACATTGAGTTTCCTCCTCAAAATGTTACTATTTTCATTTTCCATTTAGAGGATATGAAGTGTTTTAATTGAAAGTGATATTAATTTGAGTTATATGATAAATTTTTTAAACAAACTCACATCTCTCTCCAACACTTTTCTACCTGTAGTTAGTCTCTAAATTAAAATGGATAATTTTTTTGTTTGAAGGAGATGAATATAGTTAGTTCTAAAATAAAGGTGTAGTGTAAAAGTGTTGGCGTATGTTTCTCCATAGGTCGCCCCCCCCCCTTGATTTTTCAAAGGTTGATGGCAGGGTAGATGGTGAGTGGCCAACCCCACCCAAACCATTTAGCAGGAGAAGAAAATGGGAAGGGGTGAGGAGGCCTATAAAAAGAGGATCTCCCCTCTTCCAAAGATCATCCAATCATCATCTTCATATGGTTTCTCATCACCAGTTTATTCGAGCGGTATTTAGTGAGGTGGTTACCCCACCATATTCAAGAGAGAGTAGTTCCGAGTGTTTTTTCCTTGTAATAAGTGAGGGAGTGTGTACCCACTTTTACCCCATAGTGATCCTTCTATTTGACTGTGGGTTTTTACCACTTCCATTTGAGGGTATTTCTATGTTACATGTAACGCCCCGACCCTAGTTACCCAAAGTCGGTGCATTATTACATAACATTGGCATGATCACAAGGAAATCATGTCTCGAAAGACTGATTAGTTTAGTATTATTGTAAACAAGATTCATACATAAGTTCAACTTTACAGCTTGAAGAGAACTACAACACAAATATATTTCATTAGAAACATCCAAGCCTCCTAGATTATTCTTTCAGGTCACTCATAACTAACTTCTTCATATCCTGGGAAAATGAAACATAAGAAAGGGTTGATCTCAAACACTCAGAAAGGGTATGTAATACAGCGGAAAATGACATAAATATTAAGCATGGTAAATAATTGAAACCACATGCCTTTAACAATAATAAACATGAATACTTTTATGGAAAGAATCTGAGCTGAGTAAATAATGCCAGAATAAAACATAATCATGGGTATTCTACTAGTCTAATGACCACATGAACCATCAATATTATTTCCATAATGAGGGAATGTATAATGCCAGACATTCTAAAACATTTTGTCAAGACCTCGGCCAAGACGTCTAAAAATGATTAAGGCCTCGACCAAAACCATAAATAAAATTGGGAAAGGGCCTCTGCCAATTCCACATCTAGTTGTCTCATGAGACCTACCGATGCATCGAGAAGCTATAGTGGGCTCCACCTGTCACTTACTAAGTCCAATACATTCCTCATATGAAAAGGTTTAAACATATCATAAACATTCATATTAAAACTAGCATACAAAATGTCAATACTTTAACCATAAATCATGAATGGTATAAAAATAACACATCCACATTCAAACACATCCCAAAACCTTCAATACAATATGGAAGTTTTTTATCATAATAAATCAACTCCAAATAAGCTTAAAATCCATCAAAGGATTTTGACATAGATGAAATCAAAACTCTATTCAGAGAAATATCTCTTTCTATTTTAAAATAATTTAAGAGTCACATAATTACAAAATAAAAAATTTACTTGAAAATATTCTTATAATCTTGTAGGGAATATTCTATGAGTTTATAATGGTAGAAAATAGCCGCACCTATTGTATAAGTTAAAAAATCATTCTTACCTTAATCTTGTCGAAAAGGTTAAAAAGGACCTTGTTTGGAAAACGACGGAATGATTCCTTTACAAACATCTTATAAAAAGTAAAACAACGGTATAAATTACTTTAACACATATTCTATAAAATAGTAAGAATGTTTTGAAATACATTTTTACGAAACATGGATGTGGATGATAAAGAGGCCCTAGTAGATAATTATGTATAAACAACCTCAGATAATGAAGAGATTGTAAAATAAACCCTTACCTTGTAATTTTCCTTGGTTGAGGGTAAGTTAACCTATGATATAATGGTGAAATAATTGTTACTAAATTATACAAGAATCATATACATTAATATGATATCATATATGATCTTTTAACGTTGATTTGTTAATAATATCTTAGTATTATCATCGTTTCGGGTGATACCAGATTCGTTTTTATTTATATTCTATGTTATGTGAGCCATATTTGTTTTGGATGGGATGTATATTATTCATATTCATAATGATATCAAGTCCTTAAAAATTATTTTTAATCATCAAATAAGAATTAGACTTGAATGGATACAATGGGGAATGAATTTCATCGCGTTCGTGGAGACGGTAGTCCGTACGTACGTATGAGCGACAATATCATTATATTGATATTAAAATAATAAATAATTGGATGGTATATTATATATACAGAATAATTAACATGTTATATTTATTATTCACATGAATTACACATCATTATTATACCCATCCAAATAATAATGTATTGAATAACAATTACACCATGACGTGGAGACGGTAAGCCATACATACGCATGTATGGTGACATGTCATTAAAATGATGGATAGAATACTGAATATTTTTGTACCATATTTATAATAACATTACAGTATATATAAGGTACTGGAGTTATTATTTTATAATGGAAATAACAATGAAAGAATAAGTTGAGGAAGAAAGGAACTTGAAAGAGGGTGGTGAAAACAATACCTCTTCTTCGGGTTCTTCCTTTTGATTTGAACAAAAGGGCTCTTTAGGTTGGAATTATGATCAAACTAAGGCCTATAAGATTAATTGAGGGAAGTTGGGAGGATATTTGAGTAGGTTTTGGCTGATCCAAAAGGCTTTTAATGTTTTAAGAATTGGTTAGAAGTGGTGTTCTTTTATAAGGGGGAGGAGGGTCTCTTTAGGAAAATCTTAAAGTATTAATTTATAATAAATTAATATTCAGTTTCTAATGTCTCCAAATTGTATTGTTAAAAGTCTAATGTGGGGATGGGTCTAAATCCATTCATACAATAGATTTTAGATAGGTTTGGGTCACTATATTAACCTTATCATTTATATTTAACTCTTAGTTAAATAATTTGACATTTACCATGTCACTTTGTATTTTTATATTATATGGTTAATAAACTTACTATATACTTACAAGAGACCCTCAAGTGGTCCATAAATGATACAAATATAATTATATAAGTCCTTTAGTCGAACCTTAGATATTTAAGAATAGAATATCAATTAATAATAAAATATTTATTTTAAAAACTCATTTATGTCAATTTTGACAATATTTAACAATTAATTTTTTAAAGTCATAAAAACATTATTAATTATAAACACATTAATTTAAGAAATCCTAACATGTCATATTACACAATAAAATTCGTGGATGGCATCAAAACTTTCAAATTATGTTTATTTTTACATTTATAATACTAATTATTTGATTCTTTCATTAATAAAGAAAATACTGCATCATTATTGTGTCATAAATAAATTTAATTATTAAATGTATAAAAATCATAAATAAAATAACATTATGTAGGAAATATTTTTATATTTCTAATGAATATTTATAGTCGAAAATATAACATATATAACCTTATGTAAAAATTGTTTTTCTAAAAGATATATGCTTATGTCATTTTTGTATTTACTTTAACTTAATTAATATAAAGTGTCATTATCACTTAAAAGTGGATCCATGGGGTCCCATAATCGACCCAAAGATGACCATGGTCGGATATGTATCAACCAATAGGGTTAGGACACGTTTTAAGGTAATTTATTATTATTATAACATTATTTTTTTACCCTTATTTACCGGATTTACCCTTTAACCATGGTAAATAAAATATTTACCGAAGTAATTATTCAAATTGTATAAAAATAAAAGTTACCTATTTACACAATTTGGACCTCATGATTATAAATATGGAATCCATTTTTCTTAATTCAAAACCCAGAAGTGGCAGAAATTAATTTAAAATTAATTCCCGCTGTCAAAACAAAAAGTGTGTTTTTAAGAAATAATAACTATCAAAAGATTGACACCTGTTTATGTATGGTTTAAATGTGAAATTATTTCCAATGAACAAAATTGTATTAATTGGTAAATATATATTCTAAATATACTTTGAAATCACTCAAATTCATAATTTATCACTATTAAATATATCGATTAAAAAATCCGTTTTTAATTAAAATTTAGTAATTTTCACTATTCATCAAAAAATTGAAAGTTCTCAAAAAAATATCAAAAATTCACCCTAAGATAATTTTGATATTCCGAATCCAAAAATGAAGTCCGTTTTTAAATATATAATGTATAAAATTTCAAAACGTGGGTATTACTATTCATAACAGCTAGTTTGATTGGTTGTGGTGTGTGTTAGAACTTGAAGTTGCGTACAACACACGCTACTGTATTATTCAAAGAGAAGTGTACCATGGAATCTTGGTGTGTCAGATTCTCCCCTCCTTCAAATAATTTCTTCCTCATGACTTCTAAATACTACCACGTGAAAGGATTTCGGTTGGTTTTTCATCATGAGTTCCTCTGGTTCCCACGTTGCCTCTTCCATCTTAAGGTTTCTCCATAGAACATTTACCAGATGAGTCGTCCGGTTTCTCAACACTTGTTCTCTTGTATCAAGAATCTTGAAAGGCTCTTCACAATAAGACAGATCGGGTTCCAGTTCTAATTCTTCATAGGTGAGTACATGCGTTGGGTCAGACATGTATTTTATCAACAATGATACGTGGAACACATCGTGAACTTTGGAGAGACATGGTGGCACTGAAAATCCATAAGCTACAACCCCAATTCATTCTAGAATTTCAAATGGTCCGATGTACCTGGGACTCAATTGACCCTTCTTACCGAAACGTATAACTCTCTTCCTGGGAGATACCTTCAAGAAAATATGATCTCCCACCTGAAATTTCAAATCCTTCCTTCGGTTATCAGCATTGCTCTTCTCCCTACTTTGAGATGCTTTGATGTGGTTTTGGATTACCTTCACCTTTTCTATCGATTCCTCCACCAGTTTTGGGCCTACGAGTTTTCTCTCACCAACGTCATCCCAACAAGTTGGTGTGAGACATCTCTTTCCGTATAACGCTTCATATGGTACCATCTGAATACTTGAATGGAAGCTATTGTTAAAGGAAAATTCCACCAGAGGTAAATATTGATCCCACATACCCTAAAAGTCAAGTGAGAAAGATCTCAACATGTCTTATAAGTTTTGAATAGTCCGTTCTGATTGTCCATCTTTTTTAGGGTGGTAGGCAGTGCTCAAACGAAGTTCAGTATCCAAGGCCTTCTAAAGACTTTTCCAGAATCTTGAATTGAATTGGGGATCAAAATCAGAAACAATCGGTAGGGGTACTCCATGAAGTCTCACAACTTCATTAATATATAGTCTTGCTAGACGTTCAAGTGGTAGATCCTCTCTCCTAGAAAGAAATGTGCTAACTTGGTAATACGATCAACAATAACCCATATTGTATCATTCCTTCTAGGAGTCTTTTGTATCCCCATGACAAATTCTATCGTAATATTATCAAATTTCCACTCTGGTATGGGAAGAGGTTACATGACTCCTCCAGGTTGTTGCCTTCTAGTTTTCACTTGTTTACAAACCATACATCTTGACACAAAATTAGAAATCTTACTCTTCATGTTGTCCCACCAAAAATGTTCCTTGAAATATCTATACATTTTGGTTCTCCCATGGTGTATAGAGAAATTGGAGATATGAGAATCATCTAAAAATTCCATTTTTAGATCAGGTATATCGGGTACACAAATTCTCTTCACAAATTTCAAAATTCCTTCTTTATACCCAAAGTCTCTCAATCTCCCATCATTCACAGCTTTAATCTTCTTTTGAAACTCTTCATCACCGGTCTGAGAACTCTTTATCCTTTCTATTAAAGATGGTTTGGAAACCATTTGAAAAAGTATTGATGTTTCACCTTCCATGGTAATTCCCTTATCCATCTTCACCAGATCCATGAAAATAGGATCCCTTTCAATTCTCATCATGTTCAAAACTCCATGATCTTTTCTGCTCAAAGCATATGCCACCATATTTTCCTTCCCCGGGTGGTAGTGTGTCATAAAATCATAATACTTGAGTAGTTCAAGCCATATCCTTTTCCTCATATTGAGTTCTTTCAGTGAGAAAATATACTTCAAACTTTTGTGATTAGTATAAATCTCACATTTTTCACCATAGAGATAATGTCTCCATATCTTCAATGAAAATATTACAGCAGCTAACTCAAGATCATGGGTAGGATAGTTTTTCTCATGAATTTTCAGCTATTGTGATGCATAGGCAATAACCTTATCATTCTGCATAAGGACCCAACCGAGTCCTTTTTTCGATGCATCACTATAAATAACGAACCCATCATTTCTTGATGGTAGAGTCAATATAAAAGCATTGAATAATATTCTCTCCAGTTCTTCAAAACATTCTACACACTCTTTTGTCCAAACAAATTTAACCCCCTTTCTTGTGAGCTTTGTTAATGGGATAGTGATGTTATTAATATTTTCATGACTTATTATATTCCCCCTTTACTGATTTTATATGAAATGTTCATAATTTGTGTGAAATATTAATGTTTTAATATTAAGTATAATTTTTGAGCATTTTTAGAAGTAGTCCAATTGAGTCAGTTTAATGTTTTAATAATAAATGTCACTATAATGATCCAAATTTTGTGGTTATTGCTTTGTAGGATTCTACTTTCAATATAAAACATTTCATTAGAAGGTACCATGACCTAATTCTTCCATTTGAAGGGTCATATAGTCCTCACAAACAAGAACAAAGAATATGTGAAGAAACTGTACCAGCCTTGAAGATTGATTTACTGGGCTCAATAAATAAGTCCAAAAAATTAACTCTCCACCATAATTCGGGGGACACTACATGTCATCTTGGATAAAAATTTCAAGGCCCAAATCCAAGTACAAGGGTCCCAAATAAAGCTTTGAAGTCCAGCCCACCATTCTAGCTAATAATTAAGATTAGTATAGTACGCATGACATATCTCATGATTTAAGAATCCAATCGAGCTAATATTTTTCATTGTTAAAGAGGAGATATAGGTGGCCTACGTTTTTGAAGAAACCATTCGGATTTGAAGGCATCTTCATATTAAAAAACCCTTTCACATTATGGACTTCAAAAAGACTGGATTGAAATGGACAGTTTAACTTTGTTTAATAAACCGGACATAACTTTTAATCCTTAAGTCCAAATGACTCCATATTTTTAGAGTAGTCTCCCAACAGTATTTTATACAACTTTGAAGAAGCAGATATTTGATGATTAGGATGTCTGAATAGCCAAAATGGCGATGTTAGTGGAGGGATAGATTGGGAATGCAAACAGTCCACTCCTTGGGCTATAAATAATCTCCCCTTCTCTCCTTGATAGGGGTTGGCATTTCAGAAGATAGGAGATCATATTGGCATGACCAAAGCTTTTCCAAAGGATTGGGAAGACCTTCCATACTCATGTTTTCACTTGAGATAACTTTCCTACTCTCTTTGTTTTCACTTACTTTCGTGTCCTTCGTTTTTGTAATCTTGTAATTCTCTTCCCTTATAATTCTGTTTTAATGCAAGTTACTTCTTCAATATATCTTATTCTCATCTACCTTCTGTATTTTAATATTAATTTTCTTAAAATAGTTTAAATTCAGTTACATATCATTCCCTTATTTTGCTTCCTCATTCAATCAAAAATCTGTTTTTAATTATCATCATTGTTCGTGTGTGTGTGTTCGACGTACCACTCTTTTCTAATCCCTTTCTTTTTCTTCTATTCTTAATTTATCATCATCATTATTATAACCAGAATATTAAACACCCAAATGGATGAGTAAATATCTCATTGGGGTGAGTCAAAATTTAGGGATGTTAAGTGATTGAGAGTATTTTCTCGATTAGTATTCATTAATTTAACATTGTGTATGTTGGACATAATATGTCATGGATTAATGACATCTTTTGTTTAGCATGTGCATTACATTGATTATTGGAACAATAAATACAATACCATAAACAAGAACGGATTGATTTTAGAATCCTAGTTAAGTTAAGGCTTGGATTAAATCTTTAACACTTAGGAATTCTAATCGACGTCAACTTGTGAAGTGGGTGTTAATTTAAATGAAATATAAAGCAAAGCTCAAGGATTTCACAAGCTTAACTCCCTAATAATGAACTCACCCCAATCATTATCATTTTGTTAAATCAATCATAATCAATTAGTCATTTCAATTAGGATCTGCAAACAAACCCCCAACCAGAATACAAACAACTATTTCAAAGTATCATCGTCGATGATTCGACCCGAGTGCTGCTATACACATTAGCAGAGCACCGGAACATTGACTGGTCGAGAGGCGACAATCGGACGCGCGTTTGAAATGGCACCGTTGCCGGGGATGGTGCTTTAAGAAGTCATTAGTTGCTGGTTATTGTCATAAAAACCCAAAAAAAAATTAAAAAAAATTTAAAAAAAACACAAAGAAAAACCCATATTCCTCTTAAAAATCATAAACTGAAAAAAAAATACAAAGAAAAACCCGTCTTATTCTGTCTTCCAAAATCTCTCCAAATGCCTCGTAGCCTTCCAAACAATCCCTCGGATTTATTTGACCCTGAAATTGAGCGAACACTTCGCCAACTTAGGAGGAACATAAGAGATACTCAAATAATTCAAGAACCAGTCCTCATCCAACCAGTTGAAATTGAAATGGCCAATCCTAGGAAAAAAACCCTAAAAGAACTCGCTGCCCCTGATATGAATTACCAACCTCTTGGTATTCAATATCCAAACATTGAAGATGACTTCGAACTCAAATCGGTTTTGATTCATCTTCTCCCTCATTTTCACAGGCTAGCCGGTGAGGATCCACATCTTCACCTTAAAGAGTTCCAAGTAGTATGCTCTACCATGAAGCCTCAAGGGGTCTCTGAAGAACAAATCGAACTCTGAGCATTACCTTTCTCCCTAGCTGACTCTGCCAAGTCATGGCTCTACTACCACCCTCCTGGTTCCATAACTACATGGAACGACATGAAGCGTCTCTTTTTATAAAAATTATTTCCTGCTTCTCGTACCGCTTCCATCCGAAAGGAAATAAGTGGTATCCGTCAATTCCCAAATGAATCACTCCATGAGTACTGGGAGAGGTTCGTTGCAACCTTCCCACATCATCAAATCCCTGACCAACTCTTGATACAATAATTCTATGAGGGGTTATTGGATATGGAGAGAACCCTCATTGATGCCGCAAGTGGTGGTGCTCTTGTTGACAAAACTCCAGCAGCTGCAAGAGATCTCATAAGTAACATGGCTGCAAACACACAACAATTACATAATCGAGCACATGGTCAAGTCAAAAAAGCCCAAGATAATCAATCCATAGAGACTAACAAGATGACTGAGTGGATGAGTGAACTTACAGGTCTTGTTCATCAACTAGCTGTGGATACCAAATCCCCAACCTCGTCTTCTCCGCAATCAATGTTTCCTGGACCTGTCAAATACCGTGGAATCTGCAACTCTTCATCTCATCCAACTGATACATTTCCACAACTTCAAGAGGATCAATCTGATTCATCAGGACCAATGGATCTCAATGTAGCATATGATCAGCGGAACCCCAACCCTCAACAATCAGGTCAGTTTGTTAGAAACTTCAACCAACCTCACTCTGAGCCTTTCTCTTCTACCTTTAACCTAGGCTTAAGGTATGGTAATACCATCTCTCATCCCCCACAATTACCTCCTCAAAATCCAAACCAATTTCAATATAGTCAAGGTGGTGATAACTTCCATCAACCTTATCCTTTTGTTCCTCAACCTCAGAGGAACAATCCTCCTCTTGGATTCCATTATCCTAGTGAGCCTTCCAAATTCCAAAACCAATACAATCGCTTTCCCAAGAACCAAAATCAAGGTAATCCCAATCTGGGACAAGCCTCTTATTCCAAGCAACCATGGGAAAGTGTAGTGGAAGATCTTGCCTCCTTCACCCTTTCTAGCCTTAAAAACATTGAAACTCAAATAGGTCTACTTGCATCCCACCTGAGCCAGCAACAACAATCAAATTCTTCCCAACTCCCAGCTCAACCATTACCCAACCCCAAGGGTAATGTATGTGGAATTTTACTTAGATCAGGAAATCAAATTTCTATGCCTCAAGATAAATCCTCAAACCCTACTTTGAATGTTGACCTAGAAAATGAAAAGAAAAAGAAAATTGAAAAGGAATCTGAATCCATTCCATCACCTCCTTCCATTCCACTTAGGAATCCAATTCCTTTTCCTCAAGCCATTTCTAAACCAAGGAAGTCCTTTGAACCTGATCCTGAAATGCTCGACATTTTTAGACGTGTTGAAGTAAACATTCACCTCTTAGATGCCATAAAAAATTCCTAAGTATGCCAAGTTTATTAAGGAATTGTGCACCCACAAGAGGAAACATAGGACCTTTGAAAATGTTTCCACCCAGTAGTCTATTCCCATAAAGTGAAAAGATCCAGGGACCTTTACAGTCCCATGCCAAATTGGAAGTTCCAACTTTGATGATGCACTCATAGAACTAGGAGCCTCAATTAATTTCATGCTTAAATCCATATTCTCTAACCTTGGTCTAGGTCCCTTGCACCCAATGGGTGTTTTCATTCAGTTAGCCAATCGAAGCACAACCAGTCCTGAGGAAATAATTGAGGATGTCCTTGTCTGAGTCAATGATCTTATCTTCCCTAATGATTTCTATGTCCTTGACATGGAAGGTGAGACAAATTCTTCTCGATCTCCCCTAATTATAGGAAGACCATTCCTCATGACTGCGAGAACCAAGATTGATGTCCATTCAGGAATCCTATCCATGGAATTCAGTGACCAACTGGCCAAGTTCATCATTTTCCAAGCCATGTGATACCCATCTGAGGATCACTCTGCATTCTCAATCAATGCTTCTGAGGACACTTCTAAGAGTCAATTGAACCCCATTCCATCATGTTCATCCTGTTATGAAGAGATAGGATCTTGTGAAATCTGCACTAGGATTAACCAAGTCATAAATGGTGAAGTTGATGTGGACCTTTCATTCATAGACTCTATCAATTTAGAGGATCTTGAAAACTCTCTTGAATACCATCTCAACTCTGATCAAAACTGCTCCACCTTGGACTGTATTGGGAAAAATGAATCTGAAGAAACTGAAGTCCCATCCTACATTTCTGAGTTTCCTAACCCAAAAATTAATGATGAGACTGATATGAAACCTCTTCATGCACACCTGAAATATGCATTCCTCTTCCATGATCACTCATATCCTGTCATTATCTCTACCACCCTTAATGAAACCGAGGATTCCAAACTTGTTCAAGTGATAGAGGAAAACAAAAAAGCTTTAGGTTGGACCCTAGATGACATACCAGGAATCAAACTTTCCCTTTGCATGCATCACATCCATCTTGAGGAATCATCCAAACCAATTAGACAACCACAAAGAAGACGCAATCCACTCATCCTTGAGGTAGTTAGGGAAGAGATCACCAAGCTTCTTCAAGCTGGTATTATCTACCCAATTTCTGATAGTGAATGGGTTAGTCCAATTCAAGTTGTACCTAAGAAGGGTGGGATAACTGTTGTCACAAATGAACATGGGGAGGTAGTCACAACTCGATTGAAGAAAAATGGCATGTATGCATCGATTATAGAAAATTGAATGCTGAAACACAAAAACATCACTACCCTCTTCCATTCCTTGATCAAATGGTAGAGAGATTAGCCAGAAAGTCACACTATTTCTTTCTTAATGGATACACTTGCTATTTTCAAATCCCAATCGCACCTCAGGACCAAGAAAAGACAACTTTCACATGCCCCTTTGGAACATATGCATATAGAAGAATGCCTTTTGGCCTTTGTAATGCTCCTGCAACATTCCAGAGGTGTATGATGAGTATCTTTTCAGAATTCAATGAAAACTGCATGGAAGTCTTCATGGATGACTTCACCATTTATGGTGAGTCATTTGAGTCATTCTTGCATTCACTCTCTCTAGTCCTTCAAAAGTGTGTCAAGTGTAACCCTGTGTTAAATTTTGAAAAATGTCACTTCATGGTTGCAAATGGGATTGTTCTAGGGAACATAGTTTCAAAAGATGGTATTGAAGTCGATCCTGCCAAAATTGAAGTGATCCAATCACTTCCTCCACCCACTTCTGTTCGAGAAATCCGTTCATTCCTCGGTCATGCCGGTTTCTATCGGAGATTCATCCATAACTTTAGTAGGATTTCCCTCCCAATCACTCGTTTTCTCCAAAATGATGTCTCTTTCCATTTTGATGAGGTTTGCAAGAGAGCCTTCATTGAACTCAAAACTGCTCTTACATCTGCCCCGATAATCCAACCCTCAGATTGGTCCTTACCCTTTGAGTTAATGTGTGATGCTTCTGATAGAGCTGTTGGGGCTGTTCTTGGTCAAAGAAGAGAAAAGATTCCTCATGTCATCTATTATGCCTCAAAAACATTGGATGAAACTCAATCTCACTACACTGTGACTAAAAAGGAACTTTTAGCTGTGGTTTATGCCTTAGATAAATTTCGTCCCTATCTCTTAGGTGCCAAAATCATCATCTTCACAGACCATTCTTCTATTAAGTTCTTACTCAGGAAAAGTGATTCCAAACCAAGGCTAATAAGATGGATTCTAATTCTCCAAGAGTTTGACCTTGAAATCAAAGATAGACCTGGAAAAGAAAACACTGTGGCTGATCACTTGAGTAGAATTCCTAATTCTCATCATTCTGAAATCATTGATCCTGAATTTCCAATTGAGCACCTTTCATCTCTCACTCCAAAACTACCATGGTATTCCCCAATTGTAAATTACTTGGTTTCTGGTGTTTTTCCTGAAAAATTTTCAAAAGAACAAAAAATGAAGTTGAAAAGTGATTCAAAATACTATTTTTGGGAAGAAAATAAACTTTGGAAAACTGGGGCAGTCATGGTAATTAGGAGATGTGTTGATGAAGATGAATATTCTTTCATCTTAGAATTATGTCACTCACTTCCTAGAGGTGGCCACTTTGGACCACAAAGGACCTCCCGAAAGGTCCTAGACTCTGGATTCTTCTGGCCTTCACTCTTCAAGGACTCACATGAGTTTTGTCAATCATGTCCCACTTTCCAAAAGTTTGGCACAATTTCAAAGAGAAATGAAATGCCCCAGAAGCCTTTAATTTTCTGTGAGATCTTTGATGTTTGGGGTATTGATTTCATGGGACCATTTCCCCCTTCCAATGGATTCTCATACATTCTTCTTACAGTCGATTATGTTTCAAGGTGGGTTGAGGCCAAACCCACTAGGAAGGATGATACTCATACTATTAGTGAGTTCCTAAAGACCCACATCTTCCAAATATTTGTCACACCACGTGCCTTGATCAGTGACTTAGGAACCCATTTTTGCAGTAGAACCATGGAAGCTCTTCTGAAAAAGAATGGGGTTGTACATAAAAATTAAACTTCATATCACCCCCAAACAAATGGCATGGATGAACTCTCTAATAGAGAACTGAAAAGGGTACTTGAGAGAATTGTAAAACCCACCAGAAAAGATTGGCCTGAGAGACTTGGTGAAGCCCTTTGGGCTTATCGAACTGCCTATAAAACACCCATTGGGATGTCTCCTTTTAGGCTAGTTTTTGTTAAAGCGTGTCACTTACCAGTTGAAATCCAACATAAGTCTTTTTGGGCTGTGAAAACTTGTAATTTTGATTGTGAAAAATCTGGTGAAGAAAGATTGTTGCAATTGGATTAACTGGAGGAGCTTCTACTTGAATCCTATGAGAATTCCAATCTGTAAAAAGAGAAGGCTAAGGTACTCCATGAAAGACACATTCTGAGAAAGGTATTTCATGAAGGTGAAAAGGTAACACTCTTCAATTCTCGATTTTGTCTTCATCCAGGTAAGCTTAATTCTCGTTGGGAAGGTCCTTTTGTTATTACTAACGTTTACCCATTTGGTGCAGTGCAAGTCCAAGACCCCTCTTCCAAAAGGACATTCACGGTTAATGGACATTGGTTAAAGCATCACCATGAGAGGACATGCAATCCTGGAACAACATCAACTTCCACTGGCTCCCCAACTTCTCTATCTGACCTACCACTAGATAGAGAAGGTGACCCACCAAATCCAAACCAGGGGGCACCTCTTTCCCTTTAACTCTCTCTATCTTTTCCTCTCTCTACCTATTTCTTCTTCTTCCTCTCTCTTTCATTTTTTTAACCATTTTCTTTATCAAAACCTTTATTTTTCACTTTCTCTTTTGTGTGGGTGTATCTTTACAAAAATAAAAACCTAAAAAACAAAAAAAAATCAAAAAAAATAACTTAAAAAATACAAAAACAAAATATAAGTCATGCTTACTCACCATAGAGTTTTGAAATTTTGTACAACCATTTTGGGGAGTTAACATACATTTTTTCATCTCAAAAATTTTGTATTTTCATTATAACTTTGGATAAAGAATTTTGTGTCAAAACCAACACATTTTGAATGCTCAATTTTTGATTTGGAAAATTATTTTCCCCAACCGTGAGAACAAACATTTGCTTTCATGCCAAGGCCACCTAGGGCCATCTTTTCAAAATGTGTGTTTTCACCCCCATTTGTGAGTCTTGAGTTTGTGGACCCTCGAGCTAAATTTCCTACCTTATTGTGTATTAATAGGATAGAGGTATTTTTTGAACCACATGAAAATCACAATAGCCAAATAGCCTCCCATTTCCCTTACATTAATCCTCATTTTGAAAGCCCCTTTGAGCCTATGAAAACCTTTTCTTTGATAGCCACATTACAATCCCAATACCTTATCCGACCCAATATCAACATGGATTTTCATTGCATAAGTTTTTTAAATTTAAGTGTGGGGGGGGGGGATGGATTTCATTTTTGGGTATCATTTCCTTACTTTCTCGTGTGTTATCATATGCTTGAGGGAAAGCATCCATTTTAGTGTGGGGGGTGGAGGTTATCATTCAGTGGTATTTGGGTATGTATTGCACAAATGGTATAAAAAAGTGCTCAAAAAAATTCAAAAAAAAAAAATCAAAATAAAAAAAATTCAAAAAAAAATCAAAATAAAAAAAAATCAAAAAAAATGAAAAAAATGGGTTGTGTCTTGGGTAGGTCAAAATCACTCTTCCTAAAACTTTTATCTTGTTATAACTATTAAAATTAGTGTCGTGAGGAGATCAATCATGGGTAGGGTTATGAGTGTGAGATATTTTCCAAGTTCAACTTTCGAAAAAACTAAGAGAAAAAAAGAAAAAAAAAAGAACACTTGCATTATATTCTTATATAATTGGGAGAAGTTTGGTGGTTTGTAAATATTTAATCTTTTCATTGCCTTAATATTCTCTTTCTCTACTGTGTCTTTCTTCACACAATCATTCCCTTGTAAATATGTGTTTTCATTTCCTTCCATGTTTTATTTCAAAAAAATGTGCATTGTTTTTCTATGTTGGTATTTTAACACTCCTCTTCTCTCTCTTGGACATTATATTCCTATCGTCCCATAGCCACAAAAACCCCCCTTAAAAATACCTCTTGATTCTTGTGAACTTTGGATAGGTATTGTAAGCTGAGAGTTCTTTTCAAACTCTAAGATTTTCACTTTTGGTTGGTGAAAGAGTGAACCTCCACAAATGAATTTTATCATCTTGAGAGGTGTGAGTTTTGAGTGTCCACATTTTCCATTTCTAAATTTGAGCATGAAAAAATGAATTAGTTTTGGAACATTTTTTCTGTAACAACTTGTGGTGGAATTCAAAATGGATGAGTGAAATAGTCTAAACCTCCCCTGATTGGAGAAAACAAAATTTTAATATCTGTTGGTGAGTAAAAATGATTTTGTCATGTTTTTATATTTGTTGCACACGAGGACATGCACAAAACTAAGTGTGGGAGAGTTGATGTTATTAATATTTTCATGACTTATTATATTCCCCCTTTACTGATTTTATATGAAATGTGCATAATTTGTGTGAAATATTAATGTTTTAATATTAAGTATAATTTTTTAGCATTTTTAGAAGTAGTCCAATTGAGTCAGTTTAATGTTTTAATAATAACTGTCACTATAATGATCCAAATTGTGTGGTTCTTGTTTTGTAGGATTCTTCTTTCAATATAAAACATTTCATTAGAAGGTACCATGATACAATTCTGCCATTTGGAGGGTCATATGGTCCTCACAACAAGACCAAAGAATCTGTGAACAAACTGGACCAGCCTTCAAGATTGATTTACTGGGCTCAATACAGAAGTCCAAAAACATTAACTCTCCACCATAATTCGGGGGACACTACATGTCATCTTGGATAAAAATTTCAAGGCCCAAATCCAAGTACAAGAGGCCCAAATAAAGCTTTGAAGTCCAGCCCACCATTCAGGCCGAGAATTAAAATCAGTATAGTATGCATGACATATCTCTTGATGTAAGCATAAAATCGAGCTGATATTTTTCAGTGTGAAATAGTAGATATAGGTGGCCGACTGTGTTGAAGAAACCATTCGTATTTGAAGGCATCTTCATATTAAATAACCCTTTCATATTATGGACTTCAAAAAGACTGGATTGAAATGGACATTTTAACTTTGTTTAATCAACCGGCCATTAATTTTGATCCTTAATTTCAAATGACTCCAAATTTTGAGAGTAGTCATCCAACATTATTTTATAAAACTTTGAAGAAGGATATATTTGAATATTCTGTTGTCTGAATATCCAAATTTGCAATGCAAGTGGAGGGACAGATTGGGAATGCAAACAGTCCACTCCTTGGGCTATAAATACTCTCCCCTTCTCTCCTTGATAGGGGTTGGCATTTAAGAAGAGAGGAAATCATATTGGCACGACCAAAGCCTTTAAAAAGTCTTGGGAGGACCTTACATACTCATGTTTTCACTTGAGAGACCTTTCCTCCTCTCTTTGTTTTAACTTACTTTCGTGTTCTTCATTTTTGTAATCTTATAATTCTCTTTCCTTGTAATTCTGTTTTAATGCAAGTTACTTCTTCAATATCTCTTATTCTCATCCAACTTATGTATTTTAATATTAATGTTCTTAAAATAGTTTAAATTCAGTTAAATCTCTTTCCCTTATTTTTCTTCCTCATTCAATCAAAAATCTGTTTTTAATTATCATCATTGTTCGTGTGTGTGTGTTCGACGTACCAATCTTTTCTAATCCCTTTCTTTTTCTTCTATTCTTAATTTATCATCATAATTATTATAACCAAAATATTAAACACCCAAATGGATGAGTAAATATCTCATTCGGGTGAGTCAAAATTTAGGGATGTTAAGTGATTGAGATTATTTGCTCGATGAGTATTCATTAATTTAACATTGTGTGTGTTGGACATAATATGTCATGGATTAATGACATATTTTGTTTAGCATGTGGTTTCCATGGATTATTGGAACCATAAATACACTACCATAAACAAGTACTGATTGATTTTAGAATCCTAGTTAAGTTAAGGCTTGGATTAAAGCTTTAACACTTAGGAATTCTAATCGACGTCAACTTGTGAAGTGGGTGTTAATTTAAATGCAATATAAAGCAAAGCTCAAGGATTTCACAAGCTTAACTCCCTAATAATGAACTCACCCCAATCATTATCATTTTGTTAAATCAATCATAATCAATTAGTCATTTCAATTAAGCTCTGCAAACAAACCCCTAACCAGAATACAATCAACTAAAAACAAATGACTATTTCAAAGTATCATTGCCGATGATTCGACCCGAGTGCTGCTATACACATTAGCAGAGCACCGGAACTTTGATCGGTCGATAGTCGACAATCGGTCGCGCGTTTCAGATAGCCAATCGGGAAAAATTATAGACGAAACATTGATAATAACCGGATAAACCAATAAAACTGCGTACGTCTATTATACTCGTCGGTGCAGGCCATTCTTGGATTGCTCTTCTCTTAGAAGGAACAATAGAGATTCCATCCTTAGAGACAATATGGCCAAGAAAAGAATTCTCCTGAAGCCAGAATTCACACTTTCTAAACTTCCCATATAATTCATGTCTTCTAAGAGTCTTCAAGATAATGCCCAATGGATTTTCATGATCCTCGTAGATTTTGGAGTATACCATGATATAATCAATAAATACAACCATAAAATCATCGAGATATTCCTTGAAAACTCTATTCATTATATCCATGAATACAGAGGGTGAATTAGTCAATTCAAAAGGCATTACTATAAACTCGTAATGCCCGTACTAGGTTCAAAATTTTGTCTTCGGAATGTCTTCCTTCTTCACACACAACTCATGGTATCCAGACCGAAGGTCAATATTTGAAAAGTATTGGTCTCCATGCAGTTGGTCAAATAATTCATCAATGTGAGGTAGGGGATACATGTTCTTTATTGTTATAGCTTTGATTTCCCTGTAGTCGATATATAACCTCATAGATCCATCTTTCTTTTAAAAAAAGGACAGGGGCTCCCCATGGAGAAACACTAGGTCGAATAAATCCCTTATTTCTCAATTCCTCTAGTTGTTTCTTTAGTTCAACTAATTCCACAGTGGCCATTCTATAAGGGGTCTTCAATATAGGCCTTGAACTAGGAATTAAATCAATGGAAAACTCAATTTCTCGTTCTGGAGGATGTCCAGGTAAATCTTCCAGAAACACATCAACATATTATCTCACAATAGGTACATCCTCTATTTGAACATTCCTTTCCTCACCCATAGTTATTTCATTATCTTCCTCCCCAATAATTGAATTTATTTGAATTACTGGGGGTGGATCTAGGTAAGAATTAGGCGGTGACGATTCCTCTCTAAAGATACGGTGTTCCTTATCATCATCATCAAAAATAGTAACCTCCTTCTTCTTACAATAATTTTTTGCATCATGGTCCTAAAGCCAATCCATACCAATGATTATATCAAATTCAATCATAGGTATGACGATGATATCCATAGATAAAGAACATTTATGTGCTCTAATGGGCACTCATTCACGAAAGTTTGTTGCAATGATACTTCCCTTAGGAGTTTTGACTGACAACTCCCTTGTTAAATCAAATTGGAAATATATAATTTTCTTAGAAAACTAGGAAGATATGAAACAATGCGATGACCTAGAATCAAATAAATCATTTTCTAAACTTGAGGAAACCATTAAATTACCTGCCACCACGTCTTTTGGGGCTTCAACCTCAGCAGTAGTGATTTCATAAGCTTGGCCTTGGTCCCTAGGACTTTTCTGAGGTATGTTTCCCTGACTCTTAGGACATTCATTTTCATAATGTCCCATCTCCCTGCAATTGTATCATTGAACATTGGTAGATTCCTTATTTCCATTACAATCACAAACTATATGGCCATTCTGTCCACACTTGTAGCATACTCCTTTTCCTTTTAGACAGGAACCAGGGTACTTCCTTCCTCAATTATCACAAGGTGGAAATTCAATTATTCCCTTCTTCCATGTTTCCTTATTTACTTTCCCAGAGTGTTCAGAAGATCTCTTCTTCTCTTTACTTGATTTAAAGTCATAAGACTTAGATAATTCTTTTTCTGTCTTGATAGCACATAAGACAATATCTTTGTATGATGAGAAGGATTGTGAGACCAATGCTCGACGGAGAAACGGTTTTAACCCATCAAAGAAACGATCAATATTACTTCTTGGGTTACGTATATAATCTGTAGCATATCTTTCTAACCTTGTAAAGTTAGCCTCATAATTTGCTACATTCTCATCCTCCTTTTGTCTCAGACTCAGAAATTGTCTTTCCATATCTGCTTGATAGTGACGAGGAAAGTATTTTTCTAAGAAAATCTCTTATAAATCCCTCCATTCCATATTTGATACTTCATTATCTTCCTTCGTGTTATGAATCAATGACCACCATTGATCATCATCTCCAGTGAGGCGGTAAACTTCCATGATAACTTTTTTCCTTTCACTACTCCCCAAGGCATGGAATATTTTCTCTAAAAAACTTATCCATTGCTCAGATACTAAGAGATTTGTGTTCCCATTGAATGTTGGTGGTTGTTGCCTCATTAAGCGATCTAACATTGATCCTCCACACTATGGATCAGGGTGCTCTATATGGGTAAGGTTATTATTCATAACCTGAGTGAGTTGTCCCAGTATGGTGATTAGCTGATCAGCACTAGTTGAATCACCAGCTCTACTATAATTATCTTAAGAATGAGGGAAATCCCTACATGGAGTGAGTGCATTGATACAGTTCTCCATTTCTTCCACTAGGCTCCATTTCTAAACAATGTCATACACTATATTAGTTTCTGAATCGCAATACATAAATCCAAACTTGTAAAAAACTTAACATAAATTGAACAGTTTATGGATATAATCCATAATCATAAAAATGTTTTCTTTAAGGAAGTATATACTCATAAACCCTTCATAATGGTTTTTAAAGAAATTGATAATTATCCTAAGAATATCCCCTAGGAGTGTCGTAATCAAGAGTGCAGCAAGGCCCGTTGTTGTGCACTAGTTATCGTTTGAGTCTAGCTGAAAGCGGTGTTTTCAGGTTTTAACCCTAGGTACATATGCTCCAGAGCCACCTTTACCTACTCGTATCCAGACAGGGATTTATTTCTTGTAAAACTCACAAAATCTCTACAATACCAAAATTCTAGGAAGTTCTTCTATACTAATACTCGAATTCCATCTTAGGTCTATGTGCTCTAATCAAAGTTTATCTAAATCTAGTTTCAAAGGTTTGTACTAAACTTCTTCTGATACCAACTATAATTCCCCAACCCTAGTTACCCAGAGTCGGTGAATTATTACATAACATTGGCATGATCAAAAGGAAATCATGTCTCGAAAGACCGATCAGTTTAGTATTAGTAGAAACAAGATTCATACATAAGTTTAACATTACAGCTTGAAGAGAAATACAACACAAATATATTTCATTAGAATCATCCAAGCCTCCTAGATTATGCCTGCAGGTCACTCATAACTAACTTCTTCATATCCTGGGAAAATGAAACATAAGAAAGGGGTGAGATCAAACGCTCAATAAGGGTAAGTAATACAGTGGAAAATGACATAAATATTAAGCATGGTAAATAATTGAAACCACGTGCATTTACCAATAATAAACATGAATACTTTTAATGAAAGAATTTGAGCTGAGTAAATAATGCCATAATAAAACATAATCATGTGTATTCTACTAGTCTAATGACCACATGAACCATCAATATTATTTTCATAATGAGGGAATGTATAATGTCGGACATTCTAAAACATTTTGTCAAGTCCTTGACCAAGACGTCTAAAAATGATTAAGGCCTTGGACAAAACCATAAATCAATTTGGGAAAGGGCCTCGGCCAATTCCACGTCTAGTTTTATCATGAGACCTATCGATTCATTGAGGAGCTATAGTAGGCTTCACCCATCACTTACTAAGTCCAATACATTCCTCATATGAAAAGGTTTAAACATATCATAAACATTCATATTAAAACTAGCATACGAAATGTCAATACTTTAACCATAAATCATGAATGGTATAAAAATTGCACATCCATAGTCAAACACATCACAAGACCTTCAATACAATATAGAAGTTTTGTATCACAATAAATCAACTCCAAATAAACATAAAATCCATCAAAAGATTTTTGACATAGATGAAATCAAAACTCTTTTTAGAGAAATTTATCTTTCTATTTTGAAATCATTTAAGAGTCAAATAATTATAAAATAAAACATTTACTTTAAAATATTCTTATAAGCTTGTAATGGAATCCTCTACGAGTTTATAATGGTAGAGAATAGCCGCACCCACCGTATAAGTTAAAAAAACATTATTACCTTAATCTTGTCTAAAAGGTTAAAAATGACCTTGTTTGGAAAATGATGGAAAGATTCATATACAAAAATATTATAAAAAATAAAACAAGGGTATAAATGAAATTAATTCATATTCTGTAAAATATTAAGAATGTTTTGAAATACATTTTTAAGAAACATGGATGTGGATGATAAAGAGGTCCCAGTAGATAATTAAGTATAAACAACCTCAGATAATGAAGAGATTGTGAAATAAACCCTTACCTTTTACTTTTCCTTGGTTGAGGGAAGGTTAACCTCCTATATAATGGTGAAATAATTGTTAATAAATTATACAAGAATCATATACATTAATATGATATCATATATGATCTTTTCATATTGATTTGTTAATAATTTCTTAGTATTATCATCGTTTTGGGTGTTGACGGATTTGTTTTTCTTTATATTCTTTGTTATGTGAGACATATTTTTTATGTATGGGATGTATATTATTCATATCCAGAATGATATAAAGTCCTTATACATTATTTTTAATCATCAAATGATAATTATACTTGAATGGATACGATGAGAAATGAATCTCATCGCGTTCATGGAGACCGTAGTCCGTACGTACACACGAGCGACAATATCATTCTTTTGATATTAAAATAATATATAATTGGATGTAATATTATATATACAGAATAATTAACATGTTATATTTATTATTCACATGAATTACACATCATTATTATACCCATCCAAATAATAATGTATTGAATAACAATTACACCACGACGTGGAGATGGTAAGCCATACGTACGCATGTATGGTGACATGTCATTCAAAGGATGGATAGAAAAATGAATATGGATATACCATATTTATAATAACATCAAAGTATATATAAGATAATGGAGTTATTATTTTAGAATAAAAATAACAAATAAAGAATAAGTTGAAGAAGAAAGGAACTTGAAAGAGGGTGGTAAAAACATTACCTCTTCTTCGGGTTCTTCCTTTTGATTTGATCAAAAGGGTTCCATAGGTTGGATTTATGATCAAAATAAGGCCTCTAGGTTTCAGTGAGGGAAGTTGGGAGGATATTTGGGAAGGGGTTAGCCGAGACAAAAGGCTTTCAAGGTGTGAATAATTGGTTAGAAGTGGTGTCCTTTTATAAGTGGGAGGAGGGGCTCTTTTGGAATAACTTAAAGTATTTATTTATAATAAATTCATATTTGGTTTCTAATGGCTCCAAAGTAGATTATTCATAGTCTAAGGTGGTTATGGGTCTAAATCCTTTCATCCAATATATTTTAGATAGGTTTTGGTCACTATATTAACCTTATCATTTATATTTAACTCTTAGTTAAATAGTTTGACATTTACCATGCCACTTTTTATTTTTATATTATATGTTTAATATACTTACTATATACTTCCAAGAGACCCCCAAGTGGTCCATTAATGATACACATATCATTATATAATTACTTTGGCTGAACCTTATATTTTTAGGAATAGAATATCAATTAATAATATAATATTTGTTTTAAAATCTCATTTATGTCAATTTTGACAATATTTAATAATTTTTTTAAGTCTTAAAAACTTCATTAATTCGAACATAATTCATTTAAGAAATTATAACATGTCATATTAACCAATAAAATTCATGGATGGCATCAAAACTTTCAGATTATTTTTATTTGAACATTTATAATACTAATTATTTGATTCTTTCATTAATAAGGAAAATACTACATCATTATTGTGTCATAAATAAATTTAATTAATCAATGTATACAAATTATAAATAAAATACCATTATGTAGAAAATATATTTTTATTTATAATTAATATTTATAGTCGAAAATATAACATATATAACCCTATGTAAAAAAATTTTTTCTAAAAGATATATACTTATGTCATTTTTGTATTACTTTAACTTAATTAATATAAAGTGTCATTATCACTTATAAGTGGATCCATGGAGTCCAACAATCTACCCAAATATGCCCATGGTCGGATATGTATCATCCAATAGGGTTAGGACACATTTTTGGGTAATTTATTATTATTATAAAATTATTTTTTTAAACTTATTTACCGGATTTACCCTTTAACCATGGTAAATAAAATATTTACCGAAGTAATTATTCAAAATTTCTAAAACTAAAAGTTACCTATTTACACAATTTGTACCTCCTGATTCTAAATATGGAATCCATTTTTCGAAATTCAAATCACAGAATTGGCAGAAATTAATTTAAAATTAATTTCCGCTGTCAAAACAAAAAGCGTGTTTTTAAGAAATAATAACTATCAAAAGATTGACACTTGTTTATGTCCGGTTTAAATGTGAAATTATGTCCCATGAAAAAAATTGTATTAAGTGGTAAAAATATATTCTAAATATTCTTTAAAATCACTCAAATTTATAATTTATCACTATTAAATATTTCGATTAAAAAAGTTGTTTTTAATTAAAATTTAGTAATTTTCACTATTAATCAAAAATTGAAAGTTCTCAGAAAAATACCAAATATTTACCCTAAGATAATTTCAATATTAAAAATCCAAAAATGAAGTCCATTTTGAAAGATAAAAAGTATAAATTTTCAAAAAGTGGGTATTACTATTCAAAACGGCTAGTTTGATTGGTTGTGGTGTGTGTTAGAACTCGAAATTGAGTACAAGACACGCTTCTGTATTATTCAAAGAGAAAAGTACTGTGGAATATTGGGGTGTTACATTACATGTGGTGTCCCTTTTATTTCCACATTTTTTACTTTAGTTTATCTCGTAATTATCACTCCACCAGTGGTCCAATCATTTAAGGTCCCAAAAAGTGGTATAAGATCCAAGGTTCTGGCCGGTGCTATTCACATTTTCAGGTATTAATAATTATTGTAAATTTGAGTATGATCTGTGATTTCAACTCTGGTTGATATTTCACATCAGAAAATCTTTATTGAGATTATTAAACACACCATTGTGAAATAGAGGAGGTTTTGGACTGACGGCGTGTCAAGATGGCCGTGAAATTTGAGATTGAAAAATTCAACGAGAATAATTTTTCATTGTGGAAAAAGAAGATGCAGGTAGTGATACGGAAGGATAATTGCCTACAAACAATTGGAGAAATATCGGCGGGTATAAAGAAGGATAAATGTAACAATATAGATCGGAATTATATTGCCAACATCCATTTGGTTTTGGAAGATTTGTTTTTATCGAGGATTGTGGAGAAAAAGACAGTAAAGGAAATATGGGATACTCTGATGAAGTTATATGAGGCCAAGTCACTGTTCAAATAAAATTCTGAAGAGAAAATTGTACACTCTTCGGATGGCTGAGTCATCATCAGTGACTGACCACATCAACAACCTCAATACCATGTTCACTCAGCTCACGACATTGGGATATAAAATTTTGTATACTGAACGTGTGGTGATTCTACTCCATATTTTTTCAGATTCGTATGACCAACTCATCATCAACCTCACCAACAATATCCCAACGATATGTTAATATTTAATGATGTTCCAGTCATAGTTCTTGATGAAGAAAGTCATCATAAGAACAAAGAGTACAGACAGACATCTTCGCACCAAGCTGAGGCTCTCTCAATGAAGAAAGGAAGGATGATGGAGCGTGGTTCCAGTGGGAGCCAAAATCATGGTAGGTCCAAATCAAGGAGTAAGAAGATTAATTTCACATGTTTCAATTGTGGCAAGAAGGGGTACATTAAGAAGGATTGTTGGAACAAGAATATTTGTGAAAAACGATCTCAGGGAAATGTGGTGAGTACTTCTGGAAAAGTAGATATACTAGTCAGTGATACGGCAATGACTACTGGAAGCAGGAAGCATCTCGACAATGCATGGATTATCGACTCAGGAGCAACATGGAACATGATGACTCGACCGGAATGGTTTTACCAATATGAAACCATCCCATAAAGAAATTGTGTACATGGGGAACGATCACACTCTGAAGATCATTGGAGTCCTTACCATCAAACTGAAGATTCATGATGGCATATTATGGACCATTTAAGGAGTATGTCATGTGAAGGGCCTGAAGAAGAACATATTGTCTTTGGGAAAATTTGATGATATTGGATGCAAGACTCACCCTGAGAATGGAGTGATGATAATTGTGAAGGGCGCTCTTGTGGTAATAAAGGTGAAGAATAACTCAAAGAACTTGTACGTGATTATGGGTGAAATGTACAAGGAGGCATAGATAGTTGTTGCATCAACTACCTCGAAATAATCATTGATGATGTTATGGAATCATAAACTTAGCCATATATCAGAACAAGGCCTCACGATTCTTGCAGATTAGAAGTTGTTGCCTGGTATTACGAAGGCATCCTTACCATTTTGTGAGCATTGTGTTTTGAGCAAGAAACCCAGGTTAAAGTTTGGGATGTCAATAGCAAGAAGTCATGAGATCTTAGATTTGATCCATTCTTACATTTTTCAAGCACCGTTTAAATCCCTGGGAGGAGCAAGGTACTTTGTATAATTTATTGATGATTATTCAAGAGATATTGGTTGTACCCAATCAGGAGAAAGGTGGATGTTTTTGAAGTCTCCAAAACATTCAAATCACGAACGAATCTTGACTTTGGAAATAAGATCAAGTGTTTGAGGACTGGAAATGGTGGAGAATATACTAGTGAGGAGTTTGATACTTTTTTCAACAGGAAGGAATCAAGAGACAGTTCACATTGGTGTACACTTCTCAGTAGAATGGAGTGGTAGAGTGGATGAACAAAACTCTGTTGGATAGAAAAAGAGCGATGTTGAAGACTGCAGGAATTTCCAAAACATTTTTGGAAGAAGAAGTGAATACTTCCTGTTATGTGATCAACAAATATCCTTTAATGGTAATTGATCTGAAGACACCAATGGAGATGTGGACTGGTAAACCTTTTGACTATTCTTGGTTACATGCTTTTGGAAGACTTATATATGTAATGTTTAATGACCAGGAAATATTGAAGTTGGATTCAAGATCTAGGAAATGTATCTTCTTGGGGTACGATGATGGTGTGAAGGGGTATCATTTTTGGGACGCCACTACCCACAAATTTATCATCAGCATAGATGTCATTTTTGCAGAAGATATGGTGAAAATGAAAACTAATCGAGACATGGAGAAGGAGAATACAGAAACTACAATAGTCAAAGTAGGAGACAAATCCAAGGAAGAACCAGTTTCCTCTGAGGCATTACCAAAGCATGATGATCATGTATCGGTTGAGTCTTGACCATGACGGTAAACTCAGTAAAAAAGAGCACCAGTATGGAACTCAGACTATGTCACTTAGAGCAACATTGCATACTTATTATTGACAGAGGATGGAGATCCATCTTCATTTGTGGAGGTGACCCAAAGTCAAGATGTATCCTCATGGATGGAAACGATGCAGGAGGAACTTGAAGCCCTATATAGGAACAATACTTGGGATCTTGTTCTGTTACCTCATGGAAGGAAGGCTATAGAAAAAATGGGTCTTTAAGATCAAGAGGGGTGGAAAGGACCACGTGGAAAGATATCGTTCAAGATTTGTGGTCAAAGGATTTTCTTAGAAGGAAGGTATTTATTTCAATTAAATATTTTATCATGTTGTTAGAATGATGACTGTTCGGTTAGTTCTAGCGATGTGTGGTACATACAGCTTATATTTAGAGTAGCTGAATGTGAAGAATGCTTTTCTCCGTGGTGATCTTGATGAAGAGATATATATGCTCCAACCGGGATGTTTTTCAGAATAAGGCAAAGATAACTTGGTTTACAGGTTGAAAAAATCTATGTACGGTCTCAAACAGGCGTCGAGGTGTTGTTACAAGAGATTTGATTCCTGTATCATGAGCCTTGGATACGAGAGACTTTATTCATATCCTTGTGCATATTTCAAGGGTTCGGATGGTAATGATTTCATCATTCTTCAGTTGTATGTGGATGACATGTTGGTTGTAGGCCCCACCAATGATCAGATCCGGGAGATGAAGTCATAGTTGGCTAGGGAGTTTTATATGAAGGACTTGGGACCAACAAACAAGATTATTAGGATGCAGATTTACTGAGATAGAAATAATGGAAATATTTGGCTATCATAGAAGAGTTACTTACAGAGAGTCTGTAAACGCTTCAACATACAAGATTTTAAGACAATCTCTACCCCTCTTACCATTAATTTCAACTTATCCTCCACACTGAGTCCTATCAGTGAAGTAGAGAGGATGTAAATGTCTCAAGTATCGTATCTATCAGTAGTGGGTAGTCCAATGTTTACTATGGTTTGTACTAGACCATAAATTACACATGCAGTATGAGAAGTTAGTCAATACATGGATAATCTGGGATGGGAGCATTGGAACACAGTGTAGAGGATCCTGAGATACATCATAGAGACCACAAATGATGCATTCTATTATGGAGGATCAGATTTTTCTGTCAAAGGATATGTTGATTCAGATTCTGTAGGTGATTCTGACCAAAGGAAATCCAATACTGGTTATGTGTTTACCCTTTTAGGAGGATCTGTGAGCTATATTTCTAAGTTACAGTCGGTTTTGGCTTTATCCATGATGGAGGAAGAGTACATGGTAGCTACACAGGCTTGCAAAGAGGCAATTTGGATGATAAGGTTGTTGGAGGATCTCAGGCATAGACAAGGGTAGATTTCATTGTTTTTTTATAGACAGAGCGCCTTGAACATTACAAGGAATCCATATTTTTATTCAAGGATGAAGCACATTGGGGTACATATCACTTTTTCTGAGATGTGGTGGAGGAAGGAAGTGTGGATGTGCAGAAGATTCACCCTAAAAAAAATCTGGCAGATTTCCAAACTAAGGAAATTAACTCTGATAAGTTTAAATGGTGCAGATCTTTCAGCGGCCTCACAGAGACGTAAGTATCATGTTAGGAAGATAGAAAGGATGTGGAGATGTGATTGGTTCTCAATCAATCTCCAAGTGGGAGATGTTTTGGTGTATGTTTCTCCATAGGTCGACACCACCCCTTGATTTGTCAAAGGTGGCTAGCCAGGTAGATGGTGGGTGACCAACCCCACCCAATCCATTTAGCGGGAGAAGAAAATGGGAAGGGGTGAAGAGGGATATAAAAGGACGCTCTAACCTCTTCCAAAGATCAATTAATAATCATATTCACCTGGTTTCTCATCACTGGTTTATTCGAGCGGTATTCAGTGAGTCGGTTTCCCCACCATATTCAAGAGAGAGTTGTTCCGAGTGTTTTATCCTTGTAATAAGTGAGGGAGTTTGTACCCACATTTACCCCCATAGGGATCCTTCTATTTTCCCGTGGTTTTTCCCCTTCCATTTGGGGGTTTTTCCACGTTACATCTGGTGTCCCTTTTATTTCTGTATTTTTCACTTTATTTTATCTCATGATTATAACTACATTGGTGGGTTAATCATTTATGGTCCCAACCAAAAGTGGAGACATTATCTTTTTTTCTCTATAAAATTACACATGAATTCATAATTAAAATTAAAAAAATATAAATAAAAAAATCTTAATTTAAGCATCCCAGTGGTTGATGATGACCTCTTTGCTCCACTTTCGGTTCCGATGTCAGGTTGAGATCTTCCACTTCACCTCCTACATTAGCAATGGAACCTCCCTCGAAGTTCTCTTGCCCAGCCTAGACACTAGACTCCCTTGAAAAAAAATACATTCTCTCTATTTATAGAGATAATTCTCTCTATTTTGAAATTTTAATTTTTTCCCCTGCTGACATTTTTTCCTTTGACTATTTATACTTAATTTCTCTTTCTTATTTTCCTTTGACTATTTATGATCTCTATTATGGTGTTGTTTGAGTGGTTGTGGCATAGTTCATACCTGACATGCATGGCCTCCAGTCAACGTACAAGGTGAAAATTGTATCCTCCTATTATCATTTTTTCCCAAATATCCAGCTATACCATATGAGGCACCTCCATGTCACAAGTCCTCCTCTCGGTTCAGGCTTCCTAGGTCACTACACCGCATGGCCTTAGTTGCCGCGTAGTGATGCATGAGTTTTTAGTGAAAACCCAAGATCCTATTCATGGACATGGAGGGAATTTTCAGTGCAACGGTGTATCTTGCGGTGTAGGAATGTTGGAGATGATGATTTCGGGTAATTTTCTATGCAACAATGTCGGTGACAACAAGAATGAAATGTACAAGGAAGATAGGGTAGGGCACAAAGAGAAACGACATCTTCCTATAAAGTTCACAGTACCCGGGATTACTCCCACATCCCACAAAAATTCTATGTAGGTTCTTCCTCTACTATTTATGTTAGTGTCTCCTCATGCCCCTCAACAAGAAGGCTGGGAGCCGGAGGACCCCCTATGTCGCCGTGCACCGCCCCATGCCAGCTTGTCCTCCCTCCCGCTGCTGCAGTGTGGACCCATGCCCCACACGCGGTCAAAAAAAAATTCATTAAACAATTAAAATATTAAAAAAATGAACTCATTAGTTATATCCATTATTTAACTTGTTATGTGATTTTATACTTTTTAAAATTCATGTTCATGATATTAAGAACTTATGTTCAAGATTTTGTTATTCAAGGGAAATTTTAGTTTTTGCTCATGTAGGGGTATTGGAGTTGTATGTAGCTCCCTTGACATCATTGAGATATAAGGTTCAATTATAAATATTTGTTTATTAGGGTTGTAATTTCACATTGAAAATTTTTCACATTGTAATTTTGTGTGAAAATTTTATCCAATTCGACCAAAATAATGAAAGATGAATCTGGGACCAAACTTTTTGAAAAGGTCATACACTATTAAAATTTTAATACGTGTAAGGGGGTGGGGGTTGAGGTTTCCATATCGAAAAAATTATGGGATACATTAATTATTTTTTATGAAATATGTTCACACATTTTAGGATATTTTTTATTATTTAGGAGTCATGTTTATTTTTATGGGATTTGTTCATGAATTTATATGATATAAACACATACTTTTTAGGATATTTTTTATTTTTTAGGAGTCATGTTCATTATTTTTTTGGATTCATCTTTATTTTGGGGAGAATGACACTTACAAACCAAAAGGGGGTTATAATTATGATTAAGGACCAAGGAATGATAAAAGTCTAATGGGGGACCTGCTATTATGAAATAGGGTATCCAAATGAATATCATACCCTAAAAAAAATTTCTCCCCCTCAAACCTAAATCCATCCTTCACCTGTCGCCCTTCCCTATTCTATTCCTTCCACACATCCTCTTCGGTGCTCATCCAACCAGTGTATCCTCTCCGGGGATCGTCCAGCCACTGACATATCTTTGGTGCTTATCTAATCGCTACCTCTTCTCTATCTCTCATCCCAATGTTACTCTAGTCATCATTCAGTATGATCTTCCTATCCTGCACTCATCCAACTATCTACTCCTATGACTATCCTTTTGGTGTGGCAGTGGGCTTGCTCCTAAGAGTTCCCTCCCCCAACCATCGGCTCCACTCAAAGCAACATCCTATCATTGTATCCCTTCTCCCAACACCTAGTGTATCCAGATTTTCTGTAAGTTATATGATGACTATATTATTTTAGATTTATTTTGTTAATTGATGTAAATATGAATTGAGAATGAGTTTTAATATCTTATATTCATTAATGTTGTAGGTTGATTGATACAGGATAATGCCAGATTATTTGAAAAAAGAAATGTTTTGTTATTTTCATTTTGATTGAGAAAGTGTTATTGATTAACAAGGAAAAATGAATTATGAAGGTGGAAGATCGATGGGTAGAGTGTTAATAGAAGTAATTTCATTTGATGAAATATCAATATTGGAATAATCAATTATGAAGTATGATGTGGCATTATTAGATTTAAAATACAAGTTAATGTTTGAAAATGGTTCTTTTTTAGATCTTATAGATGATGGGGGAGTTGAGAAATTGTTCACATTCAATGATAGTTTTTCTCATGTCTACATTATTTTTAGGTTGGATGAATTCTTGGAGTCAATAGTGGATGTAGATAAAAGGTAATGACATTTCAAAATTGTATATATTAATATTTTTTCACATGTTATGTATTTACATCTAATATTTAATTTGTAGGGTTGAATTAGTTGGGGGAATTCAGAACAATGTTTATCATTTGATGGTGATTTTCAAATACTACCTTGTGGAATTAGTAGTGTTACATGTTTGATCCTAGAGTTAAATGATTTGAAGTGGAATGAATTATTGGTGGATGTTGGTCAGATTTTCCCTTTAGCCAAAGCATTAAGGGATATGATTTTCAAGTATAACATTTCACAGTGGTTTGATTATGAATATTTAAGGAATGGTCCTCAAAAGATTATTTCCAAATGAAAAGTTGATATTTTCATGTTGAATTTAACAACATATGGCTTGGGGAACTCGGCTCCATTTCATTTTGTTAAAACTTTCCAAAATGATCATATGCACTCATCTCAAGATAGACAGGAAATTTGTCCCAAATAAAGGGAATCATTTATGTCTTATATCATTTGTGATGACGTGAAGTCAAATGTGGGAAAATATACCAATTAAATTAAAGTCGACTTGTACAGAGACTATAGAATATCCCTTACATACTTTCAGGTGTTAATATCCAAGTAAAAAAAGTAGTTGGTGGAATTTTGGGGTTCCAAAGAAGTCATATATTTCAATCCCCTGAATATACAATAGACTGATTGATGTTGATCTGGACACAATAGAGAAATTGGTATCTTTAGAAATTGGTATATTTGAACGATTATTCAATGCATATGGATGTTTCATAAGTGGTTTCTTATTAGGTTATCGGGCTGTGTTGTTTTTGGATGGGTGTCACTCATTGGTCCTTATAAAGTTATCTTGTTGGAAACATCAACATATGATGTAGATGACAAAATTTTTCCATTGGAATATTAAATTATTGGGGGTGAAACATATAATTACTAGATATGGTTTTTTAACAACATAAAAGAAATTATAGGTTCTATTCAAATGGTTATTGTATCTTATCGACATAATACAATTACAGGTCCTGTTAGAAAAGTTTTGTTTGTAGATATAGACATTCATATTGTTACCATCATTTTAAATAAAATTGTTGGTCTAAAATTAAAAAATTATATAGGGGAATTGGAAGAGGAACTATGGAAATGGAATTGAAATTATTGGATGTCAGTTCTTATTCTTGGTTGGACTGGGATTTCAATTTTCCTACGAAGAATTTGACAAGATTTTGTCCAGAATTTTCAATATTGGTTGGAAAGGATGGTGATGTTGGTTGGTGGGAAATGTCTTGATTTCTATACCATCCATGGAATCATATTACAACTAATTTATTCAAATAATTCAATGCATGTATTATGAAGGAGAGGATACACAATTTTTGTGTGTTGATTAATGAATATCATGAAAAATTGAGTAAAAAATGTTTTAACACTAAGGAAGACATGAAAAGGTGTAGAAATGGAGTTGGTACCAATGTTGAGGAAAAATTGAAGGTGAATGTGTTAAGGGTTGAAAATTTTATATTAGAGCAATATGAATATAATGTTTTCTTACTTAGGACTGGTAATGTGGATATCACTATACAACTAGGAAGTCAGGAATACACTTTTCATGCATGAAAAATGAGTGGGATCCCTTTCACTCATGCTTATACAACAATAAGAGAATTACATGGTGACCTGTACAGATATGTATAATATTGTTATCATCTTGACACACAACAAAAGATTTATCATGGAGTATACATTCGGTTGAGACCAATGATATACCACATTTGAATGCATTAACATATAATGATTATATGGATCAAACTTTTTTGCATTCCCGAAGACTTATCATCCTCCTGGTATACCATATTTTAATTTTATTAACTCTCAATTTCAAAATAATAAGTTGTATCCTTGTTCTCATTGTAAAGAAGTTGGTCAGACACAAAAAAGTTGCAGAAATCCCAATCAAAGTTGAAGTGAAAACATTGAAAGGGTGGTGTTTTTTGTGTATGATTCCTAATATGTTTCTAGACAAGGGTATGTTAGAGAGGATAATGATGTAAATGTAAAATCAAATGAAATATGTTTTTTGTGGAGTTATGGTGTTTAAATCCCATGAATTCTGTTTTTTGTGGTTTCTTTTTACTTATAGTGATGATGGGGTATGAATAATCACTAGTGTTTATAATTTAATTGATGCATTTGGGAATATGTATGGAATTATGAAATATAGACCATGTCATCATGCTTATATGGTAGAAATTATAGATTTTAAAACTGACTTTCCAGGTTTTGACACGGAGCCTCCATATCTTAACAGTCCTGCTCCCGATTGTTTGTTTTGGTTTTTGGGAAAAGTCAACTAACAGTATATGAATTTTACATAACATACTTTTTAGATTGTAACACCTATTTTACAATTTAATGTGTTGACATATATCAATAAAATGGAATAAACTTATTTGCATCCATCGAAGATTTGTCTTCGTCATTGTAAAAAAGTTGTCCGCACGCAAAAAAGTTATAGATATCACAATTAAAGTTTTTCAATTATTCCTAATTTGTTTCTAAACAAGGGAATGTTATAGAGGGCAATGATGTGAATGTGAAAACAAATAAAATATTTTTTTGTGGAGTTCTGGTGTTTAAATCCCATGAATTGTGTTTTTTGTGGTTTTGTGTTACTTACAATGATGTTGAGGTATGAATAATTGTTGGTGTCTATAATTTAATTGATGCATTTAGTGATATGTACGATATTATAACATATAAACCGTTTCAACATTATTATTTGGATGAAATTATATATTTTAACACTCACTTTCTAGTTTTTAACATGGAGCCTCCACATTTTAACAATCATGCTCCAGGTTTTTTGTTTTGGTTTTTGTAAAAAGTCAACTAACAATCTATGAATTTTACATTACATACTTTTTAGATTGTAACACCTATGTTACAATTAAATGTGTTTACATATAGTTGTAAAATGGATGGAACATATTTGCAGCCGCTGAATATTTTTCTTTATCATTGTAAAGAAGTTTTCCAAACACAAAAAAAGGTGTAGAAATCCTAATAAATGTTTGGGTATGCTGCCTTATATTTTTCTAAACAAGGGATTTTTAGAGAGGACAGTGATGTAAATGTGAAAAAAAATGAAATATGTTTTTTTGTGTGGTTCTTGTGTTTAAATCCCATGAATTCATATTTTTATGGATTTTTGTTACATGTAATGATGTTGATATGGTGTATATAATTTAATTAATGCATTCAAAAATATGTACAACATTCTAACATATAAACCATGTAAACATGATTAGATGGCATAAATTATAGATTTTAGTACTAAATTTCTAGGTTTTAATACAAAGTCTCTAGGTTTTAATAGCCCTGCTCTGGGTTTTTTGTTTTGGTTTTTGTGAAAATTCAACTAACAGTCTATGAATTTTATATAACACAATTTTTAGATTGTAAAACCTTTGTTAAAATTGAATTCATTGACATATACCAATGAAATGGATGAATCTTATTTGAAACCACAGAACATTTTTCTTCATCATTGTAAAGAAGTTGGTCACGTGTGAAAAAGGTGTAGAAATATCAATCAATGTTTATGTTTTCTTCCTAATATGTTTCTAAAAAGGACATTTTAGAGAAGAAAATGATGTAAATGTGAAAAAAATGAAATATTTTTTTGTAGTTATGGTCTTTAAATCCAATGAATTCTGTTTGTTTTGTGTTTTTGTGTAACTTACAGTGATTTTGAGGTAATAATAATAAATTTTTTCTATAATTTAATTAGTTAATTCAATAAGATGTATGAAATTATAAAATATAAACAATGTCAACATGATTAGACAGAAGAAATTATGATTTTTGACACTGACTTTCCACGTTTTAACATAGAACCTCTAGATTTTAACAGTCCTGCGCCAGGTTTTTTGTTTTGGTTTTTGTGAAAATTCAAATAACAGTCCATGAATTTTACATAACATACTTTTTAGATTATAACACCAATGTTACAATTGAATGTGTTGAAATATACCAATCAAATGGATGAAACTTATTTGCAGCCACCAAATATTTTTCTCCATCATTGTAAAGAAGTTGGTTACACAAGAAATTTTTTTAGAAATCCCAATCCAAGTTTGTGTATAATTTCTAATATGTTTCTAAACAAGGTCATGTTATAGTGTAAATTGATCTAAATGTGAAGAAAATGAAAAAAAAAATTCTGTAGTTATGGTGTTTAAATCCCGTGATTTTGTGGTTTTTTGTTACTTGCAATGATGTTGATGTATGGATAGTCAATGTTATTTATAATTTAATTGATGAATTTAGGAAAATGTATGGAATTATAACATATAAACCATTTCAACATGATTAGATGGTATAAATTATATATTTTAACACTGACTTTATAGGTTTTAATATAGAGCCTCCATATTTTAACAGTCCTTCTCTAGTTTTTTTAGTTTTTTTGAAAAGTCAAATAAAAGTACATGAATTTTACATAACATATTTTTTATATTGGAACACCTATATTACAATTGAATTCATTGACATATACCAATTAAATTGATGCAACTTATTTTCATCCACTGAGGATTTGTCTTCGTCATTTTAGTTTTCAATTTTTATATATATCTCGGCATTGTTGCATGGTGGTGTATGTGGGTGCATACGTACAGGTAACTTAGGCTAAATCCTCTCATTTGTGTGATAGTATACTCGGTTCTAGTCTCTAACATCTTTCCTATTGGAGGTGGGTATGGGGATTCATAGCTCAAGCCTCGTTGGGTCAGGTCATGACAGAGTGTTATCATGTTCAATACTCAGTTGGAAGTGCTTAGGCACAGCCTAGGTTTGAGGATTGGGGTCCACAATGATGGAATTTTGATTTAATGGGGTACAGAGTGTAACACCCTAGTAAAAGTGAGACTTTAAAGGATAAATATTACTATCTATGTCAACAAGGTGCACTTTTTTGGGATCCTACCTACTTAGAACTTCATAGTTAAACATGTTTGGTATGGAGTAGTGATCTTGATGGATGACCTTCTGGGAAGTTTCCCAAGGTGTGTGTGAGTGAGAAAAAAACACACAGAAAGAATATGTGTTGGACTGTTGGAGAAATCATTATTCTAATAAGATATCGCAGTGAGTAATAGCTTATGGTGTGCTTGGAAGGCAACCAAGGTATTACAGAAGACCCATGGGGTCAGATGACTAGGTTCATGTCTCGGGGAGGTGGGTCATGACAAGTCTCAACTTCTAAAATCATATCATTTTTTACTAAACTCTTGCCTCGAAAATGATAGCATGTTAGCTTTGGATAATCCTTTCTACCACTTTAGTTATGTAAATCCATCACTTTCATATGAATTCCCTCATATTAAAAGGCACTCTTAGCTTTGGCATGATGAGCACCCAAAACACCCGGTTTTTTTCAAAGTTGGATAATGGAAGATGGGTAGGACATAATAATTATTTGAGGGTTTTTGTGTTTTTAAGTGAAAACGGAAATAATTTTCTATTTAATAATCATGTTCTATGTGGTTTCACTCAAAATTGACTATAAAATAAATAGAAAAATTCATCGCGTCACATGTTCATTTTATCTTGCATGTTTGTTTATTATTCTATGTGATCACGCGTAAACTAGACATTCACTAAAATAATAAACCATGAAAAAATGATGACATGATCATCAACCAATAATAATGGTCTAAAATTTGACTGAATAATGGATCAACCTAGACCCTAGGGGATAGAACTTGAGTTGTGTCTCTTGTGACTCGAGTGGTAGTACCTGCCTATCCAATACATCAATCTCCTGTCTGGTGAGTTGCCAAAACTTGGTGTGAAGTGCGTCACTAGTCATCTCATCATTATAAAACAATACTCTCTCACAGGAAAGGGGGTCTCATGAGTATAAAATACAACTCAAAATTGGACACGCAGGCCCTTTTACATTTAATGACACAAATGATTCGCAGATCACCATATAATTAAACTAATTATTAAAACTATGTAATAATAAATTAAATAAATAAATTTTTTATTAAACATGCATTGGTCGGTCCAAGATCTAATGATCAGTACAATATGCTTTAAACTTTCATATTAAAATAAATATAGAAATAAATTAAACATTAATTAATAATATATTTCCGAGGGTATTTTTATTGAATTAAAATTCACACTTATTTTAATTCAATAATTTTTTTCATTAGGTACCATTAATTAATTTGATTTTAAAAACAAAAGTTAAATTAATTAATTAATTTAATTTAGCACCAAAATTAAATTAATTTAACCCATAGTAAGAAAACTAATTGTACAAAACCAAAAATTAATATTTAATTAATATAACCTTTCTCTGATACCAATTGAAGGTACCGGGAATGAAAATAAAGCCCCCAAACTTGGGCTTTTAAAATTTTAACTGATGATATTGACATGAATTTTTCATCGTTGGTGAAACACTGCCTGATTACTTCCCAAGGATCAGACATGTAGTAAATTAATCACAAAATTAAAACCATAAAATTCCTGGTTCGATCCGAAGTTGTTCTTGATGTCTACTCATCATTGACAATCACTCCTCAAAGAATAAAAATCCAAATTACTCTAGATCATCCACACATGCTTCAAGAAATCGTGGGAGAACTGATCATCATAATCTGGGTGCTAGAGCAGAGTTCCAACTACACCTTCGATGCTTCGATGATCACGACATCGCCTTGCTTGTGATGCATGAGTGGGGGCTCGATCTGAACTCCTAGATCCAGATACTCTCTCTATATAATGAATTATAGAGATGGAGAGAGAGTGTGTCTATGAATATTCCCTGGTGGGAGGCTCTCCTCTTCTATTTATATAATGTTAGGAAGTTATCCAGTATTACCTCCCTACCCCCGAATAATTAACACTTTATAAATGAAATATTATGACCATTATACCGGGTCATAAATATTATTAACACGTTATTGTAATAATAAATATATTATGTGATAATACTTGATCCATCAACATGAATATTAATTCCTAAAAATATTAAATTAACTTTGAATATTTTACACTAATATCCATTCAAATAATACTTTCTTGTATTTACATTAAAAACATGTAAATAAATTTAACAGGTATATTCAATTTCATTTATTCTTAACATGAATATTATGAATTTATTTATCTCTTCGGTGATCGTATATCTTTGGAAAAAACCCAAACCCTTGTGGTGGGTCCCACCATGTCCAATATACATATTCCACTGAATAGAGAAGCTTCTTGAATATGCTATTGTGTGTGACCCTCTACGCCCTTATCTTGATAGAAGTGAATAATATTCATATATTGAGAGATGGATCTAGCAATCCATTATGGTCCCTAAAGAGATATGGATATTCACTGTAGTGACAATCAACCTAAGAACATGCACTGTGTAATTTAATCTCTTTGTCTTTAATATCTCATAAAGCATGACGCACACCAATGTCATCATCCTTTTCATGAATTATTATTTATTGATATAACTGGACGAATTTACCTTCAACTACCATGAACATGGTCTTATGAAGGTACTACCATCCTAATCAACTTGGCCCAAGATATATTACTTCCTTAACCTGGAAGTAAAAAATCATTTTTTTACCATTCAACCAATACCATACCACAAATGATTCCCCCTAAAAAATCTACCTCACAAATATTTCATTATCATGGTTTTTTCCTTGCATCAAAGTACATTATCAAATGGAACACATTCGTAATGATCTCATGTTAGGAGACAATTACACCTGTCTATAGATATGAACATCCAATGACACCCAAAACATGTGGTGTTCATATTGGTGGGTCTATCCTCATGATCTCACTACTATAGATCACCAAGTATGAAGTTCATGAGAAGATGTCTCAATTTTTATGATCCACCAACACCTGGAAGTCAAACATCTACTATGTCGAGTTAGTAAGATTTATCTAGACCATATAACCTTTGCTTATGATTAATGTCATAGTATCTCAAGGTTCTCATTAAAGCATGATATTTTCTATAACCTTTTGATATGAAAATTAATCTATAGAAATTACCATTAAATAAGGGATTCAAAAATATCTATACTATAATAGTATGTATATATCATGTATATCTAACTGTATATGTGATATGGTAATCAAAAATACTGTATAGTTGGGTATAGGCATCCCACTATTACAACATTATCTTGGGTTTAAAATCATCTCTTGATCATGTTAATGTAACTTTCTCTAAAATAAACAATTTAATTAAATTGAATGAACCATAATTGGAGTGGATGAATCAGTCAACATACGAGCACTATCTGTATTATGATAGATCCATCCATAGGTGAAATGTCCCTCTTGGTTAAATGTAAGTCTTGGCTCCTCACACTTGTTAAACCTTTAATGTAGAGAAATATCATGAAATGTATGATCACATGGTCACCCTAATAATGGGAGCCCGATTTATAAATTAAATGACTATGATAAACCATATTTAAATGGCTTGGGCCTTTCCATGCCCCAATAAATTACTTATGTATTTGGAGAGGCCCTCCTTAAGTGTACTTGAATATGTGATATGAAATGATTATAAACATTAAATTCCTTATTAATAAAATTTAAATGATTAAATAATTTTTAAACCTTGAGTGATACTTGGGTTTCCTTTTTATGGAACGCCATGGATGGGATCATAGGTTACCTTAATTATGTACGCCTTGAGCGATAATATATTTCTTTATTACAGAATGCCTTGGATGGTCTTGATGGTACCGAGGCACATAGCAGAAGTCAGTGGGTTGCGGGATTAAAAATTTTATCACCAGTGTGACAGAAATTATCATCTCCAGTGATCTGAACCTCAGTATGGTCTAAGGATCTCATGTGGATTATTCAAAGCATGGAAAATAAAATAGAAAGAGTGTTTCATTCTATTTAAAGTGTTCTCAACTACAGCTCATTACCGGTGACTATTTCCCAATAGATATGAAGTTGAAACATTATATATCATCGAAAAATTCTCTAAGAATATGTGTAAAAATCATTCATCAAATTCTAGGTGCTAGTGCGGAGCTTTAATGATCTCTTCGACTTTGTGATGATCACAATGATCTCGTACCTTTGATCAGTCAAAGGAATCTCAGATCGATCATTCATAAGAGAATTTATCTCTCTATGAAGTGAGAGGAGAGAGAGACTCTCATTCCAAATGCATTAATAACACATGGAATGATGATTCTCTCGTACTTATACATTGGATTGAACAAAATTCTCAGATAGAGTTTCCGACCCCCATATATTTAACATCAACTAAGTAATAAATAAATAATTATGATGAACTAACCACATCATAAATATTATTTATATTTTATCACATGCTTGTAATATATATTAAATATATTACTTGAAAAACCCAAGTCATTAACTTGAACCATAATTCCCGATAGTATTAAACAAACCTTGATTATTAAAATAATTTACGTTCGTATAATATTATTCATCATATTTACTAAAACATTTGTAAATAATTTTAATAAATAAATTTAACCTAGTTATCCTATAATTGAAAAATATTGAATATATTTATTTATCAGTGATCAATAAAAATGGACAAATCTCAGACTCCTTGGAGGGTCCCACCATTTTATATATACCTATTCACCAGAATAGGGAAGATTATTGAATAAACTGTTGTGTGTGGCCTTCTAGGTCATTATCTTGATAGTAATGAATAATATTCATATACTAAGAGAAAAGTCTAGAAACTCATTAAATCCCTTAAAGAAACAAGGAATAGTCATATAAATGACTAACATCCTATGAAAAAAACTATGTAATATAATCTTTTTTGCCTTATGATATGTCTTAAAATAGGATGCAAACTTGTGTCATTATCCTTTATTGATTTATTATTTGTTTTACTTACTATATAGATTTAACTTCGACCACCATGGCCATAGATTTATGAAGGTACTACCATCCTAATTAACCAAGTCCGAAATAGGACTTCCTTAACTCAGAAGTGAAAATTTTATCTTGGCCATTCAACCAATGTTATACCACTAATGATGCAACCAAAACAATCTACATCGCAATGACTTCTTTGTCATGGTTTTTTCCTAGCATCAAAATACATGATCAAATGATAGACATTTATAATGATCTCAATTCAGGATTCCAATACACATGACCATAGATAGGAACTACCAATGAGTCATGAAACATGTGATGCTCCTTTTGGTGTGTCTTTCATCATGTTCTTACCTACTAGAGATCACTAAGTGAGATCATCATGAGAAGAAATATCATTGATTATGATCCCATAGCACCTTATAGTAAGGCATCTATTATGTCCAGACAGTATGATGTATCTATACCATAATACATAAGTTTAATATTAATTTCATAGTATCTTGAAGTTATCATTATAGCCTGAGATATGTTATAACATTTTAATACAACAAATAATCTATAGAAATTACCATTAAATAGTGGATGAAAAATATATATGCTATAATGATATGTTTTCATCACAAATAACTCATTGTACATGTGGTATGTTAATCAAAAGTACTTTTCAAGTTGGGTCTAGGGAACCCACTATTAAAATAGGGCTCACAGACTAATTGAGATTACATTCACCATGAGTGATACTCAGGTTCCTTACATGGAATTCCCTGGACAGGTTCAAAGGTTGCATACATTATATTTCACCTTGAGCGATACTTGGGATTCCATTTTATGGAACACCTTGGATGAGTTCAAAGGTTAGATGAATTTTCATATGCCCCGAGTGATACTTGGGTTTCCATTTTAAAAAATTCCATAGAGAGGCTCATAGGGTGGTATTTGGATATTACGAGCGATACTTGGGTTTTCTATATATAGAACGCCAAGGATTGGCTGATGAATTTATGGTATTACATGAATACTTGGGCAATTCTCGTGTCCCTCATTACGGGAGGTCTTGGATTGACTCATAGGGTGTACAGATTCAATCATGAATGTTTATTTATTACATATGATTAGTGGTATCTCTTTGTGATAATTGTTATTATAGGAAGCCTTGACCATGTACCTTGGGTCCTTGACTAGAGAATGGTATTATGGTTAGACACATGTGACTACCCAGAATTGCCTATAGTTTTAGAGACTCACTTTCATGGAAACTTGAGTTACATCTCATGTCCTAGCGAGTCCTACACATCTATATATATGTATATATATGTTATGACGTACATAGTACATATATATATACATTAATACTTATACAGAAATATATACAAACACACACATGCCTATATTCACATGGTGACATATCTTCAGAGATATTCCTTCCTATACCGAAGCAGATATGGTCATCCAGGTTTCCATGGGGAACATGATTCAACTTGTTTACAATTATTTATTTTCAACTTTATTGATATATTTATACACTGTTGTATTTTATATTCACTAACTATATTTTTCTTTAGAAACCATTGGTAGTGACTTACTGATTTTATCTCACACCCTGTTCGGGTTCCCATTGCACCGAGCTACCTAAAAAGACCTAATGATTGAAGGTTAAGGATTATGGATTCTTCTTGTGTTGTGACATTTTTACATGGGAGAATAGGAGCACGAGTCTAATCCAGAGATCCAGATTCTTATGTCGATAGCCATTGGGGATTTTTTTCTTTACTTTATGCGCTGTATTTTATTTCCTATTGTATGTATTCTGTTTTGGTTATGTAGTCTCATTTGGACATGCATGAAAAGTTGTATATTTGTAATTGAACATCATATCAGTTATTATTATATTTCGCTGGTTTTTTATTTATTTATACTGCTTTTGTTTTTGATTGTTTAATTATCTCTTTTATCACTATGCTCTTTTGATCATCAGGGCATAATATCCCCACCGTACCATCATTATATTCTTGCTACTAGTCAAAAGCCTCTTGTATACAGAGAGGTGTGCTTGAGGCACAATGGAATATTGGATCACGACACTGTTCTAGTGGATCGCAAGTCGGGATGCTATAAGTGGTATCAAAGTTGTTTTATTTCCTTTTGAATTATTATTTTGGGATGATAGATAAGATACTATGAATGTTTTGGCACTTGGTAAATAGATATGTATGAGATTTATCAACCAAAACATGCGGAAAAGACCAAGTTTCCATGGATGTGATTGTTGTTCATTCTGTTCATCAGTACAGTTGATTGTGATTTCACCTCGAGTGACTGTTGTACATTATATTTTTAATGTTTTATGAAATTTACAGTATTTTACCCTTGAACCAGTATGATAAGAAAGTATCATTACATGCATCATTATAGGCATATAAATATACACATGCCATGTATATGCCATGCCATATAGGTTGCATTCTTAGACTCCCAGATATAGTGATATGTCCATCGAGTGTTTTGTCGTGCTTCTATGATTTATTTAGAAAATTTTCATATACAACATGTTTTGTGATTATTATTCCTTTCTACATGATTATTTATCTTATTTATTTACTTACCATGATTTGGTAATTAATTTCCATTTTTCCCTGTATTTGCTGCTTGTGAGAGTATGCCTCGCTATAATTCTGATATAAAAATGGTTATTGAAGTGTATGAATCATCCTAAATGATTTTTTCCATATAACATGATGGATTAACCTTAAATAACCAATCATGATATGTTTGATCCATTTACCATTGGTTGGATGGACTAAAACATACTAGTTGTGATTAAATGGGATCCAATTTGCAATCTATAAAGAGTATGCGCACTTTATAAATTAGGAAATGGTAACCCATATAATCAAACCATTATAAATATATGAAATTAATATTACCTTAAGATTGTTGTATAAATTTAAGAGCTATTTAATTTTGACTTTAAATAAATTGGTTACTTATAGAAATTTTACATGATTCCACCCAAGTAGATCAGTCTCAACCAGTTATGGTTATAGGATAAACTTGACTCAACTCAAGTAGGTTGGTTATGGTGACAAATTATTATCAAAACAAACCACTAAGGGTGTTTCAAATTTTAATATTTAAAATGTTTTGGATTGTATTTAGATGAACCCATAAAGGATTAAAGGGACCCTCATAGGTCACCTTTATTTTTTTATTCCTTAGATCTTAACCCCATGAGGGTATGTTTATGTTATATAGGGATGGTTATTTAAAGTGTCTGCAACCAATTATATGGATTCATTATTAGATAAATGATGGAATATTACATAACCAATCCCCTATTTAATTAATAAAATACCTTTTATCTTCATTCTATTTGTACTTATATGAGGCTTTAGTTAAATAAAATGCGAATTACAACCTAAAAGGGTGTTTTCCTATATAGGATGAGATTGAAATTTTCATTAACAAATCCCAATTGTGAAAAACTTATGGATAAATAAAATAGATAAAATAAATTTATGTAATAAATTTCCTAATTATGATAGAATGTCATCTAAATATTAAATCTTGAAATGATGTTTGATATAACTTGCATGTGTTGCCTTGTGGCATTACCTAAATAAAGTACTGAGATTTTTCATTATGACTGACATAGTATGTTCTTTAAAATGATACATAAAAATGATTAAAATATATATGAATCGACAAAAATGACTTAAGTGAAACCTTAATGTGGTGTTTTTAACTTGAACCTCATGTGAGGGTTACTCTTACCTGGTTCCTTATTGAACGTTTGGGATAAGAATGTAGGAATTTTCCGTAGATCCCTATTGACTTATATTAGGTTGTGTTAAACCTAAATAATAGGTAGTAGAGAAAAATGATCTCTATAGTGTTACATGGCTCTAGGGTTGATGCTTTCTACTTTTGTAAGGGGATAGCCCAAGGTAGGTAGCACCCCTAGAACATTAAAAACATTCTAAATGATTGTGAAGAATTTCAAATGTGTGGTGCTATTTGGGTGTCATTTTTCTTGAGTATGAATATTAGTTTCTAAAAAGACACTCAGGTTGGATGGGTGGTCATACAATAATATGAACCTTGTTAGGGATGAGGGAATCAGGTAATTCTCTAGTTTAGTTATTTAGATATTCTTAGGGTATAATCTTCTAGTTAGTAGGTTGTGTGACCTTTCTTATTCTTCTTCAGTGATAGACGACTCATCAAGTTGTCATTTTGAATTAATATTTGTATGGGATAATGTGAATCCGGGATAAATCTTTTATATGAGACATTAGATACTGGGATTCAAAGGCCCAATAGACCTATGGATAGTTTCAAACGATGAGACGTTTAGTTGATAAAATCTTGGGGTAGTACACATTGATACACACGATACCCGTAGAGTTAATAAAAATGGTGCAACGAACTGTATGAGTTCGGTGGAAATCATTAAATTCATGAGTTTCTTTGATCATAGGTAATATATAAGGAATAGTTACCTAAGATTTAGAATAAATCATACTCATATCAATGCTCAGGGATGGTTTTCCAAATAGGATCGTGTGTTTTGACACATTGGTCATGTTGGTATGGCTTTATGGATGGTACTAATGATGCACATGAGCATGACTCTGGAGACTTTCATGCTTACATCTAGAGAAAATATGGTATATTGTGCTTGTAAGGTGATATTATACCTCTCTTTTTGGTTTAATACTTTCTAAAAGCATGTTGTCCATGTTCAGTACCCGCGGTTAGTGGTCGATGGAGTGTGTCTCATGGAAAGAGTTTTTTTAATAAAGGATGACCATGACACTCATAATACGGGGAGCGTCAAGTCAAAAAAATTTATAATTTACTTCAAAGTAGAGGTACAGAAACCATGAAGGTAACATTTGGAAATGGTAGGATCTGCTTTTTAATTCCATGGAGCTGGTGAGTTTGGAAAACATGTTGGTTCTTGCAAGAAAGCATGGTGATGAAATGGTTGGTTGTGTATGCTAACTTTGAGGACAACATTATTTGAGAAGGGACTTCTGTGGCTATGTTTGAGTGATCACAGGTTGCCTGGGATGGTAAAGTCAACATGGTCAGTTAATGAAGATGCATCATCATGATTGTTCGAAATCATTTAAAGGGAATTAATCAGTGGTGGTTTGACTAATTCTTTTATATAGATGGATATGATTGTTTGAGAACCATATAGAGAACTTAATCGACGGAAGTGTATCATTTTTTTTTTGTAAATTGTTGATATCCTCTTATTTTACTCTTGTCTTAGTGATGATCATTTCCCCTATCTTGACATCATTGAGGATACACTGATAGAGCATTAGTTTTACACTGTGAAAATTTAAATTCCACTGGTCTTGATAAATAAACTCCATGGGAGTTACGCTTCTCTTTCAGGGTAAGTTTATAGGCATGGTTAGTCATGAGTGATACTTTTGTTCCTGTGTAGGAATTCATTGTCCAGACTCACATACACCAATCAATTCTTTGACTATACTATCATTAGGCTAAATCAGTTTTTTGGATGTGTGGACGTATCGACTATATATCAACATATCCCTTGTAAACAACAGAGTATAGACTACCTTTAATGAGCTCCTTGGACTCTAGTATATGATTTTGATGTTACCCCGGAGATGCAGTTGGGCTCGGTTGATTTTATTTAGAATCTCTTGATCCAAGTCTATTGGTTGAGGTATACACCCTTATTCATGTTGGGGAACAACAACATAAATGGACGTTTCATCCAGGAGGCATCACCAGTAGTCGGGTACAGTCTTCAGAGGATGTGATCGATGTAAATGTGAGTTTCCTTCTGAGAAGACGATGTGTTTTGGGTTTTAATATGCCCATCATCTAAGATGATAATTTTTTAGAATAGTATGCCAGAACTGGCTCAACATACTTCCTCTTGTTTCATTAAATTCATTCGGTAATGAATTGATTCATGGAATGTTGTCAGGACGTGGTGAGGGTATTGTGAGTCATCCAAGGATTTTCTTGAAAATTATACTTGACCATGCTAAATGAGTTCGATTGGGAGTTGACCATTTATTTAAGTCAAGATTCATTCCAAGAATTGTTAAAACTCTAGGGTCATGTTTAAATAGACAATTCAGATGGTGGAGATACTGTTACTCAAAATTTGATTTTAAATAACATACCATATGGTGGGGATCCCCATAGTCCAGATGGTTAAAGAGATGATGATGCAATCATGTCTCCAGTTTGAAGAACATAGGTAAGATCCATCTTGATGTTTTAGTTTTGAATGTGAACATTGAATTGAGTTTCTATTACTTATCTACCATTTTCTTAAAGTGATATTTGGAAGTGCATTGGGGATTTGAGAACATAACATGATTGTTTAAATGAAACATCATGAACTAAGTAGGTTGGGTGTTTTTTTCTCTATTTCTCCAAGGCATCTCAGGTATGAGAAGTAATAAGGTGGGGAGGTTATAAATTCTTGTGTTTTGGATCGAGTAAACATTTCAAGGGGAATTTAAAATTTCAAATTGGCGGATGGGCCAATTCATAAACTAAGCTTCAGAATGTAAATATGAGTGTTGGAGCACTTAAAGGAGTTATTTTTGGATGATTTTTAAGTCTCAGTGAGGTTTCCCATGAGTTTAGTGGGGTTTTTGAGGCATCATGCTTCAAAAGCATTGGTTTTTGGAGGAATAGAGTGAGGTTCATGGTTGGAGCACAATTAGTTTAACCATGCAGATCAACCATGTGGCCCATCTTCTTAAGGGGAATTGTTTTTCAAAACCATGAAACCTCATAGGAGTAATTGTGTGACATATTTAAGGTGTGAAGGGGTGACATGCACGAGTTGTACATGGTTTTACCAAATTTTCTACCTAGCCTACAAAATTTGTGCCACTTAACCAGTAGCTTAATATGGTTAGGTGCAAGGTTTTTCAAATAGTGCATCCCAACCATTCACCCCTTTTAAAAGGTTTTTGACTTTGGGAAGTTAATCATGCACAATTGTCACACAGTTAGCCAAAAAATGAGGCCAAACTATGTGGATCTTAAAATTGGGGAATTGATCGTTTTTTCCCTGCCTTAATTAAAGTGTTTTCCCTTTTGTTTTTATACCATCTTCACGTAGCATGCCCTTTATGTGATATCTCCTCCTACTTCTAGACATGGAGGTATATCCTTCATATGATTACTGATTCCACCAATGATCATCACATTGGTTAGCCCTCAGTAAGTATAAAACTCCATCTTCATCCTTTATTAGTTTCCTTTTCTATCTTTGACACTCTCTTTGTGCAAGATAATTCGATTTATTTTTAGGGTGTTTTTTCATTTCTTCAATTTATCTAAAACTGGATCAAATTAAAGATTGATACTGGATGATTGGACTATCCTATGTATAAGGTAGGTGGTCTATAGCTTTCCTCTTAATGTCTAGTTAGTTTATAAATTTCTCTGTTGTACTGCACACTGGACTTTCCGTGCATTTCCCATAAAACTTGAAATTAATTATGTTGAACCTAATGCCTTAAATTACAAAGTTGATACGTATATAAGTTTCATTATTGGAGGTTTATGACCCTAATTCAAACTACTCTTAGGGTGGATTTTATATATTCTATGACCCTTAATCCTTAACTTGGGTTTAAAATAACTTCTTGAGCATGTCAACGTACCTTTCTATAAAATAAATGTTTTAATGAAATTGAATAAACCATAAGTTGAGTGGATGACTTAATCAAATTATGAACACTGTCTTTATTATGATAGATCCATACCTAGGTGAAATGGAACTCCTCATTAAATGTAATTCTTGGATCCTTACACTTTTTAAACCATTAATATAGAACTGTATCATGGAATATATGATTACATGGTCACCCTATTAATGGGATATCGATTTATAAATTGAATGACCGTGATAAACCATATTTAAAGGGAATAATACTTTCCATGGACTCCTAAATTACTTATGAATTTAGTGGGTCCCTCTTTAAGTATACTTTAATATTAGGTATAGAATACTCATAAAAACAACCTTCCTTATTTTGAAAATTTAAATGATTATATGATTTGTGAACCTTGAGATATACTTGGGTTTCCTTTTTATAGAATTCCATGGATGAGCTCATAGTTTACTTGAATTATTAATTCTTTGAACGATACCCATGTTCCTCATTATGGAATTTCTAAGATGTGCTCATAGTATGATTTAGATTACATTCACCATGATAGATACTCTGGGTTCCTTATATGGAATTTCTTTTATGGGATCACAGGAAGAATTATATTACACACACTATGTGTGATACTCGGGTTCCTAATATGGAACACCTTGGATGGGATCAGAGGTTGCATGCATGACAGGCTTGCACTGTATCATTGATTACTCGCATGAATTGATTAGATAAGAATTTATATTTCCCAAAATACACTCAGAAACTAAATAGTAGCACTGTGGTAGTGAAGGGTCAATCCCACATGGACAACTTTTAGGCAAGCAACCTGGAGGTAAGAACCTATTGGAAAGAGTCCACACAATCTCTCTTAGGTTTGGGTTTTCTGAAGAACTATGTAGATTGGGTTTTAAATTATGTTAAAGGAAGGAATCAGGGTCAATTTTATGGTGTTTAAAAAATATAATCCTAAATATATCTTGGGATATACCTATTTCTTAGGTTTAAAAGTGGTGAAATATTCACCAATTAGTCTTGATCCAACCAATTAGATTTACCCAATCTGACAACTAATAATTAATCTAGAGATAATCAACAACCTGAGTGTAGGAATCTTGACTTCTAGGTAGAAATAATCAAGGGTGATTATTCCTAGTCTACTAAACTCCAACTAGGTCATGGTCAATTGATTACATCTCCGATGGTTAGGGTAGATGAAAAAGAATAAGATTAAAAATTGTTTTAAACCCAATTACTATCCATAGTTACAATTTTTTGATTTAGATATTCATTATGTTCAAATCCACCCCTACCCTCAACCCCTAACCCTAGGTGGATTAGCCGCACGTGATGGTATTAAACGAAAGTAGGGAAATAGATGACAACATCCTCAAAATGATAAATAGGCAACTTAAATCCAATAAATCCAAAATTTAAATCATGTAAAATCAATTAAAAACTAACTTGAATGAAGAAACAATTAATAATGCAGTAAAAATTAAAGTTTAACGGGAATCGATATTGGATTCAGATATCGTAACAACAATAAAGCAAAGAATGAGTCTCAAAATGGAAAGTGGTAAAAAAGGAATGATTAAAATAATAAAATAAATCAATATAAATGAATTGGAAAGAAAATAGGAAATAAATGAAGAAGAAAGAAGGGAAGTTTTTTGGGCATCTGAGCTCCCTATCTACGTCATGGTCGCTGCATATATATAGACTTCAAAAGTTACACGATGTGTATATGGTTCACAATGTGTATGTTCTTTAAGTGGCTTCTATATTGAGGATTTTATGGATTGTAAATTTCTTTCAATATGTGTACTTCAGATCCAAAAAAATCTCTAAATATCTTAGATATATAGATTCGATATCTTGTATCTTCGGAAAAAATTACTCTAAACATTTCACGTCATGTAATGATTTCACATCATATATCTTATCAAATTTAGAATTTGAGCCTTTCATGATGTGTAATTAGGATTCACATCATGTACTTGCTTCAGGCCTTATATTTTGGATTCACGGGCCGGAATTTGGCTCATGTAGGTGCTCTAGTCATGGAGTACACAACATGTACTTCAGATTCATGACATGTAATGTTTATTTTTATGTTTTTCCAGTATCCTCTCCTTTGAGTATTGAGTTCCTAATTCCTATGAAAACACATTAAAACCCAGTGTATTATCAAATAAAGCATGATTAAGCAATAAATAAATGTATTCAAAATATGTATATGAATTAATCTTATCAAATTCCACGACACTTGAACAATTTATTTCTTTCAAGAGAAAAACCTATCAATATGGATTTCAAATAAAACAATTTTTTAATATGAAACATCCATTAGAACTAGGAAAGTATAAAATAAGTGAAAGAGAAAAAAGAATTTCCTCCATAATAAAACTTACAGAGAACATCAGTCATGCCTCACAGTTAAGTTCATTATTCATATTCTATTTTCCTTTAATTACAACTTCTTAACTATTCCTCAGAAGTTATACCCGATTTTCAATTGACCTCACAATAAACATTCTATCATCACTCAAGGTAAAATAATACTGGAGTTATGCTCATATCATAAATAAATGTTCCAAACCATATGCTTTCATTGGTTATAACATATACACTTCATAAATACAAATACAAAATTAATCATGAGTGATTAAAAAATAAGGTTCAAACTTCTCTAAGGTGGAGGGAATGTGGGTAGATGATAAAAATCAAGATCAAAAAGGAGGGTAAGATCTTCAGTATAATGCATGATAATCATGATCAATGAAATGAAGTAGATCCTCTGAGAAAAAATGTGACCATGCTCCAAACAACTAAAATTGGGTCCACGCATATGTCAAGATAGCACAAATAATGTTCCATGCTCCTTTATATTTTTTATTTTATCTATTTTTCAAAAATTATATTTAATTCAGATCTCACATCCATCACCTAACCACATATGATCCATCATAATATTTATTGTTCTGGTAATGGTGATTCTTGACCTTCCTAATACACAACCCAATTTTTTTAAAGGAACATGGTATGCATATAAAATACCAAAAATAATCATGAACTATATCATATCAATCTGGTAAAAATATCTCCATATGTCTCCTCAATATCAACATCCAGTGTATAGAAGAGAAAAAAAATTCCCCACACTTATTCAAAATAGATTCATGCATAGTACTAGGAGTATGGTAGGAAGAAATAATAGGCTTGAAATAGTTTCATCCTAACAAGGTTATTTATGTATACTATGGGCTAAATAAGGATAGATGTACAAGTGGGTATCATGATAACTGGATTAAAAGATTTCATCAATCATTTTAATGGTATATTTCATCAATCATAGACTCAATAAGATCTCAATGCATGTTTTGATAGGTTTACATTTCCCAATTATCTCATGAAATATTCTCAAAAATGAATATGAAAATGTAGCTCTATAATCATTTTGGGAATGACTGTATAAAAAAATAACTGACAATCACTCAGGTCATTATATCGAGTAATAATTCAATCAAAAACAATTTCAATAATCTATAATTTGAATTAAATTACTCAACTCACCAATCATGCTAAAATTCTAAATAGGAATAAAAAGGGATTTCAACAATTTCCAACCAACTTTGTATTTTATTTAAATAGGTGTAACAATATTTCAAGTTTAAACCATGACTTTAAGGAAGAATTTATCCTATACTAATGAAAACAAGAAGAAATCCAAGTATATATATAATAAATATCAATAAAAACTACCCCACACTTAAAATGATACATTTTCCACATTATTTTGGAAAGTGATGTGAGAGATATATCAATAGAAGCATATAAAAAAATAAAATAAAAATTAAGAATTTAAAATTAGGGAATAGAGAGTTCTCTATAGTGAAATTCATGCCCTGAGGGAAATTTTTGGATGGTGATGGAAATTCTACTACATAAAAAAATTGTTAGAAAGAAAATAACTACACAAGATATACCATTAGTACACATGAGTAAATAAATTTGGAAACATAACAATGGGAACATGCACATGGTCAATAATAGGAGAAAATAGCTCAGATAAACATTGTAAGTGTCTATAAAGAATCTTAGGATGACCGATGAATAGAAAGTGCTAGAAAACTGAATTCAAAGGTCCTAACTAGGAAAAGAAAATATAGAAAACAAAAAATATTAGTTTCCTCCCATAAAGTGAAAACTATGACATCATCATCTAGAAAGATGGAAAAAATAATCAATCGATGTTGTTCGTCAAATAAAAATTTTCTCCTCCTACTATAGGAATTGGTGGCTATATCATTAAGCTCACAGGGGAAATTTGTGGGGTTAACTGGCTCAGAAATGGGTTGTATAAAATTTTCATGTGGAAGTAGTAAATTCCATTAAAATCATGGAGGAGGCTCTTATTGAGTATGGATATAGAGATGGATCTCCTCAAACTATCTCTATATCTCATCTAGATCTAGATACATGTCATGCGAAAGTCCATAGGGTGTCTTGATAGACTCTTTAATGACTATAGAGGATGCGGCAGAGCTAAACATGGTTAAATATATATATAAGTAAAAATGAAAATAAGCAAGCCAATAATGAAGTCAAAACTGTATCCCATACATATATATGATAAATGTTACATCAAAGAATATGGTATACAATGTGAATACAATGAGAGATTTAATGTACTATTTTTTGTGTGTAAGACTTTGGAATATTTCTAGGAATATTTTCGGAGTCAATCATTGAGACGGCGTGAGATTTCGAGGCCCGATGTGCCCAAAATTATTTTTTAAAATATATTAAATATATTAATATCATGCACTCATAGTTTTCTAGAAAAAGTGAGAAAAAAATCCCAAACGGAGACTCATATCAGAAATATGAGGGAATCATTGATTTTAGAATGTGGTTTTTACCCTAGGTGAAATATAAACTTTTTCAGCACCAAATTTTTGGTTAAAGCGTTGCAGTGGGAGAGTAAATAAAATAAATTAATGGAATTAATTATTTTATTTTTCTTGACATAGTGACCTAAAATACACATTAAAAACACATTTATGAGGAGATATCATGGTAGATCACAAAACCTTTAAGACCTAAGAGAATGTTGGAGTAGAGCGTTCTTCATAGCCAACATTAGAAAATATCAGATCAAGGATTTTATGCAAACACAGCTCGAGGATCTCTCCAACAATAATGAAAAATAGGTTCTTCATTGATGATCGATCCATTTTGAGTTAAGATGTCTGATTTTTGTATTTATCCCTATTTCTTATTCAATGATGAACACGAATAATTGACTAATAGATTGATTTGTGGATCGGTCATTTTGCGGGCATGAGTTTAATTGCGGGATTTGGGGATAATTATTATGTGGTTGGTTGTACATTTATATACCTATTAATTCTTATATATTATGAAAATGGATCAAGGATGAAATAAATAAAGATTTAGGTTTGTTCCTCAATTTTATGGTTTCTGGTTCTCTCCTCGTTCTACATGCGTTCATCATTGGCAATTTATTTTGGCCTAATATTTGATAAATACCCAGTGAACGATCATTGTTAACTCGATCTTTGGAAAAGAGGATTTCTACTACAGGTATGGGATGGAGGTTCAACATCACATTTGCAGTTCATGATGAAGAAACTTGATTCAAATATTGATCAAGAGATGTGGCTCATGGTTTTGGCATGCAGTACTGGTGAAGCATTACATTGGTTGTTTTCTGAGTTGTAGGTACAGTCAAAATGGTTTAAATACAACCATCTATGGTGAGGAGGTTCATTCAACCTCAGATTCATGATGTGAGAGATGATTCTTGGAAAAATCAGTGGTTATGGAGTCCTAATCAAATATTTGTGAAGTTCTTCCATAGGATATGTAAAAAACATTACTACGCGACATGTAGTCGTATGAACACATTTCGTGTAGTCCCTTATGTATGGTGCTAGGGTTTCAGGGAAGAGATAAGGATGACATGTCGTGTAACATTTTTAACACTATGTGTGACCCTTAGATAACTCGTTCAGTGTGTATAGGCCATACACACCAAGAAGGCCATGTATTGTTACATGCCATGTGTACCAATTCCTGCGCCATGAAACACATGGCATATGGATTAGTGTGTACATAGAGTACACACCCAGAAGGCCATGTGTCCCCACACATCATGTATTTGGGAAGTTCATAGGTAGGCTAGAGTACACGGGCAGAGGCGTCTACTTGGACACATCCAAGTACTCAGACATGGTCTGGTGTACCTGGGTATGGGAAGGATGGCACGCCGAGTTCTAGGGAAACTTCCAAACACCGTGTACCTTATGGGACACATCATGTATTATGGAAAAGTGAGTTCCATGTGAGTGAGAGACATGTAAATTGACATACTTAGTGAGACATACCATGTACCCATTGGGACACATCGTGTACTCCTTTGAGGATGGTTTGGATTCCTCTTTCTTCTTATCTCAGCTTTGTTGATAGATTTTGTGATATTACTTAGACTAGTATCAATTTAGTAAGTTTCCTTGCTCCATTCTTATGGGGGTTCGGTGTAGTATCCTATTCTCATCATAGAGGGTGGTCCCTCTAAATATTATAAAGATTTGTGCAGTGAGGGTGAGTTCCCTTATTCTCGAGTGAGTTTTCTTAGATCGCATGGACTACTAACTTAACGGCTTGGATCATGTATCCCTCTAAGAGGCTTGAAGTGATCCTAATTTCATTAGTGTTTCCTTAGATGGGGTTTGTTTGAATTAGAATGACCAATATTTATAAGTTCATTGATCCCCATCTAGGAGGTTTTTCAAGTAGGGTCTGGTACCCCCAAGTGAGCCCTGGGCATTGACTCCTATCTTTGTATCAAGATATGATCTTTTTGATGGGGTATTAGTTCGATGGAGTGTGTATCCTGGATGAACCCTATCCATTTTCCTGTGTGATTATTATTTGATATAATTGATGAGCGTGACATCTAGTATGAGTGTTTCCAGTATCTGTATAGATCTGGGAGCAGTTCCTCGCATATGAGTATTATCATGTAACCTCACAGTATAACTACATGGATGGAAGTGGTTAAGAACTTTGAGACTCAGAGTATTTTATGAGTATATCTGGATGTTTATTTGTATGTCTCACATTATTATTGACATATCCTATTATGAGATTAATACTCTTTATGCTTTGTGTTTGGTTATTTCGGGGTGTCCTACTGGGTATTTTAATACCCACCCCTGCATGGGAACTTCCCACATGTGTTGTGTATTATAGAGATGACATACCTTTTTGCGAAGCCCTTGGAGGAATAGGAGTAGGTGGAGCTAGTTTGGTCTAGATAGATCGAGGTGTATACCAATGTTTCATTTGACAAAATTCCCCTCCTTCTAAGAATGTTGGACTTTATTTCCAGTTTTGGGCGGTCATGTATTTGGACCCTTTTTCATGATTTCTTGTACTTTATGTTGTACTCTAATTTTGGGATTATAGATGCATGCATGCATTTTTATCTAGTTTTATACATTTCATCATTGTATGGTATTAGAGATATGAACATGTGTGTAGGTATTTAAGTCTAGTTCCTTTCATGTGTGTGATATGCCTTCTTGGTGCTAGTCACCATCCCCTGGACTATTGGAGGTAGGCTTGTGATGGTTTCTTATGAGGCCCCATTGGGTACGGTCATGAAATAATGTTATTAGAGGGGCACCTATCCTAAAGTTTTATAACACTTACTTGGTTTAGGAACATAGTTTTGAGCTTCATTTATCAAGATGTGGGGTTTGTTTTGGGCACTAGGGAAAAATGTTAAAATGATTCAAGATTGGATCATAGGATAGGGTGTCCATTGTTGGTGTGGTGGCCAACATATCTATTCACCATGATCCTAATAACCTTCTTGTTAAATCAATACATGTAGGCACTCGTTCTAGGGAAAACATTGTTATATGCATTATATAAGAAGGGGTTGTGGTTTCCATGTTATTTTTGAGTCATCTATCTAAATATAATCATTGATCATGGTGTGTATTGTCTTCTTTATAGATGTATTTATGATGATATCCAGTGAGGTTTTAAAAATATTTTTGAGAGTTCAAACTGACGAGTGATGAGGTCACCATATAGGGTAATCTTCATGAAGTGGGTTTTCTTCTGAGTGCATATATGATTGAGTTTCCACCTGTTTAGTAGCGCATATACCCACCTCCGAGGGTTCAGGTGAATGTCATTTGTCAGACCAAGCCATGGATGGATCTTTTGGTGTCAGATGATGAAAAATAGGTTTCAATCCCATTTCATAAGCTTCTTATATAGGGCTTAATCAGGGATCAGGGTCTACAGGACCTACTGATGTTGGTCGTGTGATGAATGTTTCGAAACATGATGTTTTGTCATAGATCTTTGGTGAAGATTAGTTCTCTGAGGTAGAGATGTTTCTTTTCTTATGATAGGAGAGTACATATTGCATGGTATTTTCCTACCCACTGTGACGTAGTCAGATTGTCTATTGAAGAACCACATAGACAGAGGCAGTGGCTAGAGCAGGAATTTTTTCGGGGTAGTGGATGTGATAGAGGAGTTGGGGGAGCAGTATTAGGTGGAAGGTGTTTGGGTTTGATGCTAACATATCCACCCCCAAGTGGATCACTCCAGGATCGGGAATCTGGTGGTGAGGATCTTGGAAAACTGTAGGAATTAGAGGTTCTTTACCCAGAGGCTCTAGTAGTATTTCGAGGTATGATATGTGTTCTCTCTACTCTTGTTGTAGTATTTTTAGACACAGGTATGAGAAACTATTTTACCATCTTTTTTGAGTTATTTTCTCTTTATGTGTAAGGTTTTAGTGGATCCCTGTGTTGGTAATTTTTGGAGTTACTTCGGATGTGCAAGGAATAGGGGAAATTCCACCACTGTGATGCGTTCTTAAGATGTGATCCAAAAATGTGTGGGCTAGTCAATTCCACACAAAGCAGATAGTATCGAAGTGTGGTGGATGAGTTTATAAGACTTGGGTGTTTGTGGTTGTTTTATGTGAAAAGTTATTGAAGACAGCCCTGGTTATAGTAATCATGTGGTATGGGGAAAGGATGATTTCCAAGCGGTAGGATCTCACAGAGGCTATGAGTGCGGTTTGAGGTACGGCATGTGTCTTCACTGCCCTAGTTGTAGATTTCACACTAAATTATGTGCCAATTTTCCCTGAGTTTATCCCCTGTTTGAGACCTTGTGATACCATTGGATCCCTTTTTTTCTTTACCTTATGTTGGAAGCTCCTAGAGAGAGGATCAGTGATTGATGCATCTACTGAAAGTGTGACTAGACTCTGGGAGGAGATAGAGAGCCTCACATATAATCTCTTCATAGTAGAGGTGAGAAACTATGATGTTTTCCTTATCATGGATTGTTTTTCTACTATAAATGCTCATATGTTTATACTAGTGAGAGTTTCAGTACTTCAGGTTATTGGGATATAGTGTTCCTCCTTTGAAAAGGAGTTAGTGAACCCAGGAAAAACGGGATGAGATCATGTGCAGGATATTAAAAATAACTTATTATTTGTTTGTTAGTGATACCCTTGGAGTAGTATATGTTATGAAATATTAGTTCATGTGCTTGTGGAAGAGTATGAGGTCATCCTTCTTGAGTATGTGCCTATTTTACCTTACCATCGAGGGTTTTTTTCTACATGGACTTGCACCAAGGATGACCCGATATCTATGCTAGCATATTGGATGACCTCGTGTAACTGTGAGAGTTAGAGGTGCTATTGGAGAATTCTACAGAAAGGGGATTTTTAAGAACCAATTTTTTTCTAGGAAAACCCTTTGTTTTTCTCTTGAGAGGTGGATGAGTGCTTGAGGTTGGGTTTGGGTTAGTGTCACTTGGACCAAATTACATGAGGGAAAGTACCCACTCTTGAGAATCAGTGGCTTCTTCGACCAATGCATGGGGGTCAATTGATTCTTAAAGGTTGATCTTGAGATAGGTTGTCACCAGATCTAGTTTTGGAGAAGGATATACCATAAGTGTCTTACCATAGAAATTGTAGTTGTTTTGAGTTAGTGGTTATACCCTTTGCCGAGTTGTACTCCACAATAGAATCATGATACTTGTGTATTGGATCCTTAACCATTATTGGATCGGTTCATGATATCCTCATTCAATGGAATTTATGTGTTATTGACATCAAGTTAGAGCATGTGAGACACATGATGATTATTCGGTGTACCTCCAGCCGATTTTTGTTACCCTTTGATCCTTATGAAAGCCTGGGCGGTATTAATCAAGGATATCAATTGTTAGAATTTGTGTCACTAGATATCTATTAGATATAATCCTGGTCGATTTCTTTATAGAGGTAATTATGCTATCATTTTTTCAGGGATGTATGGTGATTACGGTCATGATTTGAGAAGAGGTACAATGGAGGTTGTTTTCCCTTACCAGTACATCTAGCGGTGGTGAGGATATATCAAGATCTCTTGTCATCAGTTGGGCAACCAAGGTAGTTTCGGAAAGTTTTCAAGTTAAGATCTTGTGGTTTCGTTTGTCTATGGGTGATGAAAAATAGATATTTGTGGAGAGTTTGGGACACTTGTGCATGAAAGAGGTATTCCGGATTCATGTAATTACATCTATTATCATTGAAGACTGTGATGCTTACTTCACAACATGATTTTTAGGGGATTGATCGCATCACGATTCACTACTTTATTTCACACTTACATAACTGTTTTAACCATTTTTTTATTTAAAATTACAAATATTATCTCAAATTGAAAATCATATTTTATTAAATTATTAAATGTTTATTACTTTTAAAATAGAATAATTATTATAGTTTTGGGGATTTCATTTTAGGAGGAGGTGATTTGGAGGGTCGGAGATGATCCAGATGGAAAATGATCCAAACTGCATGGAAGCCCAAGGACATATGTCCACTGTTTTGCACATTTCAAAAAATCTGTGTAACCAAATGGGCTGAAATTTTGTTATTCTCTCCATAACTTCATGAGATATAACTCATCTCAAGAAACCAAATTCCAATTCATATATTAAATGATCTTTTGGAACCAATCTTTATAGGGAAAAATCTGCATGAAGTCAAAGATTTGGTTCTGTATTTTGGCCATATCTCAAACTATAATCCTATTTTGGCCACCAAATTTGACATGGGGTTATTAAATATTCCGAGATACAACTTTTAACTTTTTTAGAAGTTGAGATAAGGCCATTTAACAACCCCAAAACCAAGACAAAAGTGGTATCTCGAAATTTGGGTGCCCAAAACCACTTCCCATTTTGGCTATAAATTGGCACATTGGGCACCCCATTTGTAAGTTCGACCAAGGAGTGAAGTGATGCCATTTTGGAGTTCCAGATGATTCTTATAATCACCTTGGAGGTTATATAACTCCCTATACTCATAGGGGTAGATCATAAAGTAAATATCCCTTTATCGAATCCTTCCTCTCTTTCTCATGTTTTAATATTTGTGTTTTCATAATAAACTTCTTTGTTCCTATTATATTTTTTATATTTTATTTTATTTTTTCAAATTATATTCTTATTTACTCATACTATTTTCGCTGGAATCAATATTTGAAATAAAATTGGGTTATACCCTTTCTAAACATTTTCACATGAAAAACGTTTCTACGAGGACTACACCACCCATGGAAGAGTAGTTATTTTTAGTAATCGATCTACCTCTAACCTCATTAATTAATTTATTTTGAATAATTGAGAAAATTTAATTCACTTAATATGATATATTTATTTATTTATTAAGTTAAATTAATCTATGTAAGCAATTGAATAGTAAACACAAAACACACGAGGTTGAGAATTGTGTGAATTGTAAAAGCGCGAACTTAATAGGTAAATCAATACCACACAGGATCAATTTGTAGAGTTAAAAAGTAATACCTAAAATAAATTAGTACTCGTTTATAGAATTGATATGTGCCTTAATTTACCACTATCCATAAGATATCCTTATAACATCAATCAATGTAGGGTGCTGCAATTTCGTATTTTGAAGATATTCTAGAGTTTAATTCACTCAATCTTTATGGTAATGTTAATTCTCATAGGTTTTGGGGGTTAAAAAATTATGGGATCAAAATTAAGGTTATATTAATTAGAATTATAATAATTAAAAATTAAATTAATATGTATAATTAGATCGATTAAAACTTTTAAAATATTTTCTAAAAAATATCTTCTGGTTGTGCCTTTTTAGTCGAACTTCATTTCAAAAAAACGAAATCTTCTTCTAGAAATATTATTATAGTTTTATAAATGATAAACAAACCACGTAATATTAAGTAGTATTTTTACATTAATGTTACTGTATTCTAAAATTACCTTTATTAAGTTTTTTAATTGTTTCCTCTTTGAGAGACGACGTTGGTCAGCCACTCTGCTGCACCTAAGTACCAAAAAATCACACTTCATTTGAGAGCACCCACGATAGTGCCATTCAAATTGGAACTGTTTCAGGGATGAAATTATTTAAACCAATTAGAGGTATTGATTTTATTTTTTATTTTATTCTCTTTTTCTCTTTTTTCTTCCTTCTATACCCAATCTGATTTTTTCTTCTTCTTTTGTTTTCTTCTTCTTCTTTTTGGACCATCAACTCAAAATTATCATTTTTATTTTACTATGGACCACTTTTATTCATTTAATTTTTATTTGATTTATGACATGAAATAATCCCAAATATCTCTTAGATCTTGACTCTAAGATTGAATGCAGCCTTAGGGCTTGAATCAAACATTCTCAGTTTGCAGGAAGTTTCAACATTCAACCAGTTAGAGAATTTCTCCATTCTAGGAACACTGAAATTGGAAACACTTATAAATCAATCATAAAACAATAACTAATGGATGAAAATATTAATAATTATCTAAATATAATCATATGATAATTGGTTTCACCATGTATTAACTATCAACCAGATTGTATTGCATACCCAAATCTTGAATCGGACTCTGAACTGAGGACCCAAAAAAAACACCTTAAAGAATTTATTGTAGTTTACTCAACCATGAAACCAATAAAAGTATCTGAAGATCAAATAAAACTAAAAGAATTCCCATTATCAGTTGATGGAGCTTCAAAAGACTGGATGTATTAATTAAAACCTAAATACATAAAATGTTGGAATGATTTGAAACACCTTTTATTTTAGATATTTTTTCCTGTATCAAGGACCACTTCCATTAGAAAAGAGATATCTATGTTCTAGCAAGCACAATGGGTGTCAATGTATAAGTACTGAGAGTGATTCAAGAAGTTGTGTGCAAGCTACCCACATCACCAAATTAGTGAGAAACTACTCATCCAGTACTTCTATGAAGGAATCACACCTATGGAGAGAATCATGGTGGATGACGTAGATAGAGGGGAATTGGTCGAAAAAAACACTAGAATCTGCACTTGCGTTGATTTCCAAGATGGAACAAAACTCCCTATAATTTCGCGATTGAGGTACACCACATGTTAGAGGAATACCTCAGGTAAGTCATTATTCTCTTGAAAATCATTTGATTGATACTAAGTTGTAATAATTGACCACTATGGTGAGGCAGATTTCCTTGGCTCAAAAGACATCCCAACCCACTCCTAGGAGGCCATGTGGCATTTTCACTGAAACAGACCACCCAACTGACTATTTCCCCCAATTACAAGAGTTAGAGGATTGTGAAGCCATATTCCCTAGAATACCATGTCATCATCAACAATATCCACATCCCTAAAAGAATTATGATTCCTTTGCACCAACATACAATCAAGTGTGTAAAGATCAATCTAACGTGAGGTATGTCTCTCGACAATAACAAAGGACCCTTTTTTACAAAACATCCAGTATCCCCCACCTTACTAGTAGGGTTTTCAATAACCCTAAAGGATATTTGAAGAACAATTATCAACAAGTCAAAAACAAGTTACTTCTAAACCAATGTTTGATTCTAATACTGATGATATTTTAAAACAAATTTTTATTAATCAACAGAATGTGATGAAGAGTCGAGGTTTAGAGATGAGGGAGTTGAAGACTCAAATGGTCTATATTTCCACCTCCCACCAAGAACTAGTAAGTAATAACTCCAAAAATCAACCATCCCAAACTACTCCAAATCCCAAGGTGAATTTTAGGGCCATCACATTTATAAGTGAGAAGCAAATAACTGACTCTTCTACACCAACCATTCCAACAGGATTCACCTCAACTCTGAAGAGGAACCATTCAAGAATCACCGATGAGGAACCCAATGAGAAAGAAAAATGTAAGAAAAAGATTGATTATGTTCCTCCTAAACCCCTTCTCTTTCCAAACAAGGTTGTACAAACCAATAATATGTCTCAAGAGGTGATTAAAAAAGAAGTTTTGGATACATTAAATCATCTGGTGATCAACAACCCTCTACTTGAAGCCATCAATAAAATCCAAAGGTATGCGATATTCTTAAAATAACATTGTAACAATTGAAGAGGGATTAAGGGAAATGAGAGGATCAATCCTAGAAGTAATGTGTCAGAACTCATTACACTAACTAGAGAAATGCCAACAAAGTTTAAGGATTTGGGGACATTCATCATCCCATGCACCATAGGGGAGTTTCACTTTTCTGGTGATCTTTATGATTTAGGAGACTCCATAAATGTAATTCCTCACTCTATATTCTCTTATTTATAGTGTGGCGAGTTGAAGCTGATGAGAGTACTGGTGTAGTTGGAAAATAGAGCTACAACATATCCAGACGGAGTCCTTCATGTAAGAGACTTGATCTTTCCAGCAAATTTCTATGTTCTTAACATGGAGTATGATTAGGTAAGTTCTCATGCTCCCATTATCTTAGGTAGGAACTTATTCAAAATGGAAAAAATGATCATAAATGTTCATGATGGTACACTTTCCATGGATTTTTGGGATGAAGTTATGATATTTAATGTTATAGACTCCATGGAGTACCCCATAGAGGACCATTCTTCTTTTGTTATCTCCCATTTTGAATAACCAAATAAAAGTCCCATGGAATTTTATTTTCATATGCTTAGGGAGATTATGATTATTGGTTCTATTTTAATGTATAAGATCACTTCCAAATCGCTTTATAATGAAAAAACCGCTCTTATATTCAATTTTGAAATGGATTCATATTCTGATTTTGATCATGTGAACCCTGATTATTACATAGATATTGAGTATTCTGATGAATTTGATGCTTTATTCTATGATTTGGATGATGTATATTCTGAAACTGATGTTCATTATGCACATATTTCTATTCCTTCTATGTCTCCATCTATACATCACCCCCTTCATTGGAGCTCAAGTCATTGTCATCAAATCTCAAATACTCATACTTTTTATGTGGTGAGATACTACCTATTATAATTTCTAATAATCTTCGTTTTTAACATGAAGAAAAACATTTGAATCTTTTGAGGGAGAACATTAAGGCAATTGGGTGGACCTTGGCTGACATATCAGGTATTAGCCCCTCCATTTCCATGCATAGTATTATTTTGGAGGATGGGTCTAAACCGGTTAGGTATCCACAAAGGAGACTGAATCCAACACTTTTGGAGGTTGTTAAAAAATAGGTTGAAAATTGCTTAAGGTGGGTATAATTTATCCCATTTCAGATTCCCAGTGAGTGAGTCTTATTCAGGTAGTTCCTAAGAAAAGTGGTGTTACTATTGTTGAAAATGATAAATAGTGTTTAGTTCCTATGAGGGTGCAAAATAGTTGGCATGTGTGTATTGATTATAGGAAACTAAATCAGTCCACTTGTAAGGACCATTTCCCCCTCCCATTTATTAATCAAATGCTTTAGAGACTGGATGGGAAGACACATTATTGTATCTTGGATGAATTCTGAGGATATTTTCAGGTTCCTATTGCTTTGGAGGATCAAGATAAGACAACATTCAATTATCCATTCAGCCCATTTTCCTACCAGAGGATACCATTTGGACTTTTCAATGCCCTAGGAACCATATAGAGATTCATGGTGAGTATTTTTTCTGATTTAATTGAGGCCTGAATGGATGAATTTTTGGATGATTTTACAGTGTATGGGTCTTCATTTGATGATTGTATCTCATGTTTGGGAAATGTATTGAATCATTGTATTGAAAAGAATCTGGTCATGAACTTTGAAAATTTTCATTTCATGGTAGAGCATGATGTTGTCTTAGGGCATGTAGTGTCAACGCATGGGATAGAGTTTGATAGATATAAGGTAGATATTATTTCATACTTACCATATCCTTCATGTGTGCGTGATGTTAGATCTTTCCTAGGGCATGTGGGATTTTATCAGCGCTTCATAAAATATTTTAGTAAGATTGCTCTTCTTATATTGTGATTACTTCAAAAGGATTATGATTTTGTGTTTGATGATTCTTGGAAGGCTTCCTTTGATGATATAATGAAGTTTTTGACCACTTCACCAATCATGAAACCCCCATAGTGGGAGATTCATTTTGATCTTATGTGTGATGGTTCCAACTTTGCAGTTGGAGATTTCTTATCACAGAGAGTGGGGGGAAAGTCACATGTGATTTCCTATGCATCATAGACAATGGATTCATCCCAATAAAACTATAAAACCTTGTAAAAGTTTTTTCCTCCCATCATATTTTCTTTATATAAATTATGTTCATTTTTATTGGGCTCTAAAGTGGTTGTTTTTTCTGACCATGAAACTCTAAGGTACCTCTTGAAGAACCCAGATGTAAAGCCCGAACTTATCTGATGGATTCTCCTTCTTTTGGAATTTGATATTGAGATAATGGACAATAAGGGGTTATAAAACCTGGTGGCGGACCATAATAGTAGGCTTACTCACACACTAGAGGATGACACCTTAGACTAGGAACCACTTCGGGAGACTTTCCCTGATAAGAATCTTTATGCCATCTTAGGTACAAATCCTTGGTATGCTGATTTAGTTAACTATCTTGTTGCCTATAAAATTCCTACAAATTCAAAGAAACATCAAGTCAAAAAGTTAAATAGTGAATCTAGATTTTATGTGTGGGATGATCCCTACCTATGGAGCATGTGTAGTGACCAAGTTATTAGGAGGTGTCTTCCTGATCATGATTTTGAGTTTATTTTACATTTATGTCATACACTTTATTGTGGTGGACACTTTGAACCCAAACAGATATCTAGGACAGTCTTAGACTATGTATTATATTTTACTAGTTAATTCCATGATTCTCTTGTGTTTTTTAAGTCATGCTCACATTTCCAACACACTGGGAACATTTCTAGGAGACACAAGATTCCCGAACAACCCATAATATTCTCTAAGATTTTTGATGTTTGTGAAATTGATTTTATGGATCCTTTTTTATTTCATTTGTTTTTTTGTATATTTTGGTTGGTGTTGATTATGTGAGTAAATTGGTGGAGGCTAAGGCCACCAGGACTGATGATTCTCATGTTCTAGTGGACTTTTTCAAGACACATTTTTTTTAGATTTGGAGTACCAAAGGCTATCATCAGTGTCCAAGGAACACACTTCTGAAATCATAATTTGGCTTCCCTCCTTCGAAAGTATGGGGTGAAACACAAAACATCAACACCATACCACCTCCAAACAAATGGTAGGTTGAGGCTTCAAATTGGGAGTTGAAACAAATTTAGGAGAAAACTGTGCAGCCGAATAGGAAGGATTGAAGAAATAGATTGGATGATGCATTGTGGGATTATAGGACATTACAAAGGACCCCCATCAGTAATTCCCCATTTCAGATTGTTTTTGGGAAATCTTGTCATCTTCCTATGGAAGTCAAGCATCAAGTATATTAGGTAATAAAGAAATGCAATATGGATTTGGCCTAAGATGGAATCCAAAGGAAGCAACAAATTCAAGAGCTTTAAGAGATTCGATTATAATCATATGAGAAGTTAAGGATCCACTAGGAAATATTAAAAAAATCTCATGATAAAATGATCCAACAAAGGGGGTTTCATATTGGAGATAAAGTCCTTCTATACAGTCCACAACTAAAGCTAATTCTTGATAAGTTGCATTCCTGGTGGTTAGGTCCTTATATTTTATCTAATATTTTTACTTATGATGTAGTGGATATCAAACAATAGGACACTAGACGAATCTTTACAGTTAATGGGAAATGATAGAAGAAATACATTGAGAGAATTTCTACTGATGCAATGGATTTCACCACACTGCATGACCCCATCATCACTTGTGAATATCAGGCTATTCCTAACCCTTTGAAATTTTATATTATTTTTCCTATTTAAAATTATGTATTTCATGTGTAAATATCATCTAATAGGTTCACATTGAGGACAATGAAATATTTTAAGTGTGGGGGAGGGAACCTTTTAGTTTAATAATTTCAATTTGTTCTATTTTTTTAAAAAAATGTTTTTTTTTCAATTTTGTGTCTTTATGAAACTTTTGATCTGAAATGATTCTCATCACCATTTATAAATCCATATCAATAAGTGAAAAAATTTATCCCATGAAACTGAGCTTAAATGAATGCTGAAAATGACTTTGTTTTAAGTTCAAATATTTAGTAATTTCAAGAAAATACTCTGAATTTTGAATCCCAGGACACATCTCACTATCTTTATTTTTGAAATCACTTTCTTGTAAGGCTTGTGAACCATTCTATTTATATTATTTACATTTACATCACTTCTTGAGAGAACCAAACCATGCATGATTTAACCAGAATTTGATTTATTCCTAACAAAACATGAGGGATTGATGTACTTTTATTTTAAATGATTGAGGCATTTCCTTGGTTTTAAAGTCCCATTTTCTAATAATCCCTTTTTAATGAACTACCATGAATATTTAATCCTTTTATCCCTTATAATCCCTGAACAACATGTTAGGTTAGCCACATTACAATCCAATTTTTCCTATCCAACCTATACTTGAAGTGAAATTTCATGATCTAGTTGAACTTAATTGTGGGGGAAGCAATCTCGTATTGTGATACCTCATTTAGTGATAATTTGAGAGGAGGATAAAATATTAATGAGAAGTGCTTGCTTCTAAAAAAATAATTCTATTTAATTTTGTGCCTTTCTAGAGCTTTGATGATAAAAGAGGTTGTGCCTTTCTGATGCTTCCAATAAAGAAATAAAGTTGTGTCTATCATGAGATTTCATGAAAATCTATTTTTGAGAAGATTGATATTTTTATTAATGAAATTAGGAATGGTGTAAAATTTCCATAATTTTCATAATGATGGAACTAAATTGATACTAAGTGGATTGAGGAGGATTCCATATTTAAATGAAAATTAGAATAATGATTTTTTTTTTCAAAAAGATCCAATACCTCCTTATTCTACCTCAGATTTTTTCACATCAAAATCCTACCAACCAAAAGACACAGAACAACCCTAAAATGTCATCATGATAAACATATGTCCTTAACTCGAATCAGGTGGTGATATTGGAATTTATCAAGCCTATGGTGACCCTTGTATGAGTTTGGATGAGGAAGACATTACTGAAAAATTGAGATTTTTGTTATGAGAGAAAATGAAAGTTAGGTAAGTGTTTTGTGTGAATGGGAAGACAATTGAAGTGGAAATATATTGAATGATATAAATTGAGAACTTGAAAAATGGTTTTTTTTAGGCATGATATCTTTTTTTTTCTTAGTGTATAATTGTTGGATATCAAGGATATGTGTTTTAAATTTTTTTTATTTTATATTTTTGTTTACTTGTCAAAACTTTTTGGAATACATGATATGAGGTTTTTCCTAGGAGTGCAAAAGGGTAAGGGTGAGGGTGTTATCACATCATGATTCACTACTTTCTTTTACCCTTACATCACTATTTTAAACTTGTTTTGTATTTAAAATCAAAAATATTATCTCAAATTTTACATCCTATTTGATTCAATTATTAAATATTTACAACTTTTAAAAATTAAAATTAATCTTGTTTTGGTGATTTCATTATAGGAGGAGATGATTTGGTGGGTCGGAGATGATCCAGAAGGAAAAAGGGTCAAACTGCATTGAAGCCCAAGAACATATGTCCACTGTTTTGAACATTTCAAAAGATATATTCTTCCAAATGGGCTGAAATTTTGTGGGACGCTCCATAAATTCTTTGGCTACAACTAATCTCAAGAAACCGAGTCCAAATTTATCAATTAATGGGGCAATCTGAACCAATATGTTTAGGGGACAGAATCTGCAGGAAGTCAAATATTTGGTTCTGTATTTTGGACATATCTCACGTTGTAATCCTTTCTTGGCCATAAAATTTGACATGTAGATAGTATATAGGCTATAATACAACTTTTTTTCTTTTATCCAAGTCAATATAAGGTCATTTACCAACCCAAAACTGAGACACGAAAGGTATCTTGAAATCTGTGTTCCCAAAACCACTTCCAATTTTGGATATAAATTGGCACCTTGGGAACCCCATTTCAAGTTCGACCAAGGAGGTAAGTGGTGCCATTTTGGATTTATAGAGTATTACTCTCATCACATTGGAGGTTCTGGAACTTCCAATTCTCATAGGGGGTCACTTGAATCAAGGATCCCTTCATCGAAGCCTTACTCTCTTTCTCAGGTTGTAATGTTTGTGTTTTCATAATAAAACATTTTATTCCACTTGTATTTCTTATATTTTCTTATGTTTTGTTCAATTATCTTATTTTTTACTCATCCTATTTGGGCTAGAATAATTAGTAGAAATTAAATTGATTTATACCCTCTCTAAACATTTTCACATGCAAAACGTTTCTACGATGACTACACCACCCGTAGAAGAGTAGTTCTTTTTAGTAATCGATCAACCTCTAACCTCCTTAAATAATTTATTTTGAATCATTGAGATACTATAATTAATTTAATATGATCTATTAATTTATTTTTTCATTTAAATGAAGCTAAGTAATCAATTTAACAACAAACACAAAACATGTGAGGTTGAGAATTGTGTGAATTGTGAAAGCGCGAACTTAATTGGTAATATAAAACCACACATGATCAATTTATAGAGTTTAAACATAATACATAAACTCAATTAGTATTCATTTCAAATATGGATATGTGCCTTAATTTACCACTAACCATAAGCTATCATTAGAACAACAATCAAAGCAGGGTGTTGAAATTGAATGTTCTGAAGATAGCCTAGGGTTTAACTCACTTCATCTTTGTGGTAAAGTTAATTATCAAAGGATTAGGGGGTTAAAAAATTAGGGGATCAAAATTAAGTGGAAATTAATTTAAAATATAATGATTAAAAAAGTAAATGAATAGGGAGAGTTATATCGGTTGGGTATTTTAAATAATTATCTAAAAAACATCTTCTTGTTGTGTCTTTTTAATCGAACTTCATTTCAAAAAAAACAAAAGAAATGAAATCTTCTTCCAGAAAAATTATTATAGTTTTATAAATTATTAACCACCATCCTTTCAAATATTATTTTTAATTTAATTTTAATTTATTTTCAAAGTACCTTTATTAAGTTGTTTTAATTACTTCCTCTTTGAGAGGCGACCTTGGTCAGCCACTCTACTACACCTAAGTACCCAAAAATAAAACTTCATTTGAGAGCACCCATGATAGCTTCTTTAATGTATGTATCAAGAAATTAGGTACCCAATTTCAGTTTGGGAATAATGTTTTTCTTCAACCATCTGGATCGTTAGAATGGACCATTCAAGTTCAAGTGAATATGCTTTGGTTTGCATATTGGGTTTGAACCATTGTTGGGAGGATAATCTACCGATGGAGTTTATATGTCCTGATGATTATCACTCCACCAAAAAAGTATCACATTTTCAAGGTCATGGGTGAGATAAATTTTTAGACATTGTTATATTGGTTAGATCCAGTGGATAATAGAGCTTGGGTATGCGTTTTTGTGGTTGTGACAGTTTTAAAGGGTGCAGTTCATCCAAGGAAGGATAAGGACTGGATGATAAACACCAAGTGTCCTTGGTGGACTAATGTTGTAGTCATTTGGAGTTTTAGAGTTATATAGTCTTAGCTAGGGAATTATTCTATATCTGGGAATCTTAGTCCCTTTCTTTTCTTACTGTTGTGTTGGGTTAGCAAGGTGGTGTTCTTCTTAACCTGAAGGCCACAATAGTTTTTGGATTCTTGGTGTTCTCCACATGTCACAACTGAGGTGGTATGGGAATGGCTTGTTGTACAATATCGACCTAGGTAATCTAGGACATGAGAGGGGAGTTTCCATTTTTAAGGTGAATGTGAAATTAAGGATTGGTAAAAGAAATAACCTTTGTGGTAATTTTTTCCACAGGTTCGTGTTTTTTGACAGCACAAGAAACCATCTGGAGAGCTCATGGGAGTGGGAGACCCAATTGGGAGCTCAGTATCCCCACATTTTTCTCAGCTTATAATTTTTGGGGATGAAAATCCTTGATGGATGGAATAATTTAATGTACCCGTTTTTTCCATGTAAGACTTTTAGAATATTTCTAGGAATAATTTCAAAGGTAGGTGCTGATATGGTGTCATATTTCAAGGCCTAGTGTGCCTGGAATTAATTTTTGAAATATATTAAATATATTAATATCACACATGCACGGTTTTCTTGAAAAAGTGTAATAAATTAAAATCTGAGTCTCATAGAAGGAATATGATGGCACTGTTGAGTTTAGAATGTGATTTTTACCATATATGTGACATAATATTTTTCAGCTCTGGACATTTGGTTAAAGTGCAGTCACTGATGAATAAATAAAATAAATTAATGGAATTAATTATTTTATTTATCCTGACACAATGAAATGAAATAATATTTAAATACATGGTTATGAGAATATCTTAGGTTTAGACTCTAAACCCTAGAGACCTAGAGGACCGTTGGAGGAGAGCGTTAATTGTAGGCGACATTAGTTCAGATCAGATCAAGGATCATGTGCTAGCACAACTCACGGATCACTCCAACGAAAAAGATGTACATTTTTTCTTAGTTATTGATCGATCCATCTTGAGGTAGGATGTCTGATTTGTGGATTTATCCCCATTTATTATCCTATATTGAATGTGAATTAGTCAAAAAACAGATTGATTCTCAGTTCAGTCATTTTACAAGTATGGGTCGAATTGCAATATTTGGCGATAATAATTATTCATTTGTTCATTTATTTCTATACATCTTCATTTTTATTCCTTATTAAAACGGATCAAGGTAAAAATGAAAAAAGTTCAAGGTTTGTTCCTAACTTTTATGATTTATGGTTTTCTATCCCTATTCTACATGCGTTCATTGTTGAAAATTTCTTTTGGCCTACGATTTGATGAATACTTGGTGAATGATCATTGCACATTCAATATTTCGCACAATAGATCACTAACACGGGTATGGGATGGAGACTTGTCCTCCTAATTGTAGTTCATGATGATGAGATTTGATTAACTGATGGATCAGGATATGTTCCTCACAGTTTTGGCGTGTGGTACCAGTGAGCTGTGATGGTGGTTGTTTTCTAAGGGACGGGTATAACCGAAATGGTTGGAATTCACCCAATGGAGGTGATGAGGTTTGTTCAATCTCAGATCCACAATGTGAGGCATGATTTGAATAAAAATCAGTGGTTTTGGAGTCCCAATTAAAGATGTGTGAAGTTCTTTCGTGTGTTCTGTTAAATTATTGACTACACAACGTGTAGTCCTATGAACACACATTGTGTAGTCCCTTCAGTGCAAAACTAGGGTTTCAGTACAAAGATAAGGATGATGAACCACATAACATGTGGCACACATTGTGTGACCCTTAGCCGACCATCTTGGTGTGTATAGGGGGTACATTCCTAGGAGGCCATGTAGTATTACACATTATGTGTACAAAGTCACACACCATGAAACAAATGGAATATGTCTTGGTGTGTTTAGAGAGTACATGCCTAGGTGGACATGTAGTCCCACATGTTGTGTACTTTGGAAGTATGCGGGTAGGTCTGAGTACATAGACATTTCCAAGTACACAGAGATGGTCTAGTGTACACAATCATGGGAAAGATGGAACGCCGAGTTCTAGGAAAACATATACACACCATGCACCTCAAGGGACACGTCATGTATTGTGGAAAAGTTCATACCATGTGAGTGAAAGACACGGAAATTTTTAGGCATAGTGAGACACACCATGTACCAATAGGGATACACAATGTAGTACTTTGAGGATAGGTTGAATTCCTATTTATTTTTAGCTGATATTTGTTGAGAGATTCTGTTAGATTCCTTGGACTAGTATTGGTTGAGTGTGTTCCCTTGGTCCATTCCAATGAGTTTTTTGTTTAGTATCCCATTCTCATCTTATAGGGTGACCCATCTGTAGCTTGTGATCTATACATTAAGGGAGAGTTCCCTTATTCTAGAGTGATTTGTCTTAGACTGCTTCGACTTCTGACTCTACGACATGGATTATGTATCCCTCCAAGATCCCTGAAGTGATTCTAATTTCCTTAGTGTTCCCTTAGATGAGTTTTCTTTTTAATTTTCATGACCAATATTTATATGGAAATCGATCCCCTATCTATGAGGATGTTTTCAGAAGGGCCTAGTGTCCCCCTGGTGAGCCTTGGGGGTATACCCCCATCTATGTATCAAGATCTGATCATTTCATTAGGATATTAGTCTGATGGAGGGTGTATCTCAGATGAACCATATTAGTTTTATAGTTTGATTTTTCTTGGCTAGAACTGAAGAGCATGAACTTTTGTATGAGGGTTGTCAGAACCAGTATAGATTAGGGATTGATTTCTCCTGGAAAAGTGATGTCATGAAATCTTGTAGTGGAACTACATGGCTGGTAATAGTTGAGACCTTTGAGAATCAGAGACTTTTATGATTATATCTTGATGTTTATTTTTATTTCTCACATTATTATTAACATATCTTGTGATGAGATGACTAATCTTGATTCTTTGTGTTTGGTTATTTCAGGGTGTCCTGCTGGGTATTGTTATACTAACCCCTACATGGGATCTTCCCGCATGTGTCGTCTCTTACGCAGATGAAAGACCTTTTTGTGGATCCCTTGGTGGACTACAAGTAGGTGGAGCTTGTTTGGGATAGATAACCCATGGTGTATACTAGTGTTGCATTTGAAAATAGTATCCTCCTTCTGAGTAGGATAGACTTTATTTCCAGTTTTGAGTGGGCTTGTATTTGACCCCTTTTTCATGATTTCTAGTACTTTATGGAATACTATGACTGTGGGATTATGTATTATATGAATTGTTATAAATTGTTTTACATTTTAACATTTTATGGGTTTAATGATGTGTTCAAGAGTATAGGTTCTTAATACTAATGCCTCACATGTGTGTGATATGACTTCTTGGTGCTAGTCCCCAGCCCCAGACCAATTGAAGGTGGGATTGGGGTATTTGTGTCTCAGGAATCATCGGATTAGGTCATGAAAATAGACGCCAAGATATAGTGTACAACATAGAAGTGGACATGGAATTTAATAAATAGTATAGACATTGTCACCATTATCTGTATCATGAGTCCCCTACCGAATAGTGGGTGCTTGAAGCTGCCCCGCCCTATCTATGTCAGCAATGGTGGTAGAAGAAGGTTCATTGACCACAGGAGGAGGTGTCATGGTACTGGTGTTAGGTTTGTCAATGATGGTGGGGGTGGGGAGGTGCTAATCCATAATGGGAGCAAGATCAATCAGAGGCCCCTCATAGGTAAAATGAAGGGCGGGGCCCTTGACCTATCAAGCCCCCACCACTATAAACACCTGCTGGATGGTAGGGTTTGTAAGATATTGGGGTAGGACAACCTGGGTAGAAGGTGGGGTGGGTATGAAGGGAGTGGTGGGGTCTGCAGGTGGTGGTGGGTGGGAAGATGTAGGGGGTGGTGGTGGGCTTGTGTGGTAAAGAGGGATCGTGTGGTAAATGGAATCCAGAGGTGGAGGCAAAACTATCTTTGGTTCTCCAAAATTTACTAGAAAACAGATCAAATGTCACAGGGAATGGATGAGGTAGGTGTCATGGTTATAAGGGTTGGATCAGTGGTGGTAGTAGATGGTGTAGTTGGAGCGGAGGTGTAAGAATGGGAGGAAGTGGAGTGAGGCACAACAGCTGGGTCAGTAGGATTTGGGGGGTCATGAGTGAAGGTAGTGGATAAAGCCTCAGTAGGATCCTCCAAGTACTAAAATGCCAACTGTATCTCCCCTCAATCTTCCTCAAGAGCCCCATATTATAGAGAATGAGTAGTTATATCAACTCTATCTTCCCAATTGAGTAAAGAGGTTGAGTGGTGTAAAATATGTTGAGATGACGTGCAAGGTAGTTAATGAAACTACCCCCAAGAGAGTACATCAGGCCAACCGTACTTATGTTTGGTTGAAAAAATAGAATTATTGGGCCATGTTGATGACAAGTAAACCCATTGTTGAGGATAATATAAGCAGAAAAATCTAACTATTTCTACCATAATCATCTCCTCTAGCCAACCAGACATGATCCAAAACTCAATGAAGAATTCAAATGGAGACACCCTGACGATCAGTGTTCTTTGCCATGCGAGGGTCATGGTAGCTCAGTGGATCACGAGAAATAACAGACCAACTCACCGATGAATCCCTATTGATCATCTTCAGTTGTAGGGTATCATAAGTGGGTAAAGTGGTGAAATCCATGGTTTAGATACTAAGTCTAATGCCAAAATCTCCTAGCTTGATCTCCCAAGGCCGACCACCATGTCGGAAGATGACATGCATCGTACTGAGCTACAAAGTGGATAAGAACTACATGAATATATCTTGGAACATCTCCTCCCACACCTCAGTGAAGTTGGAGAGGTACATCCATCCTAGAAGATTGAGGAACTCCCCATGCACATGAATATTCTCAATCATGGCGAGGTAGAACATCTTATTAGACCTCATCGGCTTCACCTATAAGTCGACTAGGAGAATCCGATGCCCAGGGGAAGAAAAATGGAGGCATGGTTATAGGTGCGAGTGTGGGAAAGAACCCTTGGATGAGTTGGAAGAATAATGAGACTCATTAGAGTCTAATAGAGTGTCCAAACTAGATACGTAATAATAATGGGCTCGGTCTACAGGCGGCGATGGATATGAAATAGTTTGCGCTTTAGTGGCAGATAATCGTTGCCTTGAGCCACCTTTTTGATGGTATTAGTTCATGATATTGCATATGGAAGTGGGGAACATGGAATATGGATCGATTGGAGGGTTTAGTAGGAGATAAAAGGTATGAGGAAACTCAAGGGTGGTCGGTGGTTGTGTGTGGAGAATCAGGGAGGGGGGCACGACACTCGGGAGAGGGGTGTGGTGCATAGGGGGTGGGGTTGGGGGGATCACCAATGAACCTAGTTTTCATAGATTTTAAAGTCATATCAATTAATTCCTGTTATGTGTTTATTACACAATGTGTAATGATTTGGATTTTTATTTTTTTGTGCTCGATACATTAACATTATGTTTAAATTTTACACTACATGAATTTGATTTTCTTTTTCAATTTTAGATTTTTAAAAAAATTAAAATAAAAACCTCTAATGAAACCCTAGTGTTATTAAACCTATGTAAAATCTAACCTAACCTTTCATGAGTTTACTCCCAGTTATCACTTTTTTTATTATTGATATCTAAACATTATACCATTTAGATGAATTTAAAAGTAAGGACAAACCCCTTATTGAATGGTTCTTGATAACAAAGGGTATGAATGGTGGGACTATATTCCTTATTATAGGGTCAACGTAATTCGAGTCCTTACAATCACTGTATCCATTTTTATCAATAGACAGGGTCTCATTTTTATCCTTACTCATCACATAATCATCTTTCTTATCAATAAGAGAGAAAACATGACAATTAATTGACTCTCCTCTTTGTTTGGTGACTTTCACTAAGATGAAAACAACTTATCCTTCTACAAATATTAATATCAGCCTTTCTAAGTTTACATAGATCAATGCCATCCTAGAGACAATAAATATTCAACCTAAAATGAAGGGGAAATATCTTTCTTCTTTCATATCCTGGATGAGGAAATCAACAAGAATGATAAACTTACCAAATTTGAACAAAACATCCTCGATAAGTCTTCAAGGGTGACTAATTGAGGAGTTATCCAGTTTAATTCTCACTCTTTTTGGTTTTAATTATTCACACCCCATCTTTCTGAAGACACTCATAGGAATGAGACTGATACTTGTGTCAAGATCGCACCAGGATCTTTCAAAATTGCATGTCCCTATATGGTATGGAATTGAAATTATTTCAGTGTCCCACATATTTGGATATATATTCTACTTAACAATTACAGATCATTCTTAATTTAATAATATTACTCCTAAGACTTACATTTTCTTTTTACTGGAAAATAATTCTTTCATAAAATTGTCATAATCATGCATTTTTGCAATCACTTCTGCAAAGGTAATGTTGATGTGTAATTGTTTAAAAATGTCCAATTTTTTATAAAATTACTCTATTTTATCTTGTCTCTTCATCTATTGGAAATTTATAGGGGTTTTTTATGTTGTTTATGCCTTGTGGATGTTTTCCCTTTCAATCTTCTATTAAGTTGGATCTTTTGTGGTATCTTTAGATTCCATATTTTTCTCCTTCTCAGCATTATGGGTACTAACATCACAATATTTTTTATGACTTTTTAACATTTTTGAGATTATTTTTGATATTTTATTCACCAACGCATGACTATAGAAATTCTTTAATTCTTCCACTCCCAAAAACCATGGACTTTTCCTCCTACTGCAGATGAATCTTGGTATTATTTGGAAATGTACCCAGTAATCGATCTGATGAAGTTTTTGATATTTTTTCCACTTGGTGCTCATGTTTTTGTAGGGAAGTCCTTTGGTTTTTCATTTCATTTTCTAGGGTTATCATCCACTATTCTTCTTTTTGCGTGGAGGTAGAGATCAGGTTTTCAAGATTGGATTGAAGAGGTTGGACTTGTTCTGGTGGTATTAATAGAGCTTGATGAAATTTTTGTTGAGCTCTAGGGAGAAAAGTTTTTTGAAGCATTATTTTGTGGTTGAGGAAATAGAATTTGTGATGTGTATCCAGGTGGTCTCTGAATTTGTGGTGGCACTTGTACACTCATTTGATGATAATAACCTTAGTTTGGTTATCCCAACTGTTCAGCCAGCCTTTGTTGATAATACTGCTACTAGTATGAATGTGGTTGCTAAAATAGAAGATTTTGTTAATTGTAATTCAATTAATTACCATCTTGGTTTTTTGGATCTTCCATACCTACCCTATAGTCCTGATATGGGTACGGGTCTCCACACATATCACAAGATTGGATCTCCATAACAGGAGTAGGAGGTGGTGGAGGTGGAGACAGAAGCTGAAATGATTCAAGAAAATCATTAGGGATTAAACTCGGCTTGCTAGGTATTTATTCTTCACCTCTTTATGGATTCCACACCAGGGTGTTCTACGATCACTTATCCATATATTGGAATTGTGTGATATGTCGTTTAGCAGTGCTCTACTGACTTCAGGCATCTTTAGCACGATCCCCCCTTCAGCGGTAGAGACAATAATAGTGTGTGAATTTTGTTGGAGTCCCTGGTAAAAGGTTTTCAATTATATCCACACACCAAGTCTACCATTTGGGAACCTATGGGTCAGCTCCTTAAAATGGTCACATGTTTCCCATGCAGATTCTCTATCTGCCTGATTGAAATTTTGAATCTCATTTCTCTGCTTCCATGTTTGGATCAGTGGGAAATATTTATCTAGATGTTTCTTTACAAAATCATCCCAATTCATGATAGACTTGGGTGATTAGATTTTAAGGAAATCCTTGGCTCTATCATGCAAGGACAAAAGAAATACATAGATTCTGATGTCATTTGATGGTACACCTTGATTTTGAAAGGTGTCAAAGTCCTATAAGAAGTTTGAGATGTGTTCAGGGGGATATTTGCATTGAATTCCACTAAATTTCCCCATGTTATGGATTATGTGAATGATTCTACAATTTATTTATAATTATTGTGTCAGAATAAGTGATTGTACAATGCTGGGCACAACACTACCAATGGAGATAAGTCATAATCCATGATGGTGTACTCGTGAAGCACTGATCACTCACCCTGATGTTTAGAAGGGACATAGTTAACGTTTTGGGGATGTGGCGGTGAAAGATAGTTGTGTTTATCCATGAATAAACTTCAGCATATATGTATATAGATCTCAATTTTAGGATCTAAAGGAAGTAGTTCTTGAGTTCCAAGACTCTTTGAGTGAGTCATAGGGCATTGAAAAATGCACTAAGTCGAAATAAGATCAAACAATTGTTTTATTTTATGTGTGAAAATTTGTAAAAGGAAAAGGTAAAGGAAAAATTATGAAGGGGTTGAGGTAATTTTAGGTTCATACTAAAGGTCACTATGCCTAAACATGATTATCCCTGACAACGGTGGAAAAATTTGACCAACCTACATGGAATCGTTGATTATGTGTGGAAATTGATTAGATTAGAATTTATATTTCCCAAACTAAACTTAGATACTAAGGCGTATCACATTGTAATTATGGGGTCGAACCCATAGGGATATATTTTTGGCAAGAAACCTGGTGCTAAGAACCTATTATAATGAGTCCCCACAATCTCTCTTAGGTTTGGGTTTTCTAAAGAACTACATATGTTGAGTTTTAAATCATATTAAAGGAAGGGTTCATTGTCAATTTCAGGGTACATAAAAAATATAATCCAAAATCTAGCTTGGGATTGACCTATGTATTAAGCTACAGAGTGGGGAAAAGGTCACCAATTGGTCTTGGTCTAACCAATTGGATATACCTAAGTTGGAAACTAATCCTTGTTCTAGAGATTGTTTATAACCTAAGAGGAGGAATCTTGACTTATAGGAAAAAATAATCACAGGATATTAGTCCTATACTACTCAACTCCAACTAGGTTATGGTCGTTCGATTTCATATCTGATGGTCATGGTATATAAAAAATAATAAGATTCAAAAAAAAATTAAACCTAATTACTTTCCATAGGGTTAACAAGTTTTAATTTAGATATTCATTAGGTTTGAATACGCCATACTCCCAACCCCTAACCCTAAGTAGATTAGACGCACATGATAGTATTAGACGATATTAGGGAAATAGATTAAAACATGATTGACAAGATAAATAAACAACTTAAATAAATAAATACACAATTTAAATCATGTTAATTCAATTAAAAACCAACTTCAATGAAGAAACAACAAATGATACAGCAACAATCAAAGTTTCATGGAAAATGGGATTGGATTCAGAGGTCAAAACAACAATCAAGAAATGAACAAGTCTTGGAATGGAAAGTAATAAAAAATTAATTCTTAAAATAACAAAATAAATAAATATAAACAAACTATAAAGAAAATAGGAAAGAAATGAAGAATAAGGGAGGAAATAGGTTTGGTTTTCTGATCTCCCTATCTGCATCGGGTTCATTTCATATATATAAACTTTGAAATTTAAATGATGTGTAAATGGTTCACATAATGTATGTTTTTTCTGTTTCTTCTATATCAAGGATTTCATGGCCTTTATGTGTGTTTCACACCATTTAAATTAGATCCTCAATAATATCTGAATATCTTAGATCTCTAGATTTCATGTCTTGTATCTTTTTTGGAAATTAGGTTTCAAACTTTTCATGTCATGTAATGAGTTCACGTCGTGTATCTTATAAAGTTTGGAATTCAAGTCATTCATAATTTTTTATCAAGATTCACATCATATACTTAGTTTAGACAATGTATTTTGTATTCAAAGGATGGCATTTACCTCATGTAGGTTCTCTTCTTGAAGAGTACATTTCGTGTACTTACATTTAATGTTTATTTTTCTATTTTTCCAACACCACCATCTTTGAGTCTTGGTTTCATAATTCCTATGAAAATATGTCAAAAACAAGTTTATTATCAAATAAATCATGATTAAACATTAAATAAATGTATCCAAAATATGTATATTAATTTTTCTTATCAATGAATTATATTACACCTTGAGCGATACTTCTGTTTCTATTTTATAGAATGTTGTAGATGCGCTCATAGGCTAGATGACTTTCCACATGATCTGATTGATACTTGGATTTCTTTATCATAGAACTATATGGATGGGATCATAGGTAAGTTGAATATTACAAGCGATAATTAGTTTTCCTCTTTACAGAACACCATGTAAGGGATCATTAATTGACAACATTACATGACTCCTTGGTCGATATTTAGGTCCCTTATTACAGGGCTTCTTGGACGGGGCTGATAAGATGCATGGATTCTATCATGCATGTTTATTTATTACATATTATTAGAGGTATCTCTTTGTGATAATTTTTATGCTAGGAAACCTTTTCTATGTACCTTGGGTCCTTGACGAACTAATGGTCTAATGTTAAGACGCATGTGACTACCCAGAATTTCCCTTGGTTTTAGAGACTCCCTTTCAAGGACGCTTGAGTTATAATTCAGGTACTATCTATTACTACCTATCTATATATATGTCTATATTTTATGACATACATAGTACACACATATATATACATGTATACTTATACATATATATGTATATGAATACATATTCCTATATTCGCATGTTGACTTCTGTTTAGAGATATTCAGGCTAATGTCGAAGTTGGTATGGTCAGCCAGGTGTCCATGGGGAACCTGAGAAAATTTGTTTACATTAATTTATTTACAGATTTATTGATATAACTACACACTGCATTATATTATATTTGCATACTACATTATGATTTATACAATGTTGGTGGTGGCCTACTAAGTTTATCTCATACCCTGTTCAGGCTGCCATTTCATGGGGGTACCTGACCATACCTCATGAGTGTAGGTTTAGGATTAAAGATTCTAATTGTGATGTGACCTTTGTATGTGGGATCTTAGGAGTATAGGACTGAGCTGAAGCTCAATATTCTTATGGGGATATCCCTTGGGTATTTTGTCTTTTATTTATGCATTTTAGTGTATCTCCTATTGTAAGTATTCTATTTTAGTTATGTAGTCTCATTCGTACATGCATGCATGGTTGTATATTTTTCGTTGACCATCTTATCAGTTATTATCATCTTCCACCACTTTTTCCTTTATTTATACTTATTCCACGGTTGATTGTTTAATTATATCTTATACTGCTATGCTAATCTGATCATGAGGGTATAATCCCCCCATTGTACCCTCATTGTACCCTCACTAGTAGTCAAAATCATCTATCGTATGAGGAGGCCCGCTTGAGACCAAATGGAAGACTGGCTCAGGACACCATTCGAGTGGCTCCTTGGTTAGTATGCTATTTTCATGTAGTGTTTATACATCTTGGATCTCCTGTGTAGATTTAGTGGACATGCTAGTTATCGTGTGGTTGAGTGATCCACGTTTTGTAAATCCTCTAGAAGGGGCCATAGAAATGGTAGATTTACCTTGGGTGTCAGGCTGGAACTAGCAGTTGGTTGTTCTCCTTGTGTTTGCTTCCCCATTTTATGAAGTTATTTATTTTATTCCATATATTGTTAGTTTTCATCTAGGTTGGGAATTTCACTTTTTCATGCACTTTTTATGACAACTGATTATAGGTTCGCACGTACTGAGATTTATATCTCACCCAATACACATGAAACTCAGTGTGCACGCAGACACTACCGGAAAATGGACCTATCCCCACAGTTTTCTCCAAAACCGTGTGGATAGACCCCCCCCCCCTATACCCACGGTTTTCCCAAACTGTGGGTATAGGTGTCTATTCAAGACCTATACCCACGGTTTTCCAAAACCGTGGGTATAGGGGGGTCTATCCCCATGGTTTTCCCAAACCGTGGGGATAGGTCCTCAAAAGTGACATGTACCCACAATTTCCCAAAACCGTGGGGATAGGTCTGGGCTAAAATTCCTATACCCACGGTTTTGAAACCGTAGGTAAAAGCCATTGACACTGTGACAATTGGATATGTTTCGGTGACATGGTGGTAGGACACCTATACCCACGGTTTTGGAAAACCGTGGGTATAGGCTAGGGACCTATCTCGACGCTGTTCCAGCCCACGGTTCCCAAAACCGTGGGTATAGGGCGTTTTTTCAATAGTGAGACGTACCATATACTTATAGGTTAGAGCATAGGTTTCATAGTGGATGGGGTTGAGTCCAAGTTTTGAATGGTCGAACGGAGCTCCTTATGTAGAGTCTCAGGATCAAGCGGGTGCAGCTCAAATGTGGTGGATATTGGGTATTTGGTTTGGCTCAATGTTGGTTATAGATTCTATTGTATTTATTTTTAGTTTTTTTATTTTTTTTATTTGGTTGACCCAGTGAAAAATCTTTTACTGTATGTTTTTCATGCTTATGAGTATGTATGATTGTATGATGTATTTAGTATATTATTTCATGATTTTGTTTTAGTTTATTTATTATTCATACTATGATGTTCATTTACGTTTATGAGTTTTTTTATTCTCTACTATTAATGCACTCTTAACAGAGTGTATAGTCTCCCCACTGCACCTTTTTATACCCTCACTGCTAGTCGGTAGCCTCTAGAGTTTGGGGAGGCATGATTGAGGCTTATGGTGAGCCAAATTGGGTAATGTGTTAGGTCGACCTAGGCTGGTTAGTTAGAATACATCCTCAGGACATGGATTGTACCATATGTTGTCACATCTCCAAGAAGTATACAAGGAGATGATGAAATAAGATATGAATGGGTTGATGATTACACTGAAAATGTGTAAATTGAAAATGAAAAACTTTCTTTCAATATAGCCCATTCTTTTATCTTTATCACTAAATTCATTCAGTTTCATTTAAGATTATAAAAAATAAATTGTAATTGGATATAATACTTCATTACCTTTTGGGTAATGTTCACCTAGAAGTTAAGAACTTTAAGAAAGATTAATTGTTAGTTCTTGTGGTTAACAAGTTGAAATAAAAGGAAAAAAACACAATGACAAGTGTGATTCCAAAAGGCATGTAGAAATTTCCTTCAAATAATTAATGTTTATCATTATACAAGAGGTAAATGTGATTCAAATTTCATGAGATAAGTCTATGGAAGTTTAATTATAATGTACTAAATTGAAGAAGCAAGTAATCGGTTCTTATTCAGGTATATTCCTTAATTATAAGTAATGTTTCTATTGTACTTTTTGGGTATTGAATACAATATTACTATCAAATATTTGTATTTAAATATAGTATACAAGTAAGAATATAAATTTTACAATAAGTAAAGTGAATTCTCTGAAAAAACTGAGAAAGGGAATTCTTAAGTCAATGGTGAGAAGTACACAACTTCCGATTTCCATGTGTAATGATTATTGTTGAACCTTTATAGAGAATTACCAAATCATTTATCTTACATGTACACTAGACACAAGGATACATTATTACATTTCAGAATGAATGTTGTTTATGGTGTTTAATAACATACCAATAGTTCAACAATACCGGAATCATTAGCAATACCTGGTGAATATAAAAATGTAAGACTCGGTTATACCTAGTTGTGACAAGATAAGTATTTTCTGGTAAAAATAAGTAGTTTTCTAGGATGTACCAGGTATGTTTTTAGACTTTTTGGAGTTAAATACCTTAGGTATTATTAACACCCTTACATTATTTTTTTTTGGGAAATAAACCTTTAGAATTAAGGGTAAGTCAAAAATCTTTCAAAATTATTTTAGATTGAGAGCATAAACTATTACAAGGTCAAGCTAGAGAGAAACTTATATATAATTAATGAGACTCCTTTAAGCGTTATTAATGAATGTAAAAGTGAAGTAAAATATATGAATGGTTAGAAGATATAAGTTGCTTCAGGTCTGTGTGCTAAAGAATATCTTGACCAAGCAATCATAGATCATGAAATGTCACATCGAGTAATTCCAAAACGCACATTTCCTTATACACATAAAATTTATGATGTTACTAAGGAGGGTCGATGATGGGTATTACATGAAAACATTGATCAATAAATTATAGAATGAAGTAATTTCTAAATTCACATTTCCTTATACACATCAGAGTCGTGATGTAAGTAAAAGGAGCATCACTGTTGAGACACATATGCATTCTAGAAACTGCCATTATTTTTTGAGACATGTTTCAAAATTAGAAGCGTTATTTCATAATAATATTCCAAATATTTTAAAAATGGATATCATATGAGTTATATTATGATATAAATCCATTATTTCATGAGAACATGTGTTTACGTGCAATGTTTTGTTTGATGATATAAACAAACATGCATCAAGAAAAACACAATGTGCATCTAAAGTCAATATCCTAAAGCTTTATAAGGATATTATAGAAAATACTGAGATAAAAATTCATAGTCAAGTGATAGATTATATTTCAATAAAAGGGTGTTCATATCTATTTGAGATAGTGGGATAAATATTGGAATGGGTTTAGTCAATACCATAGACGCAAATATATTTTACGTAAGAAAAAGTTCCATAATATTGTGTGGAAAATGAATGTTCTAGATACATGTACTGTAGAGTAAGGATAAAACCATGGTAATGGTTTTATATTCATCATAGATGATGATACATTATTCATTGAGAATAATGGATCCTGCAAGTAAGAAGAAAAAGACAAAAAGCTAATACTGACAAGATCAATTAAAATTGAATAATATATTTTATTTATCAAAATATATGTTCTTATTGTTTTGAATGCTATGGTGGGTATTTAAGTGATACTATACACGGGTGGTACAAGCATGGTACAAATAAGGCTCAATTGGTTATCCCAAGTTTTCATGCAAAAATCTATTATAATTTTACTTGTTATAGTGACTTTCTAGGATCATTATATTTATAATGGGATTTCCAGACCACTAATCTCGAAAGGTGTTTATATGATGAAACTAGAATGGGCTGGTGACATCATAGAATGCTAATAAGGGGTGAAAGTTTCTAAATTCTAGTTTTGGATTGAAGTAAGTAATAGTATCATAGAATACACATTCAAAAATATTATTTCCATGTGTCTACAAGGGTTTAGTGGTGACTCCACTATTTTTAAGTAAAATATGTTTGATAACATACGGAAAATAACCATTATTATTATAATTTGTTAAGACTATATTGAATGTAACTCTCCATAGATTGACTCAAAGTAGAAACCAATGTTATAGGGAATACGATCTACTGATGTAGATCTAACTTTTTCTTAGACCAATTCAATAGTAAATATACTGAAAACGTATTGAAAAATTCATGTTTGAATAATTCAAGAGAGAATTATTATCAGTGTCACATGACATAAATCTCCCCAAGAAAACATCTATGAAACATGGGAGGAGATTATTGTAGTTATTTGAATTCTATATACTTATACGATGGATCAATCACACATGACATGCTATGTACATGATATGATATTTCCAAAATATACTTTAAGGTAGGAAAACATCAGTTTTATCCAAGAGAACTATATGGGAAGCAATCACAACCATACAATTATACTTGAAGGTGTAGACATGATATGTACCTGGTACGTGAAGAGAAAGGGATACTGTTTGTATGGGGAAAAAATCATCTTCCTTTGGATCAATATGATCTAATATCATGGTTAGGATATGTTAATGATCAAGAGAATCTCATTCAAGCCAATAGTATCCACACATACAAATACAGAGTGCATTGCAGCTTCTGATGTAGCTAAAGAAGTAGTTTAAAATATGTATTGATTTTTTCCAGTTCTAGGAATCGCACCTAGTAAATAACTTTTTATCATTATATAAATTATGATAATTCTACTACTAGTATTAGATAATATGTCATTTTTTGAATTTGGAAGAAAAATATACTCATGGATATCATCTCTTGAGGAGTCTTACTCAAGGAGGTAAAGTCACTGATAGAAGTATAGCCATGTAGTAGAGATGTGGAAGACCCAAAGACTAAATCCATAACTTAGTAGAAGAAAGATCTTATCTTGTGATAACTAACAAGAAAGTTAGAAAGTTGACTCTAGTGTAAGTAGTATTTTTCTTATAGTGAAATCCCTAGACCTAACTTAAATAGTACTTTTTGATTACCATGTCATGTATATAGTGAGTTATGCAAGATGTTTACCTACCATAATTGTGTTGATATTTCTGCATCCACTATTTATATTGTAATTGAATTATATTAATTGTCATATCAAAAGGTTATAATAGTTACCATTATATAATTATAACCTTTATATACTATGAAATTAATCTTAAACCTATGCCATATGGTCTAGAAACATCACGCTGACATGACATAGATGATGTGTGACTATCAGTTGTTGGGGGCTCATAAGCATTAAGACTTCTCATGAAAATATGTAATGATGTACTGACTTGAGATTATTATCTATGTATACTTTTTGATCATGTACTTTGATGCAATGAAAAGACGATGGAATTTAATTCATAGATAGGTAGTTTAAATTGAGTTTTTCATTGGTGGTATAATGTTGATTTAATAATCAAGAAATAATTTTGCACTTCTGAATGGAAGTGATATCTTAGGCCTAGTTGATCAGGATGATATTACCTTCTCTAAATCCATGACCATGGTAGAAGAAGGTAATTTCATCCAATTAGATATAAAGAAAATAAATAAAGAAAGTATGGTGACAAAAAGTGTGCATCCTTCTTTATAGGTTATTACAAGACAAATAGAATATATTACATGGTGTGTGTTTATAGGAAATGTTGTCATTTATATGGCTATACCATATCTCTTTAGAGGCCTTGATGAGTTTCTAGACTCCATTTCTGGTCTTTGAATAGTATATATTACTATCAAGATGAAGTCTTATATGGTCACACACTTAGTGTATTAAAAATTATTCCCTATTATTATTAATAATAGTATATGATATGGTGGCCCCCATAATGGGGTCTGGAATTTTTTTTAGAATATATGATCACCAAGGAATAAAGAAATCCATTTTATTCATGTTTAAAATAATTATTGTTAAATTTATTTATCAAATGTATTTATATGTATTAGAGTAAATACAAGAAAAAAATAATATACGACCAAATATTATTTTAATATTTAAGCTTCATTTAATATTTATGAGAATTACGAGTCAAGTTAATAACTCATTATTATCACGTAATATATTTATTATATTACAGGTAAGTGATAAAAATATAAATGATATTTATGACTTAGTAAATTAGTCATAAGATTTCATTTATGATTTATTTAGTGGGTAATTAATATTCAAGGTTGGGGATCCTTTTTTGGGTAATTTAATAACTCACTATACAAAGGAAGAAGGGGCTCTTATTCAATAAACTATTCATCGCGCAATGGATGATTTACTCTCTCTCCTATCTCCTTCATCTTAGAGAGAGAAACTAATGATCCATGCCTTCAATCAATGTTCATCTTTATGGATGGATGTATCAGTCCTTGTTAGGGCATCAAATATGTTGTTAAATTTCAACACAAGCACTCAGAATTTGACAATCGATAACCTCATAGACTTTCAATGCCTGTGAATATGATATAAATGGATTCTACCTCGGATACTTTGAGAAATGATTTTAGGTGAAGAGTGGATACCGAGCATTTTTTCAAATCAAAAGAGATATTATTTTATTTTTATGCTTAAAAACATCACATGGGATCATTAGGACTTTTTATCAGGCTGTGCATCACCGATGATGACATTGTAACATAGATCTCCGATGAAAATTTTTAAATCCTTGACCATTATGCTTTCATTGTGTGACCTGGTACCTTCATATATATATTCATGTTGAAAATAATGTTCTTTCCTCAAATATCACTAGATCATGTAATAACCATTAAGAACAGTTCCATAAATATATGATTTAAATTTGAACATGATTTATGTGTCGCCAACAAAACACAACCTAAGAATCACAACCACTTCAACCTATTCCATTAAAACTTCTCTATATTAATATTAAATCATAAAGTAACTTCATAAAAAACAATCATGGTCTCAAAAAAGTGTGTGTTTAAAATTAAAACAATTATTTTATATGTTAAACACATACATCAAATTATTAAAACTGAGCAAACAAGTTAAATCATCATAAAACATTAAGATAATTATGGTTCATTAATTTGTGTCTTGTAGGAATTAATGCATTCTAATTTTAAATGTAATGTGATTAGAATGACTGGAAATTTTTATTTTTATTTTAAATTATTTTTAAAGTTGAAAATGTACGACAAACAATCAAAACCTAAGAAGACGATCTTAGGTTGTTATGAAATATCAGTACTCATATTGTTGATTATTTTTTGATGTATATGAATAAACAACACATAAATCCATCATTTAGTGTGATTAGAATGGTTGAAAATGTATTTTTAGAATTAAAGTAATTGTTTTTAATTTAAAACGTTAATCAAATGATCCAAATAAAGTAAAAAATATTATATTTTCAAGAAATTTTTGGACAATAATTATCAATTAATTTGTGACTTATAAGAATAAAACCTATGTCAATCCGATATGCAGTGTTGGTAAAATGACCAAAATTAAATTTTTATAATGAAAAAAATTGTTTTAAAGTTAAATAGGCATGTCACACAATATAATCTAAGTAACCAAGATTGAATTATATTGAAAATATATAAATATAATAATCAATTAATTTGTGGACTGTGAGAATGAACCACATGTAAATCAGACTAATGGTGTGGTTAGAATAACAAAAAGTGTGTTCCTAGAATTAAAAAAAATATAATTAAAAAATGTGCATCAAACTATAAAAACTCATAAATCGAGCTTGAATTATTGTGAAAATACGATAGAACAATCATCGATTAATTTGTGACCTGTGGGAATGAATTGCATGTAAATGCGATTTGTGGTGTGGTTAAAATGGGAAAAAGTGTATTTTGGAATTAAAATTATTTTATAAGATGAAAAAATGTATCAAATGATGATAATAATAAAAACAAAGTTTGATTTATCATGAAATTATAGGAAAATGATACCCGATTAATCTATGACCTATAGGAATGAACCAAATTTGACACCCACGTAATTAATTTCGGGCATGGATATATTATTTATTGATTTTTATTTCTATATTTTCCTATTTCTTCATTTTTCTAGGAATTTGTTCCGTTTTAGTGGTTTGTGAGGTCTATAATTTTGACTGCATAATGGTTGTGCTATGATCAAGGAAGGTCATACCGTGACTGACCAATACCCCAAGTCTGTAGTTTTGGACTATAGACTAATCACACTACGACATGGGGTGTCACGCCATGAAGTGATCTTAGACAATGATTCCTTAGTTCTCATGATGGGTTTGTCACACCATAACGGTATCACATCAAAATGATTCCTTGGGAATTAATGTCACATATATTCCCGGGGTTTTTGTTACATTGTGGCGTAGGGCGTCATGCCATGACATTCTTTTCGACGAATTTTATTTTTGTGAAATTCCCGTATTTCCCTTGAAAAAATAAAACCCCTTTTGGGTTTTTATCTATCCAATTTTGTGTGATAGTTCTCCAGGGAAAGACCTAGGTGATATGTTTCTCTTCTCCGTTTAATTCATAACCTTTTATTTGATTTTAATATTATTTTTCAACATTTGGCCCTCTTTCCCTTCTCTCTTCCCCTATTTTATTATTTCACTTTTCATTTCTAACCCTACGAAGGTCCTAAAAACCAGGGGTTAATTTAAATATATTTTCACTTGGTGTTCCCTTTTTTTAGGGTTCTTCTTGGATTTTTGGGGTTACTTTTTTTAGGTGTAATCTGACCCCAGTTAATGGAAGCGTTGAACTAAGATTGGTGTTCCATGAATTTTCCTTTTCCTAAATTTCCATGTTATGCTTGAGATTTTTAAATATGTTTCCCTTAAAAGTTATTTATGTTTTACTAGTTTCAGTGAATTAATATTTTGAGGATAAAGTTTCACGAACTCAATGTTTGATTTCAAATAAGTTTCCATGGATTTATACTCTTATGTTTTTATAAATAAGGGATACACATACCATGTGTTTGAAGAAATTCCTTAGTGTTTTTTATCACATAATTTAGTTAATTAAATGATACTTTTAGGATTTGAAATCCCTTACATAGATTAAATTGTAAACTTAAGGTGTGGTTTGATTAGGATACTGTTATTTATAGGTCGGGAGTTACATTGTAAATTCTTATATTGGTCATATATGATTTATGCCTATAATATTATGAATGTGGTTATATTAATGGTTTAAATTATTTTTTGTGTGTTGTTTTTTATTTTTTGAAAAGGTTTTTTAAGGGATGTTTTATTTTCTGAGTGGTTTATATAGAAGGTTTTAAGTATGGTTTATAAACTTCAATTTAAAGGCACATTTGACCTTTTTAATTGAAAAAGGGTTCATGAATAAAATTGGTTTCAAAACAATAATTAAACTTATGTTTAGAAAATTATTATTAGTTTTCAATATCTATGGCCTGATTATAACCTTTTATAATTTTTTTATAAATGAGCTACACTCTCAATGGAATCCCTATATTATGATGGTTTGTGTGTGATCCTGGTACTTTATGTGATTTATTATGATTTTATCTTTAATAATATGTGCTTTTCATTTGTGGGTGTAAGGAGGTGAGAGAAGGATATAAGATTGTAGAGTGTTGATATGTGATTTATCATTTATAAACATTTCTCCACCTCCTATCACTATCATCATGGGGATCCAAGGTGTCTTAGTGATAAATGAGATAAAATTTCTATGCTAGTAACTATGAGAGTTATTATTGTCCCTTGGTACATGACTTTATCTAACTATGGGGACTGCCACTGGTGTGGATAGTTAGACAAAGTCGAGTGATTATTTTCTTGGAATAAATCCATAGGAAGAAAAATGGTTCTATATGAATTCATAATGGGTCATATCAATGGATTATTAGAAATTTCTTGAGGTTATTTATAGTTTACTGATTATTGTTTACTGCAATTTAGTTTTAGTTTTGTTTTAATTTTATTATTCATGTTCCATCATGATATTTTTGACTTGTTCACTTTTATGATTTGATTATTATGTACTTTTTCTATCATAATTTTAGTACCTAAATTGTCATATTCTTTCCATTCTAAAACTTTTTTTAATTTTTTACTTATTTGGTTGTGTTTTATTTATACAATTTTGATCTCTTTGTTCTGTGTTTCATTCTTATTTGGAATTTTTTTTTGAAAAATGTATTTTCAAAAGCTAGTTTTTGAAAAGGGTTTCAAAAAGGAACTTCTTAGTACTCTCTTAGAGAATGATTTGGTTTTGAAAAAGTGATTATGAAATGTCCATTAGTTATTTTTCTTAAATAATCAAAATCTTATTTTCAAATATTTTATTTTCAAATAAATTTTGTGGATTTTTTTTCAAAATTAAATGCATGGACTCTGTTAAAATAATATTAGGTTATTTATTATCATTCCCTACCTATAACACTTAGTTTCAGAAGACTCAAGTACTTTTTACAGGTTCAAGTTTAGGTTATGATTTTTGGGAAGCTCTAGTTTTGTAGACTTTTATTTATTGGTTGTTCATGGAGAATATAATGTCTATGTTTTGATTTTGACCAAGGTTTAGATGGAGAATGTGGTCTGGTATTTTTAAAATATTTTTGATTCTTTTTGGGTTTAGTTTTTATCATACATTTAGACCATTATTTTTTATTATGGGATCTTGTATAGTTTTGTTATATTTTTATGTGAGTTGAATATTTATTTTTAGTCATGTCATACTTGGTTTTTTATATGATTAAAAAACTTTTTTTTTGGTTCAAAATTGGAGTCCAGTGTATAGATGTGTCAGGTTGGAATTCTGATAGATTTTCGCTTCTTGTTTAATATTATTTATCTATGAAAACGTATTTCACATCATGTACATTTTGATGTTTGACACTACTTTACAACTTGTGAGGATTGGGAATTTCCTTTTGTATTTCATATAGTTTGGATTAGGTAATCAATTAAAGGGTGAGTCGGGTTGGTTCATGACACCAAATGTCAATTTGGTATGTGACGTGGTCAGAAAGATCAAAATTTCATTTTGAGAATTGAAAAATTATTTTTTATGTTATAATTAATGTTCAAATGATAAAAATTGAACAAATTAGTTTGAGTTTTCAGGAATTTATAAGTCAATGATCTTTGATTAATTTGCAAATTATAGGAACAAACCACACATCAATCTAAAGTGTGGTCAGAATGACTGAAAGTGTGTTTCTAGAATTAATTTTTTTCTAATTTTAAAATGTGTGTAAAATAATAAAGACCAAGAAAATGATCTTATATTGTCATAATATTTAGGTAAATGATCATTTATTAATGTATTACCTATTGTAAAAAATAAAAAATTAATTTGACATTTAATGTATTCTGAATTATTGAAATTTTTTTTGAAGAATTAAAGCAATTGTTTTTAAGATAAGAACACACATTAAATGAAAAAAATTGAACTACCATGTCTCGATTCTTGTGAATTTCTAGGACAAAAGTTTTTAATTAATTTGTGACAAATAATATTTAATTTTATGTAAATTTTATGCATGGTATTATTAGAATGGTCATAAATGTGTTTTTATAATAAAACAGTTTCTTTTAAGTTAAAAGCATGAGTCAAATGATAAAAACTGAGAAACAAATTTTTAATTGTCATGAAAATATCATACAATTATCATTGAATAATTTATGAATTATATGAATGAAATTATTTCAATACTATACACAATGTATCCTAAATGATACAAAACATGTTTTTAGAATTTAAACCATTTTTAAAATTTAAAATGTGAATCATTCTATTAAATCGAACAAACAAGATTGGGTTTCCATTAAAATATATGGAAATGGTTGTTTTTTAATTAGTGATATATAGGAATAAGTTCCAAGTTAATTCCACATGTGATGTTATTGAAATGGATAAAAAAATTCTTTGTAATGAAAACTATTTTCTAAGGAAAACGTGTGTTAAATAATCAAAACTCATCAAACAAGCTTGAATTACCATGAAATCTAATATAACCATCATCAATTAATTTGTGACAGGTAAGAACAAGTTACACATCAATCCACTCTGTGGTGTAGTCATAATGATTAAAGGATTTTTTTTTAAAATTAAAATTACTTTCAAAGTTAAAAACATGTGTCAAGAGATCAAATCTAGGAAAATGTGGTTGTATTTTCATGATAATATTAGATAATGATTGTAGTTTAAATTGTGACCTGTAGAAACAATGTAAACCCTGTTTTCAGGATAAAAGGAATCAATCATGTTTAATAAAGTTAAACGATAATGATAGGTGTCTTTTGGGTGTTGAAAATTATTTTGGAGGATGAGAAAGTGTTTGGAGGAGTTTAGATGTGGAATAAAGTGATTTTATAGAATTTTGGGCCTTACACGATCTGGTCCATGGTTGCATGGTCCATGTGGGTTTCCTGGGTGGATTTTTAAATGGGTTTTAGTTGAAAAATGTGTTTCATGGTCATTTAACGGTTTCTCATTATTGTGAAGATCAACCATGCAGACTAAGGGGGTGGACAGTGGATGTTGCAAGGTCATTTCATGGTCATCAGGTTTGTGCCATCAAGCCATCCGACCACTTAATGTTTTCATTGAATCCTTAATTTTAATTTTTATTTTAGTGATTATAATCTTATTATATCCCTATCATCTGGGGCTCTCGATTTGGATGATTTATTCCCTTTATATCTTCTCACTCTTGGATCTTGGTGCGATGGAAGTCTAGATCTATGGAAAGTCACTCCAAATCTCTTATTCTCTTTTTCTTGGTTTTATCTCAGTGGAAACTCAAACTGGATATATTTTGGGAGAGATTTATTATTTTATTGTAAATAATTTGGTGATTTTTGGTATAGGGTCTTCAGTAAAGGAAAGAGATGGTGGATCTTAACTATGGTCGTATAGATTTGTGGAATCACCGAGTTGAGGTAGGTGGTTTCTCTAATAATATATTTGTGAAAAATCATTATGGATACAATGTGATTTTTTCATTAAATTTTATTGTGTTATTAAAATTATTTATTGATTAAGTGATTTTGGTGTGATAATATAAAGGTTTTGGTGTGTGTGATTTTTTTGGGGAAATGAAAGAAGATATTTTTTGGGTGTGTGGGTGTTTTTTTTAAAATGTGTGTTTTGACGAAAAGGGTTTTTTGTTTTAATTGTGTCATAGAGATACTGATTATTACTGGTTTTTTCTTTTGGATTTGGATTATTATTTTCATTTATGATGAGTGTCCTTGAGATTATAGTTGGTGTGTGTTGGATACCTTATTGATGTTTCAAATTGGTAAAAGGTGGTACTGAGTTTCTGATTGATGAGTGATGTTTGATTGCCTTTGTTGATTGGTTTTTATGAGGAATTATAGATTATTCATGCTAAACACCCACTTGGGTGTGGAGAAATTATTTATAATAACAAGGGGTGATTTGGGGTGTAGTCATTCCTCTCATGAGTAGGTGATATAAACAATCTTGGTTGACACTCATTATCTTGGAATCCCTCAGGATTCAATTATTTTGGGTTTATGAGATGTATTTTGAGCACTATTAGATATATTTTATGATGATTATAATTTCTTATTGTTTTATTTATGACTGTTTCTTATAGGTTATGGAGTTTTATAAAATGTCACAAGTTGGGGAATAATCTATAAAACTAATTGAATATTAAAGGATTTTTAATACACATGGGGTGAACAAGGATAATTGGATAAATTATATTGGGTCTAGTAATAAACTCATATTTACACACCCCACTAGAGTGGTAGATTTGATGTGAGGCATGAGTATGAGGATTCATTCTCTCTTGGTTGTGATGGTAAGTGACTCATGGAGTTGTGGTGGCATGGAAGAGTTGATTGGGCTCCACATAGGGAGTCTAATAGGTAGCCTTGTTTCCTTTGTAGAGGTTGTATTTATTTATGAATTATATATTTTTTATATTACTATTTAATTTGTTTTGAAATAATTTTTTTTCATGCATTATATATATCCTTGTTGTATATACCAAATCCACTAGTTTATTTTTCTACATGTTAGTTATTTACTCTATACAGATACCTCATATCGAATTTATGATTGATATTTGGCATGAGTGGAGTGTGGATCATGAGGTTGAACCATCATAAAATGATTTTTTAAACCCTTAGAATTTATTTTTATACTTTGATGATTCAGAGGACACAAGGCCTAATGGCATTCCGACTTGATCCAGGTGAAGTTGAGGAGAGACAGGCTGAGTCAGGATATTACAAATAGTATTACTTTTTTGTATTTTATATGGTAGGAATGGAGATAGGTTAAGTTTAAACTCACAACTTAGTTATAAAATGGCATCACAAAACTCTTTATAGTGAAACATGTGTTAATGATTTGTGAATGTAGTCCAATTGGTTTCTGAAGACTTTTAGTTTGTTGGAATTATTTTGTTTGGTTGTACTGAGTCAAGGAAAAAATAAAATATTCATGGTTCATGTAGGAATTCATGGATATTAAATGCATCATGGTTTTATGGTTTTGAGGAAATAGCAGATTTTATTCTGAAATGGATTTAAAAAATTATTTTTGATAATTCTAATTTTCAAAATGGATTGTTTGGAAGGAATGGTTTTCAATGTAGGTTTCAAAATTATTTTCCTTGTAAAAATTTGATTTTTTTTATTGTAATTATTCTTGAAAAGATATATTGAGTGCTACTAGATAGTCCCTTCAGGTATGGGTCATTTGTAAAGTTGTTGTTGGATGATATTATCTTGAGTGCTATCTGAATGGACCCTTCAGGGAGGGGTGGTTTGTTGTAATGTTGGAATGACTAGTTGAGGCATGTTTTTTAGAAAAGTGTTATGGTTCTTATACAATTTTATGGGTATTCTTGGTAAGTGGAATAGTGATTTTTTTTAAGTTAAAATCATGGTTTAGGCCAAATAAGTCTTATGCAGTGGTTTTAGAACCATGGATAATTAGTTTTAGTTTAGGGTCTATGGGGGTTTTCTTTCAGTATGAGATAAAGATTCCATCCCGAAGATATTTTTTGAGTATGTGTGAGAAAACTATTGGTAATGTGGTGGTTAAGGTATGCTAGTTGATTTAATAGCCTCTAAAGAGTTGGATTTAAGCCTCGTGAATGGTTGCATGACAAGGATATTATTGGGAATCTTGTGGGATATAATACTAGTGTGGTGCCAAGATACGTTCTCTCTAGAGGTGTAAAATATTTTAACAGGGTGGGGAAGCCTAGTGGTAATAATATATAACTTAAGGTAGTTGTGATTCAAGTGTCTATATTGGGATGAATTATGCTTTTACTATTATTTATTAATGTGGGATGTGAATTTTAGTATCATTAATGGAATATATATTCCCTTAGAGATTATTAGTATGATCAGATGATTCCTATGACTGAAATGACATGCATTACATGTGTGATAATTAGGTGAGATTAGTTCATTGGGTTTCTTAGATTAAGTCTAAATTTGGTGTGTGAGTAATGATTATGCAAAAGATTTTACTAACAAATGGGGGAAGCATGGTCAAAAGGTGAAGAATTCGGGCTTATGGATTTTGGTATTCACTTCTTGAAAGGGGGAATCGAGCTAGATAATAAGATTGTTTAGGGATTAGGCCTTTTGGGGAATGAATATTTACACACGATGGTGGTATTTCTTGGGTATTGTGAGGAATGATATTTGGACACTTATACCAAGAGAGTAAAGAGGTTAGTCTTATTATGTCATATGAAAAAATGAGGTAAAATAACCTATAGATAATTCTTTAAGTAGTGATATCAATTAGATATGTATATCTTAGGTTAATCTGATGATGATTCACATGGGAAATTATATTTACTTAACTTGGGTACCCTCTAGTTTCCATGATGATTTGGACTCATGTTGTGGGTTTTTTATGGAACTTGGGTAATGATCATGATTCAGTGGTTGTTGAGGTATGATATGTTCTATGTAAAGGTGGCCAACACCTTGGTAATATTTAGAAGGGAGAAAATGGATATTCTCTTTAAATTTGAGTTTTTGTTTTATTAATACTAGGAGTTTCTTTGGGAACAATTAGTTGTTTGTGGGATAATATAGAATTATGCACTAGAATATGGCTAGTTTGAGAAAGGAGATCTCCTTGATATGTGGGTTTACTATTATAGGGATTAGAAAATCTAAATGGAACCAGGATAGTATCTTGGTTGTCTGAAATGATTGTAAATTTTATTCAATCATGATTGAACGATAGCCGATGGATATTTTTGACATATTATTTGGGGTGTGAGTGGGTTAGATGGCTCGACATCTGTATTGAGGGATCTGAATAGTTATTAAACTATAGTGATCTCCACACTAGATGATACTCAGGAGTTGGTAGTGGAATTTCATGGGATGATAACTTGAGGTGATGCCTATTTCATGTGGCACAAGGTAGCATCACTCGATGCTAGGCATGTTTGTTTGGGTTCAGGGGTTATAGTGGTGAGTTGTGGATGAGACTGTATAATGATCATATGGAAAACCACATACTATAAAGATTCTAAATCAAGCTTTGTATAATAGATTTAATGGGATCTAAGAAGGGTGATCCCTCAAAGGGTATGTCCTAAATATTATAGAATCTAGGCAGCATGGTGTTTATTTGTTATGGGCATGGGTAAATCTAGTGGTGAGGGATTCACTGGTGGATGTTTAAGATAACACAACTTATTTTGATATCTTTAAAATGTAGGTTATAAAGTTACATGCATAGTGGAATTGAACTATAGATTTTTTAGGGGTTTTATTTGGGTTGAGATCTAAGCATCCTAGTGGTGTTAGTAACAAATCAATATGTTTGTAATGGGTTTCAATATATGGTGATCCATTGAGGTTAATATATGAGAGAATCAACCAGTTATATAAATTTAGATTTTGGAATCTAGTATTGATACAACGAATCTTTAATAAATTGGTAACAGAACCTCAATGGTGATATTTTAAATTTTTTGTTGTGTAAAATTTCCTAAATGGTGAGGAGACCTTTGATGGGTAGTTGAAACATTAAAATTAATGTAATACTTTTGAAATTGTTTGGAAGTTATTTTCTTAATAAAAAAAGAAGTGAAAAAGATTATTTTCTATTTATGTGGGGTAGTTCATACCACTGTAAATTGAAATGTGAATAGTTATATAATATTAGTTGTATGGATAAGTTTTAAGTGGAATATGGTGATTAATGATCTAAATGGTTTTACAAATTAGCTTATAATGAAAAGAGTAGATAAGGCTCAACTAGATGGTTAGAACTGTTTCATATTTGAGTGTGGAGGAGGTACGAAACCCCTTTAGGTTGGGTCATGGTGTTTCCACATTGTTTAAATGAATATGTTCTCTAGATTATATTGAGATATGTTCTAAACCAATGTGAGTTGTCATTTTGGATTGAGTAATGTTTAACCCGAGTGTGGGAATCATTCTTGAGCCTATTAGTGGTACTTTTGGCTAGGTGGTAGTAGTGAAGAAATGAAAACTCAATTGATGTTGGTGCCATGGTAATTCAGGGATGCTATTATATTGTGATTTTAGTGGTCGGATTCAGATGGATCCAAAGGTCAATAAAGGTATGAATGGGGTGACATTTATCATTCTAGGTTCATTGATGGAATTTTAGTTGACACTCATGGGTACGAGTTGTCTTATGGTATGCTTACAGTAAAAAATTTGAAATTTTTTTATTGGTTCGGGGGGAATTGGGTTCATATCATACCACAAAATAATGATGAAAAGTTGGGAAATTTCTCCTAGGTTCATTTATCCTTGGTTATACATGAAAAGTTTTTCATTTTTATGAGTTTCATAGTAGTATTTGTACACAAATTTTATGTGATACCGACTATTGTAGTATTTAGAGAGTAATTTCAGTGCCTAATGAATTATTTGAAGATGATATGGTGGGTAAGAGCACCATGGTATGGTGTGGCGTGATTTGGGTTATTTCAAGTTGTTGTGGTAGACTCGAGTGGGGTGATTCTATGAAATTGGTTGGTTGTTGGCCTCCAAAATAGGATTATTGATGGTAGGATGTGTATGGACAATTTTCATTATTAGGATAGGGGTTTTGGATCGATATTTCCTTATGCTTTTAAAGGGTGAAAATTATGATTTTGGGGAGAGTTGTCATACCCATATTTTAAGTAGTGTCTTTAAGAAGTGGATCATGCATAGTTTTTCAATGGTGAAATTTTTTTAGAGAGTTAAAATTGAAAGGCATGATTTTTTGGATAAAAGGAAGTATTAGGGTTTAATAGGTTTAGACGATGATTAGTGGGTTCTTTTGGGCATTGGGAAGTGTTTTGCAGGATAGGAAAGTTATTGCAGCAGTTTTAACATAAAATAATGTGATTTTTGAGGCTTTTTATGCCTTTATTGGTCATTGATACCATGAATATTTCCTAGGTGGATCATGTAAGGGGTACTGGGTGACAGAATGTCTTTCATGGTTACCCAAGTCTAGGCATATTGGTGGGGAGTTGATATTGGGTGTCTCATAATCATCGCATGGTCACTATGACTAAGTAGTTTAACCATGTATCCACTTAAAAAATCCCCACTAAACCCTCATTTCAAGTCCTATTTTAGTGATTATGACCCATTTTATCCATATCACATGGGGTGCTCTATTTTTATGATTTTTGGGTGATTTATTCCCTTTATATCTCCTCCCTTTTGATCTTAGTGTGATATATGTAATCAATTAAGATCTCCTTCTCTTTTATTATTATTATTTTTCTCTCTATGGTGTCCTTAAATGGGTAGGGTTTGGGAAATCTTGGGTATTTTGGTGGAAATTATTAATTAATTTTAGCTCTAGGGGTTTTATGATGGGAAATAGATGGATGATCTTGTGTATGTCAATGTGTATTTTTGAATTGTTGGGTTGAGGTAGGTGGCTTCTCTTGTATTCTAGTTATGAAAATTATTGTGTCTTGAAAGTCATTTCATCACCAAATGATACTATAAGATTAAAATTATTTCTTTATGAAGTGATTTTTGTGTAATAAAATCAAGGTTTTGGCATGTGTGATTTTTGTGGGAAAATGAAAGCAGAGAATTTTTGGGTGTGTGGGTGTTTTCTAAAAAATAAATATTTTCATGAAAAGGTTTTATGTTTGAATTTTTGTATGGAGTTTATGGTTTTTTGGGGTTATGTTTTATGATTTATTTTTTTATTTTTACTGATAATGGGTGGCATTGGGTTTCCGATTGGTTTTTAGTTTGTGGTGGATACCTAATTGATGTTGGAAATTGGTAAAGGGTGGAAATGAGTTTCTAGTTCATGAGTGATATAGCGTTGCTGTTAGGTTGACTTTATTAATTGATTTTTCGAGGTATTAGACATGATTCATGGTAAAATCCAACTTGTGAGTGGGACCTTTCCGGTAATGGCAAGATGATGTGGTGGAAATTCCCACTTGAGTGTGAGGTATTTTTTGGTAATATCATGGTGAGGTTTGGGGGTCATCAGTATTATATCTATTAGGTGATACAAAATCTTGGTTGGTTCTCATGGTCTAGGAATCCTTCAATATTTAGTTGTTGTTTCGAATGTGTGAGTTGTATTTTGATTATTATTTTATATAAGTTGTGGTGATTATGATTTATTATTGGTTTATTTATGGGTATTTATTTTTATGAAGTTTTATAAAAATTTCATGGGTCAGATCAGGTTTTAAAAAATTAATTGGATCTTAAATTACTTTTCATACAAAAGGGGTGCACGAGATCATTGAGGAAATCATTCTGGGTCTTGTACTCACCCCTTGTTCTCCCACTCTAGTGGATGGGTAGATTGCATGAAGGGAAAAGGTATGAGGATAAATTATTCCTTGGTTGTGATGGAATGCGACTCATGGATTTATGGTTATAGGGAGGTGATAGTTTTTCTCCAGTGAGTATCATGGGTAGTCGAGTTAGGATGTTACAAACAAACCATACATCAATCTTCCACACGGTGTGTCCATAATGTTGGAAAGTTTGTTTTTAAAAATTAACATTATTTTTCAAGTTAGAATAAGTGAAAAAAATATCAAATCCAATAAAATGAGGTTGGATTACCATGAAGTACCTGGGAACTCCTCTATTAATAGGAAGAATATTAATACATTATTTTTAGGGGATTTTCAACAAGATAACTATACACATAATAAACTAGAATTCACATCATGTAAGATATTCACATTATGTAATTTACATGGTGTGAAAGTGTCTGGGAGTGATGTAGTGAATATTTTTATATAGAATTAAACTAATTCACATCATGTAAGATATTCACATTATGTAATTTATTTCTTCAGAAAATAAAAATCAAAGTGACTTGATTTTTGGTGGATATGGCCTAATGAAAATACATGAAGTGAATGTGGGTTACATGTCATGTAAACCCCCATTTCCAAAATGTTAAATATTTCCAACATTTATTTTGTTCTCACACATACTATTATTCTCCCCCTTGACTCCCAAGGTTTCCATAGATTAATTCCAATTATTTTTTATATATGAACTTTGGTGGCATCGAATCTTTGAGTAGTTGTTTGTGGAATCAATGATTAGGGTTATATTCCCCCTTATTGCATAAGATCTCCTAGTGTTGTCTTGACTAGAAACATAGATTTCTATTTTTATACCTAAATTTATGGGTTTGGATTTGTTTTGATGAGATCTTCTTGGATTTTAGTAAAGTAATGGGGGGTAATGTTTTAATCTGTGGAATCTTCTTGGATCCTTTATGTTAATCATATTGAGGTAGGTGGATTCTCTCTCACTCTATCATTATAAAACAAGATTAGTTTATCTTTTCTAAATCATGTTTATTTTATGTTGGAAATATTTTGTTGAATTGATTAGAAAACCTCTATTAATGTGATTTAAATGGGGTGGGCTTTGATTGATGGGTTTTGTTACATAAACATTTTATTGGGAATTTTGGCAAAAAGGTGTTGTGTGTGTTCATGTTTATGTGGTATGGGTAATGGTCAGAAGTACCACCTTCAAATAATAATAATTTGGGATGGGTAATGGTTTTAAGTACCACCATAAAATAATGATAATTTGGGATGGATCATGGTTAGAATTTCCACTGTAATGTTGATCACCAAGTGACGGTTAGGTGATAGGATGACTAACCACTCGTGAGTTTAGGGAGGTCCATGGTTTCATGAATTGTGTGTGTGTCTAGGTGGGTGTGAAATGGGTTAATTATGCCAATGTAAATGAATTTTTTTAAAATTATTTATCATGATATTTTATTATATGATATCTATTTATGGATTGGAATTATTTTCTTATCTTCTTATCTCCAATTTTTATAAAATGTTCTAACTTGTTCTTGACTTAGTGGTTTGTGATGGGAAGCCTTTGGAGAAATCCTACTGAGTTTTATACTCACCCCAGCTTGGTCACTTTTTTTCATTTTCAGATGTTGTCTACCAAGATACAGGGAGGGTTCGTGTTTCCCACTTCTCTAGTTATATTCCTTGATATCATGGTTTAGTTACTGAAGCTGAAGCATGGGAGTGTATGAATCTTTGTATTGAACGGTTCCACTTTAGTTCCGATGTCTTTATACTTGGATTCTTATCCACACACTTTTATTTCTTTTTGTTTTGTAATCAAATTTTGTTCTGTATTGGTATTGTATTGAGTTATGTGGTTTATTCTCATTCATCATTTAGTCTATCTTCGATATTGTTTATCTCTTGATAGGTTGTGTGTTATTCAAATAAAATCATCCCCCAATGTTCAATAATTACCTTGGAATTTATTTTCATCCATTGGTGTCATGGGGATGTCACCTAAGTCCAGTAACACTTCACCACTTCTTAATCCAATGAGTTGGGGTGGGGTGTTAAAGCCTCAAATTCAAATCTCTTTGTGAAAAACTGTGTTTCAAAATACTATGATCTATAACCACTATGAATTATTCACCAAATAGATAATTATTCCTAGTATTAAAATCATTTACCACATTATCCAATTCTAAATATTGCGTTGGGTAGTTCTTCTCATGAAACTATAACTATCATGATCTATAAGAAACAACATGGTCTCTCTACATGAGAGCACAACCCAACCTAGAACCTGATACATCACAATAGACTACACATACCTATCCAAAATCTAGAAATGTGAGTATAGGATCTAATGAAATTCTAACCTTAAGTTCATTAAATGATTTATATCATTCATATTTTCATTTTAAAATAATGTCTTTCCTTATAAAATATGTCATCGGTGATGCCAAATGTGAAAAATCATGTACAAAACATCTATAGTATCCCATTAAGACAAGGAAACTATGTATATCAAAGAAATTATTTGGTGGTTTCCAAGATATAGCAGGTTCTATATTTTTAGAATCTATAGACACGCCTTTTTATAAAATGACATAGCCAAGTAAATGTACCTCTTATATCCAGAAATCACACTTTGATCACTTGGCATACAAATGATTATCCCATAAGATACCCAACATTGTATCAAGTGTTTCTCATGATCCTCTTTTTCCATAGAATACACTAGTATATCATCAAAAAAACACCACCATAAAGAAATCTAGATACCTATGGAATATTTGATTCATCAATTAAATTAAAATGACTATTTCATTCATAAAACCAAAAGTTGTAATGAATAATCCATAATGACCATATTTTCTTCTGAAAGATATATTCAACATATCCTCCTTCAGAACATTTTTTTGTTGATATACTGAATGTATGTTAGTCTTAAGTAACCACTAAGATACCCTCAATTGATAAAATAGATCATCAATTCTTGGTATTGGATACCAATTCATTATCATAGATTGGTTAAGACTATGATAATCCACACAGATCCTAAGATTTCCATCCTCCATCTTCACAAATAGAATCGTTGCTCCCCATATATACATGCTTGGTCTAATGAACCGTTTACTTTAAAAATATTCCAAATTAACATTCAATTCCCTCAATTCTATTTGTGCTATCCAATAACATGAATGTGAGATCAGACTGGTCCCCAATATGAAATCAATCATAAACACTACCTTGTTTTTTAGTGGAATCCTTGATAATTTTTCAGGAAAAATGTTAGGAGATTTGTAAATAATAGTTGGAAAATATCTATTTTCAATCTCATCTATAGATTCCAAACTCAGCACTACCAACTGATACAAGATATTTCCAAAACCTAGTGCTAAAAGTCCATCTCTACTTGCCATTAAATCCTAATATCCTCTAAAGAAATTCTTGATGCCATCCAAAGATGTGAAACTAACCTTTCAGGCATAACACTCTATGTGGAACTTGAATGATTTAAACCAATGCATACCCAAAATCAAGTCATAGACATCCTTATCAAGCATAGGTAAAACACAAAGAAACTCAGTCCCACTGATAGTTATAAAACAATCTTTACACCTAAAGGCCCCAAATTCAATTTATCCAAGAGAACTTTGAAGTTTTAACGTAGAAGGAATCATATCGACATGAAAAACCATATAATATATAGCACGATATGTGATAAAAAATTAGGATTTTCTTGTGTCAAACAAATCTTACATAGGGGTAGAATTTAAAAGTACCACACATTTTACCATCAAAGGACTAGATTGATCATCCACAATCACTTGATCTACTCCATAAATTTTCGTACTCACTGCATTTTACTCTTTGTTGCCCTTTTTGATATTTCACTGGTTGAGGAGTCATGGTGTTCCTATAATCACCTTGGTTCACTCTACTCTAATGATGAGAATTATTCTACTATACTCATCTCGTCGAACCATACGATTAGTGAGAGACATGAGATGTTTCTCTAGCACTAGATGTAACACCCCAAGATTTTATGGTATGTCTCTTTTTAAATTTCTTTGAAAACATAGGTTTCACAGAACACCATTCTTAAACGAACAATGATATACAATTTAATATCATTATTTTAAAATGACCATTATAACCCAACCATTAAATTAGCGAGAATGAATAGTATTAACCAAATTATCAAATTTATATATTATATATTTAATCAAATGTTTTTACATTAATTAAAATGATTTTATATTATTAAGATAAAAATTAATCCAATTTTACGCATTAAAAGGCTATATTATTTCTAAAGGCACTTTTACCGCCTATTAATGACACACTTATTTTAAAACTAAATTTTGACACTTTTATAAAATCAATTTAATAAAATCAATTTAATTTTAAAAATTGGAATTTAAAAATTATGTTAGGGTAAATTTTTGGGACTTTTCTGAAAATATTTATTTTCCAGTGAATAGTGAAAAATACCGATTTTTTATTAAACTTTCCATTTCAATATATTAAAAGTATATTTATGATTGGAATTAGATAAAACATATGAAAGTATAAATAAAATATATTTATATTATGAATTAAAATATAATATATTTATATCATGTAATATGTAAATAAATGTTTTAAAAAAGATAAATTAACAATTAGTATTTTTGTGAAACCAAAATGTTTATTCACAATTTTTTAATTAAAATAATTATTGAAAATAAAATTTATTTTCAGGGAATAGATGCATAAATTATTATTCTTTTGTCTTATTATTATAATAAAAATTTATAAGACCTTAATTAATTTTTAAAAGTGTTATCAAATCAGTTATAATTTTAAAATATATATTTTTTCAGTAAATGATGAATCTATATAAAAATAAAATTTAAATATTTAAAAAAATATTTTCATAAAATGGAGCCCATTTTTTAATTCTAAAAATAAAAAATTTAGGCTGAATTTTTGGGATTTTTCTAAAATAGAAGATTTTTTGGTGAATAGTTAAATATGATAGTTTACGGTATATATGAATCATAAGTTAAATACACTTTTTCTTGACTCACTATAGATGTAAGACCCATAATATTTAACTCTATATATCTACTTACTATATTTTTTCATGGGAATCAAAATTATTCATAGTCTTGAGCCAAAATAATAAACTAATGGATAAAATAATCAAAAAAACACTCTTCTCCTCCACTATAAATATCACCCCTCACCACCCCTTCCCTACACACCTCCAAAGCCCTGAAGCTAGTAAAATTTCTAAAAAATACCTCTCACAAACCTAAAATATACATTCAGTTACTTTTGTTCTCACCTAGTATACTATTTCAATTTTCCTTAAGTAGGTTCTCAAGTAGAATAATTCATGAGGTAAAATCCCCTTTCAGTCCTTTAATTTTCTTCCATTTCATTTTCTTTTCATATCCTTTACTTACCTCCTATGTCCAAACATGAATTATAACTCCATAATATTATGTATGCATGAATTTTATTATGTTAATGTAATATCAACCATAAATTCTCACCTCTTCCCTTTTATATTCAAAAAATAAAATCATCGTCTGTGAGGTGCCAATTTTCCACCTTTGTGGATAGCGAGTTTTCATTTTTAATTTTCGCATTCAATTATGGTAATAATAACATTTTTATGGTTAAAAAATATTTTAATAAATGTGTTAAAATTTATTTAATGTTCTATAACCATTATATATACACAATATTAATTCAAAATAAAAAACTAGTTCATGATGATCGAAAAAATTCCAAAATAATCTAAATGGTTATCATTGACATTTTATCTAATGAATCAACCTCATATCCTGAAAAAATGATATATAAAACCATTAAATATATTATAAGTTCATTAATAAAATATTATTTCAATTCTGAAAAACTATTTCCATTTTACATGATCTTTTGTACAAGTATACAAGTGAATCAATCATGAAAACCAAGGAAATGAACACTCCTGAATGAAAAAATTGAATCTTATAACTCATCAAAAAGGAAATAAACTAAATTTATAAAAATATAATAAATAAATTAAATGTTTAATAGGTTCTAAATTAAACTATTAATGAGTCTAATTTTATTATTCAGGACATTAAGTACAAGTGAGGAACAATTTAAGACATATGGTAATGGTTTTCTCATTTCACTTTCATTTCTGTGAGATATTCCTTATTCAACAATATTTTTCATGTGTGTTGTATTTATACTATAATTTAATGTTTTATATAATTATTATATTTATATTTATGGTATTTAATGTTTTATTTAATTTTTTCTAATTTTATGGGGCATGCATTTTCACTATTTACAAAGTGGTAAGGGTTTATTCCCGAATCTCCATCTTTCATTTGGGTTATGTTTTCTCTATCTTTACCCCCACTGTAATTCTTATTTATTTTTATAAAATTGTTCAAAATTCCATGTATATTTTCCAAAATCATGTATTCAGATCATTTCATCTTTCTTTGACAGGGAAATACATGTTTTATAAGGCTTCCTTTTCAATTTTCCCGTTAAGCAAGCTCAGTTTAAGGGAACTTCCCAGTTTCTTAGAAATTTTCATGTACCATAGATAATATATTTTAAGACACCATTATTTTTATAAAATAACTATTTTTGTAATGAAAAACTATATTTTTTTCATTTTTTGTTTTGCACAAAATATTTATTAATTTTTCTATTTTAATGACTCTTTTGTATTTTCTCTTAAACCGTATTGAAGTTTCACATTTATAAAGTTTCTTAAAAAATATTTTTACATGTTTTCATTTAATTTGGATATAATTTATTCCAAATAAATGATTTCACTGTCCATAACTTTTCTTTTCTAGGATATAAATATTTATAATCTGATTTTATGACAAATAAAAATGATTTTCCAAAAGAATATTTTTTCCAAAGTAAAAATGGTTTTTTCTCATCTCACATTTAATTTTATGAGATATATGTCTTATTAAACACATATTACTTGTGTGTGGAATATGTACTACCCTTTTATATATCATATCATGAGTCTACTCATTCTCATGATATTCTATGTTTCATTTAATGGTATTCATTCATAGGTATTATGATTTAAATGTTTCAAAGTGGTATGAGAACCTTTGGAATGTATAAAGATTGTTTTACTCAAGAATTTTTCAATAGTGTCATTTATAAGTATATTAATATATTCCAAAATCAATTGTTGAATCTTTTACATCATTGAGATTTATCTCTTATGATACCATTTACAATATTCTTTTGAAGGGTTTATGATCAGTTTGATTGTGGGTGTTCTATTTTGATACCATTCATGGTTTATGGTTAAAGTATTAACATTTCATATGATAGTTTCTCAATATGAATGTTTATGTTTTTTATGATTCACCCTTTTCATATGATGAATGTATTGTACTTATTAAGTGATGGTTGGGGCACTCTATATCCCCTCGATGAATCATTGGGTCTCATGAAACAAACTAGTTTGGGTTTTTACCAATTTATATATGGTGCCTTGGCCAAAGACTTGACGGTATGTCTATTATGTCCTCAATTATGAATTCCATAATTATGATATTAGTTAATTATAATCAATGTGATTATTTGACTAGTATAATATCTATTCTTAATTTTTATTATCATTTGATTATTTATATGAAATTATTTATTCAACTTTTATTCCTTCCATATTATGATCAAGTTTATGTTTTAGTGGAATGCGTTTTTAGTTATTCACCATGATTTATTGTTTATATTTATTTATGATAGCATACACTGTATTAATTACCCTTACTGAGCATATGAGCTCACCCCTTTATTATGTTTTATTTTTCCCTAATATGTGAAGATATATATTATGAATGACTTTTTGGGATAATCTATAAGTTTATTGGTGTTTATAATGGAGTTTATATATTGTTTTTGTCCTTTAAAGTTGTAATGTAAAACATATTTTTGTATCTCGTTTTCCAAATCTACTAAACTATTAGGTCCTTTGGTATGAGGAAACTTATTCATTGTACCAGTGTAATAATGTAAGGAACCAACTCTAGGATACTGGGGTTGGGGTCTTTACAGTTGGTATCAGAGCAAGTTTAGTAGAAACCATAGAAACTAGATCTAGAAAACAAAGATTTGGAATCATAACCCTAAGATAGACTTTGAGTATAAGTATAGAAGAACGTCTTATAATTTTGGTAAGGTAGAGATTATGTGGTTCTTCCAAGAAATACATCTCTCTCTGGATACTACAAGTGGACATGGTTCTGGCATAGATGTACCTAGGGGTAAAAATTCTAACATGGTGCATCGGTCCTGACTCAATGTAACCTGGTATATGACAATGATCTTTATTGTACACCTGGTTTGACACTCCCAAGGGATATTCATAAGATAATTCACATTTTCTTTACAAAACATTATAAAGGATTTATAATTAAATATGTTCACAAAAAAACCATGTTTATGATTATGAGATTAGTTATGCCTAAATTTTTCAATTAATATTAAGTATTTAACTATTTTTCGGATTATACATTATGTTTCATAATGTTATGATCTAATCTATTGTATGTCATTATTTAGAAATGGAACCTAGTATGTAGAATGCTAACCTCACCAATGAACATGATATGAAGAGTAAGAATGATAACATCTTTTATTAGCTTAAGTCAGTCTTTCAAAGGAATGTAGTTTCCCAAATATTCTCATCATATGAGAAAATAATATCATGTTATAACATGACAAAGAAATAATTATCCAAATATTATTTCTTCAAAGGGAACTAAGAGAAGAAGAGAGAATCTGGAAAAAAGATAGATAAAGGAAATAAGGGAATGAAGTATTTTCCAACATGTGATAATTGTGGTAGGAAACACCATGGTATATGATTAAGAGGAAAAAGAGTTTTCTTCAAGTGTGGATAAAAGGCCACCATGCTCATAATTTCAATAGAAGGAAATAATTTACAATATTAGATGCTTCAAATATAATCATATGGGGTACTTTGCAAATGAATTTTCCAATAATCAAGGAAATATAGCTTAGAAAAAGTAAATATACCAAGTTCAGGCTTTTGTTGTTACTATAGTTGAAGTGGAATAGTTAATGTATTTATGTTTCTGGATTAAATAATTATGTTATGATATTTTGGTTATAAGAATCCTAATATATATAAGGATTGTACTAAAATACTTATTCTTTATGGATTTGGAAGCATACTTGTTTTCATTTAGGTTTTAAGGTGTCAAAGTATTCATATATTTGTTATGTGGGATTAAGAGCTACATTATTTGGAGTATATTATGTTAAGTTAATTTTGGAAATTTAGTGACCTTCCTTCTAAATTTTTGGTTGTTGAATGTGGAAATACATGTTTTAGATGAGTCTTAAGATTAACTTCTTGTGGAATGGATCAAGTAAAAATTTTGAAATTATTATTTGTTGATAACATATGCTAAAATTATTGGTTTCAGTAAATATTGAAAGGTCGAATGAATGACTTAAGAACCATATGATTCGTTAAAAGTACTTCAGGTGTGAAAACTTCATCTTGAACATTCATTTATAGGTGTAAGGTATGAAGTGAAACTATATCAAAGCACAACAAAATGATGATATTATGCTTATGAGATGAAAACTAATCAAGTAAGTTTATTTTATCAAGTGCTTATTTGAATATTAATGGAATCCCTCGACTCTAGGAAAAATATTTTAGAAAAAAATGTTATTTGTTTACTTTTCTTTATGATTAATCAATGGTATTTTAACTGATCACAATATTTATGGTTATTTAATGGTTATATTTTTTATGACCATGTTCTGTATCACTCTCCATTAGAACGTGATAGTTATATTTCTCTTCCATGTCCATGTTATCAATTTCCACTACTGATTTCCTACCCAAAATCTTATTTTTGTGGATAGCTTCACATTTCCCTTTCCCTCTTATTAATAGGACATTTTATTGACAATATTTATGATGTGGGTTTCCCACAAAAAAAATTGAAGTATCAAACTTTTATTTTAGAAGTACAATTTAAAATTATGAGGACACAATTTATTAAAGGGGGTGAGAATGTAACACCCTAATATTTTATGGAATGTCTATTTTTAAATTTAATTTCTTCTATAGCATAGGTTTCACACAGTACCAAACTTAAATGAACAATGGTATACAATTAAATATCAATATTTCAAAACGATTGTTATAACCTAGCTATTAGATTGGTGGGAATGAATAGTATTAACCAAATTATGAAATTTATATATTATATATTTAATAAAAAAATTATATTCATCCAAATTATTTTATAGGCATACGATAAGAATGAATCCAATTTTACGCATTAAAAGGCTATATTTTTTCTAATAGCTATTTTCCTGCCTTTTAATGGTGAAATTATTTTAACAATATATTCTGAAACTTTTGAAAATTCTATTTAACCAAATAATATTCATTTTAAAAATAGGAATTTACAAATTATCTTGGGGTGAAATTTTGGAAATTTTCTAAAAATATTTATTTTCAAGTGAATAGTGAAAATACAGATTTTTTATTAAACTATCAATTTTGTTATATTAAAAGAATATTTATGGTTTGAATTAGGTCCCACCTATGAAATTATAAATAAAATTTAGGTATATTATGAATTAAAATATAATATATTTATATCATGGAATAAGTAAATAAATGTTTTAAAAAAGATAAATTAACTATTTGTATTTTTGTGAAACATGCATGTTTATTCACAATTTTATAATTAAAATAATTATTTAAAAGAAAATTTATTTCCCTGAAATAAATTTTTAAATTAATTATTCTTTATCTTATTATTATAAGATAATTTTATGATACCTTAATTAATTTTTGAAAGTGTCATAAAAGCAGTTATAATTTTAAAATATGTATTTTTTTGAGTAAACGATGATTTTATTTTAAAATTAAATTTCAAATATTTAGAAAATTATTTTAATAAAATTGAGTCCTTTTTTAATTATAAACATTGCAAAATGGTTAGGATTATTTTTTGGGATTGTTCTAAAATAGATGATTTTTTTGGTGAATAGTGAAATACGGTAATTTATGGTATATATACATTATAAGTAAAATAAAGTATTTATTGATTAATTTATGATTTAATCACAATAATATAAAAATATAATTATATATTTAATGTATTTAATCATGGTAATCAAAACTATTCATTTTCTTGAGCAAAAATAATAAATTAATGAATAAAATAAAAAAAAACACCCCTCTTTTTCATTATAAATACCACCCCTCACCACCTCTTCTCCTCACACCATCAAAGCCTTGAATATTGTATAATTTATTCTAAATGCCTCTCAAAAACCTCTCCCCCATGTTCAGTTTCTTATATTCTCACCCAAAAGTCCATTTAAAAGTTCTTTAAGGAGGTTCTCAAGGAGAAGAATTCAAGAGGTAAAATCCCCTATCGGTCTTTAAATTTTCATTTATTTTATTTTATTTTCATATCATTTCCTTACCTTATATGTCCAAACATGCATTATAACTCTATTATATTGTATATAATGAAATTTTATTATGTTAATGGAATATCAACCATCAATTCTCTTCTCTTCCCCTTTTTATTCTAAAAATGAAATCATCGTCTGTGAGGTACCGATTTACCGCCTTCGTGGATGATGATTTTTTGTTTTTTCAATTATGAATTCAAGTATGGTAATAAAACCATTTTTATGGTTAAATTATACTTTAATATATTTAATAAAACTTATTTAATGTTTTAGAACTAGTATATATACATAATATTAATTCATAAGACAAAACTAGTTCGTGATGATTGAAAAAATGCCAAAATAATCTAAATGGTTATCATTAACTATTTATCTAATGAATCATCATCATATCTAGATAAAATGATATATAATACCATTAAATATCCTTAAAGTTTATTAATAACATATAATTTCAATTATGGGTAACTATTTATATTTTACATGATTTTTTCATACATGGAAACAAGTGAATCAATCATGAAAACCAATGAAATGAACTCTCCTGAACGACACAATTGAATTTTCTGAATCATCAAAAATGACATAATTGAGCCTAATAAAATTATAAAAAATAAAATAAATGTAAAATATGTTCTTAATTAAATTATTAATTATTCTAATTTTATTATCCGGGATATTAAGTACTGGTGCAGAACACTTTTGGACATAAGGTAAGGGTTTTCTCATCTCACTCTCATTTCTATGAGATATGCATTATTCACAACTATTTATCATGTATGGTGTATGTATACTACCCTTTGATGTTTCATATTATTAATATATTTATCTTCATGGTATTCAATGTTTCATTTAATGTTCATTAATTTTATGGGGCATACGTTTTGACTATTTGCAAAGTGGTAAGGGTTTCTTCCTGAATCTCCATTTTTCATTCGGGTTACGCTTTCTCTCTCTTTAACCCAATGTAATTATTATTTATTTTTATATTATTATTCTTAATTCTTTTTATATGTTCCAAACTCATGTATCTGTATTGTTTCATCTTTCTTTTATGGGGAACTGCATATTTTATAAGGTTCCTTTTCAATTATTCTCGTTGAGAAAACTCGATTAAAGGGAACTTCCCAATTTCATACCCATTTTCAAGAACCATCCATAATCTATTTTAAGAAACCATTATTTTTCTAAAATAAATATTTTTGTCATTAAAAATTATTTTTGGTCATTTCTAGTTTTATATAAATAATTACGACTTTTTCCATTTTAAATATTCTTTTATATTTTCTATTAAACTTCACATAAGTGGCCCATTTCTAAAGTTTCTTTAAAAATATTTCTACATGTTTTCAATTCAGTTGGAAATAATTTATGCCTCAAACATTATTCCATTGTCCTTAAACTTTATTTTTTGTTATATTTATATTTATAATCTGATTTTATGACCAATACAAAAGATTTTCCAAAAGAACTATTTTTTCCAAAATAAAAAGGGTTTTTCTCATCTCACTTTTACATCTGCGAGATATATTCCTTGTTCACCACTTATTCCTTGTGTGTGGTGTATGTACTACCCTTTTATATATCATATCTTGAGTCTCCTTATTGTCATGATATTCTATGTTTCATTTAATGGTATTACTTCATAGGGATTGTGATTTAAATGTTTCAAGGTGGTATGAGACACTTTGTAATGTTTAAAGATTATTTTCCTCAAGAATTTTTCAATGGTATAATTGAAAGTTATATTCATCTATGTCAATAACCTTTGTTTAGTATTTTACTTCATTGATATTTATCTCTTACGATACCATCTATAATATTTTTTTAAAGAGTTTATAATTTGTTTGATTGTGGATATGCTATTTTGATGTCATTCATGGTTTATGGTTAAAGTTTTCACATTTCATATTATATTTTTTCAATAAATTTTTTTATGTTGTTTATGATTCACCCTTTTCATAAGAGGAATATATTAGACTTAGTAATTGATGGGTGAAGCCTTCTATACCCCATCGATGCATCAGTAGGTCCCTTGAGACAAACTAGACTAGGTTTTTACCCATTTATGTTTGGTGTCTTGTCCGAAGATTTGATGGTATATTTATAATTCTAGGTATTATGCATTCGATATATATGATATTATTAATTAATAATCCATGTAATTATTTGACTAGTAGAATATCGATGGTTATGTTTTATTCTCATGTGATTATTTATATTGAATTATTTATTCTTCTTTTATTCCTGCCATATCATGCTCAAGTTTATGTTTTAATGGAATATGTTTTAAGTTATTCACCTTGAAATGTTGTTTATGTTTATTTATGATAGATTTCATTGTATTACTTACCCTTACTGAGCATCTCAGATCACCCATTTCTTATGTTTTATTTTTCCCCAGGATGCGAATATTTATATTATGAATGACTTGCAGGGATAATATAGGATTTTATGGGTGTTTACAATAGATTTATATGTTGTTTTTTCTTTCATGTTGTAACGTAAAACTTATTTTTGTATATGTTTTTCCAAAGATACTAAATTATTTGGTCCTTTTGGATGAAAACACTTATTCATTGTACTATTGTAATAAAATAAGACACTGAATCTAGGCTACTAGGTTTGGGGAATTTACACCAGAACTTGGAACACTACAATAATAGATTTGAAGATGTCCCATCCGATTACAATTATGACATGCCCTAGGTGGTGTTATACAATATTGCTTCATATGGTCAGAAATCCATATTGAAAACATCACAACTTACTTCTCAATTGAGGAGGAATGTTTATTGATCCAATGGTATAATTCTAAGATGTACCAACACTCTATAAGTATGTTCCCCTCTTCTAATTGTTCCTAGAATTGGATTTCCCACCTATTATCTTAGGAATAAACATGATCCCTCTAAACATATTTTTAAATATATCATTTCAACCATCTTCACTCTATCTAAAATCTTTTTATAATTCATCATACAATGTATGAAAATATTTGAGTGAATATCTGGTCATAATCTCGACTCAAAAATGTGTGCCTTCAAGGATGAACTTGAAGAAAACTCTAGGGAAAAGTGAAATAAATTCATAACTTTCGTTTCATGCTTTGTCAGTATGAGGTTTAGTTTCTTCAAACTGAAGAGTTCCATTATTCTAGTAATCTGAAACGTGTGAGGATGTAATTTTTTGTTATTTTTTTTTAAAATCTTCCCATGTCATGTTTTGGTACAATTTAGCTTTAACTAAAAATTACCACAATTATCATTCCAAATCCTCAATAATATACATTGAAAACTTTACTTTCAACTCTACTAGTGTCCCAAGAAAACTTAATACTCGATTCATCTGATTTAACCGGACTTCTACTTTTTTTCGGATTGGAATCCCATCAAAAAGTAGATGGGTTATTCTTCTAGAATTAAACTAAATAGTCCACTTGTTGAGGCTCATTATTATAATTACCCCTATCCATAGCTTCCAAATCCTGGAAAATACTTTGGACTAGCTATTGGTTCACTTGAGGCCTAAGTGTAACCACATTAACTTCAACCTCTTCCGGTTGGTTTCTACGCTGCCTACCCAGTGTCGTTCACTATAACCAAAAAACCCCATTTATTCCCACTTAATATAATTGAAGAGTTAGAAATTTCAATTAACGCCTCAACACATATCACAATATAAATTTCTACAATTTAACTATTATCAATATTTTAATCATTTTTGAAAATACTACAACCATTCTTTTCCAAAAAACCACTATCACTATTTTTAAAAATTATCACTTTTTGTATTTTTTAGAAACCATTAAAATCAGAATGAACAATGTATTCATAGTGGTAATTATTACTATCAATGCATGGAATACATATATCTTCTATTAAACCCATGAAGATGAGGTGAAAACTCACCTAGAAGTGTCTTAAAACACTTATTTACCCAAACACGCTCATAGATTTATTTTTTGAGTAAAAAGGTTAAACACATATTTTATGTTGTAAATTTCATGTTCTAATGATCCCATCACCTTAATACCTTCCCAAATATATACTAATACCATCTCCAACTCAAGGACCAAACAAGATGATACTATTTCTAACTCTAGGAACAAACATGATGACACTATTTTAGCATCCCGCCCCTCTTCACTGGCTTAAGAAAAGATGGTGGTGGTACTAGGCCTTAGGTTACATCCCCAAGACACCAAACGCTGGAAATAAATTCCAAGGGGTTTAAGAGAATATTGTACATGATATTACCTCTTAAATATAAAAAATCCAGACTACACATACAATAAAAAACCATACCTCAATGTGATTCATGAATACAAAATAAAACTAAAAACATAACAAACCCAATATACAATACCGGATTATAAGAGGAAATAAAAATAAATACTCGAAGAGAATCAAAAAACAAAAACCCTCAAAACTTTTAAGTGGCATCAACCATCAACACTCAACCTTCTCCAAGATCCAACTCTAAATTTCATGCCCACAATATTTAGAAGCATCAATAAAGAACTGAAATACCTTGTCTTTACCTGTGTCTTTATAGATGAAATCTATAAATTCAAAATAGTTACCATGTATGGGGTGAGTCTAAAACCATTAGGATTTCCCCAATAACTTCCTAACTCACTACACTAGTAGAAAAATTATTATCACTATTTATATAAAACAGTTTAAAATAACTTTAATCAATTTATATCAAAATTGTCGTCAATTTCCAAGGGAAAACAATTGTCAAGTTCTAAAACAATTTCATGTTATTTAGCATACCCATAACCATGTCTCCATAAAAACACCATTTATTCCCATGTGATAGTATTATACTCATGAGAGAACTCTCATCGATCCACCAAGTCATCACAAGGTGACCAACACTAGGTTCCCTAATGGCACACGCCCCTTCATAGGGTCACCTCTATGAATGCACTCACACCAACCACATATGCCCAAAACCATACAAAAACATTTCACATAAACCTTTATTTTCTTTAAATAATTTTAGAAAACATTTTCATGCTTTAAAAACTAAATCATAATTTTAAAATCATCATTTAAAAATTATAAACAGTGGGGTGTTTCTCAAAACCAATCCATTTTTTCCAAATTTCAAAGCCATTAACAAAATGGGTTTCAATCAAGAATTAGACAAGGATTTCAAAACCATGTCAAACAAATAAATTAATAAAAACTAATCCTTTAAATTATAAGTTAAGGGTATATAAGAATGAATCCACCTAACTCAAAATGGTTGGTAAAAATAAATAATAGAATAATGATTCTCTACATCCAGACTTGGATGTTGCTCCCTTCGATAAAAACAAGCATAATCCCATAACATTAACATTATAAAACATGAATATATCTACCATGGATTAGATCTATGATTACAAGATAGATAATAAGACTAGATATAAGAATAACGGTTAATAATAATTACTTACTGATGAATCAAGACCTCCAGCACACTTTAATTCACCTAAGAATCGCTTCCAAATGAAAGGAAATGTCTCTCAAGCCTGGGGAGAAACTAATTCAATATATTGGAATAATAGTCGATTGAAGTAGGTTTCTGGAATTAATTCAGATAAAATTCAAAAATCAAGGGGAGTTAATTGCATGTTGCATGGTTAGGCCACACGGTTTGAAAAACTGCATGCTAACCGTGAGATACTACTATCTTAAGCCAACCCCTCACACAGTTGTCTCACAAAGTTAAACAAACCATGCACCAACCATTCTTTCCTATATATTTCATGTTTCACAGTTCACCTTGGGCACTTTAATGGTTTGTCCAAACTGTGAGCTAGACTAGTGGAAATTTTATTCCCTTGCACAGTTTCCTGGAGGTGGTGTAAGGTTTCTACTTACCATGAACCTCCAAAAAATCCTCCAAAACATTCCAAAACCCCTCAAAACCTCTTAAAACTCATCCCAATACTTATATAGACTCAAAATACATGAATAAGGAGTCATGTACTTGAAAACAGGGGTGCTATAATAAGTATCCACTATATATATATATAAGTGTATAATGATAATAATAACAAACATTTAGTATTTAATATTTAACAATTAATAAATGAAAATATTAGATTTTGATCATCGGTCTGCTTTAGTGATGTGGTTTGGTCGCTTCTTTAATTTCTTAAGGTTATGGATTCTAAAACCCATGATAGTTTTTTTAATTATTAGAATATTTCCATGATTTTATAATTTTTTTAGTGTGAAGTATCCTATTATCATGGTTCTAGGGGTGTAAAAATGTATCCCCTATTATTATATATTAGAAATAGTGAAAATCGGGGTCTACTACCACAATTTTCTTAGTGTTATGGTAGTAGACTTGCTACAATGGAGCTACAACCACAATATAAAAATCTGTGGCAGTAAACTAGTTTTGTGGTTTTGGAGCATATTACTATAGTTTTGAGTAGTGGTAATAGACTATTTTCATATTAGCACATATTGCTCAGTCATTAGTTATTTCACATGTGCATTGAATATGGTTCTAATAAAAGACACGTTATTCCCATTTTTCTCCTTCATTTTTATAATACAACACAGTTTCACATTATTCATCAACAAATTTACTTACAAACAATTTTCATTATCAGAAAATTATATTTCATATGGATGACCCTCCATATACTTTGCAGGAACATAATTATGTTCATTGTATATCAACCACAACATCTAAAAAACACATCTTTGAATACTGTCCAACCAATTTGATTGAAAAATTATATTTTTTAGTGCATTATTTTGACTATATGTTTTTTTCAGTGTATCTATACTTTTATATATTCCCTTAAAACTACACATGGGTATAAATTTAGACACATTATTACTTGATTTATTTAATATTTTTAAGATAATAATTCAACTAAGTGAGCATGCCACATTTTTCTCCTAATCCACTAAATCTTGTGAGATTTTAACACCTAAAATTGATTTTTTTTTGTTAAAAAATTCTAATAAATGATATAAAAACATTTAAAATATATAAGAATAAAGTTAAATATTATACCCGTTTGGTGGAAAATTTTGAAACACTCAATATCTTATTACGAAATAGATGAAAAGATGTAAATGTTATTTTACATACAGATAAATAGAAATATAATTTTGATGAGATAATTTTATATGTATGGAAATTAGCAAGAGGAAGGTGAATTTACAAACATGATAGCGTCATGTTCATGTTATGATAGACTTTTCAAGAGTTATTTATGTCACCCGAGAGTGTCATTACTTCTCTTGGAAAATTTCAAAATACAAACTTATAATCACCTAACTACACTAACTTCTAAAGAATAAAATATTGATGATATGAGGTTGATCCCAAGAGGAAAAGGGCTATAAATATTCTATAGTTTCAATGTTGTTTTTCATGATTTAACTAAAACTAAAATACTAAATTACATAAGAGGTACAGGTTGGACTGACGTAGGAGAAATAAAAACAAGGAAGAAGGGAAGTGAGTTGATATCGAAGGATGGTTTTTCATTTATAAAATTAACCATGTGATTTATTGGGGAATAGAGCGTTTCTTATTAGACACCACTTGAAATATCAAAATAGGATGGATCTCTCTTGAGGTTTCTTATAACCAATTAAGATGCATGCTAATTAAATCTTGAAATAGAAGGTGAAATTAAGGTCATATTTTTCCATCCCACATTTCTTATAACATTTAGGTTTGTACTCTAAATGTTAATTATTTTTATATTAATTTAGAGGATGGGATGTTTTTCAATTAAAATTGATCTTAATTTGAGTTATAAACTCATCCTTTTAATAAAACTCACCTCTCCCTCAATAACTTAGCTATCCATAATTAATCTCTCAATTAATATTGATAATTTATGTGTTTGAGAGAGAGAAATAAATTTAGTTCTAAAATAAAGAAACAATATAAAAGTGGAGGGACATTCTTTTTACTCTCATAAAATACACATGAATTCTGAATTGAAACTGTGAAAAGAAAAAAATAAAACAAATTCCTAATTTAAGAAGCCCCATTGTTGATAATGACCGCTTTCCTCCATCCTCTATTTAGATGTTGGGTTGAGATCTCCTAGTTGGCCTCCTTCATTAGTAGTGGAACCTCTCTCTGGGTTTTTTGAATTTTTCTCTAGGTTCTCACATCTGGCCTCAAATCTCAACTCAATTACATAGTAATATATTCTCTATATTTATTGAGATAATTCTCTCTATTTTGAAATTTGAATTTATTTCTCCTGCTAGAATTTTTCCTTTTACTATTTCTGCTTCATATCTATTACTTATTTTTGAAATATTCTTCTACCCTTTCTCTCTCTCTATTTCTATTTCTATATTTGATCACTCATCTAAATGTTTCCCTTGATTTGTGGCGGAATTTTGAGCTCCCTCTTGTTAGTGAGGCCTCAACATGTTTTGATTCCATAACTTCTTTGCTGGAATCCTTTGATTTCCAAGGATAACCCAATAACTTCATGTACTTAAAAATGCATAACCTCCTCTACTATGATTTAAGATGAGTGGTTGTAGTGCAACCCAGTCCGACATGCATGGCCATATGGCAGCGTATGAGGCTACAGCTATAGCCTCCTATTATCATTTTTACAAAAAATGTTGACTCTACTATATTAGGTACCTCCACGTCACAATCCCTCTTCCATGATGAAACATTCTTCTTCATTACTTATGGGATACAGAGATCCATGAGGCAATGATTTGGAGATGTCGTAGTGGTCCCTTTATTTTTTGAGCTCTAGTGGCCTTAGCGTAGTGGGTGGAACCATGGTGCATCCTTCATCTCAGTTCAGGATTCCTATGTCACTGCACCATATAGCCTTAGATGTGGTATAGTGATGCATGATTTTTTAGTAGAAACCCAAGATCTTCTTAATTTCAATGGTGAGTTTTTACGATGTAGTAGTTCTGCTTGCAGTATAGGAATGGTGGAGATGGCGGCACTACCATAGATCCGGGCAAGGGATGTGCCAGGTTTTATCAGCATTAAGCAGAAAGCGCTGATAAAAGGGGAGCATTTACCGGTGCTAGCTAAAAGCGCTGATAAATCTACTCTTTATTAGTGCTATTTCAGCATTGATAAAAGTTTTTAATAAAAAATATTGTTAATTTATAAAAAATTATTATGTTTACATAAGAACTAATTTATTTGTATACATTAAATAAAAAAATGCATGTTTATAATTCATATATATTTTTTAATAATTCATATATATATAATGTTTTAAAAAAATATTTCTAAAATTATAATTTAATAAATATATATTAAAATTATTATAAGATTATAATAAATATATTTATCAGATTTATTATATTTATTATATTTATCATATTTATAATTATAAATAAATACTTTTTCAAATATATATATTTATAATTATAATTAAAAATAAATATTTATATATTTCCAATGAATCTGGTCAATAAATATATTCATTTGTGAGTATAATTGGCGTGCATATATGTTATGCATTCATCATGAATGATCATTTATACATTATACCTTTCTTATTATTCATATTGTCTATATTGTGTGTGTTTGATGTAATTGTATCCCCAAGCACCAAATATATATAATTACAACTATAAATAAATATATATTTATAATAATTTTTAATTATAAATAAATATATATTAATTTATAGTTATAAATATAAATAAAAATATATTTATTTAGATAATTATAAATTTATAAAAAATATATTTATTATTCTTATATAATGTTATATATAATTAAATATATATTTTTATAAATATATAAAAATATTTATAAATAAATACAAATATTTATAATTATAAGTATAAATAAATAGAAATATATTTAAATAATTATTAAATTATAATAAATATATTAATTATATATACTAATAAAATTATAAATATAAGATATATATTTGTTATAATTTTATAATTATATATATATATAGTTATAATTATAAATAAATATATAATATCATTTAAATAATTATAAAATTATAAGAAATATATTTATTATATATATTTCTAATATTATAAATATAATTAGTATATATCTTAGAGTTTATTAATTATTTATTAAATAAATATAAAATTATAACAAATATATTTATTATATTTATAATTTTATTAATATATATAATTAATATATTTATTATAATTTTATAATTATAAATAAATATTTCTTTATTTATGGTTACAATTATAAATAAATAAACAAATATTTATCATATATATAATTATATAAATATATATAATCATATAAATAAAATATTAACATTATATCTTTATCAGCGCTTTTTAACACTAATAAAGGCATGTTTTATTAGTGCTTTCTATTTTATTGCTGATAAAACATACCTTAATCATCACTTTTTAACTAGCACTAATAAAAGGTTTAACTGCTTTTATAAATAAACCCTAACAGTCTCCTCCTTCTCTCGCACACCTTAAACTCTCATGGAATCTGACCCCTGCATCACCAACCTCTACCCTGCCCCAACCTCACCTCTACGTCTATAAACCCCTCCTCTCTCGTTGACCCCTCCTTCGCCACCACAAACACCTCCTTCACCACGAACCCACCTCCAGCGCGAACCCTCGTCCACCGCTCCTCTGCCGCCAACTCACCTCCATCATGAACCCTCGTCCACTTCTCCTCCCCCGCAAACCCACCTCCACTATGAACCCACCACCGTCGCGTGTCAAACCGCTCCTCCCGTCGCAAACCCATCCTTTGTCATGAACCCTCCTCCATTGTGATCCCACCTTGATGTGAACCCCACCTCCACTGCAGACCCCTCTGCTACCACTATCGCTGCTGCCTACACCGACTCCACCACCGCCGGACCCTACTACTGTCGTCGGAGGGGTATACCATTTTTTCTAAATTTTTATGAATTTCTAATATATTGAAAGATGTTGGCTTGGTTTTGGTCTATTCGTACTTTACATTTAATATTCACGAAGTTCCAAATGGCGTTCCTTCAAGTTGTGACATCGTCCCCTTATATGTTTTTCATCATTTAATTTGTTGCGTTATGAGTGTTTTAGGTTTGTGGTTTGGATTCTATATGGCCCTATCGAGTAGTTTCTTTATTAATATTTGAATCTAAAAAATGATTTAGGTACTTACGAAATACATGTACCAGATGAACACATACAATCAGTGGAATTAAAGTGACCAGAATAGTGTGGTCGCGTCAGAGTTGTGGGTTTTGGGGTGACATCCAGAACATATTTTGAGAAAAAAAAGGATCAAAGTGAAGAAATTAAATGGATGAGAGAAAGAATATCTACCCTTGAAGAATAATTTCAATGGTAGAGAGAGATGATGACAACTTTTGTGGGGGGAATCAAAGAGAAGAAGAAACTGATGAATAGCCATTGTGTTGAGATCCTACCCCACCCCTACTAGCTATGGGGTGAGCCATTCTCCTAAAGAGATGTCTTAGCCGAGATAATCAGTTTTCTAATAAATTTTTCTATGAAATCAGAATCAGACAGACACCAATACCTTTCCTGTACTGATATTCTACGGAGTAAAAATGATTGTGATTTATATCTATCAATACTTACCCATTTCCATATAGAGAGGGATATGGTGTTCAATATCCAAAACGACAAACTACACAGTAAACCACTTCCAATAGGTCATGTGCGAGTATCGATTAGAATTTCTCATGAGCCGACCATCAATCAACCTATTCCAATTGATGTGGAAAATATTCATATGATTGAAAAATCTCTTTCAACATTCATCGCATGGCCATAACATCTTGTAAAAAACATGTCGAAAAGGAGGTATTCATTTCCAATTTACTTTTCAAGCTAAACCTTAAAAAATTAATGAAAAAAGGTTTGAACCGTTAAATTTTTTTATAGGTAGACAAATGCAAGGGGATGAAATGAAATACTGACTCAAAACCATCCAAAGTATTTACCAACCAATCAAAAAGATCTATCGAAAGAACAATTACCCCACCTATTTTATATCCGCATTTACTATCATTGAAGTTTCATGTTGATAAAAGGTTAAAAATGGTCATAATAACATAGTTGATTTTGAAGAAAATATGTATAGAGATAAATATCAAGATTTGATTAGTGTTGAGAGTTTAAGTGAAATCCTTGACTATGATTTGTTAGGTGACTCAATTGTAAATGTATACATGAGGTATGTTTTCATGATTTGATTTTCCAAAAGATGATATATTGTGTTAATTATGACTAAATACATTTATTATTTTTGGTAAGTTTATATATGGAAAAACATTGAAGGGGTTTCCCCATGAAAAAAAATGGACTTTTTAGTCCTCACATCTCCTCTACAAAACAAACAAAAATAGATACAAAAAAAGGATGAAATAGTGGCAGGTCTGATCAAGTCATTTGAAATAAAAATGTCAGATGATAGAACCTGTTTAATACCAATGATTTAGGGGTAAAACTCTACAATTTAATCATATCATATATAGTTTCATTCCTTTCATTACTTATTCCTTTTTGTGTTTTAGGCAGCATTGGATGCTTATTGCCGTAAATTTGGATACTCAAAATATTTATTTCCTAGATTCAATGCATGGATATCCGACAAACCATCCACGTGTGATGGAGTTTTTCAATAATTAATGCACCACATCAAATTTTTTAGAACTAAACATAAAGTTATATAATTTATATTATTATTTAATTAGGATTCTATTATGATAGGGCATGACATCAATATTATGAAAAACAAGGAATGAGGCTAGGGGATAAGCATGAGAAAGAAGACAAGTTCTAACACTAGACAACTATAAGGGTATATATAATACAATTTCACTATACAAACATATATCAAATCAAATTACATATTCTCCTCAAGGTTTCTGTAGTTTCTAAAACAACCCAATGGAAAATATTGTAGTTATTATGTTTGTAAATTTATAAGAGAGATCATATTTCATGAAAAAACTAGCTTCCCTGAAGAGGTATTTTCGAAGATTAATACTAATTCATTTAAAATATTTATAAATTGTTTGGGTATTTATATTTTTCAAGAACTACTATGACTATCCAAAAGACTCATATTCACAAGATGATATAGATGTGCTCAAAAATGAATGGGCAACATACCTGATGGAAAAATGTACACAAATAGAAAAAAGATATGAATTCCATTAATGTAGTGGATTATTTCATATTTATTTTTAATTTACTTCTTTTTAGTATTACTCAGATAAGAATTATTTTCTTTTACTAGTGGATTCCTTTGTTCGAGTTGGGGCGGTTTGTTCGAAACTAATCATGTTCGTGAGAGATTGGACTTCGAGGATACAACTGAGATAATGAAAATAAAGAAATGGTTAAAGAATGTATAAATGTAAATTTCTACAACTTATGTAATTAATAAATTTTGTCATCATTTTTCCTACTCAAACTGATAAAAAATAAAAAGTGACTGGTATAACTCAAAGTGACTCTTTTTATTTAAAATTGACATCAATTTAAGTAAAAAGAATAAGTGACATACTGAAAAAAATAAAAATAATTAATATTGTTTTTATATTTTAGCACAGTGATCCATGAGTCATTTTTATTTCTTAGGAGTAAACCACACCTCAATACGATGTACGGTGTGACCGATATGACTCTAAGTGTGTATTTTAATTTAAAATTGACATAAATTTAAGTAAAAAGAAAAAGTGACATACTGAAAACTATGAAAATAAGTTAGGATTGTTTTGATACTTTATAAAAATGATACATGGGTCATTTTTGACATTTAAGAATCAACTACACCTCTATCTGGTGCATAGTATGATCGGTATGACTAAAAGTGTCTGTGATCAGTTTAAAATTGACATTTTAGTTCAAAACATGTCACTCACTGAAAACCAAGAAAACACACTCTGATTGAATTAATAAATTTGGATAGAGGTTCATGATTAATTTGTGGCATTTATAAAGTAGTCTCACTTCAAACTGGTGCTTGATGCGATTGTTATGACTCAAAATGCATGTTTCCAGTTTGAAATGACATTTTAGTAAAAAAAATACAACTGGCATACTGAAAACCGAGAAGACACATTCTGATTGTGTTGATACTTTAGGAAAATTATCTATAAGTACTTAGCGACGTATAGAAATCAACCATACCTCAAGATGATGCATGATGTGGCTGTTTTAACTCAAAGAGTCTCTTTTTATTTAAAATTGACATTAATTTAGGTAAAAATAACTAACATACTAAAAACTGAGTAAACACATTTATATTGTTTTGATATTTTAGTACAATGATCCATGAGCCATTTGTGACATGTAAGAGTTAACTGAACAGCAATACGATGCATGGTGTGAGTGGTATGGAACCAAATGTGTAATTTTATTTTAAATTACATTAATTTATGTAAAAAAAGAACAAGTAACATAATGAAAACCTAGAAAAATAATTTGGATTATTTTAATATTTTTGGAAAATGATCCATGAGTCATTTTTTACATGTAGAAGTCAACCACACCTCAATACGATGCATGGTGTGACTGGTGTGACTCCATGTTTTTCTTTTTATTTAAAATTGACATTAATTTAAGTAAAAAAGAACATGTGACATACTAAAAAGTAATAAAATGAATTTGGATTATTTTGATACTTTATGAAAACGATACATGGGTCATTTTTGACTTTTAAGAATCAAACACACCTCTATCCGATGCACAATATGATCAGTATGACTAAAAGTGTTTTTTATCAGTTTAGAATTGACATTTTAGTTCAAAACGATACATGGGTCATTTTTGACCACTAGTGTGACGGTTTAGTCTCACCATGCCAATGATCATTACTTTTTTTGGCTTCTCGATGATTCACAATTCAGAAAACGACACGGATTTCACTACTATATGTAAATAAACAGTTCCATGCGGGCGTAGGACTACCATCCTCGTGTAAGATTGTCGGTCTCCTGAGCTGTTAAATAGCTCCAATAATTCATCGTATGTGAGGGGGGCCTTTATTTCATCTCGTGTTTCCTGTATGTGGTAAAGGAGTTTTGTACACACTATCCATCCTTTCAAATATTTTCCATTAAACATTGGCATGTCCATTCATTGAGCTGTATTTGAGTTGTCTGAACCCATTCATAGTGGATTATGGATCCCAGTTGTGTATTTAAATTATAGCGGACTCCCAAATACATGATGCTGACAAGTCTATCACTAAGGTCGAGGGTAGTTGCACAGGAGTGGACAACAATGGAATTATGCACACTGGAGGAGCCAATGAAAAATTAGGGTTTTTGGGAGAGAAGAGTGATGAGGAGGGAGAGGGTGATAGAGTTAGACTGAGGGCAATGAGGAGCAGTGCGCAGGAGAAGGTGGAGATTTTGGGAGGAGGGAATATTTAGGGCATTATGGTCATTTGGATACCATGTGTCATAAATGTTGGGGATAATGGGAATTAGACCTCCATTTTGGTCTGTAAGTACCATTCTGGCTTTATTTTGGGAGACTATACAGGGAAATCTCAACAATCACTGATTTGGGGAAACTAATAAGATTTCAAGGGTAGTGGAAGGAACAACATTTTTGTTCATGATCTCAGAAAAGAAAGATCTTTTCGGTCTAGCTCCGTTTATTTTTATTGTTCTGTGTTTAACACATTCAAATAATCTGAGGCTCTGCCCTGATTTCATATAGGACTACATAATTGATGGATGTGGAGGTACAACTTCTCTACATCACTTCAATGTCGTGGATAAATTCATAGGTAAGTGCCTTCTATCAAAAATAAAATCGCTTGAATTTATGTCTTTCGTCGGTTTCAAAGGGTTATTATAGATGATATGAATCTACTGTTCCATTCCTCCCACCTGATATGAAAATTATCAATTTTAGATTCGCAAAACCTAGATCTTCAATAGTAATTTTATAAAAGTGCTGAAATTGTCACTTTAAAATTTTGATTATCCGATTGTGCACCCCCATGTTTCCATCAAACATCTTATTTTCCATCTTTTCATCCAAATTTCACTCATGGTGATCAGCTAGTTAATTGGAGACCCTATCAAACCCAATTTGTCCATCTTTAGGAAGAACAATATATCATTAGCCCATCAAGAAGTTGTCTAAATAATGTCTTCATTCTTCATTCTGGATCACAAATGGTCGTAGTGGATTTTCTCAACTTATCACCTATGAAAATATCCTATCATATTGTATGAATTTCCATAAAACTAGGCTTGCTTCTTCTTCTCATTCATTTGATTCAAATTAGGATGCACCATCAGGTGAGACCAAAATGTTTAATTCTAAACAAGATTGGAAAACCAAAAGCCCCCTTCCTTGTCGACCATCTCCAGACCTAATCAGTCTAGAGCTTCCAAATTGTTGAACCCTCTTTATTATATATGGTATTTCAGAGTCCCACATTGGAATTCCACATCGTGTATTATATTTTATCCATCTATAAAATAATGTGTCTGCCTCACCATTAGGTAAGGGGAATTTTTCATTCTACATGGTATCAAAGGGTGTTTTCAAACCTGAGCCCTCCATATTATCCCCCCCTGTTTAGGGTTTCCATAAATTCCCCCAGCAGGTCTGCCATCCAACTCCCCTACGTGTCGCATGACTGGGTAGTCGCCTCCCTCATCCTCTCCTCCGCAGCCATCTTGCCGAACCCCGACGCCATCCACACTGCCATTGTAGCTGGACCACCTGCTTACCATCCCTCCATGGCCCAGATCCCAGCTCGCCACCCCATCGCGGCCCCGTTGTGGATCCGGCCTTACCGCCCTTCAAGGGTGTCACCCTCCTCTTCACCATCTGTCGCCACCTCTCGCAGTGCCTCCCAATACCAATGCAGCTCTTTGACTAATTGTGTGAGACACTCAACAAAACTAAAACAGATGTCTACCTCCCATCCCTGTGCATCCTCTCCTCTATCCAGTGTGCAACCCACCCATACGGCTCTCCCGACACATCTCACCCGACCTCTCTCATCGGCCTCCACCATCCACTACTCGACAGTCCCTGACGGATCCCCTCCCTATGCGTCCTCCACCTGTGGGTAGCCCAGGAACCTACTCTGGTCTCGCGCACGACCTGACCTACCTCCGACTAGGATGACTGACCCCGCCCTCCGCACGAATTCCCAATGGCGTTCAGCACCACCCTACCATGGTATCCTGGTGTTGATCTGTCCCGCAACTCATTAGTGGGTCTCCAGGCCTGCCTCCTGGGTCTCTCGGACATCCCGTCCACTTTGGCACTTTCTTCCACTGCCTTCGACGGGGTCTTCCTCCTTCCAGTGGCTTCCTGGCTTCGTTTGGCACCACGTCGCCTCAAGGAGTCCCGATCACTCCTCCTTAGGTCCCTTTCTGGCATTCCCTACTTGTGGCTTCCCAGTGATCTCTTGGTCACTACCCTCTTTCGGTTCATCCTGGTCCCATTATCCTTGGAGAGTCTCGACCCCACCTCCTTGTGGCCCTTCCCAGTCCACTCGACTTACAGCTTACCAGCAATATCCTGGTAACCTCCCTCCTCGACGTGTCTCGACCCACCTCCTATGCTAGTTATTGTCACTACAATGGCTCTCGAAGCACCGAAAATCATTTTCCAGGGACCTGCTTCCTATGCGGAATCCACAAACTCCATCAAGGTTGGCACTTCCACCCATGAGACTCCAACACAACCTCCAATCGTCGGTAATCCTACAAATCCCCCCCCCCCACCGCAGCTATCGGCCTTCTCGTAAGTTAGCCCCACACTTCACACCTTAGTCTGGTTGCCCGCCTAAGTATTTTTCCCATGCTTCATCATTGGTCTCGAGTACCCGGTACAGACTGGCACTCTCAAGGGAGGAGATTGCATTTATACAATATTATTGGGTTTCCTTTCCTCCGTACTCTTCTACAACCACCATTGTTCAGACTAGTGGCCTTTCCACGAGTATCTCTCCTTGGTCGATAGCTTGGACTCTTAACTCTGGTGCATCTGAACATTTAACAGGATATTCCAATATGTTCACTACCTATCATCTACATACAGGTGCCTATGAAATTACCATTACCAATGGATCGAAAATCCCCATTGTGGGATTTGGGATATATTCATTGAACCTTTCTATTCTCCTGGATTCAGTATCTCATGTTCCTAATAGTCCATTTAATCTTATCTTCATCAGCAAACTCAACAAATTTTTATACTCTGTGGCTACTTTGACGTCTTCTCGTGCTGTTTTTTAAGAGTGGACGACAAATCAAGAACTTGGTTGAGGTCATATTCGAAATGTGATGTACATATTCAATACCCATCATCTCTTTCTCTTCCACCTAATCTTGTTCCCTTGACCATCATTCTCGCATTTCCCATCCACTGACTTCCATCCTACATAATCTTTTCCCCCAATTCAGTCCTCACCTTTCCTTCCATTGTGAATCCTGCAAGTTTTCTAAACATCATCGGGTAACGTATGTTTCTCGATTGGAACCATGTTCCACAAAACCTTTCAAACTTGTTCATTTCGATGTATGGGGTCCCTTCATGGTTCCTACCCAGTCCGGGTACAATTATTATATAACCTTTATTGATGACTACTCGCGCATGACATGGATTTACCTACTTCATGATTAGTCTGAAGTTTTTTCTACTTTTCAGATCTTTTATAATAAATTCATACTCAATTCTCCACCTCCCTTAAATTTCTCTACTCTGACAATGGATGATAATATTTATCTACTTCCTTTCAATAGTTTCTCAAGGATAAATGCTCCATTTAACAGACATCATGCCCTGACACACATCAACATAATGGAGTGGTCAAGCGGAAACATCGCCATATTATGGAGATGGCTCATGCACTCCTATTCCACATTAAGGTGCCTCTCCTTTTCTATTCTGATGCCATCTTGACTGTTACCTACCTCCTAAACTGACTCATCTCTTCTATCCTTTATGGGGAGGATCTTTTTTGGACTCTATTCTCCTCTCTCCCTCTTCACTCTGTTTGGGTGTCTATGTTATGTTCGGGACACTCATCCAAACCTTTCCAAACTTTCTCCCAAATCCTTCAGTTTCATATTCCTTGGGTATTCCCACAATCAGCATGGATATCAGTGCTTCTCTCTTGACTTATGGTGATATGTCATCTCCACTTATGTTTAATTTGTTGGGGGTTCTCCTTTCACTCCTCTATCTCCCCATCCAGACATCACCTTCGATGATTATCTTCCTCTCATCATCCACCCATCTCTGTTGCCTCGCTCTGTTGGTTACCGGTTTGGAACTGTCTAAACCAACCAGCCGTCGATTGTATCCTCCGTCTAGGATAAGGACAATGTCGTCCCAGATTTGTCTGATGCTCCTGCTTCAACTCCAGATGACTTTCCCATTGCACTAAGAAAATGTACTTGTTCTTTCTGGGATACTACTCTATACACATCCTCTATAGGTTCTTTTCGCTCTAGAGATGATAAATATTCCCCACACAGTTGGCGACACCAAATCTCATCCTGGATGGCTTCAAGAAATGCAGGATGAATTGCAGGCTCTGGATGATAATCACACTTGGGATTTGGTCCACCTTCCAGTAAGCACACAAACAGTTAGTAGAAAATGGATCTATATGGTCCACCTAATATAAGTGGCACCCTTCATCGCCTCAAGGAAAGATTTTTGGTGAAGGGTTTTTTCTCAAACATATGATATCTAATCTTTTGATACCTTCTCTCCCATTTCAATGATGGTATCTGTCCGATTTTCCATCTCTCTGGCTGCTCGTCACCATTGTCCCCTTCATCAACATGATGTCATGAATTCCTTTCTTCATGAATTTCTTGAATAAGAGGTGTATCTATAGAAGCCTCCAGGATTCCGTGCCTTCAGAGCCGACTCCCATGTTTTTCGACATCGTCACTATCTTTATGGCCTCAGGTAGTCTCCTCAAGCATGGTGTGTCTGATTCAGCACCACTTTCACTTCGTTTACGCTCGCGTGGAGTATGAAGGACCACACTATATTCTACTGTATGACAACTTCCAGCTGCATCCTACTGGTGGTGTATGTTGGTGATATCATCATCATTGGGAGTGACTCCACTAGAATCGCTAAACTAAAGGAACATCTTCACCACCACTTTCACAACAAAATATCGGTCCACTGACATTCTTCCTTGGCATTGAGGTCTCTTGTTCATTGTACACCATCTTGCTTTGCCAATGAAAATATTCATTGGATATCTTACATGATTATGTATTAACACAGGCTACTCTCATCATCACTCCTCTTAAGCCTGGGGAACAGTCTCTCTATGAAAACACGAAACTCTTTTCTCACCCAGAGAGCTACCATCTTTTTGTGGGAAAACTCGGTTATCTCAAGATGACACATCCAGACATTGCATGTGTTGTGAGAAAAGTTAGCCAATTCATGGAGAATCTGACCAAATCTTAGTGGGATGTTGTACTCTTAATTGCAAAATACATCAAGAAAGACAATGCCTATGGTCTCCGGTACTAACCTCACAATCATATGAATGCTGAGGCCTTCTGTGGGGCTGACTATGATGGTTTCCTTGATACCCAAAAGTCTACTTCTGGGTTTTCTGTTTTTTTGGTAGGAAACCTCATCTCCTGGTGCTGCAAGAAACAGAATGTTGTCTCTAGATCTAGAGCAGATTCCAAATATTGTGTGATGACCATGGTCACTACTGAGATCCTTTAGCTTTGTCATCTCCTCCATGATATTGGATTATCACCACAGTCATCTACTCATATCTGTTGTGATAACCAGGAAGCCATGAATATTTCTTCTAATCCCATCTTCTATGAACACATGAAGCATATCCAGGTGGACTTCCACTTTCTTCTCCATCACTTTGAAAAAACACCATATCAATTTCTTCCACACACTGATAACCGATCATCTTGCCAATATCTTCACCAAAGGCCTTCCAAGAGCTCATCTAAACTCTCTCAGTACCAAGCTGAGTATCCACATAATCAGTGGACTAGCTTGAGGGGGAGTGTTTCTGGTTTAATTTAATGTCATCTTTCTTTTTGTGGGACTCTTATTCTAAGATGGGAATGTCCATCTTCAAGGGGAATGTTGAACCCTGTTTATTATAGAGTGTATTATTGAGTCCCATATTAGAATACCACACTAAGTATTTTATTTTATCCATTTATAAAAGAATGTCTCCACCTCACCTTGAGGTAAGGGGAATTCTACATTCTACAAAAACAATTATAGCTCTCCAAAAAAATCACCTTCTTGCTCCCTCTCTCTAACTCATGCCCAGACCTGAACATCCATTGGATCCCTCTAATGAAACAACCCTCCCTCATTCTGACCCCATAATGATTTCATATACCTCTTCATCTTTTACAATGGCTGACCTCCCTGAGTTGGTTGTTGCCACCATGAAACCCTCTACTCTCATGGATTCAAATCCTTATCCTTGCTGGTTTTGTAGACACTCTTCTTGAATAAGGTTGATCTCTATATGAATCCTTCTAAACCCTAGACTAATTTTGTTGTTACAGGATCAGGTTCAATCATGGAAGATGAAAAAAATAGTAATGGAAATGATCCCCCCCGCCCTAGAGATTTTGTTCAAACTTCAATTGAAACCCCCTTGGATCCTAACCATCATGATGGGGGAGGAAAAAATTTTACTATTAAGGAACCACATAAATACTAGAATCAATAGTATTATTCTTCCTAACCATCAATCCTATTCACATGAAGTTCTATCAAATATTGTCACTGGAGTTATAAAAAAGGTTAAATGTCCTCCCCCGCAATTGGAAGACCAGATTCATATTCTTATTTAGTTTTCAAGGATTTTGAGAAATCTTATGAAGACTTTGTTAATGGAAATGAATCAGGTAAAATATCCCATGAAAAGTTTATCATTAATACACTGAAATTTTAGATGTAAAATTTCATACTCTTTAAATCAATCCTTTCCTATGACTTTTCATTTCACTGGACCTGCTCTTGTATGTTTGTAAGTATTTGTTCTTTGGCTTCTAGGCTATTTTTGTTTATTAGAGTCTACATCTTCTATATAATGGTTGGGTGTTTGTTCACTCTGAAAGCCCTTTTTATCACTATGTCCACCCCTAGGGATCTCTACACTGTAGGTTTCCTCCATAGATATGTGACATCTCTACGACACACACACACACGCACATGACTAAACAAATTAATGATTCGTAATTAGACTACAGATTGCTCCCATAAACTGACACATGTTCTTTAAATGCATTTTATCTTCTCTTTCACACATGCTAGGAAAACATATCTCTAAATCCATCCTGAAACCACTCAAAGCCAAACACACATGCCTATTTATGGAGTTCTTATCAAACAAACTCCTAAAAATAAATATACACCTTGTTTACATGTGCATTTCAATTAATCTTAAATTCATTTTTTTAGGTATCACTACTACAAAAATGGGCAAGCGCAGCACCACCTTATATCAGTGCTTAGAAAAAGCGCTGATAATGAAACCCTGTATCAGTGCTAAAATTTTAGAACTGATATAGGGTTCCTTTATCAGCGCTTTTCTAGCGCTGATACAGATTTCCTTTATCAGCACTAGCCCTGATACAGGGTAACCTTTATCAGTGATTTTTTAACGCTGATAAAGATTCCATGTATCAGTGCTAAAATTTTAGCGCTGATACAGGTAGGATTTATCAGTGATTTTTTAGCACAGATAAAGTGGACCATTATCAGTGCTGATAAAGGATACCTTTATCATCGCTGAAAATTTAGCGCTGATAAAGTTAGTCTTTATCAGTGCTTTGTTAGCACTGATAAAACCATAGTCCATTTTTTTATAAATTCGGTCGCATAGTTCCCTCGTTTTATCGTGACCTAATGCTCTCGCGGAACTGGAACCCTGTGACTCCCCTCCGCTGCCCGCTGAGCTTCGCGTTACCAGACCTCTTCCACCCTCGAGCTTCTCGTTGTTGTACCTCTGTCTCCCATTGAGCTTCGTGTTGTCGGACCTCCATCGCCCTCGAGCTTCTCTTTGTCGGACCTCCACCACCCACTGAGCTTCTTGTTGCCGGACCTCCACCACCTTCAAGCTTTACGTTGCCGGTCTTCTGCCGCCCACTGAGCTTCGCGTGCCGGACCTCCGCCGCCCTTCGAGCACTTTGAACGGTCTAAAAAATCTATGAACCCCCTTTTGATTTTGGGATTTTACTATTGATGATTGTGATGAATACTTTGAATCATGTTTGATAGTTGGTACATGTTGTTTAATGACATGTGGTAAGGAAATTTTTGGTGTAGTTAATCATCATTTGGTGAAGAAGTTCATGTGTTATAGTTATATTGTCATGTGATTAGGATTTTTCCATTTTTTTCATGTCATATTGCAAGGTCTTGGGAACTGACATAAAGAATTTCTGAATGATATATTTCATGAAAAAACAATATATATTTAGATCTTGATCATATTTTGAAAAAATGAGCATGTGTGAGTTTTTCCTTGTGCATTTGGGATGCATGTTTTATGGATTTTTGTAGCTAGACATGCAATTGGAGACCTAGGTTTAACTAAGTATCCTATTATGATAGTAATGAATAGAAATAAAGTTCTCGAATGAGAAACACTCTGTGGTGGTCTAACCTATATGAACAGGTGGGAATTTTTTATCGTAATTATTGTATCTAGGCAATGGATTTTAATATCCATGCATCCCTACATATCCTGTGTTGACATAAATCAAGACACATATAGTTATTATGAAACTGTATAGTTTCACATCATATAGAAAGTAAATTGGCTTCCTGACTAGATAATCAGAATTATGTATAACAAGGATGTTGGATTTTTAGTTCAAATCCATATATCTCAGACTAAAGGGGTGGTTTATTCATGTAAAATATCTCTTGAGAAACCTAGTATTGTTAGAAAGATTGATATGCTAATCATCAATGGTCATCAATGATTTTACACTATCAGAGTGATGTTTATGAAAAATTTAAGGTCCTTACCACTTGGATTCTAGTTTCACTAGATTCCTCCTAGGAATCATTGATTCCCATATATCCAAAACCATGTCACCGTAAAGTAAGGAATGAAGGATAACCATTTTCATTAAGGACAACACCACCCAGTTCTGATGCATTTCTAGTTCATCCAATGCTTGAACCCTATTTTCTTCAAGGGGTTCCCCCATTATTTCCTTCATGCTATCTAAGTGACTTTGTAAGGGAGTGAACTTGTATGTCATGATGCCCATACCACCAATCTTTCTATCCCTGCCACCCCTACCTCCATCTCTGTCCTTCTCCCTCGCTGAGGTTACTGACTGCTTCTCTGTAGTGGCCAGACCCCTTCCTAGCAGTGTTTGTTCTGTCTCCCTTGGCTATGGGACTGTCATCCAGCTCCAAATACATATTTATTCAGAGAGATTCCCTCACCATCCCCCAAGTTTCATTACCCATCCTTCCCATGCCCCTTTGGATCCTCATCTCCCACTCATATGAATCCTACCAACTAGAAGGGATTATGAACATGTTCAAAATCAAGAGACCTTAATGAGAGATCATCCTCCCACTTAAATAAGGCTACTAACTCAAGATCTAACGCTAGAGACCTGTCCTACCCATTATTATTATCTTCATATGTAATGATCATGGTCTTAGTGCCCATGTTAAATCAGACTTCCTCACCATATAAATCAAAAATCATAATGTTTTTGTTTTTGTTGTCTAATAACACAAAAACCCCTATAATAATCATAGAATTATCCTCGAAGATTAAGTTATATGGATTTATACACTCTAACCCCTCCAATAGACACAAATGGGTATTTTGGAACAATAAATATGTTGTTTAGACTATTCAAGATTGCAATCAATTCATCACTACCAAGGTGTCTAATGGTGACACCTCCTTCCTTATGCCTTTTGTTTTTGGAAGCTATGACCCTCTTCAAAGGGAATATCTATGGAGTGAACAAAATACCTTCGATCCCGACAACTAGCCATTGTTTGTTGGGGGTGACATTAATGTCATTTCCAACCCAAAGGAAAGGAAAGGTAGAATCCCTTTCTAGAGGAAGGCCATCATGGAGTTTGTTCAGTTCATTTCTGGGAAGGGCCTCATTGATCTCAGCTTCTCAGGTAACAGTTTCACCTGGTGCAACAACTGTAGGGGCCATCACCGCTTGTGGAGTCTTTTGGATAGGTGTCTAGCCAACATGAAAGCCACTAACCTATTCTCAAATACCATGTTTTTACATCTTTATTGAGGTATTTTGAACCACTCCCCCCTCTTGGTTTCCATTTCTTCTTGGCCTGATCATCAAGAACCCCTGTAGGAACCCTTGTACCAGGACATGGTTTGTGAAATATGGAATGAACCCTTGTAGGAGTATCAGGCCACCTTCAACCTCAGTGACCTAAACTCGAACCCCGATATATGTGTGTTCTCCCCTTCCTCCTCAGGAAACTTCACCACCTGGGACTACTGTCACATATGGGCTCCTTCAAAGTATTCTGATAGATGGAATGATACCTTGGGTTTATTGGATTATTAACACCAGTTTGAGATTTATGTGTGACTATATACTTATTAAATTTTATTATTATTTTTTTACACACCACCACTTGAGTTGAGTAAACTGATTGAAATCTATATTGGAACTTTGGTTCTGATGTGGGTATGGTTTTTTATGTGTTTGTGGCATGTGTATGTGTGGATATATGGGTATTTAGGCATGATGATATTGAATGTAGGGTAGAGACCTAGGATTGGTAGATGTATCATTCTTGATTATTCTTGTGTTTGGTCTGGGGTGATTTGAGGAAACTATAATGAATCTAAAGTAAATATATTTAATGATGATGAATAAATACTAATGGTTATGCTCTATTAATCTCTATTTTTATAAGAAATTGGTTCTCTTATACTGTATGTGGAAGTCTTGTTTTGTGTACTTGAACCATAAATACTGATATTTGAGATTCAAATAGGATGAAGATGAATAAATATTGGATGGATGCTAATCATTTGACAATAGAGTATGAGAACGGAGTGAAAGAGTTCATCAATTTTGCAAAGGATCACACAAAGGATCCTTCTCAAATCCTTTGTCTGTGTTTACGTTGTTGTTATTCTATACTACTTACTCCATAGGAGTTGGAAGAACATTTGATATGTCACAGAATATATCAGAGTTATAAATTTTGGAATAAACATAGAGAAAAAGTGAATGAAGCTACTGGCTAGGATAAAACTGCATTTTATGGATCATCAGATTTGAATACAAATATGCATAATGAAGAAGATTGTATGGAGGATGTGATTATAGATGTCAATGATGATGAAGATAGTATTGAGGAAATGAAAAATAAAACTGAAGATGAACTCCGTGATTTCCCAAAATTGTTTGAGAAGTTAAAGAGTTGTGCAAAAACTCCATTCTACGCTGGTTGCACCAAGTATACAACATTGTCAGCTATACTGAAGTTGTATAAATTAAAATCAGGAAACGGATGGAGTGATGTCAGTTTTAGGGAACTACTTTCTCTCTTGAATGACATGCTCCCTGAAGATAATGAGCTCCCAAACTGGACATATGAAGCTAAACGAATGCTACGCTCGATGGGTATGATTTCTAAAAGAATACATGCCTGCCCAAAAGACTGTATATTGTTTCATAAGGAGAACAAATCACTTACAGAATGCCCAAAGTGTGGTGTTTATCGATACAATAAAGGAGAATCCAATCCTACAAAAGTTGTATGGTACTTTCCAACAATTACAAGGTTTATGCCTCTATATGGAAGTGAAGAAACTTCAAGACAATTGTCGTGGCATGCAGATAAAAGAAATCAAGATGGGAAATTACATCATCCGGCTGACTCTCCTCAATGGAAGAAAATTGAACACGAGTATCCTGAATTTGGAAAAGAGCCAAGAAACCTTTGTCTTGCGTTATCTACAGATGGAGTAAATCCTTTTGGTTTTCAAACCAGCACTTATAGTACATGTCCTGTTATGTTGGTAAATTATAATTTGCCACCCTGGTTATGCATGAAGTGGAAATTCATAATGTTATCTATGGTTATATCAGAACCAAAACAACCAGGTAACGATATTGATGTTTATCTGGATCCTTTGATCGAGGATTATAAGTTATTGTGGGATTAAGGTGTTATGTTGTATGATGCTTATAAAAGTGAATACTTGACTTTGAGAGCGATGTTGTATGGGACAATAAATGATTTCCCTTCTTATGGAAATTTTCCTTGTTATAGAATTAAAGGAACTCAAGGTTGTCCCTTGTGCAAAGAAGATATAGAATCAATTAGGTTAAAACATTCATCGAAATATGTGTTTCTAGGAAATCATAGATTTCTACCTCGTCGGCATAAGTACCGATCTTGGACGACATCATTCAATGGAAGTTCAGAACAACATGCAGAACCATCTCCACTAACAGGTGATCAGCTGTTTGAGAAAGTAAAATATGTGAAAACTATTTTTGGTAAACCATTTTCGAAAAACCATACGAAAATCGTTTGGAAAAAGTGATCAGTTTTTTTTTAATTACCATACTATAATCGTTTGTACGTCAGACATTTTCTTGAAATGATGCATGTGGAAAAAAATGTACATGACAGTGTTATCAGAATGTTGCTAAATTCCCCTGTCAAAACAAAGAATGGAATTAAGGAAAGGTTTTACATGGTTGACATGGTAATACAAGAAGATTTGGCTCCCGTAAAGGGTGAAAATCGAATGTTTCTTCCTCTAGCTGCTTATACTCTTTCTAGGGAGGAGAGATATCAGTTTTGCAACTTCTTTAATGATGTAAAGGTTCCAGAGGGGTATTCATAAAATATCAAGAACATTGTGTCAATGAATTATTTGAAGTTAAAAGGGTTTAAATCACATGACTGCCATGTTTTGATGCAAGATCTAACTCATATAGCTTTACGTTGCATTTTTTCCAAGAATGTTCATCATACATTAACCAAAGTTTGTTTCTTTTTCGAAGCTATATGTAGAAAAGTTTTAGACCTGGCGAAATTTCCAACTATGGAAAAAGAAATTTTCATCATATTATGTGAATTAGAAATGTTCATCCTGTCAAAATTCTTTGATATGATGGTTCATTTGATGATTCACTTGGTGAGGGAGATTTGACTTTGTGGTCCTGTTCACTATAGATGGATGTATCCAGTTGAACGTATTCAGATTGTCTTGATATTTTATGATAACGATCCATTGGTCCTTTTTGACCTGTAAGAGTCATCCCTGCCTCAATCTGAGGCATGGTGTGGCCGGTACCACTCAAAGGGTATCTCTTTTGTTTAAAATGGACACAATTTTGTGTGAAAACAACAAATGACCTACGGAAATATGACCAAACACCTTTGGATTATGTTGATCTTTTATAAGAACAATACATTGGTCCTTTTTGACATGTAATAGTCAACCCTGCCTCAATATGAGGCATGGTGTAGCCCGTAACACTCAAAGGGTCTCTCTTTTGTTTAAAATGGACACACTTTTAATTAAAAAAAACAACTGACATATAAAAATCCAAACAAATTCTTTCTTATTGTCTTGATCTTTTTGGATAAAAATCCATGGGTCCTTTGTGACGTTTACGAATCATCCTCACCTCAATCTGAGGCATGGTGTGGCCGGTACCACTAAAAGGGTCTCTCTTTTGTTTAAAATGGACACAATTTTAATTGAAAACAACAACTGACCTATGAAAATCCATCCAAACACATTCAGATTGTCTTAATCATTTAGGAGCACTATCCATGGGTACTTTTTGACATGTAAAGGTAATCCCCGCCTCAATCTGAGGCATGGTGTGGCCAGTACCACTCAAAGCGTCTCTCTTTTGTTTAAAATGGACACAATTTTAATTGAAAACAACAACTAACCTATGAAAATCTAACCAAACGCATTCGTATTGTCTTGATATTTTATAAGAAAGATATATGGGTACTTTTTGACATGTAAAGGTCATCCCCACCTCAATCTGAGGCACGGTGTGGCCGGTACCACTCAAAGGGTCTCTCTTTTGTTTAAAATGGACACAATTTTAATTGAAAACAACAACTGACCTATGAAAATCCCACCAAACACATTTGGATTGTATTGATATTTTAGTATAATGATACATGGGTCCTTTTTGACGTGTATGAGTCATCCATGCCTCAATACGAGGCATAGTGTGGCTGGTACCACTCAAAGGGTCTCTCTTTTGTTTAAAATGGACACAATTTTGAGTGAAAACAACAACGGACCTACGAAAATCCGACCAAATGCTTTAGGATTGTGTTGATACTTTAATATAATGATCCAAGAGTCATTTGTGACATGTATGAGTCATCCCCACCTCAATCATAGGCACTTTGTGGTCAGTACCACTCAAAGGGTCTCTCTTTTTGTTTTAAATGGACACAATTTTGAGTGAAAACAACAACTGACCTATGAAAATCTGACCAAATGCATTAGTATTGTCTTGATATTTTAGTAGAATGATCTATGGGTTCTTTTTGACATGTAAGATTCATCCTCGTCTCAATCCGAGGCACATTGTGGCCGGTACCACTCAAAGGGTCTCTCTTTTGTTTAAAATGGACACAATTTTAATTGAAAATAACAACTGACCTATGAAAATCTCACCAAACGCATTTGGATTGTCTTGATCATTTAGAATAATGATTCATGGATCCTTGTGACCTATATGAGTCATCCATGCCTCAATATATGGCACGGTGTGTCCGGTACCACTCAAAGGGTCTCTCTTTTGTTTAAAATGGACACAAGTTTAATTGAAAACAACAACTAACCTATGAAAATCCAGCCAAACTCATTCAGATTGTGTGGATTCTTTAGGATAACAATCCAATAGTCCTTTTTGATGTGTAAGAGTCAACCCCGCCTCAATCCGACGCCCGGTGTGGCTGGTACCACTCAAAGGGTCTCTTTTTTGTTTAAAATGGACACAATTTTCAGTGAAAACAACAACTGGCCTATGAAAATCAAACCAAGCGCATTTTTATTGTCTTGATATTTTATCAGAACGATCCATGGGTCCTTTTTGATGTGTACGGGTCATCCCTGCCTCAATTAGAGGCACAGTGTGGCCGGTACCACTCAAAGCGTCTCTCTTTTGTTTAAAATGGACACAAATTTAAGTGAAAACAACAACTGACCTACCGAAATCTGACCCAACGCATTCGGATTGTGTTGATCCTTTAGGAGAACGATCCAAGAGTCCTTTGTGACATTTTCGAGTCAACCCTGCCTCAATACGAGGCATTTTGTTGTTGGCACCACTCAAATGGTCTCTCTTTTGTTTAAAATGGACACAATTTTGAGTGAAAACAACAACTGACCTACGGAAATCTGACCAAACACATTCATATTGTGTTTATCCTTTATTAGAATGATCCACGAGTCCTTTTTGACGTGTACGAGTCAACCCCACCTCAATATAAGGAATGGTGTGGCCGGTACCACTCAAAGGGTCTCTCTTTTGTTTAAAATGGACACAATTTTTATTGAAAACAACAACTGACCAACGGAAATCTTACCAAAAACATTTGGATTGTGTTGATCTATTATAAGAACTATCCATGGTTCCTTTGTGACATGTACAAGTCATCCCTGCCTCAATATGAGGCACGGTGTGGTCGGTACCACTCAAAGGGTCTCTCTTTTATTTAAAATTGACACAATTTTAAGTGAAAACAACAACTGACCTACAGAAATATGACCAAACACATTCAGATTTTATTGATCCTTTAGGAGAACAATCCACGGGTCCTTCGTGATGTGTATGAGTCATCGCCGCCAACCCCGTGGACCTCCCCCACCCCCCTGGACACCAATCCACCCCCTGGACACCCCCACCCCTCTGGACCCCCCCTGGAACCCCCCCCCCCCCCCCCGACACCCTGGACACTAGCCCACCCCCCTGGACACCCCATAGACAGCCCCCCCCCCCCACCCGGACATCCCCCTCCTTGGACACCACCCCACTCCCCTTAGACATCCCCCCAACCTCCTAGACCCCCCCCCACTCCCCCTGGACAGCCCCCACACCCCTGGACACCCCCCACCCCTGGACACCCCTATCCCCCCGGACACCCCCATCCCACCCTCCTGGACACCACCCACCCCCCTTGGACAGCCCCACTAACCCCCCGGACCGCCCCCACCCCCCGGACACCCCCACCCCTTGGAAAGCCCCCCGGACACCCTGGACACCAGCCCACCCCCCTGGTCACCCCCATGGATAGCCCCCCCCCCCCCCCACCTGGACACCCCCCCTCCTAGACACCACCCCACCACCTGGACACCCCCCAACCCCCTGAACACCCCCACCCTCCTTGGACAACCCCAACCTCCTGGACCACCCCCACCCCCCCACCCCTGGACACCCCTTTCCTCCCGGACACCCCCTACCCCCACCCCCTGGACAGCCACCCCAAACCCCTGAATAGCCCCCCAACCCCCTGAATTATGAATTGAATTCTTTGTGGAATTAATTAACTTATGAATTATGTGTTAATGGTGCACTGGTATAGTTGTTGTATGGGTATACTTGGTCTAAATAACTTATGATTTATGTGTTAATTTTGTATGTTTATACTTGGTCTAATTATCTTATTGAGATGCTGAATCTTTTGCAGGTGTTTGGGTGTGTTGCTGCAGATTTTTTTTAGTAGCAGACAAGGCATTTATCAGCAATTTTTTAGCACTAATAAAAAGAGATTTTATTAGCGCTAAAAAATCACTAATAAAGGGTGGTTTTATCAGTTCCTTTTTAGAACTGATAAATTCTTCCTTTATCAGCGCATTTTTTGTGCTGATAAAGGTTCACTTTATCAGTACTTTTTTAGCGCTGATAAAGGGGACCCCCCTTTATCCGCCCTGATCTTTACAAAGCTTTTTTAGCGCTGATAAATCCCGTTTTGAGTGCTGATAAAGATTGTTTTTGTAGTAGTGTTTGTTACAGTTTTCCCATTTAAATCCCAACATGTTCATTGTAAACCCCACACCTCAACATTTGTAGTTGGGTATTGGTTTCGGCACCAATTTCAATAACTAGGATTTTTCGACCAATGCAAACACCCCCTCAAGTCTTACCTTGTCTGACACAACTAGTTGCTCGCAAACATGCGCTCTTCCATCTATTTGACCGCCCAAGTGTCCCAATATAAAGTTACTCACTTATCATACTAATGACTATTCCTATAAGATTACACATTTTCATTCAGTGTGATTTGTATTCATTCACATACAAACCTTAAGAAGACTTTCAAGGAGGTTTCCTTTCTTAAAATTCTCTATTGATGTATGACACATATATTCTATGACCTGCAGTTGTGCGATAAAAAGTAACATGTGCACATAGAGCTATAAAGATGTACACACAAACTGAGCTTGATTCCATAATACAATCCATGTGTCATGAGGTAGATTCTTGGATGATGTATCTAGACATGGAACATGAGGAGAAACATGCAAATCTGATGGAGAAATGTTCACATCTGGAGGAGAAATTTGCACATCTGAAGGAAATTATAGATGAGATAGTGCAACAATTTGGACAAGTATCGATGTCAAAGGTACAAAACTTAATAAATTATATTTAAAATGGTTTTCATTATAATTTCATAATATATAATATTTATGCATCTCAGTGGTAGCTACCCTAGTTGGCCTCAGCGAGGTCTCGAGTTCGAGTCTCATCCAGTGATTCCCTACATTGTGTGTTGTGTACTTTTCTTTGTAATGTAGTCCTTTCCTTCGCATTTATGTAAATATATAATACTTATTTATTGTATCCTTCATAAGTATGGTCATCGTTGTTAGTTTGTAGGTGAGCATACACCTAATGTACTATATGTTTGAGGTGTGTTCCATAAACCTTATCTCATCAAAAGTGCGTTTTTTGATTGTATTTTTTTTATAAGGCCAAAATGCGGGTCAAACAATCAAATATTGAGTAAAAGAGCTCAAATTTTTGGCAACATATTGGAAAACGACCGTCGATTAATTTGTGATATGTGGGAATGGATCTCACATCAATTCATTGTGTGATGTAGTTGGAATGATCAAACCGCAATGATAGATCTCAACTCTCCTCTGGTGCCTTAGGTCACGAGTTGTTAGTGCATGCCTCCAAAAATATCAATCCAAAAGTCTATGCAAGAAGAAAATGTGTCCAGCCTGATCGAGTGCTCCCCCTCAAAACGGGTGATGATGGTGGGAATCTCCTACAGGTGAAGTACCGGTCTGGGTGCACCTCGTCCAAGAAAGACGAGAACTGGTGAAGCCTCGTCTTCCAACCAGTACAAGAGTCTGTAGATTGTGATATGGAAAAGATGGAGGAATTTTAGCAAGCAAGTGTGCAATGCCTTGGTGTTCCTGTTGTGCATGCGTCTGCTGTTGCGGAAGGTGCTGACAAAGTGCATTGGTGTTGATGACCGTTGAAGTGAGTAAGATGATAAAAGTGGATGCAGCTAAAAAAATGAGATGTAGGAGAGGAAGAACGAAGTAGAAATGGATGGGAGGTTGGACCAATTGATAAGATACCAACACCTGATTCATTGCATCAAAAGATTTAACTGAAAATACAAGGATTAAGAAGAGAAGATAGATGTGAAGGTACCGAGCATGTAGAGGAATCCCAAAAATGGTATTTTTTTAAAACAAATTCACCGATTCTCGACATGAACTTGTCGAAAATGGTGAATCATTACCCAGTTTGAGCCGAGGATATCGCGTGAAATAAATTAAGCACAAAAATAAAACCATAAATACATGGTTTGATCTGTAGGCGCACTCAACATCTACTCATCATTAGTGATCTCTACTCAAAGAATCTGAATCCAAATTCCTCTATATCATCCACATACACTTCAAAAATATGATATAGCACCGATCTCCGAAATCTAGGTTCTAGCGTGGAGTTCTGATGACGCATTTGACACTCTGGCGATCACTACATCACCATGCTTCTGATGCGTGAGAGAGAGCTCGATCCGAGCTCCTGGATCCAAATTATTTCTCTCTAGAATGCGGGAGAAAGAATAGGAGAGAGAGAGAGAGGATGTGAATAGTACATGGGAAATCCCTCTCCTCTATTTATAGGGTGTTAGAAAATTATCCTATATTGCCTACCCAGTCCCCAAATAGTCAACACTCTATAAACGACATATTATGACTACTATACAGAGTCATAATTATTATTATCACTTTCCTGTAATATAATAAATATATTACATCATAATAATTGAGCCATTGTCTTGACTCGTTATTTCCGAAAATATTAAATGAACCTTGAATATTCTAAACTAATATTCGTTGAATTAATATTTTCAAGTATTTACTTTAAAGCTTGTAAATACATTTAATAAATAAATTCAATGCCCATTATTCTTAACTAGAATAATATGAATTGATTTATTGCATTGGTGATTATATCTCTTTGGATAAATTTTGGGGCCCAGTGGTGGGTTCCACCATGTCCAATATATCTATTCAACTGAATAAGGCAGATTATTGAATACGCTGTTATGTGTGACCATCTATTCCCTAATCTCGATAGCAGTGAATGCTATTCACAAGAGTGACATCTAGAAACCCATAATGACCTCTAAAGAGATAATTATTGTCACAACAGTGACAACCAACCTACGAACATGTACTGTGTAATATATATTTTTTGTCTTTAATATCTCATAAAGTCGGACGGACCCTCGTGACATCGTCATTTTCTTGCTTTATTATTTATTGACCTAACTGGATAGATTTACCCTCCACTTCCATGACCAAGATCTTATAAAGGTACTACCATCATAATCAACATGGCCAGAGATATATAGCTTCCTTAATCTAGATGAGAAAAATCCTTCCTTGACCATTCAACCAATTTCTACTACAAAACAATTGTATTTTTCCAACATGAGTATATTTATTGGTAAAAGTGCATTTTCTGTTGGTAAAATGTTTTACAAACAAAAATTATCCTGTCACTAATCTGTTGGTAAAAACATTGTACTAAATGTTATTGTGATAGATAAAATAGTTCTGTTATAATTATAATAATACCAAGAGATAATAGTGAGGAACCTCAAGTCACTGCAATGTCACACCCTTTAGCTCCAAGATCTACACCACACACAGCCAAATAGTATACCCACAAATTGTTGAAAATATCTACATGAATTGAAACCAAATATAAATAAACAAAAATCTAAAAAATTGATCTACATTGAATGATAATTTTTCATTAATCATCTCTGTTGACATCTCAAAAAATCAAGTTACCTACGGTACCAGTGAGGAACCTTAAGTTGCTACTATGTCGCACCCTTTAGCTCCAAGATCCACACCACACACAACGAAAGAGCATACCCAAAAATCCATAAAAAATATCTACATGAATTGAAACCAAAATATAAATAAATGAAAATAGTGAGAATTAATGATATAATAAGCAAGAAAATATTATAGACTATTTTTAGTTACCTAATTGAAAGTGATTTTAAAAGCGTACAATATGTGGTTTGGAGGCTGTGAACTTTATTATTGTTTCCACGCCTCATCTTAGCTCAAGGGGTCACTGGAAGTGGGAGGATTCTTTTGATAAAAAGTATTTTTAATAAAAAGTATCTGCATATATCAATAATGCTACATGGCTATTGAGGTTGTAGGATTGTAGTTTCATTCATTGGAAGAAGTTGACACAGAGAAGTTGGAAGATGAGATGGTAAAAGGATTATCATAGGTGTCTTGGGAGAAAGTAAACTTTATCTTCCACTATAGAAGACATAGGTTTTTCAATCACAAGCTCATACATGTGAAATGTTACACCATGCACTAAGAATATGTAGATGTTATACAACACATCATTGATCACTTTCATGTATAGAAGTTGGGAATTAAATTCTGAAAAGTGAAAGTGTTTTTAAAATCTAGTGGATACACAGTAAATGAATGAAAATTTAATTTTGAAATAAATTTAGTCAGTCTTTTCGGTCATCATTTTATTCATGATGCAATATATAGTAAGTTGATTTAGATTTCCTTTGCATCTCAAGGTTCTAGATGTGAAACCTAATACAACAGTATCATTTTCTAAAAATGGTTCATTAAAGACTAATAGAAAATTTCTCTACAATAAATATATAGTTTTATATTGTGAATATAGTAAAGAATATTTGTTTTAATCTATGAAAACAACAGAGATATCAATATGAATAATTGGATTTCAAGAAAATCCTTAATTCTCATAATGTATAATGGGTTTTGAAAAAAATACTTAATTCTGAAAAACCTAAATACCATTTAGAAATCAATTATTTTACTAAAAAGGAAACATTAAAAGCTAACAACTTTCTATTACACACCATATATAACAAAAACAACAACATAATAGTAGTATGAAACTCTAGGGGAACAATAATTTGATCTCACCGCGCAACTTAGTATGTTTTTAACATCCTTGTAGTGATTTTTACAAACATTCATATCTTCATAAATTTCATCCTCATTAAATTTTTCTTCCACAATTTGAATCATCCCATGTGAACAAATTTATCAGGACAATGAATAAATGTTTGTAGAGTCTAACATGCCAAATTCATTAGCCGAACATTCTAACAACAAAATAAGAACATTTAATTGGGAATGAACCATGAGCACCTTTCTTATGATTGAGGACTCAAATAAAATGAGAAACATGAAATATGTAACATACCAATTTCACCAGAGGTGGGAGGATAATCAATATTCAAGGAATGATAATGTTTTATGTTCAAAAAATCTAGAAGAGTATGCATAAAAATCAATATAAAAAGGGAAATAATACATGAGAACAAGATCCCAAAGTATATAAGACAACAAATAACGATAAGATCAAATCAAGATAATGATACTAATTTACTTCCATTGAATAAAACTAATCAATCAAGAACATGAAAGTATATAGTCCTAAAAATAGTAAATTTCAAAAACTATTGAATCTCACTTACAGTTGAAAATTTCAATGCAGATTATAAAGAAGTACATAGTAATGAATAGTAAAACATAAGAGTTTTATATAGGAATATTTAAACTGTACATTAAAAAGGCTAATGAATGCATAACATATCGTAGTAGTCAAATTGAAAGTACATATTGAACCTGCATATTACAATGTTATTGAAATTTCATAGTGGTTCTAGAAACTGTAGATGACAAAGAATCCTAAATCCAACTTATAACAATATTTTTTAATGCATAGTATACAAAATATAGTTTGAATGGATGTTGAAAGTACATATAAATTCAAGGGGACAAAATATGAAATTTTGCTGAAACTGCATAATTATATGCATATTTTTTATTACATACACTTAATCAGGTATGATATCTACAGTAAATTACTCCGCAATAAATATATAAACCAATTAATTTGAAATACTGAATACAACGAGGTAGAGAAAATAATATATCTATGAACATAAATAAATAACCTCAAGATTCATTGATAAAGAAAGTTAATAAATTTAGTGAAATGTGGAGAATCTATGTGATGCCTAGAATGTTCAGCATTAATGGGAAAAGAACAAATGTGTTCAAGGCATTGAGATTTAAATTTTTCCTGCATAAATAAAGGATAATTTCTATAGTTTATGTAATAGAAATAATTATTAGAACCCAAATATATGTTATATCTAAATATAAAACTTCACAACATCCATGGTAGATTGAATATAGTTATAATCTATTATAAAAAGCTTCTAACTGTAAAATGATTATAATTTTTTATACATTGCATAGAGAAACTCCAACCACTAATTGTGTGTCATAGTTATTCTAAATGTAAGCATACAATGAAGACAAGTCTAGCATGAAGGAATGAATTTAAATAAAAAATAACAAAAAACATCCAGACATCATACAGGATCAGCACCTGCTTCCGAACTAATTACATACCAAATCAGTACCAAGAATTTCCTCAAAAGAACACTCCCTTAGTCAGTGAAGATATCAACTGTTGTCTCCAATCTAGAGAAGAAAAATCCACCCCATAATCACTTCCATATTCATTTTTAAATTTCTTCTTTGAGTCAAAATATTGAAAATAAAATACCAACAAAGACTACATTAAGTATACCAATAAAGATAAAGAAATTCAACATTAACATTTGTAAAAGGTCATGTCAACTAAGTTTAAAATCATGTGCTCAAGGGTTTAAGAATTTGGAAGTGATAAACTAAGAGGCATAGATTATTAAAAGTATTTGGAACTAACATGGAAGAAAGGAACCATGCCAATCCTTTTTCCATCAAGGATACTTGGCCGAATGCGTGAAGCACCAAAACTCAACATTCTTCAAATCTAACTCTGATTTACAAGCCATACCCATATTACCAAAGGTTTAACATGGTCCACTACTTCCACTCAATATATCCTCTTTTAGACATAGAGTGAATTTTCTAACCCCACCATGTTCTATGAGATCATTCAAGCTCATGTAGAAGTATCAGTTCACAATAGTCGGTCTAAATAGCCTCAGTTCACCATAAAATGTTATAAATACTAATGTTTGATTTATCCCTTGATATTTTATCTTTGTAATAGGCTTCAAGGGACATTCCAGTGGCCCTCCAAATATATCCCCATCTATATCTCATGTGATCAGAAAGTAATATCTCAAAATATCATCAGTATTACGAATCACTATACGAAGTGATATTATAGGTTTCTTATTTAGTAGGGCTAAGCACATCCTCAAACATATCATAACCACTAGTACTCCTTCTAAATTCATGTTCTTCTTCTTCATAGATGCTTGGTATACTCTCATATGTAATTATTGAACAACTTTTCCCAGGTTCATGTTGAAAATAAAAATTATTATTTTTCCATTTAATAGGAGTTGATCGCACCAGCCAAATATATTTCTTTGTTACGAAACCATCAAAGATGATATGAGAGAAAAAAGATAAAATCGATTTCCTATATCATTTTTCCTTAGGGTTGGGTTCTGAAATGATGGAGGTGGGAGATGGCCTAGAGGAAGTCGAATGGTGGGCGGTGGAGAATCTAGGATGAGAGGGGGTGGGGATGCACAATGACATAGAGTAGGGCTAGGGAGACTGTGGAAGGTGGGTTGTGAAGGGGTTTCACAGCGATGCAAGGGATAGGGGGTTGGGAATCCATGGATGGAGGGGTGGAAGGGGGGATGCCAAGGTGCTGGGACGTCCGAGACAGAGGGGGCATGGGGGGATGCCAGTCAAGAACAGGAAAGCGGTCATGAGAGGATGTCAACAGGGAATGCCAGGGATGATGAAGGAGTCGGTGAAGATGCAGGTCATGTTGTTGAGGCAGGATAATGAGATGAGAGGTGGGGCAGCGGGAGGCAAGGCCGAACACATGAATTAGGGTTTTAGTGGTGTTATTTTTTTTATAAAAAATATTTAAATGTCTATTAAATAAATAATATTGAAAGATATAAAAATAGTTAATATTTTGAGAAAATTGAAAAATATAAAAACATTAAATATTTCGAGAAAATTGAAAATTAAAAACAACTATGAGATGATTTTAATAAACTCCTGGAAATAAAAATTTACTTTGGTCATAAAAATAATATATATATATATATAAACTATGTTTCTCTTGATTAGATATTGATAAGATATTTTTTTGTTATTGAATGGATTCTTGTAAAAAATTTTATTTATGAGAAAAGGTTTTTTGGTAATGGCATTATTAATAACATATGCATGTGTTAGTAAAAAAAATGATGGTATTGGTATGATAAAGAAATAGACTCAACAATGGGAAAATGATATGGTGGTATTGAATGATAAATATAAACAGATATATCTTTTGGTAAAAGGAAGTGTTTGTATTAAAAATTAATACCAATAAAACATAATATCTGTTGAAATTTCTCATTTTTACCAATAGATATTTTATCTGTTAAAAAAATTCTATTGGTATAAGCCATTTTTTTGTAGTGGTCATACCCCCAATGCTGCACCCAACACAAACTAACTCGCCATGATTTCATTATCATGATTTTCACCTTGCATAATAGTACGCAATCAAATGACACACATTGACAATGATCTCAAGTCAGGAGACCATTACACATGTTCGTAGATAAGAACATCCAATGACACCCAAAACATATGGTGTTCCTATTGGCCAGTATGTCCTCATGATCTCACCACTAGAAGTCACCAAGGTCGAACTTCACGAGAAAAAGTCTCAATACTTATGAGCCCTCAACACCTGATAGTCAAACATCTACTATTCCCAGTCATTAAGATGTATCTAGACCATATGACATTCATTTAATATTAATGTCATATTATCTCAAGGTTCTCATTATAGTATGGGATCTGCTATAACTTTTTGGTATGAGAAGTAATCAATGGACATTGCCATTAAATAGTGGATGCAAAGATGTCTACACTATAATGGTAAGAATACATCATGCATATCTAACTATAGACATAATGTGGTAATCAAAAGTACTGAATATTTAGGTCTAGGACACCCACTATTACAACACTCCCACTTGCACTAGAGCCAACTTTCTAAACAAACTTGTTAGATATTGCATGATTAAGATCATGTTTCTGCTGATTCATGACTTTAGTTTTTGGGTCTGCCACGATTACACCGCATGGGTATTCTGCTATTTGCGACCTCATAGCCTTGATTAAAACTTCTCAAGAAATGGTATTCTCATGTATATCACTTTTTTCACTATCATAACATGACATCTTAACTAGTAATAATATAATAATTTTTATTATGATAATGTGGTGGACTACCCCGTGGGTTGAGGGCTACCCTCACTGACTGATTTTTTTGCTAAGTGGCTCTCCTCTTCCTTTTCCAATTCCTACACACCACAAAACACATAAAATACTAAGAATGATATAACCATGTAAAATATGTATTTATTGTCATTTTTTATTTCTTTTTCTCAATTTTCATTCCAAATTTCCATTACCCAAAAATGATATTTAATAGTTTAAACATAGGTATTAATCAATCAAAAATAACAACATTAAACAATTAATATATTTAAAAATATTCATAAAATATGAACTCAGTAGCTATATTTATGATTTAACTTGTTAAGTGATTTTATACCTTTTAAAATCCATTGTCATGATTTTAATGACTTGTTTTCATGTTTTTGTTTGTCAAGATAAATTTTAGTTTTTGCTCATGTCGAGGTATTGGAGTGGTATTTAACTCCCACAACATCATTGAGATCAGTGGTTAAATTCTCACAAGTTGACTGTATGGATCATAATTTCACGTTGTAATGATTGAACTAGGCATGCTTCTTTTTCTCGTTCATTCGATTCAAATTAGGACGTTCCATCAGTTACAACCAAAATGTTTAATTATAAACAATCTTGGAAATCCAAAATCCCATTTTCCCCATTGACCATCTCTGAACCTCATCAGTCTAGCTATTCCAAAAAATTCTAGCGGTCCAAAAAAATCACCTTCCTTCTCCCTCTCTCCAGCCCCTACCTGGTCCCAAACATCTATTGGAACCCTCTAATGAAACTCTCCTCGCTCATTCCAACCCCATAATGATTTCTTAGACCTTGACATCTTTTACTATGGATCACCTCCCTGATTTGGTTACTTCCACTATGAAACCCTCTACTGAGAAGGATTTTGATGGCCGTCACCCTTGTTCTCATGGATTCAAATCCTTCCCATTGTAGGTTCTTCATAAAATCTTCTTTCATAAGGTTGAGATATTTCTAAATCCTTCTAAATCATGGTCTAATTTTGTTTTTATAGGCTCCAGTTCTATCATGGAAGATGAGACAAGAAGTAGTAATGGAAGTAATCCCCCTCAGACCATATATTTTTCTCAACCTTCAAATGAAACCCCTTTGGATCCTAGCCATCATGATGGGGGAGATCAAGGTTTTTTTATTAAGAAACAACAACAATACCTGAATTAAAAGGATTATACTTCCTCACCATTGAGATTTTTCACAGGATGTTCTATCAAATATTATCGCTGGAGTTTTGAACAAGATGAAATTTCCTCCCCAGCAATTAGAAGACCGGATTCTTCTTCTTATTCAATTTTTAAAGATGTTGATAACTCTTATGAAGACCTGGTTAATGGAAATTAATCAAGTAAAATCTATTGTGAAATGTTTATCATTGTTATAATGAAATTTCAATGGTAAAATTTACAATTCTGTAAAGTAGTCCCTTCCTATGGCTTTGCATTTCATTGGCCTTTCTCTTCTTTGTTTGTAAGTATTTGTTCTTTGTCTTCTAGTTTTTTTTTGTTTATCAGAGTCTGCATCTTATATGTAATGGTTGGGTGGTTGTTCACTCGAAAATCCTTCACTATCACTGTGTCCATACCTAGGGATCTCGCCACCGTAGGTCGTCTCCATAGTCACGTGACATCTCTATGACCCACACACTTACCTAAAAAGATAAATGATTAGTAATCTGACTAATGACTCCACCCATAAACTAACACATGTTCTTTCAATGTCTTTTGTTTTCACTCGCACACACCTTGAGAAAACATATCTCTAAATCCACACTGAAACCACTCTAATCCAAACATGATTATTTATGGAGTTTTTATCAAACAAACTCCTAAAAAGAAATATACACTTTGTTTACATGTGTAGTTCAATTAATATTAAATTAATTTTTTAGTTATGTTACAATTCTTCCCATTTAAATCACAACATGCTCGTTGTAAACCCCACACCCCAAACCTAGATAGTAATACAACATTTATAGCTGGGTATTGGTTCTTCCACAAATTGAAATAAATGGTCTTTTTCCACCAACACAAACACCCCCCACAAGTTTTACCTTGCGTGACACAACTAGTTACTCGGAGACATGTGTTGTTCCATCTATTGGCCCGCCCAAGTGTCCAAAAACAAATGTACTCACATATCATACTAATGACTATTCCTACAAGCTCACACATCTTATTCTAGTTTTATTTGTCTTCATTCACACACACTCCTTGAGAAGACTTCCAAGGAGGGTCCTTTCATGAAATTATCCATTGATGTAGGAAACGAATACTCTATGACCTGTAGTTGTTCGAGCTGAGGTAACTATTGGAGTTGGTGGCCTAGAACCAACTAATTTGTACTTTATTCATTAACAAAAGCCTAATCACATCTTGATTGTTCTTATGCATGACAATTCATGTGATAATGTCCTAAGGATAGCTGTTTCATTAAAAGATCATAGCAGATCCCTGCTATGATGAGAACCCGGAAGTGCTATAACACTATCCTTGAATATATGTTCTATGGCCGGATGATGTTATTTGAGGGACACAAATAATACATGCCATTAGGGGTGAGGACTCATAAAACTTTGAGGAAACATCTCATGGTGTGTGCCCTTGGTAATATCCCGGAGGATATTATGAGAACGAGACCCGCCAGTAGGAAATCCACATTTCATAGTGTCATTGGATGTTTCTATCTGCAGACGTGTGTGTTGATCATTAGACTTTAAGATTATTATTAATGGGTATTACAACTCACGCACTTATATGTATTGACGAAAACTGTAACGACACATTGTTCGCAGCAACGCAGGATATGTTGGGTGCGTCACGAGTAATACTACATTAATAGATAATGCGAGAAAGGATTTGTCCCTTCTGTTCCATAACGGAAGTAGATATCTCTAGCCCTTTGATGGAATTGATATAGCCTAAATAATTCCATGGCCATGGTAAATTATGGGCGAGTTCAATTTCGGAAATTCAAAGAAAGAATAATCGAGCACATGGGTTGATGGCAGTAGCATGCAACCCGCTTGATTAGAGATATCGAGGCAAATGGATAATATTATATGGTAAACGTTCGTAGGAGGTGACACGTCATTGTAGTGTTAACTTCTTTCTTTATGGGTGCCTTGGCGTGTTGCTAGATGCTAACCTTGGGCTTTAGGCAGACTCCGTGTAATGCCACTGAGAAAGGAGCCCAGAGGGTCACACACTAAGTATGTCCATGTATCTCAGTTAAATATTAATTTAACAAGTTAAATAAAGATTATTCCCGAATGTGGTTTAATAATTATTTAAGGATTCCTGATTTCATTTATTTTGACACTAGTTATTCGAGAGAATATATTGTTGGTGAAATAATTTTTTTATTAGCGAGTAATGCAGTTACATTTATTTTAGAAATAAATAGCCATTACTCAAGGTCTAATAAATGTGGTGTAGGAAATAAAGGAAAATGGAAAATAAAATTACACGTTGTGTATATTAAATATACACGCTGTGTAGTTTTGTGGAAAACGAGTAGACGCCATGTATTAATGATTACACGCCATGTAGTTTTCTAGTTAGGATTTTGAGGATATAATATTGTTTTATTAAATGATATTAATTATAATCAGTGTGGGCGCATGTCAAGGAATTAAAAATTTGACATGGGGGTTTCAATAAGAGTTAATGAAATAAATAAAATGCGTAACGCATTTATTTATTATCATAACTCTATAACCTCAAACCTGATTATAAGTATCCTCACAACCCTAACACCTTTCCAATCAATCGTTGTGCACAACAATTCTGGAGAATTATTTCAAGATCGAAAGAACTACTTCCTCTAAGAACGCTCTCAAGACCGAGAGAGATCCTCCTCTATCGAATCAAGGCGATCGAAGGCGGACATCGCAAGCGAAGGTTCTTCCGAAATAGCACCCAGATATCCCTTCGGCGATTTCTATAGATACGTGGAACACGTGTGGATCACCGCTAGAGGAATCCTACATTTGGATTCTAAGACACAATGATGGATCACAGGATCGTGACTGGAGACATCAACGAATGAAGAATTCCACCAAGGTAATTCTTGTGAATTAATTAAATTAATTATAACCAACATATGATGATCCAATCTCTATGGTTTTGGGATTCACTCTTTGTTTTTTCATTCTTCATTCTATTTAGAAGATCCGGTGTTTTATATCATGAAATATCTCGGTTTGAACGTTGTTTAACGCTAAAATTAAAGTTGGTCAAACCCACCAACGTGCTTCCGCTGTGCCTGGAACCTAGAAGTGGTATTAGAGGGGGTCATATCGTTGATTATAATTATTTATTTTTTCATTGATGTTTTACACATTTAATAATTTAGTTGTTTCAATTGAAGATTAATCATTCTAGAAATATGAATCTCGATATCTGTTCCTCCTCCCTCATTTCTCATTAACCTCAAAGAAACGAATTTTTCTTTTAATTTTGATTAAAATAAAATAGAGGAACTCATCCGGAGGAACCAAACGTTTCTGGCCATACAACACCAGAATACACGGAGTGTATTCGGAAGCACACGCCGTGTAGTCTAGGTTCAATGCATTGACTGATCCACCAAATTAGGCTGTGTATTTGAGTATACCTATGTAATTTATGACACCGTGTGTTGACCAGGAACAAGTGGCACATGATTTCTGGATTACACGATGTGCGGTCCAACTGAACATGGTGTGCAGTCCCTTCAAGTTCGGGTGGGACCGTGTACCCCATACATGGATTTCCCGGCTATAAACCATGTAACGCGGAACTACACGGCGTGTGTACCACAGAACACGCCGTGTACTCCGAAAATTTCTGAATCACATTAACACGCCCTATCCCCGGGCGTGTACTTCAGATGGACGGTGAAGAAAATTACACACCGTGTACTCACCCAAATTACACAGATTTATTAAAATTTATTATTATATTATACAAACCCTTGAGACGTGTACCATGGTGAAGGCGTAAAGCTGAGGCACAACACGTGATAGGTGTTTTATACATATGTGTTTAATTTAACATCTACGTAATAAACCGGAATTCACCAGGTTTCCTCCAAGGTAAAAGTTACATACAAGGATAATTTTAAATGAATTTATTTGTTTAAAATTATGATGGATGAGAATCTCAAGTAAGTTCAAAAAAGGGTTTAAGATAAAAAGGATTGGTTAATTAAAGATTATTAATTGATTTGAGCGTGATTTATCTTAAACAAAAACGATTAAAGAATTTAATGCTATTTTTATTTATCCGTAAATATCGTTGCATGTATGGATGATCATGAGCAAGACAGAGACCTTTGTATGTGAATGGTTTCTTTTAATTTATTTATTTAAATTAAATTTTTTGGCCTACGAGCCATCTCCTCATTAATATGTAGGTCCTGCGCGCCCAAGGATTCTTTTATGTAAAAACCCCTTTTTACCCCTCACCTGCATGTGAGATAAATGAATATGTAATGGATGGAGCTCCCAAGAAAGTAGAGGTGGCTCAAGTCAGGAGCCAAGGTGAAACCAATCCAAGGAGATACAAAGGTGGATAGGTGGAAAACTGTAAACATGAACCCGAAAGGTTCAAGGTGTTTCTCTCCTAGGTCTTTTGTTAGTTTATCAGCTGCTAGATTTACTAACCAATAGAAAAAGCACATGATCATACCATTTATTTTATTTCTGTCAGTTTCATGGTTTTTTTAGTATGGGTGTGTTGTCACGATCACACAATTAATGAATTAAACGAGCATGCAAGAAGGAACTAAAATAAAACTGGCTTATACGTAAATATTATCTTAGACATGGTTAATCACTTAAGTATATCCCACTTATTATTAACAATCATGTAATAAAAAGATAATAAATTGGAAATTTATGTATAAGGATAAAATCCCTCAAAAGAAATATTAAGTCGGTATAGCCTTCCATAATCTTGGTTAGAATCGAACAATAGTTCAAAGTGCTAGACCAACCCTAGTTGGGGTGATTTCAATTATCGGGGAATTCTAATTCAAGGTTTTGGGTTGACTTTACTTGGTTCACATCAAGGGTTGACTTCCACAGCAGGACTTGGTGTGACCAAGAGGAAAATGTTGAGGAAATCCAAAATAAAAGGATTTTAGGATTGGGGATTCCACTCAGCAGATCAAAGAGCTACGAGTTAATGCAGTTGGAATTTGGAATGCCTAACTAAAACCCTTAAAGATGCTTTACCAACCCTAGTTAGGGTTATGCAAAGGGAAATATGGATCCTTGCCACTAGAATATTCAGGAAACAGAATATTCGGAAGTCAATGGTGAGGGATATTGGATTTCGATAAAATAGTGGGAGAATAATAAGTATTAATTTATTTATTTGTCTAAGTTTTGTAATAAATTAATAAACCTTTTTTCATCTTAATTTGTAGAAACGACAATAAAATGACTTCAAACATATCATTGCAAACCATACTCGAGAAGGTAAACCTTCTCACCGGCACGAATTTCCAAGAGTGGCAGAGGCGTTTATGCATCATCCTTCGCCACGAAAGGAAATTTTATGTGCTGGAAGAGCCTATTCTAGTTGCGCCTGGGAAAGAGTCTAGTGATGAGGAATTATCTCTTTATATTAAACACATGGATGATTCCACAGATGTCTAGTGTTTCATGCTATCGGCCATGTCCAATGATATCTTGAAGCAACATGAAAACATGGACGCGTATAGCATGATGTCTCACCTTAAGGATCTCTACCAAGAGAAGGTGAGACAGGGGAGGTATGAGATCTCAAATGATTTGTTTACAACTAATCTTGGATAGTCTGCGCCAGCTGGGCCTCATGTAGTCAAGCTTATTGGATACATTGAACGCCTGGACATCTTAGGGATTAAATTCCTAGATGAGTTGCGTACAGATCTCATCCTATCATCACTTCCCAAGACCTTCTCTAGCTTCATTTTCAATTATAACATGAGTGGAAATGATAAGATTCTATCGGAGCTTCTAACCTTGATTCTCCAGGTAGACAAGTACATGGGGCATGACAAACCCGCAGTCCTTATGGTGAACAAGAAAAGGAAGGACAAGGCAAAGGGGCCAAAGACTTGTAAACGGTCTAAAGCCCCTGAGCACCGTCCCTCCAAGAAGGGGAAGATCCATAGGCAGGGAAAAGAACAAGAGGTGATGTGTTTTTCATGTGACAAGCAAGGCCACTGGAAGAGAAACTGCGGCCAGAAGTGTGGGGATGCTAAAGGTGCATTCGTTATCGAGTGTAATATTTCTATTTCTACACATTGTGTATTAGATATAGCTTGTAGGGCTCACATCTATTTTCAAATGCAGGAACCAAGTAGATTTAGAAATATTGCCAGAGGATAGGTGGATCTTCGAGCTTCCAATGGTGCAAGGCTGGCTACGTTGGCTATTGGTGATTACCACCTCTCACTGTCGACTGGGATGATTCTGGTTTTACATAACTGTTATTATGTTCCTAGTGTTACTAAGAACATAATTTCTATATCTTGTTTGGATATGGATGGATTTTTTTTCAAATTTGGAAATAAGGTTTGTCTCTTTTATAAGAACAACGTATTTGATGGTATGGCACATTTAAAAAATTGTTTGTATATATTAAATTACAAAAACCAAGTGTTGGCAATCGATAACGAAACAAACTCACATGACTCACACATCACCCAGTTGTGGCATCACTGTCTTGGTCATGTGAACGAGAGTCACTGCTCTTCCAAGATGTCCATTTAGACTCTACTGAGCTAAAACCACTTGATAGATGTCACACTTGTTTACAAGGAAAAATGACCAAGCCGAATTTTGGTGGATAGGGTGAAAGGGCCACAGAACTTCTAGGATTGGTACACACGAATGTGTGTGGACCATTTCCAGTAGAAGCTAGAGGTGGATATTCTTACTTCATTACTTTTACTGATGATTTGAGTAGATATGCCTATGTCTACTTAATGAGTTATAAGTCAGATTCCTTAGAGAAATTTAAGGAATTCTAGAATGAAGTAGAGAATCATCTTGGTAAGAAGATAAAGAAGCTTCGATCGGATCAAGGTGGAGAATATCTGAACCAAGATTTCATCGATCTTTTACAAGAGTCTGGGATTCTATATCAGCACACTCCTCCTTATACACCACAGTGGAACGGTGTTAGTGAAAGGAGTAACCACACCTTGTTGGACATAGTGAGGTCGATGATGTGTCATGCGAATCTTCTATTATCCTTTTGGGGGTACGCATTACAAACTAAAGCATACACATTAAACCGATTACCAACTAAGGCGGAAAATGGAATTCTTTCCAAGATATGGAATGGAAAGAAACCCTTTTTTTTTGCACACACATGTATGGGGATGTGAGGTGTTTATTAAGGCCTCCTTAGGCTACAAACTAGCACCCCAAGGCATGAGGTGTATATTTATAGGATATCTCAAGGAAATTAAAGGATATTACCTATATAACCCTTCAGACAAGAAAGTGATTGTCACCAGACAAGCTGTCTTTCTTGAGAGGGAGCACATCCTCAAGAAGGACAGTGGGAGCAAGATTGACTTCGATGAAGTTGATGCTCAAGGTACATAGGAGTTGGTATAGGAATAAGTTCCATAGGTCCCCGTGGAATAGGTTCTAGAAACACAAGTACTGCGTAGGTGCTCAAGAGAGGTAAGTGAACCAGAGAGATTTGGTTTCCAAGTCACCGAGGATGGTGAATCATTATTGTTGGACAATGATGAACCTCTCTTCTACAAGGAAGCAGTAGAAAGCTCAAAAGCTGCAAGATGGATAGAAGCTATGAATTTTAAGATGGATTCCATGTATCAGAACAATGTTTGGGTTCTGGTCGATGATTCAGTTGATGTAAATCATGTTGGATGAAAATGGGTATTCAAGAGAAAGCTGGAAATGGAAGGTCAAGTTAGCACCTATAAAGAAAGACTAGTGGCTAAAGGGTTATGACATCATCAAGGAATTGACTATGATGAAACCTTCTCACCAGTTACCATGTTTAAATCCATAAGAATCATACTTTCCATAGCATCTTACCATGACTACGAGGTTTGGAAGATGGATGTCAAAACAGCATTCCTTAATGGGAACCTTCAGGAAGATGTCTATATGACACAACCAGAAGGGTTTGTGACACCAGGTGAATCCAAATGGGTTTTCAAGTTGCAGAAATCCATTTATGGATTAAAGAAAGAATCCAGGTCACGGAACATTTGATTTGATGAAGCCATAAAAGAATTTGGGTTCATTAAGAATGAATGTGAGCTATGTCTTTATAAGCAGTTTAATGGGAATGTGATAGTTATCCTAGTAGTATATGTTGATGACATATTTCTTATTGGAAACGATGTACCAGACTTACAGTTAGTTAAGGACTGGTTGAAAAAGTGTTTCTCAATGAAGTAGTTGGGTGAAGCAGCCTACATTCTAGGAATCAATATCATTCATGATAGATTCAAGAGGCTTCTTGGACTAAGTCAAGGTACATGCATTGACCAGATACTAAACAGATTTAGTATAAAACAATCCAATAGGGGATTGGTTCCAGTGCCACATGGCCTACATATTTCTAAGAAAATGTGTCCTCATACACAACATGAGAAAGATAGAATGAGTAATATCCCATACGATTTGGAAATCGGATCCGTCATGTATTCCATGTTATGAACCAGGCTTGATGTTGCCTATGCACTGAGCATGGTAGGCAGATATCAAGCAGATCCAAGAGAACATCATTGGACTACTGTAAATACTACCCTTAAGTATTTAATAATAATTAAGGATATGATCCTGGTGTATAGAAGAGATGAGGAGCTTTTCATCAGTGGGTATGCTGATGATGGTTTTCAGACAGATCAGAACGATCTGAAGTCGCAATCTGAATATGTTTTATGTCTCAATGGAGGAGTTGTGAGCTGGAAGAGTTCAAAGCAGCCAGTTGTCGCTGATTCTACAGTGGAGTCTGAATATATACCTGCTTTTGATGTACCCAAGGAAGCCGTCTAGATTCAGAACTTTGTCCAGGAGCTTGATGTGGTGCCTAGTAGTAAAGATCCCATTACATTGTATTGTGATAATACTGCAGCGATGGCTCTTACAAAAGAACCAAGGTCACACCAACGGACAAAGCACGTACTCTAGAAGTATCACCTCTTGAGGTACTTCTATCAAAGGGGTGAAGTTGTATAGAGAATAGTGTCCATGGAAGAGAACGTAGTGGACCCCATGACTAAAGGCTTATCTCAGTAGAAGAATGAATATCATGTGAGAGCTAGCGGGTTAAAGGTTGTTAGCAGTTGGCTCTAGTCCAAGTGGGAGTCTGTTAGAGTTGGTGGCCTAGAACCAACTACTTTGTACTTTATTCATAAATAAAAGCCTTATCACATCTTGATTGTTCTTCTGCGTGACAATGCATGTGACAATTTCCTAAGGATAGATGTTGCATTAAAGGGTCATAGCGGATCCCTGCTATGATGAGAACCCGAAAGTTCCATAACACTATCGTTGAATATATGTTCTCTAGCCGGATGATTTTATTTGAGGGACACAAATAATACATGTCATTAGGGGTGAGGAATCATAAAACTTTGAGGCACCATCTCATGGTGTACACCCTTGGTAATATCCAGGAGGATATTATGAGAACGAGACCCGCCAGTAGGAAATCCACATTTCATAGTGTCATTGGATGTTCCTATCTGCGGACGTTTATATTGATCCTTAGACTTTAAGACTATTATTAATGGGTATTACAACTCGCACACTTAGATGTATTGATGAAAAATGTGACGACACACTGTTCGCAGTGAGGTAGGATACGTTGGGTGCGTCACGAGTAACACTACATTAATAGATAATGCCAGAAAGGATTTGTCCCTTCTGTTCCATAACGGAAGTAGATATCTCAGGCCCTTTGATGGAATTGATATAGCCTAAATAAATCCATGGCCATGGTAAATTATGGGTGACTTCAATTCCAGAAAGTCAAAGAAAGAATAATCGAGCACATGGGTTGATGTCACTAGCATGCAACCCACTGATTAGAGATATTGAGGAAAAGGGATTATATTACACGGTAAACGTTCGTAGGAGGTGACATCTCATTGTGGAATTAACTTCTTTCTATATGGGTGCATTGGAGTGTTTCTAGACACTAACCTTGGACTTTAAGTAGACTCCACCTAATGCCAGTGAGAAAGGGGGCTAGAGGGTCACATACTAAGTGTGTCCATGTATCTCAGTTAAATATTAATTTAACATGTTCAATAAAGATTATTCACAACTGTGGTTTAATAATTATTTAAGGATGTCTGATTCCATTTATTTAGACACTAGTTATTCGAGAGAATATATTGTGGGAGAAATAATATGATTATTAGCGAGTAATGCAGTTACATTTATTTAAGAAAAAAATATCCATTACTCAGGGTCCAATAAATGTGGTGGAGGAAATAAAGGAAAATGGAAAATAAAAGTACATGTCATGTATATTAAATATACATGCCATGTATTTTTGTGGAAAATGAGTACACGCCGTGTATTAATGATTACATGTCGTGTAGGTTTCCAGTTAGGATTTTGAGGATATAATATTTTTTTATTAAATGATATTAATTATAATCAGTGTGGGCGCATGTCAATGAATTAATAATTCGACATGGGGGTTTCAATAAGAGTTAATTAAATATAAAAAATTCGTAACGTGTTTATTTATTGTCATAACTCTATAACCTCAAACCTGATTATAAATATCCTCACAACCATAAAACTTTTCCAATCAATCATTGTGCACAACAATTCTGGAGAATTCATTCAAGGCCGAAAGAACTACTTCCTCCAAGAACGCTCTCAAGACGGAGAGAGATCCTCCTCCATCGGATCAAGTTGATCAAAGGTGGACATCGTAAGTGAAGGTTCTTCCATGCTAGCACCCGAAGATCCCTTCGGCGACTTCTAGAGATACGTGGAACACGTGTGGATCACCACTAGATGAATCCTACACTTGGATTCTACGACACAACGATGGATCAGAGGATCGTGACCGGAGACATCAACGAAGGAAGAATTCCACCAAGGTAATTCTTGTGAATTAATTAAATTAATTATAACCAACATATGATGATCCTATCTCTATGGTTCTGGGATTCTTCCTTTTTTTGTTCTTTGTTCTATTCCAAAGATCAGGAATTTTATATAGTGACGGATCTCGGTTTGAACGTTGTTTAATGCTAAAATTAAAGTTGGGAAAACTCAGAAATGCGCTTCCGCTGCGCCTGGAACCTACAGTAACAAGTGCACAAAGAGATGTAAATATTTACACACAATCTAGTGTTGATTCCATAATACAATCCATGTTCCATGAGGTAGATGCTCGGATAATGAAACTACATAGAGAATTTGAGGATAAATTTCAACATCTGGAGGCACATATGGTGGAGATAGCGTAACCATTTGGACAAGGACTTACACTTGTTAATGATGAAAAAGTCTCAATGTCACAGGTTCATGACTAAATAAATTATATTTAAAATGGTTTTCATTATATTATTATAATATATAATATTAATGTTACTCAGTTGTAGGTACCCCCTATGGGTCTTGACGAGATCTCGAGTTTGAGTCTCCCAGGGTACTTTCCTATATTGTGTGTTGTGTTCTTTTCATTATAATGTATCCCCTTTCATCGCATTGATGTAAATATATAATATTTATTTGTTCTAGCCTCCAGATTCATGGTCATAATCATGAGTTTATAGGTGATTAGATGTCATATGTACCATATGTTTGAGGTATGTTCCTATATACTTATCTTATCAAAAATGTGTTTATAGATTGTATTTTTTTTCAAAGTTAAAAATGTGGGACAAACAATAAAAAATAGAGAAATAGATATCCAATTTTTATCAAAATATATGATAACGATCATTGATTAATTTTTGATATGTGGGAATGAATCTCACATCAATTCAATGTGAACTTCAGTTGGAATGATCAAAAAGTGTGTTTTTAGAATTAACATAATTATTTTTAATGTTAAAAAACATATGTTAAATGAACAAAATCATGCAAAAGAGTTCAGTTTTTCATGGAAACATAAGACAATAATCATAAATTAATTTAAGATAAATATTAAAAATTCACATGTTAATCTGACATGCAGTGTTGTATTGAAAGTGTGTTTTTAGAATTAAAATGGGTTTATAAGTTTAAAATATGAATAAAATGACAAAAACCAAACAAATGTGCTTTAATTATTGTGAAATTATAGAACAATGATCCTTAATTAATTTGTGACTTGTATGAATGAGCTGAAAATTAATTCGACGTGTGATGTAGTAGGAATGTTTGAAAGTGTAACTTCCCCACCCAACCCATTGTCTTGAGTCGGGTTCGAGGTGCTACTAACCTTATGTGATGTCCCCATGACAACAAAGGCTAAAAATGAATGTCAAAGTCTTACCTAAACATTGGTGGATGATTTTCCCCTTTTAAAATAAGCACAAATAGATATAAAAAATAAAACAATCAATCCAACCTATATTATGCATGAGTGTAACAAATATAACTCCACTAAAAAACCTATAAGCAACAAAATCATAGTAATACTGAAAAAGTATGACAATACGACTCAAGAAAACCAAAGGATTCCCCAACATAACCACATCGATGTGGAATCATTCCAAACACTCCACAAGAGAAACTCCAAGCTCTAACCATTTATCCTAAGGTAGTGGCATCACGATGCTCCACTAGTGAAATAAGAGTCATTACCAGTTTCATGAAGAACAACATCTACATATGCACTAACATACTGAAGGTTTCGGGCATAGTGGAAGCATGTGATCAATCATTCCCAAATTTTCTTTTTTTTTCATGATCGATGATTGATTCACACTCAAATTTACCCAAGAGATGAAGATAGAATGGTCCTTGTAGTTTATCTTGGGTTGTCGAATCCTCAAAGACCTAAGAAGTAACCTACAAACAGGTACATTCTATGGATTTTTTTTCCATGAAGTGGAAAACTTGGGTTGATTTAAGATGGTTTTAAAGGATCAATAACAGATTTACGTTAATTCAAATTAAGGTAATGAATTTATCCAAGGTTTTTGCTCGGGGTGGATTGGACGAATTCCTTTTTTAATGATTTAAATTTCTTATATTTGAGATGAATTCATTTAAGAAGATCAAACAAAATCACCACTTACTGTTTTAATGCCAAAAAACCCTAATATTAATCACCTATACACTTGAAGGATCAAATTTTTGAGCACTTCAAGGTAAAGGTTTGTACTAGCACTTGAAGTGTGTGGCCTTAAATTCAACAAGGACGATGGAGTTTAAAAATCATCAAATAAAAATATAAATTAAAGAAGTTATTAGACATTAATGGGGTGGTAAATAACATCCAATACATCCCCTTGCTACTCTTTTTGATCAATCCATTAGTGGTTTATCCCTCCATTGATTCTATGGTTTCAATGCAAGCGGGAAGTAGACTCATGAAGGAGGAATTGAAGAAGTAAAGAAAACAATAAAAACAAAATGATCACTCCACCGTTGTGTGAATAATTTCACAAGGTTTGGTGTGAATAAATTCACACCTTGAATCAGCAGTACCAAAGTGATATGAAGAAAAACAGAATAAGAGGAAAAGAGGAACTTTTATTAAGAAACTAACGTGAATTGAACAACTTACATGTGAAAGACACACTTGAGACAACAAAATCGCAGCATGAAATTACAATTGAACAAAGCACCAAAGATGAATAACTCCTCCATCACCACTACCTTAAATAGGAATTTTTGGAGCCCTGGGTCGAGCCTCCAACAGTAAAAATCATCCCACTTGATTATGGCAGGCCTAGGGTGGTGGAAAGCTTGTGGAATTTGGACTTTTCCACTCTTGACCCGAGGTGGATTCCATCTTGCAACCAACGAACAGAGGCGCCTATAAGACCTTATATGTGGCCGAAATAGAGTGGTATATAGAAGACAAACATGAATATAAAGATGTCCCATAACCTTCTGTAAAGTTTCAGCCCAAAAGAGTTTATGGTTAACGAGATATGTGTAAAATGGTGGGCTGTTTTTCTGAGCCACAAAATCTAGATCAGAATTTTATCTTCAAATTGGGCCGCCTGAATAACCATAATGGATGTCGAATTAGCACTGAATCATGCAGAATTATTTGTTCCTATATATGGCTTATATAATACCATGAAATTTGGGCTTCATTGGACCCGTATGTTGGGCCCCACATTCTCATCAGTGGGCTGGTGTCCAATATGCCTTCTCCATAATTGTTTGCATGAAATCCCATTTTGGTGGTCTTCCAATGTGAATCTTCCAACACTACACATGTATGAATTGTTACCAATATAATTATAAAACTAAAAATTAAATATGAAAAAAAATCAAGATCATTGGGTTCTTTAAATGTTGTTAAAAACTTTACCACATAATAGTACATTTTAAGAAAGAATTACAATCATAATGTGAAATGATGCTCAAAGTGTAAAATGCACTAAAAATGGTGTTTATGAATAATAAAGCACATGAATATTATATATATTAAAAATTAATATTATCCTCATTTAGTGGCTAATCACACGCCCCAACTGGAGTTTTTCTAGTCTCGAGGAAAATATATCTCCACAATAAGAAATTCCAATTCCCTTTTCAAAAAACATTATAATCCTCAATGATCACCAAAACACTTATACCAAAAAATCATGAAACCCAAAAAAATATTTTAATAAAAGATTTTTTCATAAGAAGATCTCAATCCCGAGCCCATTCCTTTGTTCAAATTAATTTCCATATTTCATTCAATATCAATTAAGTATGAGGATGTGTTGTGTATCACAATAGACATGGGGATTCATATATATTAAAGGGGGAAATTATGGAAGCGCTTGTTGGAATCAAATTTCCATATTAAGATGAGTATTCAATTATTATTTTTTTGTATTTTTTAATTTCAATTTTTCCATGGTAATTGAAATTGCACTCAAAAGAGTCAATCACTGTAGCGAGACATTGCCGATGACTCTCAGGCACAAAGACCATAGGGAACCAAGTGAAGCCCACATACTCGGGCATCATATCAAGTTAAATCAGTCAAAAAAAATTCAAATTACCAAAAATAGAGATAAAATTAATAACTCTGAGTCATACAACTATGGAGTCACGATCCCCAAGTGCCGAAATCCATGCATTAGGTCATTTCATTGCTCTACGCGCAAATTTTTTTTTTTTTAAATGAATACTAATATTAAAATTAAAATGATCACAAAACCTATGATATTTATTTGGGGGACCCCATGAACTAAAAATAATACCCCACTATCCAAAGGATGTGCATTGTGATCTTTTTTTTATTTGGATGAAAATATAAATGATGAAATATCACATTGGATGGCCACAATTTCCAAAATCTATGCTCATGAAATTATACAAGTAGTAAAATCAAAATCAGGGCATGCTAAATTATTTGATATTTAGTTTCAAAGTATGAAATATGTACTACCATGTTCAAAGTTAAAGGAATTTTTCCTTCCATTTACACACTTTTTTTTCAAATCATACATTCTTTTTGACACAAAAGAATTTTTTATTTTATCTTCCCCCCCAACTTAAAATAACACTATCCCTAGTGTTTGAAGAAATAAAAATTTAGAAGGAGTAGAGGCAGATAAAGAAAGTTCAAAAAGGAAATTGAAATATGAGGATCATGGAATGAAGTCACCCGGTGGTTGAAGTTGAAATTCTAACTTCTGCAATTTAGTCCCTTGATCTCGATGTCACTCTGAGAATTCCCTAGTGGAAAAAATGAAAAACAAACAAAAAAACTATATATATATATATAATAAGGAAAGTAAAATATAAGTATATATATAAAAATTATAGAATCAGGAAGCACAAAAAGTCGTGGTTCAGTGGTAAGCATGCGCCCTTGTCTCCCTTCGGTCCCGGGCTCAAATCCCCGCAGCTTCTCCAGTTGTGACGGGGTTTGACCCACGACCTACGACGTGTCCCTTATTATTATTATGGTTGTTATATTTTATTTATAATTTTTATTTTTATTTTAACCTACAAACACATAAAGTAAAATAAACTGATGATACATTGTCTTCTTTTTAAATTTCTGGGTAAGGTATTACTCAAGGATCACACCACATGACATGGATAAATATGGTTCTCCCCTTCGTACCCATCCATACTCATAATAGAATAACATTTTGACAGTATATTTATTTTAAATATCAAAATTATTCATTAATACTATTAAAAAAAAGATGATTTACAAAGATGAAAATCGCGGGTTGCCTCCCATGCATCGCCTTGTTTTAATGTCGCTAGCTTAACTTAGACCTTTAATTATATAAGTATTTTCCTCATCTAAGGTTGGTTCACACAAGTTTTCATTAAATTCATTTTTTGGTATGGTTCAATGAATGGTTTGACTCTATGACCATTAACTTTAAAGGTTTTACCATTGGTGGGATCTTGAATTTCTACAGCCCCATGGGGGTACACCTTATGCACTATGTATGGACCTGACCATCTAGACCTCAACTTTCCTGGGTGTAAATGAAGTTTATAACTATACAAAAGAATAGGTTTACCCGGTACAATGTGTTTGGTTTTAAGATTTTGATATTGGTAGGTTTGTACTTTAGCTTTATTGATCCTTGAATTTTCATAAGCCTCCATCCTAAGTTCCTCAAGTTCATTGAGATCTAATTTCTTATTTGTTTCGGCCAATGAGAGGTCATAATTCATTATCTTAATTGCCCAAAAATCCTTATGTTCAATCTCTATTGGAAAATGGAATGATTTACTATAAACCAACCTATATGGGGACATTCCTAAAATGGTTTTATATGTGGTTCGATAGGCCCAAAGGGCATCTAAGAGTTTGATCGACCAATCTTTCCTAGATGGTTTAACATTTTTCTTAAGAATTTGTTTGATTTCTCAATTGGCTAACTCATCTTGACCATTGGTCTATGGGTGGTAAGAAGTAGACAATTTGTGAGAAATTCCATACTTTTACATGATTGATGAGAATGGATGATTGAAAAAATGAGTTCCACAATCACTAATGATATCCTTAGGAATTCCAAATCTAGAGAAGATGTTTTCTTTTAGGAATATAATCACAGTTTTATGATCATTGGATTTTGTGGGAATGGCCTCAACCCATTTTGAGAAATAATCAATAGCTAAGAGAATGTAAAGATATCCCCTAGAGTTTGGGAAGGGACTCAGGAAATCCATTCCCCAACAGTCAAATATTTCAACCACTAAGTTGGGTGTGAGTGGCATTTGATTCCTTTTTGTGATGGAACCTACTTGTTGACACCTAGGACAGCTTTGAAAAACTGTGTAGGAGTCCCTTGAGAGGGTGGACCAGAAGAGACCACACTGAAGAATCTTAGCAAAAGTTTTCTTAGAGGAAAAGTGACCTTCACATGCCTCACTATGACAGAATTTAAGGATGGACTCTTTTTCAGATTCTGGGACACACTTCCTAATGACTGGGTCAGGGTAGAACTTATAGAGGCATGGATCATCAAACACATAGTGTCTAACATCATAAAGTAGTTTCCTTCGAGGTTGAGTCCCTAAGAATTTTGGAATGACTCATGTAACTAAGAAATTGGATATGTCAGCATACCAAGGGTAGTCACTCAAAAAGTATAGGTGTTCATCAGGAAATGAATCAGACACTTAAAGGTGATTTCAGTTGTCTTTGAATTCCATCCTAGAGAGGTTATCAGCTACAAAATTTTCAACGCCCTTTTTATCCTTGATTGTGAGGTCAAATTCTTGTAATAGAAGGACCAACCTAATTAGTCTAGCCTTAGAATATTGTTTTTTGAATAGGTATTTTAGTGCAGAATGGTCAGTGAACACAGTGATGGGGGATCCTAATAGGTTGGACCTAAACTTCTCTAAGGAAAACACAACAGCAAGTAACTCCTTTTCAGTGGTGGTGTAGTTTATTTGGGCATCATTTAAGGATTTTGTTGCATAAGAAATGACATAAGGAGTTTTATCACAACGTTTTCCTAATACAGATCCTACAACAAAGTCACTGTCATCACACATAAGTTCGATCCAATTTGGAGATTTCATGATGGGAGGAGAGGTGAGAGAGGATTTGACGGTTGATAATGAACCCTCACAGCTTTCTGTCCAAACAAATGGAGAATCCTTTATTAAGAGAACACAAAGGGTATGGGAGATTGAACTAAATTCCTTGATGAATCTTCTATAGAAACTATCATGTCCTAAGAAATACCTCACTTCCTTGATATTTTTGGGTGATGGAAGGTGAAAAATGATTTCGGACTTGGCTTTATCAACTTCAATCCCCCTACCTGAGACCAGATGCCCTAGAACTAGTCCCTTTTTAACCATGAAATCGCATTTTTTCTAGTTTAGGACCATATTCTTTTCTTCACATATTGACAAGACTCTCTCCACATTCTGCAGACATCCCTCAAATGTATCCCCAAACACAGAGAAGTCATCTATGAAGACCTCTAAAAAATCCCCTCCCATGTCTGAGAATATTCCCATCATGCACTGCTGTAAGGTTCCAGGGGCATTGAATAAACCAAATGGAATGTGTTTGAAGGAAAAGGTGCTGAATGGACAGATTAATGTAGTCTTCCCTTGATCCTCTAGGGATAACACAATCTGATTGTACCCTGAGTACCCATCTAAGAAATAGTAGAAGGCATGACCTGCCACTCTCTCAAGGACTTTCTCAATGAATGGTAAGGAGAAATGGTCCTTCTTGGTGAATGATTTTAGCTTCCTATAGTCAATGTAGACCCTCCATCCACTACTCACCCTAGTTGGAAGAATCTCTCCATCCTTATTGGTTATCACTGTTATTCTTGCCTTCTTGGGAACCACTTGGATTGGGCTGACCCACTCACTCTCAGTTATGGGATAGATGATACCAGCTTTTAAAAATTTTAGAAGTTCTTTCCTCACTACTTCCATGAGATTAGGATTGAGTCGCTGTTGAGGTTGATGACATGGCTTTGAATCAGATTCCAGAACAATCCTATGAGTCCCGATAAGTTGGTTAATCGTAGGAATATCAGACAGGGTCCAACAAATGGATTTCTCATGTTTCCTAAGGACATCTATAATCATCCTCTCATGATTGTATTCAAGAGAAGAAGAAATGACAATAGGATGTGTTTGATTGTCCCCTAAGAAGGCATACTTGAGTGAAGTGGGATGTTCCTTCAATTCAAGATCAGGTTGGTTCAGTATTTTAGCAGAATATTGGGACATTGGATAAATATCAATTTCTATTTTTAGAGTTTTAGATAGGATTTATTACCCACATATAGAAGTTTTAGCTACAATATTGGTTTGATCAAATTTAGGGAATGAAGTTTGATTGGTCTCTATAAATGTGGTTTTCTGAAAGGTTTCACTGATTGTTAGACCTAAGACTTCATCATAAGAGAAATTTGAAAATGATTCAAGCCAAGGAGATAAACTTCCTTCATTTGAACAAAGGAAATCAATCTCATCCTGAATTAAACATCCATCAAATATTCCTTGATGTTCTATGAATTCATTATCAATGTTTCCTATCATGTTTACTTCATGAATGTCCGCATAATCCCCTATTTGCGAGATTGCATTATAAATGTTCAATTCTAGACTCATGTTTCTAATGGTGATGGTCATGTTCCCATTTCAGACTCAGATAATAGAGTTGATTGTTGCAAGGAAAGGACGACCAAGGATGATTGGCGTTTGTTCCTTATTTACTAAGTTTGGATGGCTATCAAGGACAATGAAGTCATCAGGGTAGATAATGTTTTAAAACTTTACCAGAATGTCCTTTAAGATCCCCTTTAGAACCCTAATGCTACGATCAACAAGTTAAAGTGTGACAGATGTGGGTTGGAGCTCTTCTAGGCCTAACTGGAAGTACACAACATAAGGGATGAGATTGACACTAGCACCTAGGTCACACAAGGCCTTGACAACTTTGCTCTCTCCTATTTCAACATTGATGTAAGGGCAACCCGGGTCTTTTAACTTAGTAGTAATGGTCCCTTGAATAGTGGTACTCACATTATCGGACAAAACGACTTGGTTTTTATGTGAAAATTCACATTTAAAAGTGCACAAGTCATTAAGGTACTTTGAGTAGGAATATATGGTTTGTATTTCCTCGAGAAGGGGAATGTTCAACTTGACTTGTGAGAAGATTTCCCTCAATGTTTCACTCAATTCAAGCTTGGTTTTCCCCCTCATGCGTTGAGGATATGGTGAAGGTTGTGGGTTTGTTTGTTGAAGAGTTGTTTCTTTAAAAGTTTTTATCATGTTTTTTAGTTTGATCATTTGGTTCATTTGAATTTTAATCCAAGTTTGAATCTTCATGTGGGTTCTGAATTAGTTGTTCAGGTTTCTCAATTGATTTCCCACTTCATAAAACAGTCACAACCTTTAGTTTTTAATGAGTTGTTTGAGTACAACTTGACTCTCCCCTTGAATTTGAGGATGGCACCGCCTGAGTAGGCATGGGTTCTTTTCCAGTTTTGATGGTTTGATGTTCTTTTTTAAGTTAAGAGACTTCCGAGTTCATCCTTTCCATTTGTTTGCACAGTTGTTCTAGTAGGCTTTGTGGGATAGTTTGGGTTGGTGCTTGAGAAGATTGGTTTATCCCGGGGGGGATATTTTAGAGGTGGGATGGTTTGTTGAAAATGGACCGGTGGATGTTTGTATTTAATAGGTTGGGTTTTTAATTGGTTATGGGTTTGGTAGTTCTGATGGGGGTAAGTATTTTTTCCCTGTGGTTGGCTAGGTTGTTGGTTATCTTTCTAGCGGAAGCCTGGGTGGTCATTATACCTTGGGTTGAAGTTGTTTTGGTATTGAGGATTTTGAAAGTTCAAAGAATTTACTTCCACTGGGGGTCCTCCTAAAAGAACATCCTTGATGGATGGAATGGTTGGCCAGTTGTCTGTCTTATGGTCATGTTTGTCACAAATTGTGCAAACAGGGTCAACAGTTTGGATTTCATGGATTTTCCTAAGGTTTATCTCTTCAACCTTCCTAGAGAGTGTTGCGAGTTTAGCCCTTAAGGCTTTCCTCTTCCCTAAGTGTATGAATTCCCGTAGTTCTTTGTGGATTTTCAGAATAAGGTGAAGTTTCCCAAGTTTGTTTTTGTTCAGAAAGGCTTTCTAGATACTCTTAAGCATCATTTGGGTCTTTGTTTTTAAAGTTTCCATTACACATCATGTCAATGAATTGTTTGTTCCACGGACCCAACCCTTCATAGAAAATTCTCACTTTTTCAAGAATAGAAAAACCATGGTGTGGAACCATGTTTAGAGTGTCTTTTAACCTCTCCCATGTTTCATAGAATGACTCTCCCTCTTTTCAAAAATGTTTTGGATGCGCTTTTTAAGTGCAATTGTTTTGTGGTGGGGAAAGTATTTTTTGTAGAATTATTTTTGTAGTTGGTCCCAAGAGTTTATGGATGATGGTCTCAAATTTTCTATCCAATTTTTAGATCAATCCTTTAAATAAAAAGGAAATAGCCTCATCTTATGTGATTATAGTTGATGTGGGGGACACATGGTTTCTACAATGTCATTGAACTCTTTAATGTGAATGTAGGGGATCTCGAACTCCATTCCATGGAATGTGGGAAGGTGGATTAGGACATGGGTTTTAAAGATGTAGTTGGAATATCCTAGGGAATTGTGTCTAATGCATGAGGGTTCATTGGTCTAGGAATGTGTGAGGTAGTCATTCATGGTCTGATCAACTGCATTCCCCAAGTTTTGGGTTGCCTCATTTGGGTTTCCATTTTGGTTCCCACCCGGGTTTATGAGTTGGTTTCTTCAAAGAAATTCCATTGAAATAGACTAAATTTTTGAGTCTAGAGTATTAGTAAGATTAGGATCTAATGGAAAGAGGTCCCTTGGTTTACTTGACTCCCCAACCCCAGGACAATCCACCTTAACTAGACAGTTTGATTGATCGCGGGTGTAGGCGGACATGCGCCAAAAGAAAAAAAATGAGAAAGGGACAAGACAAGAGAATTTGAATGATAAAAGAATAAATGGGGGAGAATAGAATGGGTTTTTAGATTACTTACTTGGGTCTCTGGAAACGACACCAAAATTTGATTCATGATCAAATTTACCCAAGAGATGAAGGTAGAACGATCCTTGTAGTTTAGCTTGGGTTGTCGAATCCTCAGAGACCTAAGAAGTAACCTACAAATACGTAAATTATATGGATTGTTTTTGGCTATGAATTGGAAAACTTTGGTTGATTTAAGATTATTTTAAAGGATTACTTATAGATTTAAGTTAATTCAAATTAAGGTAATGAGTTGATCCAAAGTTATCACTCGGGGTGGATTTGATGAATTCCTTTTTTAATGATTTTAATTTCTTATATTTGATATGGGTTCATTTAATAAGATAAAACAAAATCATCACTTAAAACTTTAATGCCTAAGAACTCTAATACTAATCAACTATACACTTGAAGGATCAAATTTTTTAGCACATCAAGGTAAATGTTCATACTAGCACTTGAAGTGTGTGACCTTAAATTCAATAGGGATGATGGAGTTTAAAAATCATCAAATAAAAATCTAAATTAAAGAAGTGATTAGACATTAATGGGATGATAAATAACATCCAATCCATCCCCTTGGTAATCCCTTGGATCAACCCATAAGTGGGTTATCCTTCCATTGATGCTATGGTTTCAATGGAAGCAGGAAGTAGACTCATGAGGGAGGAATTGAATAAGTAAAGTAAACAATAAAAAGAAAATGATCACTCCACCGTTGTGTGAATAATTTCACAAGGTTTGGTGTGAATAAATTCACACCTTGAACCAAAGATATCAAAGTGATAATAAGAAAAACTTAATAAGAGGAAAAGAAGAACTTTTATTAAGAAACTAAAGTGAATTGAACAACTTACATGTGAAAGACAAACTTGAGACAACAAAATCAGAGCATAACCTTACAATTGAACAAAGCACCAAAGATGAAAACCTCCTCCATAACCACCACCTTAAATAGGAATTTTGAGAGCCTTGGGTTGAGTATCCAACAGTACAAAGCATCCCACTTGATTATGGTTGGCCTAGGGTGGTGGAAAGCTTGTGGGATTTGGACTTTTCCACTCTTGACCCGAGGTGGCAGCCAGCTTGCAACCACCAAACAGATGCGCCTGGAAGACCTTTTATATGGCATAATTGGAGTGAACCATAGAAGAAAAACATGAATCTAAAGATGTCTCCTAACCTTCTGTAAGGTTTCATCCTAAAATAGTTTATGGTTAAGGAGATATGTGTAAAATGGTGGGCTGTTTTTCTGGGCCGTAGAATCTGGCCCAGAATTTTATCTTCAACTTGGGCCACGTGAATAACCATAATAGAGGCCGAATTAGCACTGGATCCTAAATAATGATTTTTTCCTATATATTTTTTTATAGTATCCAGAAAATTTGGGCTTCATTGGGCCCGTATGTTGGGCCCCACATTCTCATCAGTGGTCTGGTGTCCAATCTGCCTTCTCCAGAATTGTTTGCATGAAATCCCATTTTGGTGGTCTTCCAATGTGAATCTTACAACACTCCACAAGTATGAATTGTTCCCAATATAATTATAAATCTGAAAATTAAATATTAAAATAAAATCAAGATCATTGGGTACTTTAAATGATGTTAAAAACTATACAACAAAATAGTTCATTTTAATAAGGAATTACAATCATAATGTGAAATGATGTTCAAAGTGTAAAATGCACTAAAAATGGTGTTTATGAATAATAAAGCACATGAATATTATATATATTAACAATGAATATTAGCCTCATTTATTGTCTAATCAATTATAAATCTAAGATTTACACAATCATAAATGTTGTGATTAATGAAATTAAATTAAATAATATAGGCAATTTATAAGATGATGCAACCAAGCAATGATTGTCATGTGTCATTAATAATTAATTTAAACAATTAAGAACTAACTTGTGTGAAATTATTTCTTCATTGATTGATCTGATAACAGATCTACGTCATACCATCATTGTGTTGTAGGAATCAATAATATATTCCCTCTAGCGTTGATCCACATGCATTCCACCATTCTCCAAATATATTCATAGGAATCTCTAGAATCTAGCACAATAGATCTTATCACTTTCATCGTTCACCTTTGATCACTCTGATAATCACTTTCTAAGGATTCTCTTTGATCTCTCTTGACTTGAGAGTGAAAGCTGGAGAAATATCACTCTTCATTCTTAGGAGCGTCCATGGAGAAGGGATCTCTCTAGGGTTTCGAGAGGATTCTCCGGATTTTGTTGTGCACAAACGAAGAAAAATAATTGGATCTTTTGAAAAATAATATATTTGGGTTTATATACCGCTAGGGTTATAAATAAATAATTACACATGTACCATTTAATATTTATTTAATTCTTGTGGAACCCCATCTATATAATAATAATATTATTGTTATTATTATTTATTAACATGTGCTAAACTCCTAAATTAAATTAAATATTATTTAATCAAATAATATTCAATATATATTATTTCTCACAAGACTATTAAAATTGGTCCACCATTCATCCACAATATTATTGGGTCTTGAATAAAGATTATTTGTTTAATAAATAAATATAATTTTATTATTCACCAATAAATAAATAAATATTATATTCACTAGAATAGAAAATAAATATTTATTAAATATTCCACACATATCATATTCTCTCGAATAACTGGTGATGAAATATATGGGATGAATCAAACATGAATTATTATTAAACCACATGTGACATTAATATTTATTTAACTTGTTAAACAATAAATAATAATATAGTATGTAACTGATATTCTGGATACACTTAATGTGTAATCCTTTAAGCCTCTTTCTTAGTGGCATTATATGAAGTAGTCTAAAGTTCAAGGTTAGCATCTTGTAATACGGAAAGACATCAATATAGAAAGAAGTTAATGCCACAATGACATAATACCTCATACAGGCACTCATTATGTAATATAATCCCTTTATCACGATTTCTCTAATCAAGCAGGTTGCTTTCCAGTTCCATCAACCATGTGCTCAATGTCTCTTTCTTTGAATTTCTATAAATAGAACTTACCTATTGAACGTCATGACAATAAATTTATTTAAGATATATCATTTCCATCAAAGATTCTGAGATATAAAATTTTTTTTAAGAATATAAGGGACAAATCCTTTCTCACATTATTCATTAATGAAATATTACTTATGACGCACCAAACATATCCTACCTCACCCTGAACATATGTCTTCACAGTTTTCTTCAGTACATCAAAGTATGCGGCATATAATACTCATTAATAGTAATCTTAAAGTCTAAGGATCAATACACATGTCCGTAGATAGGAACATTCAATGACACATATAAATGTGGATTTCCTACAGGGGTCTCGTTCTCATAATATCCTACATTGGAGATTACAAAGGGTGTACACCATGAGAAGGTTCCCTGAAATCCTATGAGTCTCGACCCTTAAAGCCTGTATCATTTGTGTCCCTCAAATGATTTAATCTGACTATAAAACATATGTTTAAGAAAACTTTCATGACACTTCTGAGTTCTCATCATAGTAGAGAACTATTATGACCTTTCAATGTGACCACTACTCATAGGAAATTATAGCATGAAATTTCACGTAGTAGTATAATCATGATGTGATAAAGAGTTTTTTATATTCAAAACAATGAATATAGTTTATCATAAAATGCACAAAAGTGGGTTCTAGGGAAGAAAATCCAATAGAATTCAACTTTTACTAAATCCAACTGCTAACAATCTTCAGTCCGCTAGCTCTCACATGATACTGATGTTTCTGTTGAGATAGACTTTTAGTCAAGGGGTATGACATGTTTTCTTCTGTGATAATGATTCTTACCACAACATCACCCCTTTGACAAAAATCCATCAAGAGGTGATACTTTCAGAGTTTGTTCTTTGTCCATTGGTGTGACCTTGACTCTTTTGCAAGAGCTACCACTACCATTTTATCACAATACAATTTTATATGGTCTTTACTATTAGGTATAACATCAAGAACCTGAATAATGTTTCGTATCTAAATGGATTCCTTGACTGCATAAGAAGCTTCTATATACTCAGACTCCAATGTAGAATCAACAACAACTAGCTTCTTTGAACACTTCCACCTTACAGATCCTCCGTTGAGATAGAAAAAATATCTTGATCGTGACTTCAGATAATTCTGATATATTTGAAAACTAGCATTAGTATAACCCCTGACGACTAGCATCTCGTCTCCTCTATACACAGGGAACATAACTTTAGTTCTTTTCAGCTACTTGAGAATAACCTTAACAACAGACCAATGTTCTTCTCCTAGATCATCTTGATATCTATCTACCATGCTCAATACATAGACAACATCAAGTCTAGTACATAACATAACATAAATTATTAACCCTATCGCTAAAGTGTATGAGATATTACTCATTCTCGCTTTCTCCAATTGTGTTTGAGGACACATTTTCATAGAAATATGTATACCATGTGACAATGGAACCAATATTCTCTTGGATTGTTCCATACTAAATATATTTAGTATTTCATTAATGTATGTACTTGGAATTATTCCAAGTAGCCTCTTGTATCCATCATGAATAATCTTTATCCCAAGAATATAGACTAGTACACCTAAGTCCTTCATGTATAAACACTTGTTTAACCAATACTTAATAGACTATAATACCGGTATGTTGTTTCCAATAATTAATATGTTATCAACATATATTAATAGGATCTTGACCGAATTCCCACTAATGAAACAAAATTCTTTTACATAACTTCATCAAATCGAATGTTCCATGATATAGATTCTTACTTCAATCCATAAATGGATATCTTCTACTTGAAAATATTTTTTGGCATCACATGGAATCAAAAACCCTTTTGGTTTTGTCATATATACATCTTTCAGAAGTTTTTCATTAAGGAAAACGGTTTTGATGTCCTTTTTTCAAGTTTCATTGCCATGGTAAACTGTTATAACAAGTAGAATTATGAAGGATTTAAACAAGACAACTGGTGAAAATGTCTCATCGTAGTCAATTCCTTGATGTTTTATAAACCCTTTATCCACTATATTTTCTTTATAGGCATTTACTTTGCTATGTCCAATTTTCTCTTGAATATTAATTTGCATCCTACAGGCTTTGCATCAACTGGAACATCGAACAGAACCCAAATTTGGTTCTGATACATGGAATCCATTTCAGAATTCATGGCTTCTTATTATCTTGCATCATTTGAGTTCTTAGATACCTCTTTGTTTGATAGGGGTTCATCATTGTCAAATAATAGTGTGTCACCATATTTAGTGACTAGAAAACCATATATCTCTAGTTCCCCTACCTCTCTAGTGCTCTTACGCAGTACTTGTGTTTCAAGAAATATTCTTCCATGGGGACTTTTTTAATTGTTTCTGTACCAAATCTTATTTATCTTGAGTATCAACTTCATCAAATTCAATATTTCTCCAACTATCCCTTTTGAGGATTTGATACCTCTTAATAAAGATGATTTTCCTGAAAACAATCACTTTCTTGTCTGAGGAGTTGTATAAGCATCATGCCTTTGTTTCTTTATTATACCCTATAAAGATACTCTTTGTTCCCAGGGTTCTAGTTTGTTTTTTGAGAAGCCCTTAACAATTGAATAATATTTTAACTTAAATCCTAACTCTATAATTATTATTTTGTAACATGTGGTTTATTAAAGGTAATAATTTTATTTAATGGCTGGTATGCAATTAAATAATATTTTAACTCAAATCCTTACTCTATAAATAGACGGCTATATCTATTGTGTAAAGCATCCAAAATTGAGAATAGAGACTTTTTTTCACACAATTAATTCTCTCTAAATTCCTCCCTCTCTCCCTCTTACGAATGAGAAGTTAAAGAGAGATTACTTCAAGACCAATGAAAGAGCGATCAAGAACAAACAACACAAGACATTCGACTCATAGTGCTAGCACCCATAGATCAAGTAGTGATTCTTGAAGATAATAGGAGCATGTGTAGATCACTGCTAGAGGGATTCTATCCTTGGATCCTCATAGCATAATGAAGGTCATCCGAAAGGGTCAAATATGATGATAAACATTCACCAATGAAGAAAGTTCCTAAGACTATATATTTATTTCTTCAAATATTAAACAAATTAATTATAAATTTGAAATGCAAGATTCTTTCTATTGGTTTCAGGAAATGATTATTAAAAGAAATTTTAATATATCACCCCCTTCTGTATGCTTTCGCAGTGCCCGAAACCAACACATATCCCCAAAATAATAATGGAAGATCTACATGACTCATCGCTAACATCATTCCACTGTGGTGTGTAAGGTGGATGAGTTGAGAAAGAGTCCCTGTAAGATCCTAAACATCATAGAGGTAATTTATTGTTTAAATTTTGGTTTGAATCCCTTAAAGATGGAAAATTAAATGTTTATCTTGTGAGTGAGCAAGCTCGGAGTTGTTATGGGGGTTTAGGACACAAAAAGAAAAGGGAGATTGGGCCATTATGTGCTTGTTTCATGGTTAGTGGAAACCGTGCACCCAAACTATTCTAGCCAAGAGGAGGGGTGCATATTTAGGTAAACCATGCAAGGGGGAAACCCAAACTGTGTAGTCTTGGACAATGGCATTTTTCATGGTTGGTGCACGATTTGTCAAATCGTGAAAGCTCCCCATGTAGCTGTGTGACTTGGACCACTCTTTGATAGAGGCTAACACACGGTTTGCACACAGTTTAGAAAACTGTGTGGCCAAACTGTGTGTCTCATTAAATAATCACGCACCCTACTCTGATACCACTTGAAGGTTCCAGATGCAGTAGAAGCGTGTGATGGGTTGTAGCCAAATTTTCTTTTTTATCATGATTAATGATTAATTCAAGATTTACACAATGATAAACATCATGATTAATAGAATTAAATAAAATAATATAAACAATGGAAAAAATGATTAAACCAATTGAAAAACAATCAAATATTATATATAATTAATTTACGAAATTAAGAATGACCTTGAGTGAAATTATTTCTTCGTTGATGGATTTGAAAAAATATCTACGTCGTACCATCATTGCAATGTAGGATTCAATAATAGATTCCCTTTATTGGTGATATACATGTATTCCACCAATATTCAAATGTCACCATAGGAATCTCCAGGTTCTATCATGACATATCCTATCATTTTCTTCCTTCGCCTTTGATCACCCAAAGAGTCTGTTACAAAGGATTCTCTTTGATCTCTCTTGACTTGATAGTGGGAGGTGGATGAAGATGTATTTCCATTCTTGGGAGAATTTTTGGAGAAGGGATCTATCTAGGATTTCGAGAGGATTCTCTAGATTTTGTTGTGCACACCCAACGAAAATGAATTGACCCTATTGAAAAATAATATAATTGGGTTTATATACCACTAGGGTTAGAAATAAATAACTGCACTAGTGACATTTAATATCTAATGAATCCCTTCAAAAACCCATATATATAATAATAATAATATTGTTGTTGTTTTTTTACATGCACTAAACTCACAAATTAAATTAAATATTATTTAATCAAATACTATTAAATATATATTATTTCTCATCAGACCATTAAAATTGGTTCACCATTCCAAAATATTCATCGGGCCTTGAATAATAATTATCTATTTAATAAATAAATATCATTTCATTATTCACTAGTAAATAAATAAATATTATAATCTCTAAAATGAAAACTAAAAAGTTATTAAATATTTTTCTCACATAATACTCTCGAATAACTGGTGACAGAATATATACGATCAAGAAAACATGATTAATTATTAAACCACATCTGGGAATAAAATTTATTCAACTTGTTAAATAATAAATTATAATATATTATTTAACTGAGATTTTGAATATACTTAGTGTGTGACCATATAGGTCTCTTTCTCAGTGAAATTAGGCAAAGCATCCAAAAGTCCAATGTTAGCTTCTAACAATATGCCAAGTGATAAATGTATTTCATGCATATATTTCAGGGTATTTTAATGTATTAATTTGTGTATTTAAATGATGAATCTTGACAATTTTGGAACATATTGAATTGTTTTATGATTTTTTGCAGGAAATAAAATATATTTCAAAAAATAATGAAAAAGGGTGAATAATGGGGAAAAAGACACTTCACGTCGCGAACAAAGTGAAGTGGCATGACACCAGATTTTTGAAGCCAAAGAGGAGCTAGATTAATGTAGCAGAAAAGTAGAATTACACATTTTGAAACTTCATTACATTATGTGTAGTAACATTTAACAGCATGCCATAAACCGTGAAGCAAAGTCGTGATGAATTTCAAGTCATGAATCCATTACATGACGTGATTCAAAATTACATATCGTGTAGCCTTTTGAATTAAATTCCCACTTTTGGAACAAGTCGTGACATGATTACACATTTTGAAAGTCAATTACACATCGTGAGTCCTAGTTACACATTGTGAAAAGTGTCAATGTTAAAAATCTTCAAACAAGATTCACATGAGATTCATGGAGATTAAAAAGTCACGGAGGCAAACCCGAACTAGGATTACATGATGTGTAATCACATTATACATCATAAAATTTGTCAGGCAGATACCATATGAAGCTTATAAATAGAGGAGCTTCCAGCTACTGTGGAGTATTCAGATTTAGATACATAAGCTTAGAGCGAGAAGCTGCATTGCACAGGGCCCTCCCCGAGTATTCACTATTATCATTATGTATTTATTTCTTCTCTCATTCCCTCTAAACCTATAATCTCTAGGATGAGAGGGTGAACCCGCCTTGTGCTAGGGTGATCTAATAGAAAGGGAGATGTTCCATTGTATTGATTTATTTTCATTTATTCATGAATTTGGTTTGTGTGATTTCTTTAATCAATTCCTAATACCTTTCTTTTTGTTTTATCATGACCATTGATAATTTAATTAAAAATGAATTTCAAATTGCGCAACTGAAAACTCTAAAGTAGGTCTAACTATTCTCAACTTTAAGGGAAATCGGGTTTAAAAATGGCATCGAGAAAAACTTAATTCAACAACACCTTAAATTACCAGACCAAGGGAAATAAGGAATTACTGCGTCAAGAAGGGGATACCATGACCATTGGATCTTTCTCATACCAAATCTAACCCTAACCATGAGTCAATAATCCTATTTTATTAAATCCAATTTCACTCAATCCCCGAAATTACAAATCCCTGGAACGTTTCCAAAATCTATTTTCAATCAAACCAATCAATCTGCTTTTGTTATTTTATTTTGTTTTTTCAATCAAACCCAATCAAACCGCTCTTTTATAAATTTTTTCTTCAATTTAATAAAATAAATGTTTTGAAATTCTAATCAAGCTAATTTCAGTGTCCCTATGGATCGATCTCGATCTGTTACTTTACAACATTTTAATTAATTGAGTAGTATAGTTGAGTTTTTATAAATTTTGTTTTTTCATAGACCCATGGGGAACTAATGAAGCCATATGGGGATATCACCAAGGCACTCATATAGAAAGAACTTAATGTTTCAATGACATAATACCTCATACAAAAGCTTATTGTGTAATATAATCCCTTTATCATGATATCTTTAATCAAGTAGATTGCATGTTGGTGCCATCAACACAAGTTCTCGGTGTCTCTTTCTTTGAATTTCAAAAAATAGAACTTGTCTATTAAACACCATGACCATGAATTTATTTAGGATATATCATTTTCATAAAAGGACATGAGATATCAACTTTTGTTAAAGAACAGAATGAACCAATCATTTATGGAATTATTCAATAATTAAATATTACCTGTGAGACACCAAACATATCATACATGGCCCCAAATATATTTCATCATGGTTTTCATTAATACATCAAAATATGTGACTTATAATACTCATTAATAATAATCTTAAAGTCTAAGGATCAATACACACATCCACAGATAGGAACATACAATGACACATGAATGTGGATTTCCTACCGATGGGTCTCATTCTCATAATATCATACACTAGATTTTACCAAGGGCGTACATCATGAGAAGGTACCTCAAAGTCATACAAGTATCAACCACTAATAGCCTATATCATTTTTTCCCTCAAATGATTTCATTTGGCTATAGAATATATTTTTAAGAATACTGTCATGACACTTCTGGGTTCTCAACATAGTGGGGAACTACTATGACCATTTAGTGTGATAACTACTCTTAGGAAATTATCACATACTTTTTCATTCATAACAACAATCATGATATGATAAATAGTTTATAAATTTTCAAAACAATGAAAATAGATTATCATAAAGTACATAGAAGTTGTTCCTAGATCACCAACTCTAACAAGTGCATATACATGGGTGAGTAATCATACCCAGTAGGCTTTCCCAAAGAGACTTCTTAACACACTCCATTAAGACCATAAAAAAGTTAACTCGTAGTTTATATAAAACAAAATGTGATAATATCAAATCACTTTACCATAATAAATAGATTTCAAGAAAAACTATTGTTGGAACCACTTTGTGTATAAGGTTTTATTTGTTGTCAATAGTTGTCAATGCAGATCAAAATGAAGGTGATCATGAAATACTCTGATGAAGTAGAGGAGTGGTGATTCAGACGATTTTTGTACTGATTGGAAGTTCAAAAAACATGTGTCAAAGGTGATACATTGTTTAAAACAATGTAGAATGTGAGGTATAATCCATCCAAGGATGATTAAAGAAGAATGAGGTTTTTGGATGAAGTCCATGCAATTCCTCCTTATTGCATGGGAACCGTGGGCTTTGATGAATACCATGAAATTCCTCGTTATTGCATGAGACCCATGGGTTTGATGAAGACCATGAAATTACTCATGATTGCATGAGAACCATTCAAGAGACTTCTTGACGAATTGAATCAGTTTGCATGAAGTATATCATGACGGTTGATGAAGAAGACAATGTGCCAAGGATTGGAATTCTGCGATATCCATGCACATCACATTGAGAAGATGATGATGCTAAAGTTGTTCCTTCAAAGAATACATATCACAAGAGTGGAGGTTGTGATAAAAGCAGAAGAGTTGCTGAAGTATACAGATCACCAAGAAGAAGCATTGTTGAGGTGATCGTCCTTGTCGACAAAGCAAACAAACGACATACAAATTTTGTTGACAAAGGAGATTCCATGGCGGCACATCGAGTTTGAGGACTATGGATAATGATCCATGTTTTATTCATGGAACATCGACAAAGGAATGGATGATCTGGAGGTGGACTAAAAGAGCAGATACATGGTGGCGCCGTTTTCCAGTGTTTGCCAAATTTTTGGGGTCCAAAATTTGGAGGTTGGTGAGCCTCGCGAAAAGTGGATTTCCAGGAAGATCATAATTTAATATGGCAAAGGCATGAGTTTCGCGAAGATGGGATGCATGGACTGGATTTCGCGAAGACCAGAAAAATGGAGGCGGTGAGTCTTCGCGATTACGTCATTCTTCGCGATTACGTCAAGCTTCGCGAACGGCAGAGGCTGGAGAGCTTCGCGGCGAAGGCGCGAAGGAATGATGATGGTGATTCTTCGCGATTAAGTAAAGCTTCGCGAACGACAGAGGCTGAAGCGCATCGCGGCGGAGAAGGGATTTGCGAGGGATCTTCGTGGTGAAGGCGCGAAGGTATGTTGACGGTGATTCTTCGCGACTACGTCAAGCATCGCGAATGGAAAAGTGCCGTGGTGCTTCGCGATTTGAACAGAATTCCGGCGGAATCTTTGGAGCTTCGCGATTTGAGATGATGTGCCGTTGACTTCGCGCGGAAGGGTCGTGGGTCAGTGGAATCGCCTATAAATAGAGGCTTACCCCCTCAAGAGAAAGAGAGAGAGCTCTCAACGAAAAACCATTGCTCTCGGTTCGCAAAGGTCACTCGCGAAGGCAGTTTGCTTCGCAAAAGTTGAGCTTCGCGGCGGCTATCCTAGCTCTGCGAAAAGGATGCGCCCCGCGTTGGCTCATTGAGCTTCGCGAAGAGGCAGGAGCTTCACGGCGCCTTTCCCAACTCCGCGAAAAGTGTTCACCCCACATTGGTTGGGTGAGCTTCACGAATTGGAAGGAGCTTCGCGATAGCCAAGCATTGCGAAGGCTTGAGCATCGCGAGAGTGCTTCGCGATTGAGCTTCGCGAAAAGGCAGGGGCTCTACTCAGAATTACTTGAGCTTTCCAAAATTGGGAGTCGTGCGAAGTAGGGTACTTTGTGAAGACCCTTTCCTAAGGTTGTACACCCAGTGGACATGGGAAAAAGTAGAATTCATCAGTGGATGAAAATCTGTACTTCGATAGCGCATCATTTATTGAGAAATCACACAAGTGATTGTGATTCAGGAAAACAAGAACAGGGGATCTAGTGCATTCAGTCATTGCACTAAAGGAGGATTGAACAGTAAAGTGCATCAACTCTGAACTCTGATGCAAGCAAAGTCTCATGATGAACAGGAGACACAGAACTTCATGACTATCAATTGAAGATACCTTCACGTCTATAAACTGAGTGAGACTTCACCAACGGCAGTGAGCTATGGGGAGTCAACGGGAGTGACCCGAGGGAAGCAGTGAGCTATCCCTGAACCTTTGTAAAGGAAGTGAGCCTGGGCCAGAGTGACTGTGCCTGAAAAATTGTATCCGCAGCTAGTGAAGCATAGTGGATTTAGGTAAGACCGGAAACCTATCGGCGTATGCTCCTTGGACGTAGCCCTTAGTGGTGAACCAAGTAAAAATAGTTGCGTCAACTCTCTGCATGTGAATGTTTCATTGCTGATCATATCCATCATATAGGTTTAAGTTGTTCCTTCCAACGTGGGAACAAGATCCACGATTTAAGAAGAAAAAGTTGCCACCCTGATTCACCCCTCCCCTCTCAGGGTGTCCCGGGGTCCTACAAGTGGTATCAGAGGGAAAGGTTAATGTATGTTGGATATTCTCTAGTAATTCTATTGAGAAGAGGATTTGAGTTTCTTTCCTAAAGTCAACAATGAAGAGCATTCTTGATGATGTTTCTGAGAATACATCTACATCTAGCAAGACTATGACAAACAGGAAAAAGAAAGGGAAGAAGCAGCTAAATAATTCCCTCATATCCAAAGAAGATGCAGTGTCTTGTTCTCCATGCCATTCCAAAAATGAAGAAACATCAGGCATGGAAAGTATCGAGCAGGTGACTCAGAATTCTTCCAGAAGAAAGGATGACACCCCCAATTCACACTTTCAAGAAAAACTCAAAACATATCTGCATGATATTCCTGAAGAAAGGGCTGCTATTATTTGTAGCCTATTTCATTCTATGCAGGTTGAGATCACTCGACTTGAAAGGGAAGCCAACAATATGGAAAAGGGGCTGGAAAGAAAAGTTCTAGAAAGTATGAAGCTCACCAAATAGGTTAAAGTCTCTAAGGAAAACGAGGCAGTAAATAAGACTCTAAAAGAAAGGATCCATGCACTTGAAGCTGAGCTGAAGAAGATTAATGAAGTCAAGAATTTTTGTTTGGAAGAAACTTCCATAAAATTCAGGGAACTTGACTCTTTTTTACAAAACAAAGTTAAGATGCATGAAGATGAGGTTGAAATGTTGAAGAAGACTTGTGAAGAAAAGATGATCATGATTGAAAATCAGAAGATCATCCTCAATATTGTGGGTCAAAAATTGGAAGCTCAGTTGACCAAGATTGAGAACACACATATTGAGACTTCAAAAAAGAATGAAATGAGTGACGCTTGCACTCAATGTTCATTGGAGGAGTCTAAATCTGAAATCCCTCCAACATGTGATAATAAGATTATGACAACTCTTGATTATCCACATCAAGAATCAGTTGCTGCTGGTACTCAATGCTCACTGGAGGATTATATTGTCGAAAGACTTCCAACATGTGATAAGAAGATCATGACTTCACTCTTTGATCTATCACAAGCAACTGAGAAAGTGAAGGTACCATCCAAACCATCTTGCACACATATTTCTAAATACACACTTACAATCAGTGCAGGTGGGAAGAAAAGTTCTAAACAAGTATGGATGAGGAAAGGTGAGAAGAAGAAACCTACCACCATGGCTAGGGTGGATGGGAAGAAAAAGGAGGAAGTGGGTTCCTCAAATAGAGCACAAAAGATTAAGCAGATGGCCCAACAACTTAATACAGAAGACACAAAGAAGAAACGATTTTTGGGTCAATGTTGGTGCTGTAATAGATTTGGGCATTGTGCACTGGATTGTCTTTATAATCCCTTACATGGAAAAGCACAGAGAATGCCTATATCAAAGAGAAGGAATCCAGAGAAAAAGGAGCAACATTAGCAGGTCTAGAAGCATCTGTTTACTGCAAACAGATTTGGAATTCTTGATAACATCTGTGATGTATGCAATGGCTGCGGTCACAATGCAGGAACATGTCCATATCAACATTCTTTCACTGTTGAAAAGAAAAGAAGACCTCTGATGCCGTCAAATAATGAAGAAGCTACCTTGGGGAGAAATCAGAAGAATGTCGTGAACACACATTTCCCCAAGAAGATCTCAAGTAGGGAAGCTGAGAAGACCCAGGATTTTATATCCATGAAATTGAAGGGTCATTCATCCAAAAGAAACACTAATTGGGATGAATCTCGGATGAACCCATGTGGAAGACCTAAACTAGCTGCAAAAGTTCCAAATGACATATTGGACATCTGGCCAGAAGATTTGAAAAGAATAAGGAAACTTGAAGATGAGAAGGCCAAGGATGGTGACAAAGGAAAAGGAAAACTTTCACATGATGAAGACACGGTGCAGGAGAGATTCCAAACAAATAGAAACACACGTGTCAAAGAAGTTCTGTGTGAGAGATGAAAGAATTATGGTCACATTGCAAAAGGTTGCCTAACCTTAATACCAGAGCAAGAAGCAGTCCTTAAGAGCAGTAAGAATGTATCATTCATGATGGCTGCTAAGCAGAACAATTTTTCACACAAAGCAGAAGAGAATGTGAATAGAGCCATGCCACACCAACAGATGTCGGAACATATGTTTAAGTGTGTAGGCATGAAGATTGGAGCGAACAAAGGAACATGGTTGAGAAAAGAACCTCAACCATGCAGGTCTTGCTGATGAAGCAAAGAGGATCCACCTTATTCCCGTAATCATTTGTGTATTGTATTTGTGCTAACAATGCAGGGAATTGAAGGTGAAGCATACTCTCAGGGGGAGAACCTGAGAAGTAGTGAATGATGTCAACTCTTGATAGCAAAGCTGAAGAAGTTTCCATCCTTAGTAGATTCTTCAATTTATATTCAAGGATTATGATGATGAAGGATCACTCTTGATGAAGATAATGAGGAGTGTTTCCCTTGAGGGGGAGAAAAATGAAGAAGCTTCCATAATCACTGTTTCAATCAATATCAACTCCAGGTGGAGTCAAAAGTAGTTATTCTGTGAATTTCTTGAAGAACACACCAATGGAGAAGGTATGTCATATCTCAATCTCTATCCCTTGGTTTCTCAGATCAAAGATTATTTTACAAAGGGGGAGTAACTGAATTGATCAGTGACATAAAGAGAATGGAAGTGCTCCGAGGTCTCTTATCCTGCCAATTTCACTTGAATATTTTTTATCCACATGCTGATGTGATTGCAGGAGTTTCAGGTTGGTTTTTCTCTATCATAGTGATTTTTCTTATGCCTGAAATAAAAGTGGTAACCCCTTGAAGACAAGATACATGAGTTCTCATCTCATGTTGGTATCATGATCTGTGAATAATGGACAACATTGTTGACTTAATCAAATCCTCTTGTTTTCTACATCGAGCATTGCTCAAGTAGACTTAGAGTGAAATGATTAATGAAACTTTGCTTAAGTGAGTATTGATACCCTCCCTACCATGCGCTTTGTATTTCTTGTCAATAAGGGGGAGAGAAAGTGAAATGAAGAATATTCTCATTTTGACATCGACGGATTCATTTCAGAAGATTTTTAAGGTATTGACAACAAAATAAAAAGGGGGATATTGTTGGAACCACTTTGTGTATAAGGTTGTATTTGTTGTCAATAGTTGTCAATGCAGATCAAAATGAAGGTGATCACGAAATACTCCGATGAAGTAGAGGAGTGGTGATTCAGACGATTGTTGTACTGATCGGAAGTTCAAAGAACATGTGTCAAAGGTGATACATTGTTTACAACAATGTATAATGTGAGGTATAATCCATCCAAGGATGATTAAAGAAGAATGAGGTTTTTGGATGAAGTCCATGAAATTCCTCCTTATTTCATGGGAACCATGAACTGGATTTCGCGAAGATGGGATGCATAAACTGGATTTCGCGAAGACCAGAAGAATGGAGGCGGTGAGTCTTCGCGATTATGTCATGCTTCGCGATTACGTCAAGCTTCGCGAACGGCAGAGGCTGGAGAGCTTCGCGGCGATGAAGGGCTTTGTGAGGGAGCTTCGCGGCGAAGGTGCGAAGGAATGATGATGGTGATTCTTCGCGATTAAGTCAAGCTTCGCGAACAATAGAGGCTGAAGCGCATCGCGGCGAAGAAGGGCTTTGCAAGGGAGCTTCGCGGCGAAGGCACGAAGGTATGTTGGTGGTGATTCTTCGCGACTACATCAAGCTTCGCGAACGGCAAAGTGCCGTGGTGCTTCGCGATTTGAACAGAATTCCAGTGGAATCTTTAGAGCTTCGCGATTTGAGATGACGTGGCATTGACTTTGCACGGAAGGGTCGTGGGTCGGTGGAATCGCCTATAAATAGAGGCTGACCCCCTCCAGAGAAAGAGAGAGAGCTCTCAAAGAAAAACCATTTCTCTTGGTTCTCAAAGGTCACTCGCGAAGGCAGTTTGCTTCACGATAGTTGAGATTCGCGGCGGCTATCCTAGCTCCGCGAAAAGGTTGCACCCCGCATTGGCTCATTGAGCTTCGCGAAGAGGCAGGAGCTTCACGACGACTTTCCCAACTCCGCAAAAAGTGTTCGCCCCGTGTTGGCTCGGTGAGCTTCGCGAATTGGCAGGAGCTTCGTGATAGCCAAGCATTGCGAAGGCTTGAGCATCGTGAGAGTGCTTCGCGATTGAGCTTCGCGAAAAGGCAGGGGCTCTGCTCAGAATTACTTGAGCTTTCCAAAATTGGGAGTCGTGCGAAGTAGGGTACTTTGTGAAGACCCTTTCCTAAGGTTGTACGTCCAGTGGATAGGGGAAAAAGGAGAATTCATCAGTGGATGAAAATCTGGACTTCGATAGAGCATCATTTATTGAGCAATCACACAAGTGATTGTGATTCAGGCAAACAAGAACAGGGGATCTAGTGCATTCATTCATTGCACTAAAGGAGGATTGAACAGTAAAGTGCATCAACTCTGAACTCTGATGCAAGAAAAGTCTCATGCTGAATAGGAGACACAGAACTTCATGACTATCAATTTAAGAGACCTTCACGTCTATAAACTGAGTGAGACTTCACCAACGGCAGTGAGCTAGGGGGAGTCAACGGGAGTGACCCGAGGGAAGCAGTGAGCTATCCCTGAACCTTTGTAAAGGCAGTGAGCCTGGGCCAGAGTGACTGTGCCCGAAAAATTGTATCCGCAGCTAGTGAATCATAGTGGATTTATTTACGACCGGCAACCTGTCGGCGTATGCTCCTTGGAGGTAGCCCTTAGTGGTGAACCAAGTAAAAATAGCTGCGTCAACTCTCTGCATGTGAATGTTTCATTGCTGATCATATCCATCATACAGGTTTAAGTTGTTCCTACCAACGTGGGAACAAGATCCACGATTTAGGAAGAAAAAGTTTCCACCCTGATTCACCCCTCCCCTCTCAGGGTGTCCCGGGGTCCTACAACTATAGGGTCCTAGCCTGACTCACTCAGACTAGTACCTGAATAGGTTTTCTAATAGTTGGAGTTAGCTGAGTCGGGATGTTACAAAGTGGTATCACAACATCGGGTATTTTCTTTTGATTTACTATTCAGGAAAGGTAGACATCCGACTAGAATGTGTCAGAACTTGGTAATGAGCCCATGCATGGAAGTACCTAACCCATGTGTAGAGGAAAACCCATGTTTCCAGAGATGAGGTTGATGTTCATATGGTCCACTTGTTATAGTTGGATGTTATTTAACTATAGGATATACACTTGTTGGGAGATTCATTTTGGGCTTATATGACATGAGATTGTGTATGAATGCATCATTTCAGGCATGTGGGGATTATTGTGACATGCATCCTATTAGACACACATAGAAAATCATGTTATAGTGTGTTTCCTTGAAATAGAATGATTGGGTTATGGGGAATAAAATGATTTTTTGTTTCTCTATAGTTTTAAATACTGCCTAATAAAGAGGGTTGACTATTTTAAATTGAAATATGTTGAGTATATTTGAAAAATGGTTTCACCCTGAGTTAGCCAATGGCCCTGGATTGGAATTATTGTGTTTTGTGACAGTGTTGGACTTATATCCATTAAGATAGTGTATGTGGAGTGGCTTGATTATGTCTAGTCATGACCCCTCATTTGTGAAATTGTGTGAATTATATGTTATGTTCCCTGAAACATGTGTTTGGAATTGTAAATGGATGCCCCCACAAAGACATTTTCCAGTAGGGTGACAAGAGAAAATTGTAGAGAATGCACATCTGGTAGTGGGGCCATAGCCTCTATTGGTTCTGGGTGATAGGGTGGGATAGAAGTTTTGGGATAATTTTACCCACTTTATACTGTTTATGGAGAGAGATCTAGTGTGGGATACATCGAGCATGTTTTATCTAATTAGAGATTTCTAGGTGAAACATCCTCCGACATTCACTAGAGAGGGTGGTCTCAAGATAGCTGAGTTCTGGATTAGTCTATCCAAATGATCACGAACTATTTAGAGACTCATTCAAATATGAGAGTTAATTTGGTGGCTTATATGTTACGGGGACAGTGAAGCGATGTTGGAATATTCAAAGTCAGGGATGACTAGCTATAGAGAATGAATTGGAAGGAATTTCATGAGAAGTTTTTGGAATACTTTTACCCAGATACCTCGTGTCATGACCCAACCCACCAGGGCTCGCTTGGCCGAAGGTAAGCCAAGTGTGACAACCCCAAGCCCACATCCAAATAGATAGGGGATGATATCAGGTATTTATAAGGTTTAAACTATAATGGGAGACCTTATCTTAAATTACATGTATGAATTCACACAACCATATCCATGAAAAAATGTAGAGGAATTATAAAAGACCGCAACATCTAGAGTATAACCATGCATACAATAACTGTTAAGGAATACATCAGAGTAAAAAAATATAAAATCAAAGCCTAAAGGAAAAAAATACATGTACAACAAGAAATGAATTCCCAACCTGAAAAAAACTGGAAGGGGGAATTTGAGGGAACCCATATCTTGATCTCCATTTCTAAACAATGAAGGCAATAAATGAACCCAAGTATCACTATGCTCCACCAAATTCAATGATGATCTATTTTTCATCTGCATAATACATGACACATGTGGGAAGAACTCGTGCAGGGGTGAGTATATACATACTTAATAGAACACCTCAGAATCCAAAAAGGGGGAAACAAAAAGATGAAAAAGTAGATGGCTCAACCCACAAGGGTTTTTCAATCATAACATGAGACAAAACCATAATAACCCAAATATTCTTGAAGATAATCCCAAATTATATACAAAAAGGATCTCCATATTCACATCCCAGCTAAGAATGATGAGTCATTATGTAGCTCCAAGGGTCCATCTCTGATGCACAACATCATGTGAAAATGTTCCAACATCCATGTGGAGGGCCCACACCTCACTATTTCTATTAACAGCTAAGGGGTCGCTATCTCCATTTGTGGTTTCACATCACAACATAAGATACAGATCAGAGGGATTACACCTTGACACTACGCTCCACAGCTATGGGGGAAACATATCAAGTGGAGGACCCATGTTTTGGTGTGTCCAGTGGGTTCCACATAGTAGATAGAGGGACCCACACCTTGATAGACAGGGGTACCACTTGGCAGATAGAGGACCCTTTCCCTAGTGCATTGGGGGGGGGGAGGGGTACCACATGATAGATAGTGGAACCGTACCCTAGTTCATTATAGGGGTTCCACTTAGTAAGAAAATGACCTATGCTCTGGTGTAATAGAGGGTTCCACTCATAAGATAAAGGACCTATTCCTTCTTGTGACATGGGGGTGCCACTAATAGGATATAGGAATCACGGCCTAGTGAGATAGGGGGTTCCATTTAGTGTTTAGAGGAACTGAACCCTGGTGCAACTGGGTGGTTCCACTCAACTTGAGTGGAGAGCATGGGGGACTTTCACCTTAGTGCGACAGAGGGTTACCAACCCCAACATCTCTCTGATGATCCTCCCCGATCACTTCTATCATTCAAGAGACTCCTGATGAATCATCATGCTCACAAAACCTCACATAATATCACAAAATTCACTATGAGGGCTACCATTTCGTTCTATGCAGAAAAATACTCAGTATAGGCTAGTAATGGGCCAAAATACGAGTCCTGAAGGAGATAAGGAAGCTAAAAGATTGTGGGGAAATACACAGTGTATGTCCTTTCCATGTCTCCTTGGTGTGTTCTCCCCTGGACATGGCTTGGGAATCCATGTCATAATTCACAGGGTGTACATGTGGTATATGATGTGTCTCGACCACCTGGTGTTTCGAAAACATCGGGAGTCACACAATATAGGTTTGCAGGTGAATAAAACACAAAAACAAAAGAAGAAGAAGGAAATGAAGATGGAAATAATGATTTTTGTAGTTCAGGAATAATCCTTATGTCCATGGAGAGGCAAAATTACTTCACTATGAAATTTGGGAGCATAGTTTTAAGGAGATCAGAGTTTTACACACACTGAGAAACCATAGTTCAGATGAGATAATAAAGAAGACGAAACACTCTATCACCTACCACAGAGTATGTCCATTGTTCTACAATGAATGCTGGCTGGAATTCCACACTGCTATAGTGCTGCAACCACCCATGTTCAAGATGATATTGTGACTGGTGGTATGAAGTAAACAGAGATACAATACAACTAACTCCAAATTCCGATCTGATATTGTATTCGTTCCAATATTATTCACTACTATTGTGCCTTATTGGTGTCACATGGTGAGATTTTCTATAGTCTTTTAGATTTGTTATCGTTCCTTAGAAATTGAGTCTAGGGCCTTTTACCTCTAGACCCCCAGAGTAGGGGTGCATTGCCCCCTGAAACCCCCAATGAGCTCACTGTGGAGCTCCACCTGCAAGAGTTGTAGCCTTATGTGTAGTATGGGATGCAATAATTCAGCCCAACATCATCCAAATGGATCATGTGACACAAATACAACAGATGGGGCTTGCTTGTGTCCTCCTAGAATGTTCCTATGAGAATTATCCATGCCTGTGTACCATAGACATGCCTGAGTACATGGTCATGCCTGTATATTCTGGCAGTGCCCGTCTATCGTGACCATGCCAGAGTGCACAACTATGCTTGTGTATTCTGGTTGTGGCTTGTGTGCTAGGATGTTTCCATGCCTGTGTACTCTCAGAGTACATGCTTAGCCACTTTCACTAGGTCACGGTGTGTATAATTCCATACACGGTGTGTGATATTTATCTCTGCCAGAAACTCTAGTTGTTGTGGCCAGGGGACTACACAATGTTTGTTCCTCCGAGATACACGACGCATAGTCAGGAAATTTTTAGAAACCGAGTTTCTTCACATGGATCTCAGATTCTCCATTCCCATTGTAGTTAATGCTTGTTTTACCACTCAATTTCCCCAAAATCGATGGAAACATCACCAATCATCGATTCCCAACCTCCCGTTGGTGGAAATAAGATGTTTGATAGCCCATACGAAGCTTCCACACATCCCGTAGTGCCTCCCATCGTCGCTCTGGATCCCCAATTCCCAAATCCATCACCCACATCCTGCAACATACCTCGATCCATCTGCAAACCATCACTTAGTACATCGTTCTCTTAGTTGGCATGAATATGGGGGTTTGATTGTGCTCGAACCCCTCCAAACAATGTCGAACCACAACCCCATGCACCAAAGATCATAATATGAGGAAAGAAAGGGTGAAACATGACACAATGAACAATGTTGACAATCAAGATTCCATAATATTTAATCTGGTTCATGCAATTCATGGGATTGATGATAAATTAAGTATATAATCCAAAATCCATACTCAATAATAAAAAAGGGCATAAACCATAAAATAAAATGCCCTACCATGAGTTTGGATTGATCACTGATGAAGAACGGTCACAGTCAAAGTCGTTGGTGAGATCCACTTACCCCGTTAGCGTAAATGATCCCAGCAATACCGATCTGTTAGACCACGATTGATCATCCCATGAAACTCTTCTCCATATATCCTCATCAACTATATAGGGTTATGAATCTAATGCTAGGATTGTCCCATAACAAGGTTTAAATAGGAGGAAGCTATGTCATGGATAATAAGTTAATTAATTTACCGATCCTCTCATGACCACTTTTTACCAAAAATGATTCTAACAAAGGTTATGTCATGCTTAGGGTAAAACATTCATTCTAGATTTAATAGCAGTCTCTGAATCCCCATCGGAGACACCATTTGGGAGTTATTCTGTTATTTAGGAAAAAACCATCTCGTGTGTGATATAATATATTTAATATTTTTATTATATTAATAATAGGCCTCTCCAGGTCCCAAAATTCTGCACTGACTCAGAACATGACTTAGAAACTACTCCTTAAAATATCCCAACGCCTTACATGGAAAAAATAGAGTCGTTAAATTCTCCCCACCTTCAAGTATTGTTGTATAAAAGGGAAAAACTCCACTCACAAGTGAGGATACCAAGCTTTCATATAAAGACCAATACATTATATACATGGTTAATATTTCAAAATTGAATCATAATTATTACAACATATAACAAAACCATGAAAGGACCGTATAGGTATAGTGTCTTTAGAAACTGGGAAACATAAAAAACTGGTTCATAAATCATCTACATTGTCTCCCTTTTATTTCATCATATCTATAGTCCCTTTTTGGCATGTCTTACTTAATAACCTTCTTCCCGACTTGGGGAAAGAAAAAATACAAAAGGGTGAGCTCAAATACTCAGTAAGGGTAAACAAAAGAAATATCAATCACATCAAATTTATAAGAACATAACATTTTGGAAATCTTACCCTGCAAAAGAGATCATAATTTCATAACATGGGATAAATCATGGTAGTGAAATGTAATCCCAATCATCATAACTTAAAACACGAAACTTTGTGGCATACACACATAATCATAGAGAATCATTTCTTATTAGTCAAGACTCATATCCAAGACTATCTTAGTGGACAAAGTCCATTTCTGAACCGAGTTCACACCTCGTTTCAGTCCTGTTTCACTAAACCAGTTTAACCTGCTGTTCCAGCCATGTCTATCTCATGAGATATAAAATCTCTAACCAATGAATTGGAGGGAGATATAGGTCCCACCCATCTTATAATGATACCATTCTTATGTTTTCCACAAAATCATAAACCGTACATCATAGCATAACCCATGTAATAAAAATGGGAATCTTAAACATCATGACATCATAAAAAAATTCATATAAAAATATTTCCATCAAAAAATAATAAAATCAATGTAATAATAGTGATAGAAATAGAACCCTATATTATCTTAGATGGAAAATAATTTTGATAAAACACTTGATCTCCATTCTTGAGGAAAATATCCTTTCTAATTCAAAAACATTTTTCCTTTCCTAACTTGTCATACAATTTTAAACTAAAAGAAGTTTATTAAAAATAAACATGAAAACATGTAAAGGAATATTCTTGGAAATAATGTTTTAAAAATCCATTCATGCCGTATAAGTTTAAAAAAACATTCTTCTCGTACTTTTTTCGGAAAAGTCAAAAAGTACCTTGTACGAAAAATGACAAAAGATTCCTTTCATATCTTTTACTAAAAACTCACTAAAGGGTAAAATTGGATTTAAAAAATTGTAGGTGGATGGAAATAATATTAAATATAGAGGAAACATGTATGTGGATGATAAAATACACCCCATTAAATACCAAAGTATAAACAATCTCGGATAAAAATGAGATTGTGATATTTTCCCTTACCTTAGGTCCGATATGCTTTGTACGTGTCCGAAACTCCTGTATAATGATTTAAATATTGTTATTGACTTATTCCAGAATCATAATTATTGTTATGATATCATATATGTTCATATTCTTAGCTTCTTATTAGTAATATTTCATTACTACTTGTTATTCGGGTGTTTATTAATTTTTGTTCTTATGCGTGTTTTGTCAAATAAATTTGTATTCCTCTTTATAGGATATAGATACATCATTTACATAATGGTATTAGTGTAATATATATCATATTAATTCATTCAATTCATTTATATAATCATTATTCAATGAAGATCATATAGAACGACTCGCATTACATCGTGGAGACGGTAGGCCGTACGTACGCACGAGCGATGATATCGTTCCCATGATCATGGAATTGTATTGAAGTGTATGTATACTATTTCAGAATCAATATCACTTTACAATAATCATATATAGTTATTCTTTACACCATTATACCCATCCAAGTAAGGTGGTGGTGGAAAATAGATTACACCATGGCGTGGAGACGGTATTCTGTACGTACGCACACGTGTTGATTTCGTTTTCCATAGGAAGGATAAGAGGTAAAATAGAGTTGTTTAATATTTATAATAACATATAAGTATATGAGGGATACTGATTTTATTAACTCATAATGAAACAACTAAAGAATAGGTAGTATAAGAAGAATGGAACTTGAAGAAAATGGTAGAAGGTATTACCTCTTTCTCGAAGTGCCTCCTTTAAACTTTTTCTTAAGGCAGTATAGTTGGTCTTTTGATAAGACCAGTACCTCTAGTAGGTTTCTAAGGAAGTGGGTAAGTGAAATGGGCAGGGGTTGGCCGATCTTGAAGGCTCAAATTGGTGTGAGGAAGAGAGGGAGGAGGTGCCCTTTTATAAGGAAGGAGAGGGGAACCTTTGGAAAGTGTGGAAATATTATTTTATTATAAACTTATCTTCGGTTTCAAAAGGTCCAAAAATCATTAAAGATAAAGATAAGATGACTCATAGTCGAAATAAAATCATCCAATCAGAATTGGACATGTTTTTGAAAATATTATAATCATTATAATCTTATTTATTTAAATCATTTATTAATGAGGTAAATAAATCATCATTTTTGTGTCATAAATAATTTAATTTATTTGGTGTCTAAAAATTATAAAGAAAATATAATTATGTAGGAAATCTTTTTATATTTCAAATTAATATTTATAGTCTAAAATATAATTTATATAACCCCTTATAAAAATTAATTACTAAATGAGTTTTGTTAATGTCAATTTTGTCTTTACATTAAATTAATTAATCCAAATTGTCATTGTCACTACCAAGTGACTCAATGGGGTCCCAAAATCGACCCAAAAATTCCCATGGTGGGCCACAACTCATCCAATAAGGTTAGGAGAAGTGTCAAGGTATTTTTGAATTATTATAATATTCTTTTAACCTTGAATTACCCTATTTACCTTTAACCGTAGTAAATAAAAATTACTGTAGTTACTATTCATAATATCAAAAAAATAAAAGTAACCTATTAACATAATTTGGACCCACTGATTCCAAATATGGAATCCATTTTTTCAAAATTAAAAACACAGAAGTTGCAGTAATTAATTTAAAATTAATCCTGTTGTTAAGCAAACGGGTTTTAAAAGTTAAAACATTGCCAAAAATTGAAATGTTTTTACCTATGAATTCAATGTAAAATTAATGCTAATGACATACATTATATTAAATGGTAAAAATATATTCTATTTATACTTTAAAAACATTAAATATTATAATTTAACCATATAAAGTATTGCGATGAAAAAAGTTGTTTTTAATTAAAATATAGCGTGTTTTTACTATTCATTAAAATATGAAAGTTATCAGAATAATATGAAAAATTTATCCAAAGTAAATTTTTATATCTTGATTCTAAAGAAGAATTTTATTTTTTCAAATTGAACTTATAAACTTGTCAAAAAACTAGATTTAATGTGGGTGCGCCATCAAAAGGCGGTAAAACTGCATTTTTTGAAAAATACTTCTTTTATCCAAAAAACTGATTTTGTTTTCATACCTCATTCTAGAAAATGTATAAGTTGAATTAAAATGTTATAAAATTCAAAATTCAGTTAATACTATTCATAACGGCTAGTATTATAATATATCGTTGTTTAGTGAAACTCAGTATTGCGTACGACGCAAGCCCTCGAGGAAGGCCGCGATTTCATGTAAAGCAAGCCAAGCTAGTGTTGTGTGTAGTGAAAGATTCCTTTGATGATTTATATAACATAAAAACAAAATATTTCACATAAAAGTCTCGGGTGTTACATTCTACCCCCCTTAAAATGAATTTCTCCCTCGAAATTCGTCACTTCGTAACAAACAGATGAGGATACCTCTCCCTCATCATATCCTCAAGTTCCCATGTAGCTTCTTCTAATTGGTGGTTCCTCCATAAAACTTTCACCAAGTGAGTGGTCTTGTTCCGTAGGACTTTTTCGCTACGATCCAGAATCTCTATCGGCTATTCTTCATAAGAAAGATCTTGTTCCAGTGGTACAACTTCTGAGCTGAGTACATGTGAAGGATCAGGTATGTACTTTCTCAGGAGAGATACATGGAACACATAGTGAACTTGAGATAGATTCGATGGAAGCGCCAATCGGTAAGCTACCTTCCCAAAACGATCCATAATTTCAAAAGGACCGATATATCTAGGGCTCAACTTTCCCTTCTTTCCAAATCTCATGACCCTCTTCCAGGGAGATATTCGTAAGAACACTTTATCTCCCACTTCAAACTCTAAGTCTTTTCTTCAGTTGTCAGCATAACTTTTTTGTCGACTCTGAGCTACTCTTATGTGTTGTTGAATAGATATGACCTTTTCTTCCATCTCATCAACAAGATCAGGTCCTAATAGCTTTCTTTCCCCAACTTCATCCCAGCAAGTTGGAGTCCTACATTTTTTTCCATAGAGAGCTTCATAAGGAGATATCTGAATACTGGAGTGAAAGCTATTATTATAAGAAAATTCCACCAAAGGTAGGTGTTGATCCCAACCACCTTTGAAATCCATAGAGAAAGCTCTCAACATATCTTCTAGATTTTGAATTGTCCTCTCAGACTGACCGTATGTCTGAGGATGATAAGCAGTGATGAAACTCAACTCTGTATCCAGAGTATGCTGAAGACTTCGCCAGAACTTTGAGGTAAACCTCAGATCCCGATCAGATATAATAGAAAGTGGTACTCCATGCAATCTTACCACTTCCTTTACATATATCCTGGAAAGCTGATCTAGAGAGAAATCCTCTCTAATAGAAATGAAGTGTGCAGACTTTGTAAGACGATCAACTATGACCCAGATAGAATTATTGCCTTTGGATGTTTTAGGAAGTCCATTGACAAAGTCCATAGTGATGTTTTCCCATTTCCATTCAGGTATGGGTAATGGTTTTAACATCCCCTTAGACTTTTGTCTCTCAGCTTCAAATTGCTGACAAACCAAGAATTGAGAGACATATTCAGCAACATCTATTTTCATGCCATCCCACCAGAAATACTCTTTCAGGTCCTTATACATCTTCGTGCTTCCAGGATGAATAGAGAATGAAGAACTATGAGCCTCATCCAGCAGCTCCTTCTTTAATTCTGGGATGGGAGGAACAAAAACCCAATTCCTGAACTTTATTATCCCATCACAATCAAGGTTGAATTCAGGAACATTTCTCACCTTCTTTTGTAACTCGACATCTTCTTTCTGCGCCTCTTTAATCTTTACATGTATAGATGGTTGAACATTCATTTGAGAAAGATACGATTTTTCCCCTTCCATTATAATTCCAAGATCCATCCTTTGTAAATCCATAAATATTGGATCTTTTGTGATCCTCATCATGGATAAGCTATCATGGTCTTGTCGACTTAATGCATCTACCACCTTTTTTGCTTTCCCAGGGTGGTAATGAATTGAGCAATCGTAATCCTTAATCAGCTCCAACCATCTTCTTTGGCGCATATTCATCTCCTTTTGTGTGAAAATATACTTTAAACTTTTATGATCAGTATAAATGTCACACCTTTCTCCATAAAGATAATGCCTCCAAATATTTAATGCAAAGATTTCCGCAGCTAACTCCAAATCATGAGTTGGGTAATTTTGCTCATGGATTTTCAACTGTCGTGAGGCATAAGCTATCACCATATCGTTTTGCATAAGAACACACCCCAATCCCTTCTTGGATGCATCACTGTAGATCACAAACCTTTCTCCACTACAAGGCTGTGTGAGCACAGGTGCACTAGATAACCTTCTTTTCAACTCCTTGAAATTCTCTTCACATTCCTCTGTCCAAACAAACTTAACTCCTTTCCGAGTCAACTTGGTGAGTGGATTAGATAATCGTGAAAAATCTTTCACAAAACGTCGATAATATCCAGCCAAACCAAGAAAACTTCGGATCTCGGTTACTGTTGTTGGTCTCGACCATCTTTTGATAACCTCTATTTTTGCTGGATCCACAGATATCCCCTTTTTTGAGATTATGTGACCCAAAAATGCAACTTTTTTAAGCCAAAATTCACACTTGGTAAATTTGGAATAAATCTTCTCCTTTCTCAGGGTCTTTAATACAATTATCAAGTGATCTTCGTGTTCTTCCTTGCTCTTTTAATAAACAATAATGTCATCTATAAAGACTACCACAAACTGATCAAGATAGTCTCTAAAGACTCTATTCATCAGATCCATGAAGATAACAGGGGAATTAGTAAGACCAAATGGCATCACTATAAATTCATAGTGTCCATACCTTGTACGGAAAGTCGTCTTTGGTATATCCTCCCTTTTGACCATTAATTGATGATACCCTGAACGAATATCAATCTTGGAGAAGTATTGAGCTCCGCGTAGTTGGTCAAATAGGTCATCAATGCATGGGAGAGGATATTTGTTCTTCATAGTGATCTTGTTAAGTTCTCGATAATCAATGTAGAGTCTCATTGATCCATCTTTCTTCTTAACAAACAGAACAGGTGCTCCCCAAGGTGATGGACTAGGGCGTATGAATCCTTTATCAAGATTCTCTTGGAGTTGCTTCTTCAATTCCTGCAACTCAATTGGGGCCATTCTATAAGGTGTCTTTGAAATAGGCAAATCACCCGGTACGAGTTCTATTGAAAACTCAACTTCACGATTTGGTGGAATACATGGAAATTCCTTCGGAAAGACATCGTCAAACTCCCGTACAATGGGAATATTCTTAATCTTGAGTTTCTCACCAACCATTTGAGATAAATAACCTTCATTTAGTGGGATCAAGACCCATAATATGGAAGAAATTTCCACTGGAAGGTTATGTTCATCCTTGCATTGATAGACGATCATAGATTGATCTGGAATATGAAATGTGACTTCCCTTATTTGGCAATTGATATGAGCTCTATATAAAGAAATCCAATCCATGCCAAGAATCACATCAAATTCCACTATAGGAAGGATCACAAGGTTTGCAGGAATCACTTTCCCACAAACTTCAATCGGATAAGAATTATAAACTTTTGATGCGACCGTTGTGCCATTAGGAGTTGTCACAGCCAACTCAACATCAAATTGTTGAGGTAATACGGTTATATCCTTAGAAAATTCTTTAGAAATAAAAGAGTGGGTGGATCCAGAATCAAATAAAACATTTTCTACTTTAGAGTGGATGGTAAGTGTACCTCTCACCACTTCGTTGTCGTACTCCGCATCGCCGATAGTAATTGCATGTGAATTTCCTTTGTCTTTGGCCTTAAGAGTTTGTTGACATCGATCATCATCATCAAACCTTGGATTTGGGCATTGATTGGCATAATGCTCCATATCCTTTCACTTGAAACATTGAAGTGTAGTAGGTTCATTCTGTGTATGCCTTCCTTTGTTTGCATCATTAGACGTATTCTTCCCATTATTTCGACATTCAATTGCCCGATGACCTTCTTTTCCACACTTATAACATTTGCTTGTCCCCTTAAGACAATTTCCTCCATGTTTCTTTCCACAATTTAAGCATAAGGGAAAACTCATCTTCTTTTCAGTGTGGTCTTTAGATTTTCTTTTGAATTCCATTTTCCTCTTCTTATCAAACTCATGTGACTGATGGGTTACACCAATCTCCATCTCAACCTTGAGAGCACATCAAACAATTTCCTCGTAGCTATTGAAGTCCCTTATGGATAACGTCCTTCGAAGACTCGGTTTTAAGCCACTAAAGAATCGATCGATCTTACTCTCAGGTTGGATAATAATTCTGGAAGCATACCTTGCAAGTCTTGTAAAATTTGCTCCGTAGGTACCAACGGATTCATCATCCTTTTTCTTCAGTTCAAGAAACTCCTTCTCCATCTTTGTTTGAAGAATACTAGGGAAATACTTATTGAAAAATAAGTTCTTGAACTCGTCCCATTCCATGGACTCAATTTCATCCCTTTGCCTCATATTCTTAATAAGATTCCACCATTGATCAGCATCACCATCCAAACGATACACTTCTAATATGACTTTATCATGTTCAGAACATTGAAGAACTGAAAATATCTTTTTAGTGGTACTGATCCATTGTTCAGCCACAAATGGATCAGAAGACCTGCTGAATGAAGGTGGACGCTGCCTCGTGAAGGATTCAACAGAATGTTGCTCCTTCCTTTGCTCATTTGGATGTCCTGAATGATTTATATCTTGAGAAAGTTGTGTGAGCATGGATACAAGATGTTCCGTTCCAGCTCCCATATCTTTTGGTTGCTCAGGGGGACAATCATTACATTGCCCGTCGCATTCCGCATTAACACGATTCCTTCGGGTTCCATCCATTGACTAAAACCATGAAGATTATTGAGAGAAACACTAATTATAATAGGAAAACCACATAATCAAGAATAAAATTTCACACTTAATGTCTTATCATAGGTTGTTTGTGGCCATTTATAAAACACTAATATTGTGTTCTATGCTTAGACATATCCTTAGGTTTCTTACTAAGGCTTTCACATCCTAGTTTCCAAAGGTTGACTATACCTTTCTTCTGATACCAACTATAACGACCCATACATTACATACATGGTTAATAATTCAAAATTGAAGCATACTTATTAAAACATATAAAAAAACCATGAAAGGACCATATAGGTACAGTGTCTTTAGAAACTGGGAAACATAAACAACTGGTTCATAATGTATCTACATTGTCTCCCATTTATTTCATCATATCTATAGTCCCTTTTTGGAATATCTTACTTAATAACCTTCTTCCTAACCTGGGGAAATAAAACATACAAAAGGGTGAGATCAAATGCTCAGTAAGGGTAAAAAAAAAATATCAATCACATCAAATTTATAAGAACATAACATTTTGGAAATCTTACCCTTCAAAAGAGATCATAATTTCATAACATGGGATAAATCATGGTAGTGAAATGTAATCCCAATAATAATAACTTAAAACATGAAACTTTGTGTCATACACACATAATCATAGAGAATCATTTCTTATTAGTCAAGACTCATAGCCAAGACTATCTTAGTGCACAAAGTCCATTTCTGAACCGAGTTCACTCCTCGTTTCAGTCCAGTTTCACTAAACTGGTTTAACCTACCGTTCCAGCCATGTCTATCTCATGATATATAAAATCTTTACCCAATGAATTGGAGGGATATATAGGTCCCACCCATCTTATAATGATACCATTCTTATGTGTGCCAAAAAATCATAAATCGTACATCATAGCATAACCCATGTAATAAAAATGGGAATCTTAAACATCATGACATCATAAAACAATTCATATAAAAATATTTCCATCACAAAACAATCAAATAAATGTAATAATAGGGATAGAAACAGAACCCTATATTATCTTAGATGGAAAATAATTTTGATAAAACACTTGAACTCCATTCTTGAGGAAAATATCCTTTCTACTTCAATTTTTTTTTCCTTTCTTAGCATGTCATACAATTTTAAACTAAAAGAAGTTGATTAAAAATAAAATTGAAAACTTGTAAATGAAGATTCTTGGAAATAATGTTTTAAAAATCCATTCATTCCGTATAAGTTAAAAAACATTCTTCTCGTACTTTTGTCAGAAAAGTAAAAAAGTACCTCGTACGAAAAACGACAAAAGATTCCTTTCATATCTTTTACTAAAAAATCAACAAAGGGTAAAATTGGATTTAAAAAATTGTACATTGATGGAAATAATATTACATAATGAGGAAACATGGATGTGGATGATAAAATACACCCTAGTAAATACCAAAGTATAAACAATCTCGGATAAAAATGAGATTGTGATATTTTCCCTTACCTTAGGTCTGATATGCTTTGTACGTGTACGAAACTCCTATATAATGATTTAGAGAATGTTATTGACTTATTACAGAATCATACTTATTGTTATTATATCATATATGGTCATATTCTTATCTTCTTATTATTAATATTTCATTACTACTTGTTATTCGGGTGTTTATTACTTTTTGTTCTTATGCGTGTTTTGCCGAATAAATTCTTATTCCTCTTTATTGGATATAGATGCATAATTTACAGAATGGTATTAGTGTAATATATATCATATTAATTCATTAAATTCATTTATATAATCATTATTAAATGATGATCAAATAGAACGAGTCGCATCACATCGTGGAGACGGTAGGCCGTACGTACGCACGAGCGATGATATTGTTCCCATGATCATGGAATTGTATTGAAGTGTATGTATACTATTTTAGAATAAATATAACTTTACAATAATCATATATAGTTATTCTTTACACCATTATACCCATCCAAGTAAGGTGGTGGTGGAAAACAGATTACACCACCGCGTGGAGACGGTATTCCGTACGTACGCACGCGCGGTGATTTCATTTTCCGTAGGATGGATAAGAGGTGAAATAGAGTTGTTTTATATTTAGAATAACATATCAGTATATGAGGGATACTGATGTTATTACCTCATAATGAAACAAATAAATAAGAGGGAGTATAAGAAGAATGGAACTTGAAGAAAATGGTAGAAGGTATTACCTCTTTCTTGAAGTGCCTCCTTTAAACTTTCTCTTAAGGCACTATAGTTGGTCTTTTGATAAGACCCGTACCTCTAGTAGGTTTCTAAGGAAGTGGGAAAGTTAAATGGGTAGGGTTTGGCCGATCCTGAAGGCTCAAATTGGTGTGAGGAAGAGAGGGAGGAGGTTCCCTTTTATAAGGGAGGAGAGGGGCACCTTTGGAAAGTGTGGAAATGTTATTTTATTATAAACTTATCATCAGTTTCAAAAGGTTAAAAAATCATTAAAGATGAAGATAAGATGACTCATATTATAAATAAAATCATCCAATCAGAATTGGACATGTTTTGGAAAATATTTTAATCATTATAATCTTATTTATTTAAATCATTTATTAATGAGGTAAATACATCATCATTATTGTGTCATAAATAATTTAATTTATTTGGTTTCTAAAAATTATAAAACAAATATCATTATGTAGGAAATCTTTTTAGATTTCCAATGAATATTTATAGTCGAAAATATAATTTATATAACACCTTATAAAAATTAATTACTAAAAGATTTTTGTTAATGTCAATTTTGTCTTTACATTAAATTAATTAATCCAAATTGTCATTGTCACTACCAAGTGGCTCAATGGGGTCCCAAAATCGACCCAAGGATGCCCATGGTCGGACACTACTCATCCAATAAGGTTAGGACAAGTGTCAAGGTAATTTTGAATTGTTATAATATTCTTTTAACATTGAATTACCCTATTTACCTTTAACCGTAGTAAATAAAAATTACCGTAGTTACTATTCATAATATCAAAAAAATAAAAGTAACCTATTAACATAATTTGGACCCACTTATTCCAAATATGGAATCCATTTTTCAAAATTCAAAACACAGAAGTTGCAGTAATTAATTTGAAATTGATCCTGTTGTTAAGCAAATGGGTTTTAAAAGTTAAAACATTGCCAAAGATTGAAACGTTTTTACCTATGAATTCAATGTAAAATTAATGCTAATGACATAAATTATATTAAATAGTAAAAATATATTATATTTATACTTTAAAAACATTCAATATTATAATTTAACCATATAAAGTATTGTGAGGAAAAAATTCGTTTTTAATTAAAATATAGCATGTTTTTACTATTCATTAAAATATGAAAGTTATCAGAATAATATGAAAAATTTATCCAAAGTAAATTTTTATATCTTGATTCTAAATAAGAATTTTATTTTGTCAAATTGAACTTATAAACTTATAAAAACTAGATTTAATGTGGGTGCGCCATCAAAAGGCGGTAAAACTGCATTTTTTTAAAAATACTTCTTTTATCCAAAAAATTGATTTTGTTTTCATACCTCATTCTAGAAAATGTATAAGATGAATTAAAATGTTATAAAATTAAAAATTCAGTTAATAATATTCATAACGGCTAGTATTATAATATATCGTTGTTTAGTGAAACTCGGTATTGCGTACGACGCAAGCTATCGAGGAAGGTCGTGGTTGCGTGTAAAGCAAGCCAAGCTAGTGTTGTGTGTAGTGAAATATTCCTTTGATGATTTATATAACATAAAAACAAAATATTTTACATAAAAGTCTCGGGTGTTACATTTCATCAGGTTCTCCCACTCCCATGAGCTCTCTTGAGGGTTCTTGTGCTTTCAACAACCACAAACCCAAGGTAAACACTTTCCCATGAAGGTCCTTCCCCTACCAGTTCTCAAACACCACTAGACACCTTGAAAATTTGACTCCACATTTGATGTCTAGATCACCTCGGCCAGCATTGTGCAATGAGTCAGGCACATATCTCCTTAATTGCGACACGTAGAAAATATCGAGCACCTGGTCATACTATGACCACGAGATCAAGTGGTATGTCACCTCACTAACCTAACGTAGTAACTAGAAAAAGGTATTATGATCCCCGAACATAGTCTATCCTCTCAGAAAAATCCTCATTATCCTTGATGATTTGAGATCTCTCGAAACACATGATCTTCTCACTGAACTCAAGATGTCATTTTTTTCGGTCCACATATTACACCAGACAATACATGGTAGTCTTCATCCGCCTCTAGATGAACTCTACCCTTTACAACCATCGCTAGCTCTAACTTTAGGCGCCCAAGTGTTGTCTCCCACTAGCTTTGACCAGTATAACGGTGACCTATAGGGTCTCCTATAAATGGCCTAAAATTATGCTACATCAATGATGGAGTGATGTTTATTATCATATGAAAACTCCCTTGATGATAGATGATCCTACCAGCTATGACCCAAATATAATATTCGATCCCGAAGCTTGTTCTACAAAACCGGAATGGTTCGCTTTATTTGGCCATCTACTTGGGGTAGAAAATTTGGTCTCATCCACAACTGAGTCCCACTAGCCCCCTAAATTCTCTCCATAAACATTACTTAAAGTGTGCATCATATTCTGAAATGATCATCGAAGGAACACCACAAAGCTGAACAACCTCCTACACACCCAAATGTCCAAAACTCTCCCCTAAGCTCTGATCTCGGATGGTTATGAGGTGTCCAACTTGGTGTGTCGATATACGATCACTCATATATTTTAGTGACCTCTCGCTAATCATGGTTACCCCATCATGATAAATATAATGATACCATTCCATTTCCACTAAATATGGGCACCTCAGTTAGCACTTTTAGATAGGTGATACATCAAGTGAGAAACTATACTACACGCTACATCATCCTTGGATACCCAACCTGTTGCTGATGGATCTTGGTATATATTCACCTCTCCTGGATATACTAGCATAAGAAAAAAACCTTCTTAGAACACCCTCTCATAGTATGAATGATGTCATTGTCTCTCCTCGAATAAGGATGATATGATTCCCACCTTCAAGAAATCCATTCAGATCAGGTACAGTGAAAATCTTATCATGCAAGATCTTAGAATCAGTATCTCAAAATGAGTCTCCCTAACAAGATATAGAATAGAATGGGTAACAACCATCAACTCCAAGTAAACTACATCATCCTCATCCTAAAGATCCAACTGCAAAGAGTTAAATTTCTTCATCACCTTTCTCAACAACACCAGATGAAAAACTTCACGGTGACCATCCGTTACCCTAGCCACACCCTTGGGTGTATATCAATATATAATTTTCTTAACCTTCGCTGAGTCCACCATCACTCCCATGTTTGAGAAGTAATATCCTAATAAGTGGACCTCCCGAGTCTAGAACTTCCTCTGTGAGTGCTCCCCATAAAGTTGGTACTCTCAGAGCCTGTTCGGAACCATACTCAAGTGTATCACATGCTATACCTCTGACTATGAGTACAAAAGAATGTTTTTGAATAATACTATCACATACCGATCAAATAAGAGTCAAAAATCTAGTTCATAAGTTCCACAAACATGTTTGGGGTGTCCAACACACCGAAGGGTATCCCTAATAACTCAAATCTACTGTACTAGATCTAGGAAGCCACCTTCAGTATATGATCCTCATGTAATTGGAACTAGTGATAACTCATCTTAAGGTCAAACTCTGAGATCCAATTCACCCCTAAATGCTGGATGAAGAAGTCATCAGTTCTCAGGGGGTGTATACTCCTCCATGATAATCACCTAGTCTAGGTAATGTTAGCCTTACCTAAACTCAATCTCTCATCCGACTCCTTGGTGAAAAACACTGGGCTGCCCAGAGAAACAAATTGGGTCCAACAAAGCCCTTACTCTGTAGATTCTCGAACCATACCTTTAGCCCTCACAGCTCTATGAGGTCATCTGATATGCTGAAGCAAATATCAAGTCTCCCCTGGTGTAAGTTCATGCATAAAACAAACTCTTAATGAGAGGTAAACCTGACCCATCATCAAGAAGGACGTCCTCATACTCCTCTACCATCATTGGAAATTGAAAACTCATAGCATCCGCTACTCCAAGGGTCATACTAGCCAACTAATAAAATTAGTTTTATCCTCTGCATGAGCTCTTTCAGCTTAGCCAGTGACTCCTTTTCACTCAAGAAGGAAAATCACGTATTATCACCTTAGGTACACCGTAAGCCTCACTGGTGATAGTTATCTGGGAACAAACAGCATGAAGCTAGTCTACATTGAGGAAAACATTTCAGGGCCTCCCTGCCTGCTATTAAACAATTTAACATGAGGCTCTCTCACCTCCCAGAGTCAGTTCACACTGTTAGTAAAACTGTGTGATCACCGATACTCTCTGTAGGAGACTTCGAAAACAAGGATTATTCCAAAAGTTTCCAATACTATCTTTATGCCTCGAATAAGGGATATGTCTATGAAAAATTGGTTTGTGACTACGTACCAAAACTACAACTAGAAAATAGAAGTCACAGGTCATACCTCAATGAAATTCAAAGATTGGGGTCACAAGCATCTATTTCTTGAAGTCATATTTCCTCTTACCTATATTCTCTCCTTATCTAGATCCCACTCTGACACTGTATCACATAAAAACAACCTTAAACATATAGTTCAAATGAAATTTTACTCTAAACCTCGACATTATCCACTTTGGGGGACAATGACTTGCCTGCACATTTTTATACCGCGTCACAAAAATGTGTCTCGGTGGGGAAGTGTCCCTCTTCCTTGTGTGTTTGAATACATGTCAAACATCAACATCACAGGGATCTACCAACACCCCATGTCACTTTGGATAAGATTTTTTTCCAGGACCACCACCAAGGGGGGTCCTATCCAAGAAGAACTTTCACACCACAGGCTTGTGCCTGTCCTCTACCACCTGAGAAGGATTTATGGCTCACCATGAAACTTGGGTCATTTCTATCTATGGATATAGAAATACGTAATCAAAATAAGTGCGTCATCTACCAGTACTACTGAAACAAACAACTAGTCCATGAAGAAGACCGGTCATGAGTGCAACCATCTGGTTGGTCAGGGTCTCCACAAGCTGAAATAGTCAGACCACAACCTCGAGCCAATCCACAACTACCTGAGGGCCTAATTCCCTGTTAAACCTGAGCTATATCTGTTACTAGAACTCTTACAATGTTCCAAGCCCACACATACAATTGTTTTTTCCTTCTGGAGCCATCAATTTCACAACTTACAAATTATCATCCGCCTAAACCACTAGAGGTGGGTCCATGTGCTGCTCAATAGGTGGTAGCACTGATTTCTACCTATCAGGAGGAAAAAATCTCAAGAATATCTCCCTAAACCGAGACATCACTGTTCAAATGGTCCTCGTGACACTTTCTTAGAATCCAAGCTGGGTATCATCATGAAGACATCATGAAAGTAATAAAGACACACCATGATCAAAGATCATATCCAGGGAGCTGTCTCAAGATGGGAGGAGAATCCAAAAATCATTCCTAATGATTCATGAACCAATGTTTTCCTTGAAACCTATATCTACATGGGATAAGTCAACAAGAAGGTTATCAAATGTTTTGGTGAATGGATATGTCATCCGTCACAACAACACAAGGTTCCCTTGCCTGAAAGCCACACTCAAGACACTCCAACACCATTTCTCCAATTTCCAAACCAATACTCACCATGATTACCACCCCAACACTGACTCGAGGATGAACTTATATGATACCACTCTGTCATGACCCAACCCATTGGGGCCCACCAGGCCAGTGGCAAGCCAGGTGTGACAACCCCAAGATCACCTCCAATAGTCTTGGGTCCGGTTTCAAGTGCTGAGAAGACATAAACTGTAATGAGAGGTCTTAGCCTGAAGTATTTTTATGCACGCACACAACCATATCCATGTAAACGTGAATAGTAATAATAAAATATTGTAATATCTAATGTATAATCGTGCATGTAATAACCTCTTGGGACTACATAAAATTACTCAAATATAAATCCAAAACATAAAGGTGAAAAATACACACCCAACCCGAAATGAAGTCCCAACCTGACAACAACTTGAAAATAAGGAGCCCAGCTCTTGATCTCTAAGTCCGAAAATGAATCCAATTATAACTATGCTCCCCAGAAGTCATCGTCGATCTAACTTTTACCTAAATAATACATGACACGTGCAGACAAATCCCATGTATGGGTGAGTATATACATATCTAGTAAGATACCCAAAAAACTACAAAGGGAGCAATAGAAAAATAAAATAGTAGTAAAATCAACCCACAAAGGCATGTCAAGCAGAACATGAGACAAAACCAAAATAACCCATACATGCTCGACAAGGATCCCAAATGATAGAGAAATATGATATCGATCTCTACAGCCTAGATAAGAATGATGAGTCAGAATGCATCTCTAAGGGTTCGTCTCTAATTCCCAACATCATTTGAAAACGTTCCAATATCCGTGGAGAGGGTCCAAACCTCTCCACTGCTCTCAAAAACTGAGGGGGAACTATCTATGGTGGTGGTTCCATGTAACCGCGTAAGATAAAAATTGAAGGGGACACACCTCGCCACTATGCTCCAAAACTGAGGGGGCACAATCTCCAGCGGAGGACCAGCACCTTGGTGTATCGGGGGGTTCCACTCAGCAAATAGAGGACATGTGTCCTGGTGCGACAGGGGAGTGAAACTCAACAGATAAAGGACTCATTCTATAGTGTGTAAGGGGGTTCCACTTAATAGAAAAGAACATTCACCCCGGTATGATAGAGAGGTGTTTCTCGATGGATAGAGGATCTACGCCCTGATGTGATAGGGGGTGCCACTCAGTGGATAGAGGACCCACACCCTGGTGTGATAGGGGGTTCCACTTAGTGGATATTGGACCCGCACCCTGGTGCGATAGGGCTGTCCCACATAACCTGAATAGAGAACATTGGGGACCCACACCCTAGTGTGATGGGGGGTGGGGGGTTACCAACCTTGACATCTCTCTGAGGATCCTGACCAATCGCTGTTATCAGTCAACCATTTCTTGAAGAAGCATCATGCTCGCAACGCCTCACATCTTATCTTAAAATCCACTGTGAGGGCTACTATCATGTTCTATGTGGAAAACCACATAGGATAGGCTGCCCGTGATCAAAAATGAAAGTCTCGATGGTGGAGATATGTAACATAGAAGTTCATGGGGGAAATACATGGCATGTACACGGGGTCACATGATGTGTGTCCTTGCCTCATCACCAGGACATGTTCTCCCCTTAACATGGATTGAGAAGCCATTCCCCACTACATGACGTGTATAGGTGGTAAATAATGTGTCTCGACCACTCGGTGCCTACCTATGACCTCCTTGCATGTGACCGTGTGCAATGGTCATGTCTGTGTACCATGGATGTGTCTAAGTACATTGTGATGATTGTGTACTCTGGTTGTGCCTATGTGTATAGACGTGTTTGTGCCCATGTACTATTAATGTACATGTCGAGCTTCTAACACCAGGTCACATGACTAGTATAATGGAATAAATGGTGTGTGATATTTATCTCCACCTGAAACCCTATCCGCTCTGGCCATGAGACTACACAGCATGTGCTCCTCCGGGATACACGACGTGTAGTTGGGAAATTTACAGAAACCTTATTTCTTTACACGGATCCCAGATCCTCTGTTTGCACCATAATTCACACTTTTTTACCACTCTATTTCCCCAAAATCGAAGGAAACATCACTGACCATCAATTACCGGCCTCAAGTGGCTGGAAATCGGATGTTAGATTGTTCATGCAAAGCCTCCGTGCATCTCATAGAACCTCTTGTTGTCGATCCAGATCCCAAATCCATAGATTCGTCACCCTCATCCTTCATCAAACCTTGATCCATCTGTAAAATGTTGATCCATACCATGTTCGTGTAACCTCCAAGAATCTAGGGGTTTGATTGTGCTCAAACCCTCCCCAACGATTTCTAATTGCGACCTCGTGGGCCAACAATGAAGAACACGATGAACAATGAAGGAAAAGCATAAGAACTAGGTAAATCCATCGTTATTCAATGAGATCGTAGAAAATGATCATAAGGTGGGAAAAGAAGGCATAAAGAATGGAAGAATGAACAAAATTGATAATGGGGATTCAACAAGATTTAATCCGGTTCATAAAATTCATGATATCAAAGATAAATTAAGAATACAATCCAAAATCCCTGCTCAATAATTAACAAGGGATGAATCCATAATATAATGATCCCTACCTCGAGTTTAGATCAATCCCTAATGAAGAAAGGTCGCACATCAAAGTATTTGGTGAGAACCACTAACCCCATTTGAAAAGACGATCCCAGTAGTACTGATTTATTGGACCATGACCCATCATCGCCATGAAGCTCTCCTCTATGACACCTCCTCAACTATCTAGGGTTATGTGGGAAAACCTAGCATTGACCCATAATAGGGTTTGAATAGGTGGGAGCTAGGTGATAGATAATTAATTAATTAATTAATTAATTAATTAATCAATTAATTTACAAATCCTACCATGACCACCTTTGAACAAAACATCCTACACTGACAAAGGTTATGTTGCACCTAGGATAAACCCCACATTTCATATTTAATGGAATTATTATAATCCCCATACAATACACTATTCAAGATTTATTCCATTATTTCTAAAAAAGTTCTTTTGTGTGATGTGATATATTTAATATATTTATTATATCAATACAGGGACTTTATAGGTCCCATAATTCCACGCTGACTTAGTGCCCGACTTCAAAAATATTCCTTAAAATATTCCAAATTATTACAGGGAAAAAATAGAGTCATTACACCCTAAGGAAGGACAGATCTATAGAGTTTATGTGTTGACTCAGGGAAACATGCTAGTGATGAATTATACTAACCACTTCATTTAATTCAATAATTTTTCTTTGATGTTGGTAGGAGACAATGTGGACATAGTAAAATATTTTCAGGTTGGACTCAGATGTGAGATCAAGTCATGGGTAAATTTTTTCTATTTGAATAATTTTTCTAAGGTTGCAATTCAAACTCCCTTTGCAGGGGGGGAACCCTTAGAAGGTATCTACTAGCAGACATATAGTTTCGGTTGTTCAATATGATGGTATGTCCAAAGATAGTAAGAAGAATTTTTATGAGAACTTTCATCAAGGGGGTGACAGACATTGTATTTAGGGGAGGGGATCAGCCTCTCAAGGATGTGATCAAGTGATCTTCTATTAGTGTGGAAAGAACTTTCACATACGAGGTCAGTGTCTTTGACCAGTAGTGGATTGTTGAGCGTTTGGTAGGAATAGGTACATAGAGAGGTTTTATAGGAACCCTGAATGATGGATGGTGATGGAGGACCTAGGTCAATACATAGCATCGATAGTGGATCTTCTACCCTATATCAGTCTGGAAGTTATATTTATTCTGGTCGTACTAGTTGGGGTCAAGTAAGTGGTGCTTTAGTACAATATTTTTTGTATCAGTAGAGCAGTGCAATGCATAAGTCTCATATAGGAGCTCAGGGTAGAGGGGTAGGTCAGCTACACGAAGTTCTGTCTGCACCTGTCAATAGTGAGGCTGCGTCGTTAACTTCTCAAGTATGACTCTTATATCATCTATGTTTTCTAGTTCTTTATTTGACACAAGAGCGTCATATTCTTTTCTATCACTAGTACAAAAATGATTTTTAACGTCACCAGTTTGATGTCGGTTTCTTATAAACTGACATAAATAATTATTGCGGTGAATTTTTGGCATCGGTTTTTTTAAAAATCGACACCAGAAAGGAAAAAAATTGTTTTGGCGTCGGTTCTTAAAAAAACCGACCCAAAAAACTAAAAAAATATATATTTTGGCATCGGTTTTTATGAAAACCGACGCCATACAATTTTTAAAAAAAATCTTTTCCATCGGTTTTTTAAAAAAATGACGCTAAAAATTAAAAAAAAACACTTTTCGCGTCGGTTTTTTTAAAAACCGACGCCAAAAACAAAAAAAAAATTTGGCGTCGGTTTTTAAAAAAACGGACGCGAAAAGCTAAAATATATTTTTGGGGTTGGTTTTTATGAAAACCGACGCCAAAAAATTAAAAAAAAATCCAGTGTTTTAGATTTTTCTCTAAGATTTGATTTGACTGGTCGTGGAGAAAAAACAGAGTTACAGATTAAAAGTTATGGATGTCGTAAGTTGACCTTCTCTAAAAGAAGTCTTAAAGAAGTTCAACTTTCAAAAGCCATAACTTTTAATCAGTAACTCCGTTTTAGCTCCACAACCTGTCAAATCAAAGATTAAGAAATTATCTAAAACACTATAATTTTTTTTTTGGCTTTGGTTTTCATAAAAACCGACGCCAAAAGTATATTTTATCTTTTCGCGTCAGTTTTTTTAAAAACCAACGCCAAAAATATTATTTTTTGGTTTTGGTGTCAGTTTTTAAAAAAACCGACGCAAAAAGTTTTTTTTAATTTTTAACTTCGGTTTGTTAAAAAACTGATGCCAAATAATTTTTTTTAACTTTTTGGAATGCGCATTTAACTTTTTAAAATCCTGCCTACATTTTCGTACAACACAATTGAAAATATTTCTATTTACTATATATGTATCCAGTTTCTCCTTCGTTCAACATTTTCAACATCTTCGATTCAATCAAGATTTCAATGCAACTTCAATCGTTAATTTGAACAAGGTACATATTCTATTCATTTTTTTCTTTATTATTATTATCCTTCATTTCTAAATAACTCGATTAGCTTTCTTATAATGATTATTCATTCTCCTTTCTAAATAAAATTTATATGATGATAAAAAACATGTCATTTTGATGGAATCCCCTAAAACCATTGAAATATGTTTGAAGTATTATGCTTATTTTATTTCATTTGGTGTATATGATTTTAATTTATGTTTATCATGTTTTCTTTGAAATGAGTTGTATCAATCAGAACTTTGATAGGTTCAACTTCCGACGGTGATAAATTTTGATCCATAACTCCACTTTAGGTCCACACCCTGTCAAATCAAAGCTTAGGAAATGATCTAAAACATAGTAAAAAAATTACTTTTTGGCGTCGGTTTTTTTAAAAAAAGACGCAAAAAATATTTTTTTTTTCATTTATGGAGTTGGTTTTTTTAAATAACCTATGCCAAAACTATTTTTTTTAATTTTTCACGTCAGTTTTTATGAAAAACGACGCCCAAAATGATATGAATTAGTTTTTTTGGCATCGGTTTTTTATGAAACTGATGCCAAAAAACAAATGTAATTCATTTTTCACGTCTGTTTACAAAAACCGACATAAAAATTCATATTTTTTACATCGGCAACTTCGACGTCGGTTAAAAACCGACGTTAAAAAACATTTTTCTACTAGTGTATATGCTTTGTTTGTGAATGTATTGAGTCTGGTGGTGGAGTTATTATATAGTATTATGTCAATCGACACACCATTTGAGGTGAAATCGAAGAGTTTTCATCACTGTAAGGGGCATGCCCTCGAAATTGGTGGGTATCATTTCCTTTGTGATATATTCATGCATTAGATGATTTAGATTGAATTGATATTGGGAATTTATTGGTTGGTTTCATAACATTCTCATATTTATTGTTACCGTATGAGGGTGACTTTCATGTTTTCAGAGTATGACATTTATGTTCATCACTGAGAATGAGATATCTGGGAAAGGCATGCAGGGTCAGTCTAACAACGGTTGGGTGAGCTCACAACCCAGCTTGAGAGTCTTATTCTTGATGATGAGGGAGAAGAGCAGGATGTCACCCCTCTTGTATTGGATCAGTTTCAAGACACGTTTCCTGAAGAGTTTTCAGGATTTCCACTTGAGAGAAATCGAGTTTACTATTGATCTGGTGTGTGGGGCTGAGTCAGTTTATATTACACTTTATAGAATGATACCAGTGAAACTTCAAGATATTAAGACTCGGTTGAAGGAGTTTGAGGCTAAAGGGATCATATGTTTGAGTATGCCACCTTGGAGTTCTTCAGTTTTACTTTCCAAGAAGGCTGACAAAATGTTATGCTTTTGTGTCGATTACTGGAAGCTGAAACAGATGACAATTAAGAACCAATAACCTTTTCCATGTATTGATTATCTTTTTTATCAGTTGAGAGGTCCCTATGTATTGTCCATGATTGATTTGAGTTCAAGGTACCATCAATTGAGGGTGAAACTGTCTGACATATCACAACTTCTTTTATAATAAGGTACGATTTATATTGTTTTCGTTGTGATGAAATTTGGGATAACGAATGCTCTTGTTATGTTCATGGCCTTGATGAACCGAATCTTTCCCCTGTTTTGGATTAGTTTGTGGTTGTTTTTGTTGATGACAAATTAGTGTACTCCTAGACTAGAGACGATGATTCCAAACATATTTACATCATCCTGAGTATGCTAAGAGAGCATGGACTATAGGCCAAGACATATAAGTGTAATTTTTGGACTGACAAGATGCATTTCTTGGGTCAAATTATCTCAGAAGAAGGTTTTTCCATGAACCCTGATAATTTCTGAGTAGTTTATTCTTTTTTAGTAGGGCTGCACTTAGGCATGACCAAGGACATAAGGTTTGAGTAATCTGAATCATGTGATCATGCTTTTCAAGAGTTGAAGTGACATTTGATCACCACACTGATTATGATCTTACCAGAATTAGGTAAGGAGTATACTCTGTTTTGTGATGCATCTAGAATCAGTCATGGGGCAGTGTTGAGGAAAATAGATCAGTGGTGGCATATGGATCCTGAAATTTGAGGCCATATAAATGAAACTATCCAACTCACAGTCTTATGTTTTTTTAGTGGTTCACGCCTTGAAATGTTGGTGGAATTATCTCATGTGTGGAAGGATGGTTGTTTATACTAGTCATAAAATCAATAAACATATCTTTTCTCAGTAAGATTTAATTCTCTAACAGTGGATATGGGTTGAGTACATGAAATATTTCGATTTTGAGCTAGCATATACGCCGATAAAAAAGAAATAATGTTGTTGATGCTTTAAGTCAAAATACATACACTCAAATTGTTCATGAGTTTAGTTATGAGTGGAAGATAATGACCTTGTTCATTGAGATGCATATAGTTGTTCAAGAAAAGAAAGAAATTATGACACTCACATATTTATCCATTGTACCCTCAATTTTGAGTCGGATTATGAGGAGGTAGTATTATGATCTAGAGTGCCTAATGTTTAGGGGAAACTTTGATGGCGGGGAGATACCTCATGACCAGATTATTTGATGGCAATGAGATTACCAAGATTCGTGACTGTGTTTATATTCCAACATGTATGTGAGAGAATTTGATGCATGAATTTCATGCTTTGAAGTGGGCAGTACACTATGGTTTGAAAAAAAAATGTACCATGATCTTCCTTGATAGTATTGGTGGCCAAAAATGTAAAACATTGTTGGTTTTGTGACGTGATGCTACATCTGTCACCAGGTGAAGATCAAGAATCAGTGACCTGCTGGTCTATTACAGCAATTTCTCATTCTAGAATGGAAGTGAGACAATATTATCATGGACTCCCTGGTGGGTTTACCGAGGACTCCTCGGAATAGTGACTTGATATGGGTGATTATGGACTGGATGAAAAAGGTAGCTTATTTCTTATCGATTCAAGAGACTTTCACCGTTGATTAATTGAGTAACTTATATGTTTGGGAGATAATATGGTTTCATGAGGTGCCTTATAGTATAGTTTTCGATAGAGATTCTACATTTAAATCATTTTTCTGGTAAGGCTTGCATAAGGAACCTGAAAATCATATGTATTTGAGTATAACTTACCTCCCATAAATAGATGAGAAATCAGAACTGACTTTCCATGTGTTAGAGGACATGTTAAGAGCATGCATCCTAGATTTTGGTAGAACCTAGTAGAAACACCTAGCGCTTGTCGAGTTCACCTATAACAACAGTTATCAGGAGACTATTCATATGACACTATATGAGGCACTGTATAGTAGGCCAAGGAGATCGCCTTTGTGTTGGATGGAAGTAGGATAATTAGAGTTGGTGGGGCCAAATCTTGTACCGGAGACATCAAATCATGTCTAGTTGATCCTAAAGAATATGAATACAACCCAAAGTAGACAAAAGTCATACATTGATCGATTTCATTGAACTCATGAGTTTTCAGTGGGTGACGGTGTATTCCTTTGGGTTTCATTGAGATTGGGTCACTATCAGATTTAGAAACAAGGAATGTTGGCACCTAGGTATGCTTGGTCATTCGAGATTGTGGAGATAATCGGCTAGGTAGCATATTGATTGGATCTTCCACAGTGGTATGGTGCTATACAATGTGGTAGAAATGAAGGGAGTCGTAGTGACAAAATAGGTTTGTGGATAAATAAAAGTCGAAAACAAAATAATAATAAGAACACATACACAATGATTTATGTGGTTTGAGAATAATTCATACGTCTATGGAGAGGTGGAAATATCACTATAGTTGGGAGCATAAAATTACAATGATTTTTAGCATTCTCAAGCACACAATGAACCCTAGCCTAAAATGAGATAATAAAGGGGACAAAGTACTATTACACTAACCTCACATAAAGTCCATTGGGCTATAGAAAAAGGTGGATTGAAGTCCACACTGCTACAGTACTGCGGCGACCCAAGTACAAGGTGCTACAGTGTACAGTGCCTAGAAGTCTGTGGAGCTACAATATCTTTGTCTCCAAAGTCTGTACTACTCTAGTGTCCTATCGGTTTCGTTGATATTCCCTGCTATAGTTGGTCAGAGTTTCTATAGTTCCCCCAATTTTGGGTAGGGGGCCTTCAACCCCTGGGCCTCTAGAGCAGGGGCGCATTTCCCCCTGCAACCTCCAATGATCTCATCATGGAACTCGATCCACATAGTTGTATCTTGGTGCATATTATCGGCCAGAAGAATTCATCCCAATCATCATCCAGAACAGATCGAGCTACACCAATCCATTATACAAAACAACTTCCATGTATCACCATTTTAGAAGTATCACCCTGACCCTTCTCATGTGATTTATGTTGACAATGTTATACTTGAGTCAGACACGTCGTTCGAGGAGCATCTGATTCATGTTGTGGATCACACTGAGAAAGTTCTACTAGGTAAGACCATGCCTTTGGTTCAAGATTTTCAGTATCAAGAACGTGTTCTGGAGGAAACATGGTAGAAAGAAGTTGATATGCGGACCAGTAGCCCAAACATTTTACCTTGGAGGTTTTGTGATGTTGGAGAGTGTAGCATGAGGACGAGTTGTTATATGATGGAGAGTTTTTGAGATCCTGACCTTTTTTTACTCACAAATCTATTTTATTTTTTAGTAAGACCCCTTTTAAATGGTTTATGAAATTCTTCAGTGGAGTAGGGAAGGTATCATGAGCATCCAAGTGGTTTGAGACTTGAAAATGTTGAATAAGGGATTTATAGCACATGGCGCATAGTTAGTTCTAACCATTCTCTATGATCACAAAAAATGGTTTAAGGGGGAGAATGGTTTCAAAAAACATTTGGAGATGCCTAAAAATAGTGAAAGTTGGGTCAAGATCTATTCAAACAACTTTTTCATGGTTTGATAAACTATGTTGGTGGCCCAAAAAATCATGAAACATGTGGTTTACTTGGATAGTGGGGCTCACATAGTTGGCATGTGGTTTGAAAACCCATACATCCAAACCATGTACCTCATTAAAATGATGAATTTACCACTTTGCCTTCCTGACCCTTACACATTTTAACTTGGATTTCTCCCTCATTTTACTCTAGCGACCTAGAGTGTGACCCAAACTCTCAATATTCCTATGGTGTATCCCCTTCAATTCTAGGGCATTTGTAGTGTCATTTCCTATAATTTGGAGCCCTGGGAAAGTCTACTAGTCCATTTCCTTACTATTCTCTAGAATATTCACTGCTTGGTTGTCTCTCTTTCTCTATGTCCCATGAGCCCTATTTCCAGGGAGATGTCTTCTTTTGTGTTTGCGGTAGTTTTAAGCTTGAATCAAAGGTCGGGGTTGGAAGAGTGGTTTTTTATGAGCATAAGGTGGGTGGTATACAAGCCTTTCTCATATTCTTGATATTTTTCATGTATATGTGGTATGTGCTAATGCGTCCATGTGATGCACAATTGTTACCTTGGATAAAAAAATAGATTAGGACATTAAATGATGTGTTGGGCCTTTCACAAATCTCGTTAGGTTTGTTGATGACTACGAGTCCAGACCTATGACCACCCAAGCGGTGTGCCAATTCCTTGGAAATGATAAAATGAGGTTGTACATGTTTGAATCATGGGTTTATGAATTTAACCTAGTTAGACTTATTACTTTACATGTTAGCATGACATAAGGTATTGCTCGATTGTGTTATGAAATGATAAAGGGAAGAAATGGAAAATGGTTAAAGGGTAATGTTTAAGTGGTTAAATGGTTTTAAAGAACTTTTAATAGTTTTTTTATATAAAGAAATGATGAAGGAGTTAAATTATGTAATGATTTTAGAGGAATTGAGTATAATAGACTATGATGAATAATGAACGTTGAAAAGTTGCACCATTATTGTCTTAGTGTGTTATAAGGTCAAGTATGTTGGACATTGGAAATTGATTGTGATGGGATGATTAAAGATGATGCACATGACACTGCATACCCATGGGTAATGATATTGGACATGAAGCTCCATATCCTTGATTCAAGATTGTTGTACATGACACTCTACATCCTTGGTTTGGAATATTAGACACAATGCTTCATATCCCTGGTTGGGGTGCCTACATGATGTTTCAACAACTAATAGTTTTTGACATAGTGTAGGTACTTGGATTGATTCTCCTAGGTACCTAGATTTGAATTATTTAATGAATAACCCTCTTTTATTTAATGTGTTTATCCCCTATTGTATAATTATCGTACTTCTAGCATGGGATGAAGTAGGTTTGGTTGGCTTGAGTGTCACAGTGAAATCTGATGGTCAAAGAGGTAAATTGATAACTGGTTATTATTTTAAAATGTATATTCATTTATTAACTTGCATATTATTCTTTATATATATGCATACATAGTTGGTAGGTTGAATATTTCTTTAGACACCGTTGATGGGGACTTACTGAGTTGTACTGACACTCTTCTTGGGTCGTTGTTGGTACCTGAGTAAACTTCATGGTTACAGGTATGGATATGGGTAAAATCACAATGATAGATGGATAATTTGGGACTTGTGGTGGATCTTGTATAAGGGGACTTAGTTGGATGTTGGGACCTGTTTTGGAGATCGTTAGTTGTGTATTTCTTTTGGCGCTTCCTTTTGACACATGCGACTATTATGACATGACATGTTTACTGTATTGGTTTGTGGGAACTTATCCAGTTTTGAGAATTTGTTATGTAATGTGGTTATTATTACCTGTTATTATTTCTTATCATTTTTGTTGTTGTTTTACTCTTATAAAGAGGGTATAGTTTATCCACGTTTCTCTTCAAACCATCACCACTAGTCGGTAGTATCTGGCATACGAGGAGGCACACTTGAGGTCACGTAGAGAACTAGTTCAACTAGTCAGAGTGAGTCAGGTCGATATGTTACAAAAATAGTTGAACTAAAACCCATTTTTCATTCTTTACTTCCACCTGGAATACTCATCCCATGTTTCTCTCACACACACATGAATTCCAAATGATAGTTCCAGACTCATTAATAGTTTTTTGTCCTTCACTATGTTTCCACAAGGTGATAAATCCCCATGTGTCTCCAGTCTGACACCGAACACCATGTTCATACCAACATGGCCTCATACAATGTAATATGAACACATTACTCCATGTATTAAAAAACCATATTTCATAATTCTTTTTACCAAAAAAAATTCTTAAATTTCACAAAAACATCGAAATACTAATTTCATTTTCAAACCATAAAAATGATTCTTCCACAAATGTCAAAAGATTTCTTTGAAACACAAGATGTTTTTAAAACAAGCATTATGTAATATATAAAGCTACGGAACCCAAGATTATCAAACTGATATACAAAAGAGTCTTTTATTGAAAAACACATCAAGATAGTTTAGAAATCTAATCCTTCCAATTCTAGAAATAATGGAGTGATAGAGAATTCGCCTACCTCAAGTTAATCATACCACAAAACGACATAGAGAAATTGACTGCAACACCCACAATCCGCCTCCCAAAAACTCCACAATCGACCAACAGAAAGTTGTCCAAGGGATCATCCTAAATTTCTAAATCTGAAATAATCTAGAAAAGGAGGGGTGTAAAGGTTATAAGAGGTGATTTCTAGTCAAAAATCAAATTAAAATCCCTATAAAGAATATCACATGCGAATCTATAACTCCCCCCTAAAAAAATTGTGCATGAATTAGCCATTTCACAAAATGGATTTTGACCATCACCAAGACATGGTTCTTTCCACCACATTGTGGCTTCTTTGATCACCTAAATCCTAAGAGGCGCAACACGGTCAACCACCATGGCCTGTTACAAAAAACTCGACCATTTTAGGCTCACCACGGCTTGGTTATGATGTAGTGAGGCATTTTTTTCCGTGTTTCATAGAAAAACTCACAGGGTGCCACGACATCAACCAAGCCCATCAAGACAGCAGTTGCAATCTCCCCATGTTGCATAGAGACCCACCGAGCACAAAATTCCCACCACCACAACATATTGTTGTTCATAATGAACCTATAATTGGCCAACCACTCCCAAACTCCCCGAGCGGATCACCAAAGCTCCCAAAACCTAATTAAAACCATATAAAGGCTTAAAACACTAGGATAATATGAAACATACATCAAACCAGGGGTGCTACATTCTCCCACCATTTAGTTTTCTATCCCTGGAAATATGGAGAAGAGAATTGATTTAGAAGATCTTGGACCATTTTTCCTATATAAAGTCTTCCCATTATGATGTCTCTTTTGAAATCTGGCCATGCTACCATAAAAACGCACCAAACAGAAACTCTTTCTATGTAATAATTTCACTTTTCTATCCAGAATTCATATTGGAATGTTTATCAAAGTATCGTATGGTTCAATATCAATGTGGTCCTATGGAATCACATTGTCTTGATTAGGCTTGTACTTCAATTTAGCCACCTGAAATACATTATGTACGAAGCTAAACCATGGTGGTAAAGTCAACCGATAATCCACATCACCAATTCTTTCCTGTAATTTAAATGGGTTGATGTACCAAGGAGACAATTTACCTTGCTTTCTTAAACATCAATGCCCATGATTAGGATAGAATTTCAAGAATAAATGATCTCTCACATAAAATGATAACAACCAATGAAGATGATCCATATTATAATTCTGATGACTCTGGGATATTTCCATCATTCACTTGATCATATGAATCTTCTCAGTTGTCTCCTTAACAAACTTGAGTCCCAACATCGAAGTTTCTCCATACTCTACATATTAAAGTGGAAAAATACAAGGAAAACCAAAAAATTCTTCAAAAAGAGCCATATGCATCATGTTCTGATAGTTATTATTTTATGAGAACTCCAATAATGGAATATGATCTTCCCACAAGCATCCAAAATCCATAACATAATATCAAAGAATGTATTATAGCATTTGGATTGTTCATTTCAGTTTCCTATCCATTTGAGGATTATAAGTCATACCCATGGTCAACTGGGTACCCAAATATTACTGTAAAGATAACTAAATCCGAGAGATAAATCAAGGATCATTGTCGGAGGTGATCGAAATTGGTATTACAAGCAACTTTATGACTTCCTGAATATATATTTCTTTCAAGTCATCCACTGTATTAGATCCACAAATAGGGATAAAGTTAGTAGATTTTTTGATTTGATCCACAATCACCCATATGAAATTGTCTTTTCAGACTATTCTTGGTAGACATGTGATAAAATACGTAGCCATGTGCTCCCATTTCCTGAAAGGGATAAATAAATATTGTAGCATACCACCTGGTTGTTGGTAATCAGCCTTGACCTGCGGACAACTGAGGTATCTTGAGACATACTCTTCCACTTTCCTTTTCATTTTAAACCACAAGAAATGAGTTTTCAACACCTTATAAATCTTTTGAATTCTAAAATGAACAACCCATTTCAAATGTTAGTATGCATGAATGAAGTTGTTTTTGGAAGGACAAAAAAATAACTATCTGATCTCAAAAAAGAAAAAGAAAATTCTCCTCTCATTTTCATCAATCAATGGTCTCCCCACTGTTGAGTTTTGATGTATTGGTAAGGCAATCTAGATCTGATCTTTGAGTATCCTTAACTTTCTCTACCAAATCAGGTATGAGAGTCAACAAAAAGAAAACAATGGCTTAATTTTTCTCAGTGAAATCCAATCAAATATCAGAAATCATAACAATCAATTCCCACTAATCATGAGATTCTTTGGCCAATTGATTATATGACTCCCAGCTTAAAGAATCAGCCAAAAAATTCCCTTTGTTTGATGTATAAACCAATTCAAAGTCAAACATATGGAGATATTTGATCAATCATCTTTGTCTCAAGTTTAAATTCCTTTGTTAACAGTGTTGAAAAGGTGTAGCCCGATCTATTTGGATGATGTTGGTCCCAATGCCGGTGGCCCAGACTGCACACCAAATCACAACTCTGGGGTGAGTTTGTAGGTGGAAACACGCCCCTGCTTCGAGGGTTGAAGGCCCCCGACCAAAAATTTGGGAACTGTAGGAATGATGACTCATTAAAGAAGTATGAATTTCGACGTGGAACTATAATAGATCTGACTAGGAAACACCGATATAGAACTATAACATCTTAGACTTTAGGGACAATACTGTAGTTTTGTAGACTTCTTAATACTGATACTGTAGTAGTTTGTACTTGAGTGGCTGAGACACTATAGTACAATATAATTACTATGTGTTTGGTGGATTAGTGCATCGTATTCTTTGTTGGATCATTTATGCCAGGGATTCTATGTGTGAAACTCTTGTTATCTCCCTATAATTATGCTCCCAAATTAGTGAAGTGATTCTTCCTCTCCATGGATGTAGGAATTATTCTTGAAACACGTAAATGTTTTTGTCTTGTGTTCATCTTATTTTCATTCATTTTTTCTATCTTTTCTTGATTTTAAAACCTATTTATCCCTGCGTCTTTTGGTGTTTTTTCAACAAAAAGTTGTGTTTCAATTTTTTATGGTCCATGAACATAGTTAACTTCTATCAAAAGAGATAATAACAACACATTTTCAGAACATGTATGACCACAACTAATTAAAAATCATATGTTGGATAATTATTTTCATGAATTTGAAACTGTCATGATCCATAAGCTACGACATGATCTTCTTGCATGATGGAACATCTGAGTCTAGATCCAGATGCATCACAAAAGACCACATAACCTTTACTAGGTTTTTGTAAGACAAGAATTAGTGTGTAATTTATCATTGCTTTAAATCCAAAATAGATTGTTCACAATCATTATCCCAGTGGAATTATGTTCTCTTTATTGTGAGTTCTATCATTGGATATGAGAGTCACAAGAAGTCTTGAATGAAGAATAAAAAACAATCTACTAAGCCCAAAAAGATACATATCTCAAAGATGTTGTTTACCAGTTTCCAAGAGATAACAATTTCTATCTTTCCAAGATCTACTGATACACCTTTCTCATAAATGACATGTTAAAGGAATCAGACTCCTTGTGTCCAAAAATCTCATTTATAGAATTTTCATATAACCAGTGTTCTCTAAAAATTCTCAACACTATCTTGAAATGTTCATCATGTTTTTTTGAGTTTGAAAATACACCAGAATGTCATCTAAAAATACCACAATGAAAGAGTCTAGGAACCCCTGAAGAATACTTGGAACATCATTTTCATAAAAACCTTTTAAAACCATTTTATTTTTAATAACCATATGATTTAATTCCCATATAATCATTACCTAATGCATTCGAGTTCTATTTTGGTTCACCCATTGTATAAGCTATAACGGGCTCACCCGACGCTATCTAACCCCCCATTGAATAAGATGTAACAGACTCACCTGACACTATATGGGCCACCCCATCATATAATCTATAATTAACTCACCCAATGATATCTAGGGTGCCCAATCATATAATTTTTATCGATATCACCCCACACTATCTGATCCACCCCATCGTATAAGCTATAACGGGCTCAACTTGCACTATCTAGGCCACCCCATCATATTATTAATATCTAATAACCTCAACATGAATAATTTAAAAATATTTTTTATCATAAAACTCATAAAAACAATCATTATTCCATTTATAACATGATTAACCCATGAAAAATAAATGAGTTTCATATCAATCTCTTTTAAACATAATTGACCCATAGAAAAGAAACGTGCTCCATAACAATCTTTTTGAAACAATTTTAATCCATCCCAAAAAATAATGAGGATGGAATCACTACAAAATATCCTCATTTTATAATAGGTAACAATAAGATTTGTTGAGGTTGATGAATGGAAATATCCTTAAAAATCATTAAAGAAATTTTTAGGAAAATTCCATTTTCATTTTAAAAAATCACTTTTTAAAACATAAAACATTTTGAAAATCATTTTCGTTGAAAATAACATTGAAAATTTATAAATAAATACTTTAAAAATAATTTAAAACCTTTATTGAGAAAAATATCCTTTCAAATTTGAAAAAAACTTTTTAAAACTGTTTTGAAAACCTTTTTAGAAAACATGGTTTTGGAAGAAAATGAGCTTTTTATCGAAAAGATGATTTTTCATAAAAAAATTATTCTGAACTCTTGAGTACATAAAGAGAATAAAGTGAAGGGAAAATGTATTTTCATGAAATAAAAATAGGATAAGAAAATTCACAAGAATTCATTAGAGGTATATCATAAGATTTCATCATTTGATACTTAATCACAAACAATCTCGATAAACGATGAGACTATAACATGAAAACTCTTATCACTTTGGTTGAATTGAATTGTAACACCCATAACATTAAATGAAATTTGTAATATCATGAAAATAATGAGATTAATGATATAACATGACAAAGGTTAAGTATATATACCTCACAAAAGAAGATAATTGTATAACATAACAAACGTCTCAAAGAAGGTAGATTGAGAAAAAAATACCTTACATATTTGGTAACATTTAAACTAAAAACCCATGAAAGAGAGATCCTAAAATGGATTTTTAAATCACCATAAATTTATGTATGATAATCATAAAATATATTCATGAGTATTATATACACCACACAACAATAATAAGTGATATATATCTCACAAAAATAAAAATTAGATAAGAAAAACACTTACCTTGAGTATGATTCAACATGCTTGTTTTTTATCTTCAGGAATAATAAACATATGTTAATTATTTTCTTTCTTGAGAAACTTTTCCAATTTTATTATTAATTTTATTTGACTTATAATAAAGTTATATATAATTACTTAATCAATTATGTTTGAGTTAGATGTTTTGACCATATCCAACTTACATGTCAAAAATGACATTGGTTGGTTGACTATGGAAAAAAGGTCATTATTTAAACATATCCAGAATAATAATCATGAAATAATTATATTATTTATATATCAATTTTAATTTTAAAACCAATAATGTAATATTGTTATAAAAAAGAACTAACGTTACGATCAAGGAGACGGAGGTCATACGCACATCTTAGTAACATTTCCATTTTCAATGATCATTATGGAAAGAAGGTAAGTGAAATTTATCTTCCCAGAATGATAATTATATCATAAATACCACATTATTTAATTATATAAACTTATATATATATCATTCTTGTGATTCGGTGATGAAAAAAAGGAGTCACATATCGTCGAGGAGGTAGTAGTCCACACATGCACGAACGATGTTATCACTTTATTTGTGAGTGAAAAGTTAAAAATAAAATGTTATATTATACATACTTAAATATAAATATGTCATTAATATCATAATATGTCATGTATATCACATATATTAATTATCATTACCCTGATTACCTTCCATGTTACGTGTTAGTGAAAACAAATCACATCGCTTCATGGGGAGGTAGTCCATCGTACACACGAACAACATCATAGTATCCCTTATGTATTGGAATATAAAAAGATTATATTTTATATAATGACTTTAGAGGTATAATTATTTTATAAATAACATATATAAATTTTATATCCATCATTATACTCAATGGTGAGAGGTGGTAATGAAAAAATGAATGATATCATTTCACGAGGCGATTGTCTTCCATACACACGAATGATGATTTTGCTACCCATTTTATGGAAGTGTGTGTGATTGTAGATCTAAACCTTTACATAAAAATATCTCAGTATATATAAGACACTGAAGTTATTATATAATCATGTTATAATAATAATTGAAGGAGTGGAAGTAGGAAATAAAACAAAGATTCTTGTTGAAAATCATTACCTCTTTTTCGGGTATCTTCCTTTAGTTTTCACTAAACCATCCATAGTTTGGATTTATTCCAAAAATAAGTCTTCTAGGATGACAGGATTTAATTTTTTTAGTGATTTGGGTAGGGTTTGGATGAGGCAAATCTCTTGATATGTGTGGATAAGTGGGGAGAGAGTGTCTTTTTATAGTTGAGGAGTGACATTCTTATAAATACTCAAAAGTATTCACTATTTGGGAGGTCTCCCCTACCTCATGTGCTTAAATAATTAAAAAATAATGGATTGGACAGAAATTATGCTTGATCCATACTTACACCATCGAAAAAGGAAAATATTTTTATCATTTTTTCCTTAGTATTTAAGTTTACTCAATATTACCATTTTTTTGTTTTTACCATGGTAATTAGTTTTCTAACCTAGGTAATTTATCCTTTAAGAGTTAATTAAAGTGATATTTATTAGATAACCGAGTCTCACTGATTATAAATATGATATCTAATTTATAAAATCAAAATCCCCGGTGTGTTGGAAATTAAGTTTAATAAAAGAGCATGTAATGCGCAAAAACACTATTTTAACCTTAACTACGCTAACAATATTTTTATTATTTAGGAGTTAGTGTGTTCATTATAAAAGATCAATTGATCCATGAATGAACCATATTTGATATTTATTTAGCACTTACCAATCACGTGGCAGGAGATATGATTTTGAGTAATTATAAATCATTTAATAAAATATCAGTTTTTATAAAATATCAATAATGTCAATTTTGACATTATTAATATAAATTAAATTTAAAAAAAATATCCAGGAAAAGATGAAATTTGAATATATTAATTTCACACCTGTGTGACATGACATATTGATCTAAAAAATTAATTAAATAAAATAATTAATTCAATTTACTTTACTTTACTTTGAATATTTTTAGTATCATTATTTTAGTTAATTATTAACTAAATAAGTATAAGAGGAACCAGATGGATCTCGACTCGCGACGCTGGAAACCACTGATCGAAAACCCTAGTCATCAGAGACATAATGTAATCTGTTGATTCATTCCAATTCATGAGATATGTCTTCCTTTGATCTCATCTGGGACCTCCATGAGAAGGAATCGGGGATCTCTTTGAAAGATGAACCACTGAGCACTATTAACCGACGGGAGAAAGTGATTTCTTTCCTTGAAGCCCTAAAGGGTATAGAATTCCTCAAGACCGAGACCCCAAAGATATCTAGGATGAAAATATTGGAATATGGAGCCTTCTATGTAGAATCAGACCCGGATACAGTTTTCCAAAGAGCATAGATGTGTAAATTTTCCATTATGGCTCGCATCGTGTATGTCAAAGGTAACAAACCATAGCCTTACACTAATTTGAAATCGAGAATTTATGCTTGATGGGGGTTTTCAAACTGGAAATTAGTTCCACTTGGTAAGGGTTATTTTCATATCTTATTTAATTCACAAGAGGACCTCGATAGGCCCTGGAAAACTGGTAATTTGAATCTCAAACCGGGGATCCCCCGCTTGTCTGAATGGGATGTTCCTTTCAACCCACTTTTTCACATGAACAACACAACACAAGTTTGGGTTATATTGTATAGCCTAAATTGGTTTTACTGGAATCCACAAATTCTCAATGACCTATAATCCTATATTGGATACCCACTGAAAGTGGACCAAAGAACCTTAAATGGAGACCATGGCCTCTATTCTAGAGTTCTCATAGAGGCCAATCTTGAGAACAAACTATCCCCTTCAATCACTTTCAATGCTACTGATTATAAAACTGAAGTTATGGTCATGTATGAGAGGATTCCACCTTATTGTGAGTTCTATAAACTAGTTGTTCATACTGTCCATAACTGTAGGTTTTTACAAAAACATCCCCCTCCTCAGAACCCCAATGAATGGATAGAGGTTAGGAGAAATAATAGGGGATATGAAAATGTACCTGAAAAACATGAATCTTCCAAAAGAAAAAAGGAGAAATGGGTTTTCAAAAACAACCCATTTGAGCAACTGATTCTTGAAAAAGGAGAATCTTGGGATAATATGGTTGGTGAACAAGACTCTGAAAACCTTGAACAGATCCTTCAAAATGACCTTGAGGCTGATATATTTGAAATTGTTTCACATCCCCAAGCAGCCCCCGAAAAATTTGAATCCCCTTCACAGGATACTATCCTTATTTTAGGCACAACTTTGAAGTAAATAGGCTTGGACACTGCCGAACAGACCTCCATACTGAACTTAATGCACTCTTCCACACTGGACACTCAAAACAGTACTAATGAAACCGTTAAATCTGCACCAGTTTAACAAGACTGCAAATCTGACATGTTGATGCAGGGATACAAAATGTCTTTGTTGTCCTCTCCTGTCACGACTCAGGACAATGATGAACAAACTAGGATGGATAGATCCCCTCCTCTTTATGGAAATGCCACACTACAAAAGGCTGAGAACAAAACATCTACACCGGCTACAGCTACATGCAAACCGATTGAGCAAGATGCTAACAAGAAAGGTGAGACTAGGACTGAAAATGTTTCGGTTTATACTAACACCTCATTGGATCCCCCCTTTCAACACAGGAAGAAAATGGTAATAAGCACAAGAACAACACCACATGATTAGAAACCAGAGCAAAGGTCACCATTTTTAAAAATAAAGGGGATATCCCCACAAAAAAAGGTACAAATGAATGTTATTTTCTGGAACTGCCAAGGGATAGCAAACACTGACATTACCAATGTTCTGAAAAGATTTATTTTTACTCACACACTGAAACTGTTTGCTATCTCTAAGCCCAAAATTAATTTTTCTTCTAGATTTCATCATGTTTTCCCCTGGTTACTCCTTAGTAGGGGCTTTCACTAATCACCTCCCAACTAAATCCTTATGGGTTTTTGATCACTCTTCCCTTCAAAATGTCAATGGTTTTAGAACTTCAAATAAATATTTTACTTGTGATTACATGTTTGAAAAAACACATGTTTTCACTACTTTTGTCTATTCTTATAATAGATATCATGATAGAATATCTCTTTGGATTGAAATTACTCATCTTAGTATCTTGATTCAAAAACCCTGGTTTATTATTGGGGACTTCAATGTCATTCTATATGCTAGTGAAAAACTAGGCCCACCACATGCTTCCATATCTTCTAGAGAATTAAAAGAGTGAATTGAACACAATAACCTCATAGATGTTAACCTAAGAATTGATAAGTTTTCTTGGTACATACATCATCATAACAAGACCGTGGCTAGAAAACTGGACAGAGCCTTCACTAACAATATTGCACTTGATAAATGGGACAACATTTCCAGTATCACCCTTAACAAGATAGCTTCTGATCACCATCCAATTCTAGTTAGTTTCTCCTAAAACCGCATAAAACCTAAGTATCCTTTTAGATATAATATTTCCTTGTCTTCTGAAATAGACTGTGTGAGCATTATTAAAATATCTTAGACTAACATGAACACAAATAATGATTCTTTTGTCTACCCTATGAAGCTAAAAATGCTAAAACAAATCCTAAAAAACTGCTGTAAATCAAAATCAAATGAATTGATAATAATATTTCCACTTTAGAAAAAGATCTTAATCAACTTCAAAATCATAACACCTCATCTAATTTTTCCCCAAACTCCCAACATGAAATTAATATTTCTTCCAAATTGATTACTCTCCTTAACTTTAAATATAACCTAAGGAAGAAAATATTTAAAACCAAATGGTTGAATGATGGGGATAGAAACACAAAATTCTACAATTCTCTTCAAAGAGTTAAAAAATCTTGTAAACCTCTCTCCTATATTAGGGAAGGGGGAAATTATTGACACTGATGAAAGCATTTCCAACCATGTGGTCACTCACTTTCATAATATCTTCAATGGACCTAATTTTGATAAAGATATTCGTCCTGAAGTTATTCCTCTTATGGTTAAAGATTAGGATAATATTTTACTTAATAATGTCCCACTGAATCAAGAGATTAAGGATGTTATCTTTAGTCTTAACACGGAAGGTGCCCCAAGTCCGAATGGATTTAATAATGGGTTCTACCAGCAACCTTGGGATATCATTTAGGATGATGTTTTCCGAATGGTTAAAACTTTATTCTCTAGAGGCATTCTTCCTCATAGACTGAACTCTCAATTCCTTGTCCTTATTCCTAAATCGGAAAATGCTGACGAAATCAATCATTTCATACCCATCACCCTTATAAATTCGCTATTTAAAATTATCACCAAGTTGATTTCCCACCATATATCTGATATCAGTAATAGAATTATTTCATGGAATCAATTTGGTTTCATTAAAGGAAGATCTATACAAGATTGTATCTGTCTAGCCTCTGAATCCACTAACATGTTGAATAGAAAAACCAGATGTGAGAATGTGGTCATTAAGATTGATATAACTAAGGTCTTTGATACCATTGATTGGAACTTTATTTTCGAAGTTCTTAGAAATTTTGGATTCAATGAGACCTTTATCAACATAATTAGAACACTCTTTAATTCATCTCATATCTCTATTCTTCTAAATGGTACACCTAGAGGTTACTTCAATTGTTCTAAACGGGTCAGGCAAGGAGACCCCCTCTCGGCTATCCTTTTCTCAATTTCTGATAACTACCTTAGTAGACTCATATCCCAAGCTATTGGAAATGGTAATATTAAACCTATCCCTGCTTTTAGAAATGTGAATTTTCCCTCCCATCTGTTATATGTTGATGATATAATCCTTTATTTAAAGGGGGACAAAAAAACCTATGCAACCTTAAAACCATCATCTCTCACCATGAATAAGTGTTTGGGAAACATATCAACTGGATGAAATCATTTATTTATTTTGGAAAAAATTATCCCCCTGGTCGGAAAAATAGCATTATGAATATTCTTGGTATTAAGGAGGGCTCTATCCCCTTCAATTATCTTGGTGTTCCCATTTTTTGGGGTAGACCCAAAGCAGTTATTTTCTCTACCATTTTTTATCAAACTCTTCGACACTTCTCCTCTTGGAAAGGAAAAAATATCTCAATGGAAGGGAGAATTTGTCTTATTAAATCCACAATTGTTTCTAAACTGGTCTATTCCATGATGATATATAAATGGCCACCTAGTCTCTTAAAACACATCAACATTTCCATTAAAAACTTTGTCTAGATGGGAAGCACTCTAGAAAGGAAATTAGTTACCATACCTTGGTCCAGTTGTTGTAAGCCTATTGAAAAAGAAGGTATTGGAATAAAAAACCTCACTAACGTTAACCATGCCCTTCAGGAGAAGCTCATGTGTAATCTCATTTGTAACAAATTGCCTTCCACAGACTTCCTTCAGGCATGTTTCCTTGAAAATCTCCGAAGAAACGTGCATATTTATTTCAAATCCTCTATATGGCCATCCATTAAATGTACCTTCAACTCCAATATGTCTAATGCTATATGTATGGACAACAGAGACTCGAATTTGAATTTTTGGCTTGATAATTGGACTGGAACGCCCTTGATTTCCTTGATTTCTTCTTCATAACTCCCTGTGCATACAAGTGACACCATTAAAAACATCATGAACATGAAAAATACTCCTTTTCCTGAAGATATTAAAAGTATTGTTTAAAATTATCACTTCTCTATTAATAATGATTTACTTATCTAGTAACCTTCACATAATGGGATGCTTGACTCAAAGAGTTTATACAACCATTTTTACATCAATGATATGAAAAAATTTAGAGGGATTAACAACTTCAATAAATCCTGGATTAAACCTTCAAGATTTACTATTGTTTGGCATATTTCTCATGGTAAAATTCCCACTGACTCTTGTTTACAAACTTTTGGAATCAACCTTTGCTCTAAATTCCATATGTGTAACCAACATCGTGAAGATATTAACCATATTTTCATTTCTTGTGATACGGATATTGCTCTTTGGTATTATATATTTGACATCTTTGAATGCAGTTGGTTTTTTTGTAGTTCTATAATCTCTCAGGTTCAAAAATGTTTGGAGAAATCCGACTCTCAACAAATCTAGAACCTCTTTGTGGAAGCAATTGTAGAGCTTATGCATTTGATCTGGTATAGTAGGAATGAATATACCTTTACCAACAGTTCTTTTAATCTTAATGCATGAAAAATGAGAATTCTTATCACTATCCGAGAGGCGGCCTCGATACATAAGGATCAATGTAACAACTCAGTCAGAGATTTGGTGATCCTGCGACGTCTTGGGATTGTAGGTAAATATCCTCACCCTAAATTCATTCTTGAAGTTTTTTGGCAGCCCCCCCCCCCCCCTACAGGATGGATCAAAATCAACATAGATGGCGCCTCTAAAGGCAACCCAGGCCCAGTGGGTTGTGGATCCATCTTCATAAATCGTCTGGATCAAGTTCTCGGTTGCTTCTACGGATCATGTGTTATTGCTACCTCCCTAGAATCCGAGAGGCTCAACGTCATTCATGTGATCTCGTTTTCCAAGCTCCACAACTGGAACAACATATGGATTGAAAGAGACTCCTCCACTATCGTCCATGCAATCTGGAAGGATACCATCCACCAGGCTTGGAAGTTCACTTCCCGCTGGATTGACTGTCTGCACTCACTCTCCTCCCTCAGCTTCATTGCTACGCAGGCTTACCGGGAACTGAACAGAGTTTCTGATGCCCTTTCCAACATGGACATTGATAAGGACACTACCGAGAGATATGATCTTCCACCTGAGCTTCTTCCTCTTTATATGCAGGATGTAAACAAAATGACTTCCTTTTGACTCGTGTAACGCCTTTCTTGAATATAATAAATTTTCTGTTTTGGTCTTTGACCAAAACACTAGCTTTTAAAAAAAAGTCAAAAATATCATGATGGAACACTAATAATAAAAGTAAAACATAACTAAAACTAAACTAAAGTAAATAATTATTGGTAAATTATAAATAATCATGGAAAATTCCTAAGAATCCAGTGATATGATCCAAGATACATTTAGATAAAACCATTTTTCAACCCATTGATGCATTACTATAAAATAACCACTCAACTTTATATAACTAGTCACACTAGTGGAACTCCCCGTAGTTAGTAAAATTCATGTACCAGGGGACACTAATCAGTCTCATCATGACTAGAATTACAATTTTATCTCATTTCTCACTAAGAAACCTTAGATCCCCATGATGATAGTGAGAGGAGGTGGATAAATGTTTATCAATGATAAATCACATATCAACACATCAAAATCTTATATCCTCCTCTCACCTCATTACACCCACCAATGTAGAGCTCATATTATTAGACCTAACAAGATAATAAATCACATAAAGTCCTAATATCACACACAAACCATCATAATATAGGGCTTCCATTGAGTGTGTATCTCATTTATAAAAACCATTAATAAAAGGTTCCAATTAGGACTTGGATATTAAAAACTAATAATAATTTTATAAACATACCTTTGAAAATTGTTTTAAAACCAATGTTATTCATGAACCCATTTTTCAATTAAAAATGTCAAAAATGAATTTAAATTACATTTTAGAAACCATACTTAAAACATTCTTTACAAATCATTTAGAAAATAAAACATCCCTTAAAAAACTTTTCAAAAACATAAAAATCCACATACAAAAATAATTTAAACCATTCATAGAACAAAATATGTAATATCATAGGCATAAATCATATATGAAAAATATAATAATTTACAATGTAACTCCATACCTATAAATAAAAATGACCTAATCAAAGGACATCTCAAGGTAATAATTTAATCCACATGAGATCTTTCAAATCCCAAAGTGTCATTTAAGAAACTAAATTATGTGATAAAAACACTTAGTAATTTCATCTAACACATGGTATGTGTATCCAATTTTTATAAAAACATAAGAGTAGAAATCCATGGAAACTCATTTGAAATAAAACAATGAGTTTATGAAACCTTAACCTCTAAATATTAATTCACCAAAACTGGTAAAACATACTTAATTTTTATGGGAAACATTTTTGAAAATATCAAGCATAACATGGCTTGTTATGAAAAGTAAAATGAATGGAACACCTATCTTAGATCAATTATTTAATTAACCGGAATCTCATTCCACCTCAAAAAAATTATAAGGACCCCCCAAAGTCCAATAAAAACCCTAGACAAAGAGAAACCCAAGTAAAAATAGAGTGTAAATGAACCTAGGTTTGTCGAGACCTTTGTAGGGTTAGAAAAGAAAAGTGAAATAATAAAAGAGGGGAAGAGATAAGGGAAAGAGGGAAAACCCTTGATGAATCATCTTAAAATCAAAGAAAAGGTTATGAATTGAAGGTAGAAGAGAAAAATATCACCTAGGGATCTCCCTAGACAAGTTTTTCCAAAATGGGAGAGAGAAAACCCCAAAGGTTTTTTATTTTAACAAGGGAAATATGGGAATTTAATAAAAATAAAAGTATTCACAAATCATGTTATGGCTTGATTCCCTACATCGCAATGTGACAACACCCCCTGGGAATATTTGAGGCAATAATTCCCAAGAAAACTTCATAGTATGACATTTTCATGGTGTAACAACCCCCATGAGAACTATGGCATAACTGCCTAAGAGCACATTATGGTGTGCCACCCCATGTCGTGGTGTGATTAGTCTACTGTCCAAAACTACAGAATTGTGGTATTGGTTAGTCGTGGTGTGACCTTACTTTATCATAGAACAACCATTCTGTTGTCTAAATTGTAGACCTATCAAACCAATAAAATACACCAAATTCCTAGAAAAATGATGAAATATGAAAATATAGAAACAAAAATCAATAAATAATATTTCCATGCCAGAAATTAATTTTGTGGGCATGACATTTCGTTCATTCCTATAGGTTACAAATTAATCAGGGATCATTTTCCAAGAATTTCAGGATAAATCAAACTCATTTTTTATTATTATGATTATTTGATAAATTCATTCAACTTATAAACTAATTTTAATTCTAAAATACACTTTTGAAAATTTCAACCACACCACACATCATATTGACATGCGGTTCATTCCTACAAGTCAAAAATTAATTAATGATTGTTCTCTTGTATTTTCATAATAATTAGAGATTGATTTATCATTTTTTATAGTTTGATGAATATTTTTTCACTATAAAAATATTGTTTTAATTCTAAGAACACACTTTCGGTTATTCCGACCACACCACGAGTCTGATTGACACGTCGTTCATTCTCACAAGCCACAAATTAATTTGTGATTATATTTATATATTTTCAAGTTAATTCAATCTTGGTTACTTAGATTAGATTTTTTGAAAAACATATTTAAATAAAAACAATTTCTTCATTATAAAAATATAATTTAGGCCATTTTACCGACACCACATATCAAATTGACATAGTTTTTATTCTTACAAGTAACAAATTAATTGAGGATTATTTTCCAAAACTTTCAAGAAAATATAACTTTATTTACTTTGTTTTTATCTTTTGATTCATGTTTTAACTTAAAAATAATTGATTTAATTCTAAAAATTCATTTTCAACCATTCTAATCATACTACATGATGTATTAATGTGTGGTCTATTACTAAATATCAAAAAATAATCAGAAATATGTGTCAGGATATTTCATAACAACCTGAGCTCAACTACTCTTTTTTTATTTGACGTTCACTTTCATCTTAAGAAAAATTAAAACTCAAAATAAAAATTTCCAATAATTCTGATCATATTACATGTCAAATTTTATTGAATTCATTCTTGAAGGCCAAAAATTAATGAACCATAATTATCCTAAAATTTCACAGCAATTTAACTTGTTTACTCAGTTTTGATCATTTGATGTATGTGTTTAGCATAGGAAATAATTTTTTTAGTATTAAAAACACACTTTTTTGAGACCACTATTGTTTTCTGATGAAGTTACTTTAGGATTTGATATTAATCATTATAACTTTGAATATAACAGGTTGATGTGGATGTGATTTTTGGGCTATGTTTTTTTTTCGACACATAAATCATGTTCAAATTTAAATGATACGTTTTTGATACTATTATTAATGCTTATAACATGTTCTAGTGATGTTTGAGGAAACCCCATTATTTTCAACATGAAGATATATATGAAGGTACCAGGGAACAAAATGGAAGTAGAAGGGTCAGGGATTTAAAAAATTTCATCTCTGATCTACGTAACAATATCATCACCGAAGAAGCATATCCTGATACGAAGGCCTAAGGATCCCATGTGAAGTTTTTAAACATAAAAATAAAAAAATTATCTATTTTGATCTGAGGACATTCTTAACATCTTCTCTTTACCAAAAATCATTTCTTGATGTATCCGAGTTCAAATCCATTTATATCATATACACATGTTTTGAAATTCTATGAGGTCATTGATTGTCAAATTTCATGTGTGAGTATTGAAATTTAACAATGTCATTAACACCCAGACGAGCACTACTACATCGATCAATTGATCCATACAACTCAACTTCGATTGAAGGCCTAGATCATTAGTTTCTCTCTCTAAGATACGGTAGATAAGAGAGAGAGGCTCTCATCTATCTCACGATGAATAGTTCATTAAATAATATCCCCTTATTCCTTTATATAGTGAGTTATTAAATTACCCAAAAAAGACCCCCAACCACAGATATTAATTGCCCACAAAATAAATCATAAACAACATCTTATGACTATTTTATTAATTCATAAATATCATTTATATTTTTATCACTAACCTATAATATAATAAATATATTATGTGATAAAAATGAGTCATTAACTTGACACATAATTCTCGTAAATATTAAATGGATATTAAATATTAAAATAATTTTTGTTCATATAACATGTTTTCATGTATTTACTATAATACCTATAAATACATGTAATAATGAAATTTAATACTAATTTTTTTAAACCATAATAATATGAATTTATTTATTCCTTGGTGATCATATATTCTTGGAAATTTTCCACACCCCATTGTGGGGACCACCATATCATATACTCTTAATCATAATAATAGGGAATAATTTTGAATACACTAAGTGTGTGACCCTCCAAGACCTTATCTCGATAGTAGTATATACTATTCAAAGAATAGAAATGGAGTCTAGAAACTCATCAAGGCCCCTGAAGAAATAAATTATAGTCATAGAAAAGACAACATTTCCTACGAACACACACCACGTAATATATTCTATTTGTCTTACAATGTATTATAAACAAGGATGCACACTTTGTGTCACCATCCTTTATTTATTTATTTTCTATAGATATAATTGGATGAACATACCTTCTTCTACCATGGTCATGGATTTAGTGAAAGTAATATCATCCAGATTAACTAGGCCTAAGATATCACTTACCTTTAGAAGCAACAAATGCTTTCTCAATTATTTAATCAATGTTATACCACCAATGATGCACCCAATGTAAGCTATGACTTCAATGCTATAGTTTTTTCCATTCATATCAGCATGATGTTTCTAGACCATATGACATATGTTTAAGATTAATGTCATAGTATCTCAAGGTTCTCATTATAGCATGGTAACTATTATAACATTTTGATATGACAAGTATTATAAGGAAATTAATATATAAATAGTGGATGCAGAAATATCAACACTGTAGTGGTAGTTAAATATCATGAATAACTCACTATATACATGACATGATAATTGAAAAGTACTATTTAAGTTCGGTATAGGGAACTCACTATTACAACACTCCTAATTACACTAGAGTCAACATGCTAACTATCTTACTAGATCTCATAAGATAATATCATTCTTCTACTAAGTTATGGATTTCGTCTTTGGGTCTTCCACATCTCTGTTGTGTGGCTATAATGCTATTAGTGACATCAACTCCTTGAGTAAAACTCCTCAAGAGATGATATCTCTGAGTATTTTCCTTTTTTCCAAATTCAAAACATGGAATATTGTCCAATACCAATAGTAGAATTATCACAATTAATATAATGATAAAAAATTATTTACTAGGTGCGATTCTTAGAACTGGAACAAATCGTTACATATTTTACACTACTATATAGTTGTATCAGAAGCCTCAATGCACTCGGTAATTGTATATGTGGATACTATTGTCTTGAATGAGATTATATTGCTCATTAACATAGCCTAAATATGATATTAGACCATATTTATCCAAAGGAAGACTAGTTTTTGTCCCCTTACAACTAGTATCCCTTTCTCTTCACATACTAAGTACATATCATGTCAACCCCATAAAGTACAATTGGATAGTTATGGTTGTTTCCCATGCAGTTCTCTTGGATAAAACTAATATTTTCCTACATTAAAGTATATGTTGTAAATATCATATCATGTTCATAGTATGTAATGTGTGATTAATCCATCACAGAAGAATATAGAATTCAACTCACCATAATAATCTCCTCTAATGTTTCATACATCTCTTCTTGGAGAGATTTATGTCATGTGACATTGATAATAATTCTCTCTTGAATTATTCCGACTTGAAATTTTCAATACTATGTCAGTATATGTAAAATTGACTTGGTCTAAGAAACTATTAGATCTACCTCAATAGATCACATTCACTAGAACATTGGTTTTTTCTTTGATTTAATCTTTGGAGAGTTAATTTCATTTTTGTCTTAACTAACCATAATAATAATAGTTATTTTCCATATGTTATCAAACATATTTTACTTAAAAACAGTGGATCCCCCACTAACCCTTTTTAGATAGATGTAAAGAAATTATTTTGAATGAGTATTATATGATCATGTTACTTAGTTCAATCCAAAACTAGATTTTAGTAACTTTCACCCCTTATTGGCATTTTATGATGTCACCAACCCTTTCTAGTTGTGTCATATAAACACCTTAAAATTTTAGTGGTCTTGAAATCCAATTCTTAATATAATGATCATATAGAGTCTCTATGTAAAGTAAAATTATAATGGATTTATGCATGATGACTCGGGATAACCAATCGATCCTTATTGGTACCATGCTTATAACACCCATGTATAGTATTACTTAAATACCCACCATAGTATTCAAAATAATAAGAACCTATATTTTGATAAATAAAATACATTATTGAATTTTAATTGATCTTGTTTATATTAGGTTGTTGTCGTTTTTTTCTTACTTGTAGGATTCATTATTCCCAATGAATAATGTATCATTAGATGTAATGAATATAAAACCATTACTATAGTTTTATCCTTCCTCTACATTATGTGTATCTAGAACATTCATTTTCCATAATATCTCTTGGAACTTGTTCTTATGTCAACTATATGTACATCTACTGTATTGACTAAACCTAGGCCAATATTTCTCTCACTGCCTAAAATTGAGATGTGAACCCTTTTATTGAAATATAATCTATCACTTGAAAATTAATTTTCTATCTTTAGAGTTTTTATAATATCCTTATAAACCTTTAGGGTATTTACTTTAGGTTCACATTGTGTTTTTATTGATGCAATTTTTTTTGTATCATTAACAAAAATTTTGGATGTAAACACATGTTCTTATGAAATAATGGATTTATATCATTCAATAACTCATATTATATCCATTTTTCATAATATTTGGAATATGATTATGAGATAAAACTGCTAATTCTGAAACATGTCTCAAAAAATAATGTCAGTTTCTACAATGCATCTGTGTGTCAACATTGATGCTTCTTTTACTTACATCATGAATCTGATTTGTATAAGGAAATTTGCATATAGAAATTAATTCATGCTATAATTTGTTGATCAATGTTTTCATGTAATTCCCATCATCAATACTCCTTAGTAACATCATAAATTTGATGTGTATAAGGAAATGTATGTTTTGGAATTACTCCATGAGACATTTCATGATCTATGATTGCTTGTTTAAGATATTTTTTATAACACAGACCTGAAGCAACTTATATCTTCTAACCATTAATATATTTTACTTAACTTTTACATTAATTAATAACACATAAAGGAATCTCAAGAAGTATATGTAAGTTTCCCTATAGCTTAACCTTGTAATAGTTCATGCTCTCAAGCTGAACTAATTTTGAAATATTTGTGAGTTACCATTATTTATAAAGGTTTATTTAAACTCAGAAATCAAAAGTTGTGTACTTCTCACCGTTGACTTAAGAGTCACCCTTTATCTCCTATTTATAGAATTCACCTTACTTATTGTTACATTTTTATTCTTACTTGGTTACTATATTTAAATGCACATATGTGCTAGGAATATTTTATTCAATAACAAAAAATTACAATAGAAACATTACTTATAATTTATGAATATAGCTGAAAAAGAAGCGATTAATTGCTTCTTCAATTCAGTTCATTACAATTAAACTACCATAGACTTTTCTTGTGACATGCAAAGAAAATTTACCTCTTACATACTGATCAACCTCTATTATTTGAAAGAAATTTCTAACATGCCTTTCAGAATCACACTTTTCATTGTCCCTTTTCCATGTATTTCAACTTCTTCACCACAAGAACTAAAGATTAATCTTTCTAAAAGTTCTTATCTGCTGGGTGAACATTAAACAAAATGTAATGAAGTGTTTTATCTATTTATTGTTTGTATTTTATAATCTTAAATCAAAATGTATGAAGTTGGTGATAAAGATATAAGAATGGTATGTATTGAAAGAATGTTTTTCATTTTCAATTTACACATTTTTAGTGTAATCATCAACCCATTCATATATTGTTTCATCATCTCCTCATAGACTTCTCATAGATGAGACAACATGTGGTACCATCCATGTCCTGATGATGTATTGTAAAAAAATAGCCTAGGTTTACCTAACATATAACCTAATTTGGCTCACCACAATGCCTCAAGCATGCCTCCCCAAACTCTAGAGACTGTCGACTATCAGTGAGGGTCCAAAAGGTGCAGTGGGGAGAATATACCCTTTGGTAAGAGTGAATTAATAATAGAAAATAACCAAGCTCATACACATAAATGAAGATCAGAGTATGCATAATAAATAAACTAAAACAAAAGCATGATATAATATATAAAATTCATCATACAATCATACAAACTCATGAGAATGAAACGCATACAATAAAAGATCAACCATTGATCCAAACACATAAAAAATAAACAAACTAAAAATAAATACAATAAGATCTATATAAAACAATGAGCCAAACCACATACCTAATCTCCACAACACTTGAACTGCACCATCTTGATATCGATACTCCACACGAGGAGCTCCTCTTGACCAAGAAACACTTGGCCCTAGCCCCATCTTCTACGCAACCTATGATCCAACCTAAAAGTATATGATAGGTCTACATTCACACTAAGGTGCATGTAAATTGGGTGAGAAATAAATCTCATTAGTCCACCACAACAAGGAACCTATACTCTATTATAATAATAAGTGAATTCACAAGTGATATTCCCAACCAAACCGAAAAATAACAATAGTTTCCATGAAAGAAACAAATTCATAAAATGGGGAAACAAACACAAGGAAAACAGCCCACCACTGGTTCTAGCATGATATACAATGTAAATTTACACTTGTTATGGCCCCTATAAAATGATTTACAGCACGTGGCTCACCCAGCCACATGAAAACCAGCATGTCCACTAGATCTACACAGGAGCTCCAAGATGTCTAAATACAACATGCATGTAGCATCCTGACCTGTGATCCACTAGAACGATGCCCCGATCCAGTCTTCTACAGGGTCTCATGTGCACCTCCTCATACGTCATAGGCTTCCGACTAGCATTGAGGGTCCAATGAGGGTACAATGGGGAGATTATACCCTCATGATTAGAGTAGCATAGCGGTATAAGAGATAATGAAACAATAACTAGTGGAAGAAGTATAAATAAAAGAAAATAGTTTTAGAAGATAATAATAACAGATAATATGGTCAATGCTAAATATAAAACCATACATGCATGTAAAAATGAGACTAAATAAATAAAACAGAAGAAATATAATAGGAGATACACTAAAATTCATAAATAAAAGACATTATTCCCAAGGGATATTCCCACAAACATCCCAAGCTCTAGATCAGTCTTGTACTCCTAAGCTCCCACATATAAAGCTTACATCATAATAATAATACTTAAACCTAAACATGCACTCATGAGGTATGGTCGGGTACCCCAGTGAAATGGAGGCCCAAATAGGGTGTGGGATAAACTCAATAGTCCACCACCAATAATGTCTAAATCATAATTCAGTCTATGAATATAAAATATAGTAGTTTTAAATAATGAGGTAAGGTTGGGATTTGATTTGTTTTCATAGGGATTATGAACTCAATACTCAAATAAGGAGGTTTTGGAAAATCAAAAAAATAAACACTACATGTAAGTACATGACCTATACTCCTAGAGAAGACCACCTATGTGAGCTGAAGTCCATCCTGTGAATCCAAAATACATGGTGTAAACTAAGTACATTATGTGAATCTTGATAAAACATTGTGAAAGACTCAAATTCCAAACTTGATAAGATACACTAAGTGAAATCATTATATGATGTGAAATGTTCGAAACCTAATTGTCATTAAAGATACAAGCCATGAAATTTGGAGATCCAAGATATAAGAGATTATTATGGATCTAATGTAAAAAGTGTGAAATAAACATACATACTATTAAAAACTTGATATATTATCCACTTAAAGATCATACATGACGTTAACCATTTACATGTCGTTTAACTTTAGAAGTCTATATATATGCAATGACCATGTCACAGACAAGAATCTTAGATGCCCAAAACTCTTTCCTCTATTCTTCTTCATTTCTTTCTTGTTTTCTTTAGATCTTGTTTCTATTGATTTATTTTATTTTTTTAAGAATTACTTTGTTATTTATTTCTATTCTGAGACTCGTTCATTTCTTGATTGTTTTTCTGACATCATAATCCAATCCTATTTTCCAAGAAACTTCGATTGCCTCTATATTCTTTATTGTTTATTAATTCAAGTTAGTTTTTAATTGATTTAATATGATTTAAATTGTATATTGATTTTATTTAAGTTGATTATTTATATTTTTGATCAAGTTTTCATTTGTTCTCCTACTATCGTTTAATATCCTCATCCGCGACTAATCCACTTTGGGTTAAGGGTTGGGAGTAGAGGGACTTTGAACCTAGTGAACATATAAATTAAAAATTGGTAAGCCTATGGATGGTAATTAGGTTTAACATAATTTTTATTCTTATTCTTTTTCATCGATGATGACCATCAGAGATGCAATTGAACGACCATAACCTAGTTAGAGTTGAGTAGGCTAGTGCCTCCTGAACATAAGGGTGAGAGATGAGTGCTACAAGAGAACACCATCAAGGATTACAACTTGTCTACATCAATGGTGTTGTGCCTTGTATTTTGCGCTCACTAATTCTGGAACAATCATTATAAATAAATCCTAGACTCATCCACAGGATCCATAACATGGGTAAATTTAGTGGACTTCAAAGTGAATATCCCCAAGAACACATCCCAAATTTCTTAGAGGTCTACAACACCTTTCAGAATCAAGGTGTATCATCAAATTCCATTAGAATCTATTTATTTCCTTTATCCGTGTATGATAGATCCAAGGATTGGCTTAAAATCCAAGCTCCTGAGCCTATCATGACTTGGTATGATTTAGTAAAGAAATATCTAGATAAATATTTCCCACTGATCTGAACATTGAAGCTCAGAAATGTGATTCAAAAATTCAATCAGGAAGATAGAGAATCATAATGGGAAGCTTATGACCATTTTAAGGAGCTAACCCGTAAGATACCTCATCATAGACTTGGTGTGTGGATATAATTTAAAAACTTCTACCAAAGACTCCAACGGTCTTCACACACTACTATTGTATCTGCCGCTAATTGAAGGTATATGCTAAAGATGCCTAAAGTCAGAAGAGTACGGCTAAATGATATTTCACACAATTTGGTTCTGTGGAAGAATGATCATAGAGAACCATGGGTTGGAATTCATAAAGTGGAGAAGAATACCAAACTATCAACCTGAGTTTAAGCCCTAATGAATTTTTTTTGAATCATTTCATATTCCTACTCCACCTCCACCACCTCCTACTCTTGTTATGGACATACAATCTTGTGGTATTTATGGAGGCCCGCGCCCATATCAGGACTATAGGGTAGGTAAGAAAGATCCAAAAATCCAATATTATAATTATGTGAAATAAAATCAATAAAATTAGTTGTTTCAGTAACCTTAGCCATACTAGTAGCAGTATTATCAAAAAAGGATGGCTCAGTTATGACAACCCTGATCTTTATTACACACTTAAACATCATTTATTACATAAAATTCACTCGATAAAACATAGAAGATCGATAGGTCTAGTGTCATTGGGGCTTAGGATAGTTACATGATAACTTAAAACATGAAATACAACATCTTTATTGAAAACTTACTTTATATGACCACTACATTCCCTCGTACTTAGCATTGTAAGGGATAACCTGAGGACATTCATAAGAAAAGGGTGACCTATAAATCCCAGTAAGGGAATAAACATGGAATAATAAGAGGAAAACAATAAATTTTAGACAATAGAAATATCAATAGAGAACAATAGAAACATGAACATAAAGGCATGATAAAGCATGATGATCATGAAATGGAGATGTGGCAACAATACTTAACATGGAATTATCCTGAGCCAAAGCTCATTGCACATAGAGCATGAGTAAACCCTCATTCCACATGAAGCATGAGTAAACCCTCATTGCACTGGAATTAGTATGAGTAAACACTCATTGCACATGAAGTATCATGATACTGTACTTTACCCAATGCATTTAAGTGCTATCAGGGTGCACCCTTCTTAAACATTTCATTTCATGCATAAGTGTGCCACATGGATCATAAAACAAGGATTCATTAAACATCATCATTTATTACACGATAAAAGAATGTGGAATTAATACATGAAACTCTATAATCAATAAGTAAATGTTCATAAAGGTGAATACCCTTGATAGAGAAATGGGCATGGTATTCACTACATAATGACTTTGTCTTGGAAAAATGTGGTGCAATTTCAGCATCATAACGGCGTGACATAAGAATTCATAAAAATGGTTGATGAGAGAGAAATTGGTTTCTCATTATATGTACATGAAATGGAAATCAAGGGGGTCATATATATATATATGTGTGTGTGTGTGTTCGAACAATTATAATGGAATTTATATTCATGATACAAAAGAATTTCTTGAATGTAAATGAGGAGAGAGAAATTCCTTTCAAAATTTTGGCATTATAACGGGTGTACATGGGAGGAATTTTATGAGAGAGAAAGGGGTCTCCCATAATTAAAACATAAAGAGGAAAGTATGGGGGAGTTTTGAAACCATACCCCAACATTTATAATTGAAATTAAAAGGGCATAACAACTTAAAGAAAATTGGACAAGAATGAGAAAGGAGGAAAACCCTTACATGGAAGTGTGATCCGAAAGGCTTGGGAGAGGATTGAGAGAGGCTTCTTCAAATCTTGGGGAACCTTGGGAGGATTATAGAGAGAGGAGGGAAGAGGTTGGATGAACTCCAAGGTATTTTAGTGAAGAATAAGTGGGATCTTGGGTGGGTATATATAAGAAAGGAGAGGGAATTATTTATTATTTAGGTTTGGGACACCTCACATTAAACAAATCAAAACCACAAACCAGCCCATGGTTTTTTCCAAAGGGAGTGGAAACCAATATTTTATAAGTAAAGTGGTCTAAATTCAAAAAATAATAGGGTTTCTTATGTGGAGGTGAGTCACACTCTCAAGGAAAACAATTTAAAAAGACAAAATGTTTTATAAGTCATCGAGGGTCCACTAAAGCTTTGTAAAATAAATCAAAAAAATCTAAAATCACATTATTTTAATGTTAAAACATATATTAGCCGAAAATAATGTTTATATTATTTTATTACAATACTATTGGGTCATTATGATGTCATTAAACACATTATATATTTAAACGGTATTTAATTTTTACCCAAAAATTCGACTGTCTCAGAAAATTATGAAAAATTCACCATTGGATAATTTCAACATCTTGATTCCAAAAATAATATTCATTTTATCTAGATAATTTTCTAAATATTTTAATCCTTACCTTTAAAATAAAAACCGACATTTATCAAAAATTCATGGGTTTTGACAAAAACATCTTTCAAACCTTAATAAAAATTACAATTGCATTCATAAAATTAAATTATAATTTATTTTTAATAAAAAGTAATTTAATAATAATAATAATATTTTATTAAAATATTATTTAATTAAAAAATTCATTAATTCATCAAAATAGATTTCTTAGTTGAATATTAACTAAAAATACTATTTTCACTTCAAAAAAATTTACAAAGTAACAATAATAAAATGAAAGTATGTTCTTTATTATATACAAAAATAATGTACATAATAATAGTTCTAGGGTATTGTTACATAAACCCTTAAAACACCTTCATAAGACCTTATGGTAAGGTTCAATATGGTGACAGACTCTTGGGGTGGCTCGGATAACATCGCTCAGGTGGTAATCTCTATCAACTTCCACTTCTCTCATAGGTGGTTCCACTCAAGCTTAATGTATTCAAGTTAGGCTTTGGATTGGTCAAGAGAGAAGCCCAAATATTCCACCTCCTTTCTAAGCTCTGACAGACAGACTTCGTCTGGGGAAATTCTACTAGATGTGGCCATCGCTTCCTTTGTTTGAATAAATTGGATCTGTTAAAGCCCTATATTTATACTAATCATGTGATCACTCTTCAACGACTATATTAGAAACAGTCACAATTCTTAACGGTATTTAAAAATCCAAAAACATAAATCCAATGAAGTTCACATTTTATATAACCATTTTACATAATAATACATTTAATTAGATTAAGAGGAATTTCCATTAATGAAAGTTTGGGTCGTTACAATCTTCCCCCCTTAAGAAATTTCGACCTCGAAATTTCATTTTCCCACACTAAAACAGATGTGGGTAAATATGCTTTATTATTTCCTCTAATTCCCATGTCTCTTCTTCAAACTTTTGGTTTCTCCACAATACCTTGACGAGTTGCATTGTCTTATTTTGTAGAAATTTTTAGCTATGATCTAAGATCTTCACTGGTTCTTCATCGTAAGAAAGATAATCCTCTAACTGTACCACCTCTGAAGATAGTACATGTGAAGGGTCTGGTATGTACTTCCTTAAGAGGTATACATGAAAGACATCATGTACTTTGTCCATGGTGGGTGGAAGTGCTATTCAATAGGATACAACCCCAACACAATCAAGAATCTCGAAGGGGCCGATGTACCTAGGACTTAACTTCACTTTATTTCCAAACCTCATGACCTTATTTCATGGAGATATGTGTAGAAATTCCATGTCTCCAACTTTAAACTCCAGTTCTCATTGACGGTTATCTGCATCACTCTTCTGTCAACTCTGGGATGTCTTGATATGCTGCTGAATGGTTTTCACCTTCTTCACCATTTCTTCGACCATTTCTGGTCCTAGCAGCTTACGCTCATCGACTTCATCCCAACACACCGGTGTTCTTAAACTTTTCCCATAAAGGGATTCATATGGAGACATTTGGATGCTCAGGTAGAAATTGTAATTATAATAGAACTCAACCAGAGGAAGATATTGATCCCATCCTCTTTTGAAGTATATTGAGCACTCTCTCAACATGTCCTCAAGTGTTTGTATAGTCCGCTCGGATTGGCCATCAGTTTGAGGATGATAGGACATACTGAATTTAATTTCAGTATTCAGAGCATGTTGAAGACTCTTCCAAAACATAAAGGTGAATCTTGGATCTTGATCAGACACAATATATAGTGGTACTCCATGCATCCTTACCACTTACCTGATATATATCTGTCCTAGTTGATCCAATGACAAATTCTCCCGAATTGCAATGAAGTGTGCAGACCTTGTAAGATGATCTGCGACAACCCAGATTTCATTGTTTCCTTTGGATGTATTCAGAATTCCGGTGACAAAGTTCATGGTGATTTTCTCCCATTTCCATGCTGGTATGGTCAATGGTTGCATCATCCCCTTAGACTTTTTCCCCTATGACTTCACTTGCTGACACACCAGGCACTTTTATGTATACTCAGTGATCTTCTTCTTCATATTATCCCACCAATAATGCTCTCGTATATCTTGATACATCTTTATGTTTCCTTAGTGAATAGATAAATTCAAACTATGTGCATCATCCAAAAGTTCCTTCTTCAGCTCTAGAATTGATGGAAAACATAGTCTTTTCCCAAATCTCTCAAATCTTTCTTCATTAACATTGAAATCCATGGATTTCCCTTTTTCTGATAGCTTCCACTTTCTTCTGAATTTTCACATCATCCTTTGAGCATCCTTTAACATTTCCAAAAGTGACAGTTGAGCAATCATTTGTGAATGGATTGATGATGTTCTTTTCTTTATGATTCTCATGTCCATATTCATCAAATATAATAAGATTGGATCCTTCTCAATTCTCATAAATGATAGAGTCACTGGATCCTTTCTACTTAGATCATATACCACCTTTTTCGCTTTCCTAGGGTGGTAATGGATAGATAATTCATAGTATTTGATCAGATCTAACCATCTTCATTGGTGCATGTTCAACTCTTTCTGTGTGAATATATACTTGAGGCTTTTGTGGTCTATATATATTTCACACTTCTCCCCAAATAGATAATGCCTAAAAATTTTCCAAGTGAAGATAACTGAAGTCAACTCAAGGTCATGTGTTGGATAGTTATGCTCGTGAATTTTCAATTTCCTTGAAACATAGGCAATGAATTTTTTATTTTGCATAAACACACATCGCAATCCCTTCTTTGAAGCATCACTAAATACCACAAAAAGTTCTCCACTTGTGGGTAAAGTGAGCACAGGTGTAGTGATAAGCCTCCTTTTTAACTCCTTGAATATTTCTCCGCATTCATCACTCCAAGAAAACTTTACTCTCTTCTAAGTTATCTTGGTAAGAGTGTTGGACAATCGTGATAAATTTCTCACAAATCATCGATAATATCTAGCAAACCCCAAGAAGCTACGGATATCCATTACCAATGTTGACCTCAACCATTCACCTATTGCAGTTGTCTTGGAGGGATCCATAGATATCCCATTTCTTGTGATGATATGACCCAAGAATGAGACTTCCTTCAACCATAACTCACACTTGTTATACATTGCATAGATATTCTCCTTCCACAAGGTCTCTAGTATAGTTCTTAGATTCCCCACATGATCCTCCTTGGTTTTGGAGTATATTATAATATCATCTATAAAGACTACCAAAAATTTGTCTAGGTAATATCTAAATACTCTATTCATTAAGTTCATGAAGATTTCTGGAGAAATAGTGAGTCTGAAAGGCATTACTATCAATTCATAGTTCTCGTATCTTTTACAAAAAGCAGTCTTTGGTATATCTTCCTTCTTCACCCTTACTTTAGAAATATCTCAACAAAAAATCCACCTTGGAGAAGTATTGTGCTCCATGTAGCTGATCAAAAAAGTCATCAATTCGTGGGAGAGGATACTTGTTTTTTATCGTGATTTTTTTAAGCTCACGATAATCGATGAAAAGGATCATTTACCCATCTTTCTTCTTGAAAAAGAGGACTGGTACACCCCATGGTGAAGCCCTGGGGTGTATAAACCATTTATCTAGATTCTCCTATAGTTATTTCTTCAGTTCCTCAAGCTCCAAAATAGCCATTCTATATGTAGTCTTGGATATTGGCAACACCCCAGGTATAAGATCAATTGAGAATTCAACATCTCTTCTAGGAGGAAGACCAAGAAATTCCTTGGGAAACACTTCAGTGAATTCCCTCACAATAGGCATGTCTTCAAGGATTTCTGCCTCCTTATACTCAATCATTTGAGCCAGATATGCATGCTCATAGGGCAGTAATATCCACACTTAAGATGATAGAGCTAAAGAAAATTCATCTTCCTCCTTGCACTTGTATAGAATCAGGGGTCGATTATTCACAAGGAGATTGATTTCCCTCTCTAGGAAATTTATGTTGGCTCTATATAAGAAAGTCAATCCATGCCGATAATTGCATCAAATTCCACTAGAGGGAGTATGAAAAGGTTCTACGGGAAGTTCAGTCCACAGATTATGACAGGGGAGGAGTTATATTCATGGGATGCAATGATTGGACCATTTACCATACTCACTGACATCTTCACTTCCATGATTTGTGGTGGTTTTGGGATTTTTCTACTAAACTTTCAGGATATAAAATAATGCGTAGAACTATGGGTGATAACCCTTCATTTCACTTTTTGATTCTGGTTCTACTCTATCCAATATAGACTTAGGTATGAGTAATTTTAAACTATTAAACACATAAAAGAGAATCCAAAGACAAAAATGGATGAATTATAAATTACTTTTATTTCCATAACTTATGAATCTATGGCCTTCAATCTATATTATCCATGATCTACTTTCTAACATATATTCTTAGGGTTATTTTTTTTAATTCCCTTAATAATGGTTCATACTAATCGTGTGAATTTAACAAATAATATCCCTCAGGAGTGTCATAACCAAGAGTGCATCAAGGCCCATTGTCATGTACTAGGATACCCTGGGTCAAGCCTGAAACTCTTGTCAGGGTTTTCACCCCTAGGTACATCTCTGCCAGATCTGCCTCTACCTGCTCGTATCCAGATAGGGATGTATTTGCTTGATAAACCACTTACTCAATACTCACCAAAACTTAGGGATATTTTTATTATACTCAGTCTTGTCTCTAAGGCTTTACGAGAGTTTTCTAATCATAATCCCAAAAATAACTAAACCTATGCTCTGATACCAACTATGAAAACTCTGCTCTTTATTACACACTTAAACGTGATTTATTACATAAATTTTACTTGATATAATATAGATGATCGATAGTTCTAGTGTCTTTGGGGATTAGTATCATTACATTACAACTTAAAACATGAAATACAACATCTTTATTGAAAACTTTCTTTACAGGACCACTACATTCCCTCGTACTTATCATTGCAAGGGATAACCTGAGGACATGCATAAGAAAAGGGTGAGCTATAAAGTCCAGCAAGGGAATAAACATGGAATAACATGGGGAAAAAAATACATGTTAGACAATAGGAATATAAATAGATCACAAGAGAAACATGAACATAAAGGCATTATAAATCATGATAATCATAACATGGAGATGTGGCAACAACACTTTACATGGAATTAGCATGAGCCAAGGCTCATTGCACATGGAGCATGAGTAAACCCTCATTGCATATGAAACATGAGTAAACCCTCGTTTCACTTAAATTATCATGATTCAACACTCATTGCACATGATGTATCATGATACTATACTTTACCCAATGTATTGGAGCACTATCAGGGCGCACCCTTATTAAACATTCAATTTCATGCATAAGTGCGCCACATCGATCATAAAACATGGATTCATTAAACATCCCCATTTATTCCACGATAAAGGAATGTGAAATTTATACATTAAACTCTATAATCAATAAGTAAATGTTAATGAAGGTGAATACCCTTGATAGAGAAATGGTCATGGTATTCACTACACAATGACTTTGGCTTGGAAAAACGTGGTGCAATTTCTGCAGCATAATGGTGTGAAATAAGAATTCGTAAAAATGGTTTATGAGAGAGAAAGTGGTGTCTCATAATATTTACATTAAATATACAGTAATGGGGTCATATAGATACATGTTCCAACAATTTTAATGGAATTTAGATTCATGATACAAAATAATTTCTTGAATGTAAATGAGGAGAGAGAAATTGCTTTCGAAATTTTAGCATAGTAACGGGTGTACATTAGAGGCATTTTATGAGAGAGAAAGGGGTATCCCATCATTCAAACATAAATAGGTCATTATGGGGGAGGTTCGAGACCATACCCCAACATTTATAATTGAAATTAAAATAGAATAACAACTTAAAGAAAATTGGACAAAAATGAGAATGGAGGAAAACCCTTACATGGAAGTATGATCCCAAAGGCTTGAGAGAGGATTCTTGGGATCTTGGGGTGCCTTCGGAAGATTATAGAGAGAGGAGGGAAGAGTTTGGACTAACTCCAGGGGATTTGAGTAAAGATGAAGTGGCATCTTGGGTGGGTTTATATAGGAAAAGAGAAGGAATTCTTTATTATTTAGGTTTGGGACACCTCACATTAAACTAATCAAAACCACAAATTGGATCATGGTTTTTGCACATAGTTTTTGCAAATGGGGAGTGGAAAAAAATATTTTATAAGGAAAATGGACGAACTTCTTAAAATAATAGGTTTGCTTATGTGAAGGTGTGTCACACTCTCAAGGAAATCAATTTAATAAGACAAAATATTTTATAAGTCTTGGATGGTCCACTAAAGCTTTGTAAAAAAAATCAAAAAAATCCAAAATCTCATTATATTAATTTTAAAACATATATTGGCCGAATATAATGTTTATAGTATTTTATTACATCACTATTGGGTCATTATGATGTCATAAAACATATTATATATTTAAACGTTGTTTAATTTTTACCCAAAAATTCGACTGTCTCAGAAAATTATGAAAAATTAACCATTGGATAATTTTGACATCCTGATTCCAAAAATAATATTCATTTTATCTAAATAATTTTCTAAATATTTGAATTTTAATTTTTAAAATAAAAACTGACATATATCCAAAATTCATGGGTTTTGACAAAAACAACTTTCAAACCTTAATAAAAATTACATTTGCATTCATAAAATTGTACGATAATTTATATTTAATAAAAATAAATTCAATAATAATAATAATATTTTATTAAAATATTATTAATTTCAAATATCCATTAATTCATCAAAATATATTTCTTAGTTGAATATTAACTAAAAATACTATTTTCGCTTCAAAAACTCTTTACAAAGTAACAATAATAAAATGAAAGTATCTTCTTTATTATATAAAAAAATAATGTACATAATAATAGTTCTAGTTTATTGTTACATAAACCCTTAAAACACCCACATAAGACCTTAGGGTAAGGTTCACGATGGTAACAGGCCCTTGGGGTGGCTCGGATAACATTTCTCGGGTGGTAATCTCTATAAACTTCCACTTCTCTTGTAGGCGGTTCCGCTCAAGCTTAACGTATTCAAGCTAGGATTGGGATTGGCCAAGAGCGAAGCCCAAATATTCCACCTCCTTTCTGAGCTCTAACAAATGGGCTTCATATGGGGAAAGTCTACTAGATGAGGCAATTGCTTCCTCTGTCTGAGTAAATTGGATCTGCTAGAGCCCTATATTTATACTAACCATGTGATCACTATTCAATGGACATATTAGAAATTGTTACAATTATTAATGGTATTTAAAAATAAAAAAACATAAATCCAATGAAGTTAAAATTTTATATAACCATTTTACATAATAAGAAATTTAATTATATCAAGATTAATTTTCATTAATGAAAGTTTAGGTCGTTACATCAGTAGCTGCAACAACCTAACCAAAATTATTATCCAAAAAAGAGTGTACAAGTTCCAAGACATAATCTGAGACCACCTGGATACCAACAAAAAATTATAGCTCCTCAACCACAATAAAAAGTACCTCAACAACCTTTTCCCCCTAGAGCTCAACAAAAAATTCAGCATTCTTTACTAAGAGAACCACAATACTTTCAACCTCATCAATCCAATATTGAAAACCTTGTCACCACCTTCTTGAAAAAAGAAGAATAGTGGATGATAATCTGAGAAAATGAAATGAAAAAACAAAGGACTACCCTGCGCAACCTTGAGCACCAATTGGATCAAATCTCAAAAAATTTATCAGATCGATTACCAGGTACATTGCCCGGTAATACCAAGACTCATCAGAGAGAGGAGGAAAAGGTCATGGTGATTGGGAGTAGAGGAATTATAGAATTTATTTATTCATTTGTTGGTGAAGAAAATAAATTAAAATAATCTAAGAAATTTTCAACAATCTTATGAAAAGATGGAGATGATAGTACCCATAATGTTGGGAAGGGGAAAATATATAAGATGAACCTACCACAAAAGCACCAACTTAAGAGAATCCTAAAAGAGAAAATATCCATGTGGCACCACCAACGTAAAACCCCCTATACAATTCCAATAGATGATGAAACAAGCTAAAAGATAAGAGTGTTATAAAAAAATAGAGATGTTTGAACAATCACACATAAACATTACCTTTGTAGAAGTGATTGCGCAAACACCATCTTACACCAAGTTTATGAAAGAATTATTTCCAGTAAAAAGAAAATGGAATTATTAGGATTAATATCCTTAAATGATGAATGTTCCATAGTTGTTCAGAAAAAATTCATCTTTGAATATGTGATACCCTAGAATATTTTCAATTCCCTACGATATAGGGACATGAAATTTTGAAAGATCCTTGTGTGATCTTGGAGAAACTATCAGTATCATGAATATGAGTGTGTTAAAAAAGATAGGGTGAAAATAATTAAAACCAACAAGAATGAGACTTAAACTGGATAACTTCTTAGTCAATCACCTTTTAGGAATTCTCAAGAATGTTTTGGCCAAAGTTGGTAAGTTTATCATTCTTACGGATTGCCTCATCCAGGATATGAAGGAATAAAGTGATGTATCCTTAATTCTAGGTTGAACATTTATCTTCATTTGGATGGTTTTGATCAATGAAAACTATAAAAGTATGAAATTAATATTTGTATAAGTATAAGTTGTTTTCAACTTAGTGAAAGTCACCAAGAAAAGAGGAGAGTCATTTGATTATTAATCTGTCTCTCTTATTGATATGAAAAATGATTATATGACCTATAAGGATGAAAAAGAGACCTCATATCTAGATAAAAATTGAGACAGTGATAATAAGGATGTGAATTAAATTGATCCTTTGATGAGGAATATAGTCCCACCATTCATACCCTATATTATCAAGAACCATTCCATGATGGGTGTTTCATTTTAAATTCATCTGAATGGAAATGTTTCTATCACTCTATAATAAATGTAGAGCTAATTGGGAGGAAACCCATGACAAGTTAGATTATAATTTAGAGAGTTTTAATAAAATTTGGTTGTTTTATAGGATTATACTTTAATTTTTTTAAAAAAATTAAAATTGAAAAATAAAATCAAATTAATGTTGTGTCGTGTAAAAGAAAAACATGATGTGATAGTATCAAGGTCAAAAAAATAAAATCTCAAGAATTAAATAATGCATAAAAAATATATGACATGAATTTATTGATATTAATTTTAAATCCTTGAACCCTAGGTTTGTGGTTGATCCCCCCTTTTCATTTCCTCTCCTGTGCACCGCACCCCTCACACGAATTATGCTCCCTCCTCCCCGATTCTCTATGCATAACCACCAAACACCCCCCACCTTCCTCATATCCTTTCTCTCCCACTCAACCCTCTGGTATATCTCTAAAACCTATTCCCCACTTCCATATGAAATGGAATAAAGTAATACCATCAAATGGGCATCCCAATGCGATGATTATCCACCACCAAAGTGAATGACTATTTCATCTTCATTACCGACTGCAAACCCAACCCATTATTCTTCCACATCTAGTTTGACTACTCCATTAGCCTCTGACTATTATTGGTCCTCTTACAACTCATCTCAGGTTGATTCCCCGCACTCGTACCTACACCCCTGCCTCCATTTTTCTTCCCCCAGGCATCAGATTCACCTAGTCCACTTACAGGTCTATCCGATGAGGTCTAACAAGACATTGTACCTAGACATGATTGAACATATTCACATGCATGAGGAGTTCCTTGATATATTGGTCCAGATTCACCTCTCCAACATCACCGAGCTATGGGGGTGACAATCTAAGAGTTTTTCTTGTAGATCTTATCCATGTGGGATCTCGATTTGGTTCATGTCACCTTCCAACTCGATGGTCGTCCTTGGGAGCTCATTCTAGGAGACTTTGGAATCAGACTCAATATCTAAACCTTGGATTTCATTAATTTACCCAATTATGCTTCCATGCAACTGAAACCAAGAAATAGGGATGAATTGGGGTATTGGGATTTGATTTCTCGTGATCATCCGAGAAACCATGACGCTCGCATAGCAAAGAGCACTGATCATTGGGGTGTCACCTTACGGATTATTCACAGAGTTTTTGATCATTCCTAGTTGGATAGAGGAGATGTTGATGGGAGCATCAGTCGGATTGTGGTGATAATATTATCCTCAACCATGGGTGGCACTTTCATCAACATGGCCCACCAATTCTCTTTGCACAACCAGACCCAGGAGCAGCGGTCCCAATGTATTCTCTTGGGGGTAGTTTTAATAACTACCTTGCACATCATCTCAATATATTTGATGCCGCTCAACTTCTTTCCTAAATTGGGAAGATGGATTTGATCAACCTATTCATGCTCTAAACTATTGGGATCCAGAGGAAGGTCAAGGGAAGATACAATGGGCCTCTGAGTACATAGAGGATCCTGCTGAGGACCCGTCCCCTACCTTCTCCCATGATCACCCGAATCCTACTAACCCAGCTATTGTGCATAATTCCACTTTAGCCCCTGCTTACAACTTCTCTCCAGCTACACTATATACCACCACCACTGATCCACTTCGTATAACCATGGAACCTACCTCATCCATTACCTATGACATTTGGTTTGTTCTCCGGAAAATTATGGAGAACTAGAGATAGATTTGCATCCACCTCTGCATTCCATTTACCACGTGATCCCTCTTTTCCAAACAACCCCCACCACCATCCCCTACATATTCCCACCCACCACCACCTACAGACCCCACCACTGACTTCATCCCAACCCCATTTCTACCTAGGTTGGCCTACCCCCATAGCTTCCAGACCCTACCACCCAGCAAGAGTTTATAGCAGAGCAGGCTTGATAGGTCAAGCTCCCCATCGTTCCCTTTACCTATGAGGTGCTTCTGATTGATCTAGATACCATATGTATGGACCCAATATGGATCAGAACCTCCCCACCCCCTCCATCCCTGAACAATCCTACCGTCAGCACCATAACACCTCCTCCAGCGGTCAATGACCCTTCCTCCACCACCATTCCTGACATAGATAGGGTGGTGCATCTTCATGCACCGACTATTTGAGAGGGGACTCATCATGTGGATAACAGTGACAACTTCTATTATATTTAGTTATTTAAACATCCCCTCCTTAGTTGTACACTGTATCTAGGTTTCTATTTTCATGTCCCAATCTGACGAGGCCTAAGACGCAACTACCCTAATCCCACCTCCAATAGATCTAGGGCTGGAAACCTGCACCAAGAAGACTTTTCACACACATGTAAGGTATTAAGATTAAGTACTTGTACTAATGAACACATCATCAATCACATAAAATGTTAAAATTTAAAACAAATGATAACAATACTTTCATAAATCTATAATCCCACAATCAGAGTACGACATAAAGTACTAGAAATCATGAAAAATGGGTCAAATACAAGCCCACCCAAAATTGGAAATAAAGTTTGTCCTACTCAGAAGGAGGGGACTTCATTAAAATGAAGCACTAGTATACACCTTGTTCTATCTATCCCAAACTATCTCCACATACTCTTAGTCTGCCAAGGGATCTACAAAAAGTTCTTTCATCTGTATAAGAGATTACACGTGAAAGCAGAACCTGCATAGGGGTTAGTATAACAATACCCAACAGGACACCATTAAATAACCAAACACAAAGAATAAATATTAGTTAGCTAATCACATGATATTTAAATAATAATTTGAGACATATAAATAAACATCTAGATATAGTCAAAAATGGCTCTTAGCTTTAAATTTATCAACTACTACCAACCGTGTAGTTTCACTACAAGATTTTATGATATCGCTCGTCCAGGAGAAATTGATCCCTGATCTATACACTACTAACCACACTCGTCCCAAAGGTCAATATCATCAGGTATAGCCAAGAAGAATCACACATGAAAATAGAGATGGTTCATCTGAGATACACACTCTATCAGACTAATATCCCAATAGAAAGATCAGATCTCAATACACAGATGGTGGTCAACCCCCAAGGCTCACCGGGTAGACACCTGAGCCTACTGGAACATCCTCCTAGATAGTGGATCGATGACCATGTAAATATTGGTCATGCCAATTCAAAAAAACCTATCTAAGTAAACACTAAGGAAATGAGGGTCTCTTTGGTCCTCTCAAAGGGATACATTCCCCAAGCCGTACAGTCAATAGTCAAAGTAGTCTAAGACAACTCACTCAAGAATAAGGGAAATCACCCCCAATGTACATATCATAATCTATAGATGGGTCACCCTCTATGATGATAATGATATACTGCACTGAACCCTCATAGTAATGGACCAAGGGAAGAGACTCAACCAATACTATTCCAAGGATTCTCATAGAATCTCTCAAAAAATATCAGCTAAAATGAAATATGAATTCAACCTATCCTTAAAGGAGCACATGGTGTGTCCCTATGGGTACATGGTGTGTCTCACTAAGCCTGACACTAACCATTTATTTCACTCACATGCTATTCACTTTTCCACAATACACGGCATGTCCCTTGAGGTACATGGTGTGTGGAAGTTTCTTTGTCACTCATCATGCCATCTTTATCGTGCCCATGTACATCGGACCATGTCCATTTACTTGGCCATATTCTTGTACTCCAACCTACCCATGTACTTTCCAAGTACACGTCTTGTGGGGATACATGGACACCTATACGTGTACTCCTTATACACACTGATCCATATTCCATTTGTTTCATGGTGTGTGACTTGGTACACATGATGTGTAACACTAAATGGCCTCCTAGGCATATACCCCCTATACACATCGAGATTTTCAGCTAAGGTTTACACAGCGTGTGACACATTTCATGTGGTGTATCATCCTTATCTTTGTACTAAAACCCTAGTGCCACACTAAATTCACTACGTGATGTGTGTTCATAGGACTACATACCATGTAGTTGGTATTTTTCATAGAACACAGGAAAGAAATTCACACATCTTTGATTGGGACTACACAACAACTGATTCTTATGAGAATCACACCATACATTGTGGATATAAGTTCGAATGAACCTACTCACCATTGTTGGCTGAAATCTATCAGTTTCGTTCATACCTGTTGTCTGGAAAACAACCACCATCACGCCTCACCGGCACCGCAAGAAAAAACCATGAACCACATCTCTTGATCCATCCATGAATCAAATTTCATCGTCATGAACCACAATAATGATTAAAAATCTCCATCCCACACCCACAGTAGTGATCCATTGTGATAAAGATCAAATGTGCACTGATCGTTGACTGAGTATTCATCGAATTGTAGGCCAAAATAAATTATCAATGATGAATACTTATAGAATAGGGAGAGAAAATCATAAATCATAAAAGTGAGGAAAAAAACTTAAACTTTGTTCTTGTTGAACATGATCCATTTTCATAAGGAATACAAATAGATATCTATAGAAATAAATGAACAAACAAATAATAATTATCCCCAAATCTTGCAATTAAACGTATACCCGCAAAATTACTGGTCCAAAAATCAATCCATTAGTTGATTGATTCACGTTCATAATTAGATAATAAATGGGGATAAATCCAAAAATCAAACATCCCACCTAGAGATGGATTTATCACTAACTAAGAAAAAAACTGCATCATTGTCATTGGTGAGATCCTTAAGCTGTGTTGGCACATGATACTTGATCTGGTCATATCTGATGTCGCCTACCAAGAACTCTCTCCTCCAACAGTCCTCTAGGTCTCTAGGGTTTAGCATCCAACCCTAATATCTCTTCGTAAACATGTATTTAAAGAGTATTATAGGTTTTTGTGTCAATAAAAATAAAATAATTAATTCCATTAATTTATTTTATTTATTCATCTGTGATTTCACTTTAACCAAATTCCTAGTGATGACAAATATTATGTCACACCTAGGGTAAAACCCACATTCTGAACTCAAAGGTTTCATCATATTTCAGATCTGAGACTCTATTTGGAATTTATTACACGTTTTCAAAAAAATTGTGCATGTGTGATATTAATATATTTAATATATTTCAAAAATTAATTCCAGGCACACCGAGCCTCGAAATCTCACTCCATATCAGCTCTTGACTTTGTAAATGTTCCTATAAATATTCCAGAAGTCTTACATAGACAAAAATGGAACATTAATTTATTCCATCCTTCAAGGATTTTCGTCCCCAAAAAGCCCTAGCTAAGAAAAAGGTGGGGATGCTGATATCCCAACTGGGTCTCCCACTACCACAATCTCTCTTGATGGTTTCTTGTGCTATAAACAAATACAAACCCAAGGAAAATAATTTCCAACAAAGGGTATTTCTTCTACTGGTCCTCAATGTCACATTCACCTTAAAAAAGGAAACTCCACTCTCATGGACAAGCTTAGAAAGGTCGATATCATACAATGAGCCATGCACATACCTCCTCAGCTATGACATGTGGATAACACCGGGAAACCCAAAACTATTTTGGCCTCAGGGTTAAGCAGAACACCACCTTGCTAGCCCGACACAATAGTAAGAAAAGAAAGGGACTAAGATTCCTAGAGATATCCTACTTCCCTAGCTAAGACTCTATAACTCTACAACTCCAAAGTTCTCCATCATTAGTCCACTAAGGACTCTTTATATTTACTATACAATCCGCATCCTCCCTTGGATGCATTACACCCTTTAAAACCATCACTCGCACCAAAACATGGAACCAAGCACTATTACACACTAGATCCAACCATAATAACATTTTCCAGCAAGGTCTCTCATAAATGGCCTTGAAAAGGTGACACTCTATTGGTGGAGTGGTAATCATCATGAAACATAAACCACACTGATGGTAGATGATCCCAAAAAGTATGGCTTAAAACCAACATGCAACCCAAATCAAGTTCACTAGAACCTGAATGGTCCATTCTACCATACCAGCAGGTTGAGGTAAAACACTATGCCTAAACTGCAATTGGGTACCTAAGGTTTCCCACATCCTCTCTTAAATAATGTTGTGATGTAATTATCATAGTTTCCAATGATATTCGATGGAATTCCATGAAGCTGGAATACCTCCTCCACATACAAGTGTCCCAAACTCTCCACAAAAATTGATTGTTCATCACCCCTAGACAAATGAAACAACAAGAGTTTAAATTGAAAAGTTTATGAGACTAACTTGTCTTTCCAACCGATGCCAATAGATCCGGATATATCCTTTCCACCACTAGATGTAATGATAACGGAAAAAAACTCATTAGCACCTCTTCTCGCATCGTGACTGGAATCACCATACTTCCATGAAAAAATGATGGTGTGATTATATCCATTAATAAATCCTTCAGGATTATATCCAGTAGTTATCTGGTCATAAAAATTCTAACAATTGATATCCCTAAGTCATACCTCCCAAGATTTCATAAGTAGAGAAGGGTGATAACTATCGGTTGGAGGTACACCGCACTATCCTCATGTGTCTCGCATGATTTAAATTGATGTTGAGAACAAATGAATTCTATTGAATAAGGCTATCATGAACTGTTCTAGTAATGGTTAAGGATCCAGTCCACAGGTCTCATGGTTCTATTTTGGAGTACAACTTTCCAAATGGTATCACCAATAACTTAAAAACCCATAGTGGATTTAGTAATCCACTTATTGTATATCCTTCCACAAAACTAGATCTGGAGATAACCTATCTCAAGGTAAACCTATAAGAATCACTTGACACCCACGCATTGGTCGAAGAAGCCACCGATTCTCAAGAGTGGGTACTTTCCCTCATGTCATATGTTCCAAGTGACACTAACCCAAACTGAACCTCAAGAAACCATCCACCTCTCAAGAGAAAAACAATGGTTTGTCCAAGAAAACACACTAGTTATTATAAAAACCCTTTACATAGACTTATCCAACCATTCCAACAACTCTCACAGCCACATGGGGCCATCTGATATGCTAGAAAAGATATCAGGCCATCCCCGGTGTAAGTCCGTGCAGAAAACAAACCCTCGATGGTGAGGTAAACCAGGAACATCCTCAAGAAGGATGACCTCATACTCCTCCACCATTGTAGGAACTGAAATTTCATTGCATCCACTACTCTAAGGTTATCACTAGCTAACTGATTATAAGTTGGTTTTAACATCCTCCACATGATCGCATCCCTCTCTTCCTGGGATCATTCACTCTTTGTCAAAGGAGGAAAACTCTATCCCAAAAACCAATTGTTCTGTAACTCTCACTAGTATAAAAATATGAGTATTTATAGTAGGAAACCAATCCATACTGAGTAAAACATCATAGGATCTCACTGCTACTATGAAGAGATTCTATGTGATGCTCCCTACCTCCTCCAAAATTCAAGTTACGCTATCAGTAGAAGCATGCAATCATTGATCCTCTATCTAGGAGCTTCCAACACAAGTGTCAAGAAAAAAGGGATCCACTAGTACCACTAGGTCTTGAATAAGGGATACACTTGGGGAAAAGCGTCTCATAACTTAGTGTGAAATATACAACTAGGGTAGTAAATACACACGTCGTAACTCAAACCACACTCATAGCCAATGTGATCTCCTACCATTTGGAACTCATAATTTCCCTATACCACCTATTTAACATAAATAGGGCCTTATTAATCACCTTGGAACATCAGAAAAACTCAAACACACAATTCATATAACCTCATCCACCACACCTCGACACTATCCACTTTGAGTGTCACTGACTAGCACACACGATTTTGGATCACATCTTAAGAATGCATCATAGTGGGTGAATTTCCCATATTCCTTGAACTTCCAAAGTCAATCCAAACATTACCAACATAGGGATATACTAAAAACTTTCATCTACCTAGAAAATAACTAAAAGAAGGGGTGAATAGTGGCTTGTACCAATGTCAAACAATACTACAATAATAGTAGAGGGAACATAGAACATACGTCAAAATACACCTAGAGCCTCTAGGTAAAGAAACTCTAGTGCTTGTAGCTATTCAGGAGCCTCCCCGCTAGCTTCTTGAGCTTGGAGAGTTCCAATTGGGAGTGGTGATGTTCGAGTCAAACCCAATCACCTTCCACCTCCTCCTGCTCCCCCAGCTCCTCTATCACATCCACCACCCTGCGGACCTCCCTGCTCTAGATTCTACCTCTTCCTATGTGGTTATTCAATAGCCACTATGACTGCATCACAATGGTTAGGAAAATCCCATGTGATATTTCTTCTCCCATCATAAGAAAAGAAATATCTCTACCTCAAAGAATTGATCTTCCCCTAAGATCTCTAAAAAAACATCATGTTTTATGACTTGCGACAAACAGATGTTATTGGTTGGTACTGCAAACCCTGATCCCTAATTGATCCCTCTCAAAATCTCAAGTCATGGGATTGAACCCTATGCATCACCGTATGACACCAAAAGAGTCATCCATGGCTTGTTCGGACCAAAGACATCCACTTGAATTCTTAGAGGTGGGTCTAAGCACTACTCAATTAGTGGAAACTTTATCAGCTGTCCACTCAGAAGAAAACTCTTTTCATGACCAGGACCATGTATAGTGACCTCATCACCCATCAGGTTGAACTCTCAACACTATTTTGAATACCTCACTGTATATCATCATGAATAAATCCTGAAAGAATACAAGACACACCCCGGTCAATGATTATATCTAGATAGATGACTCAAAAAGAACATGGAAAACACAAACCATTCCAATATCATGAATGTACCAATGTTTTCCCTACAACCAGTGACTACATTTATTGAGTAAACAAGTAGGTTATTAGGATCATGGTGAATGGATATTTCAGCCACCACACCAACAATAGACACCCTATCCTAAGATCCAATCTTGAAACATTTTAACATTTTTTTATAGTTCCCAAACAAAACCTCAAATCTAGATAAATGATGTTCCAAACTCTGATCTTAAACCTAGGTAGTGTTATAACACTTCATGATGGGTACCCCTCTAATAACATTCTGTCATGACTAGACCCAATGGGGCCTAATAAGAAACCCTTACAAGCCTGCCTTCAAAAGACCAGGGGCTAGCGACTAGCACCAAGAAGGAATATCACACACATGGGAGGAGTTGACATTAAATACCTATACACACATACATATCTCTAAGAAAATACAATTCTGAAATGTAAAATAATAGATAAAAATGCAGACATTCATCTATAAACCCACAATTAGAGTATAACATAAAGTACTAAAGAGCATGAAAAAGGGTCCAAATACAAGCCCACCAAAAAATAGAAATAAAGTCCAACCTGCTCCGGAGGAGGGGACAATTTTCAAATTAAACATCGATATACACCTCGGTCTAACTATCCCAAACTATCTCCACCTACTTCTATTCCGCCAAGGGATCCATAAAAAGGTCTGTCATCTACATAAGACACAATACATGTGGGTAGTTACCATGTAAGGGTGAGTATAAAAATACCCAGTAGGACACCCCAAAATAACCAAACATATAACACCCCAATATTTCATGGTATGTTATCTTTAATAGCTTGTGTTTCACAGAACACGGACTTGGCTTGTATAAATTGAAATATTGAGTTTCTATGAAACAACACTTTAGTGTTAAAATTATTTAAATGATATATTTATAACTTATCCATTAATTATAGTAATATAAATAGTAATAAATTATTTTTAAATTTTATTTGTAATTATTTCATGTAAATAAAACATATTTATAATGAAACGTATAATTTTTGATAAAATAGTTATATGTTTAGAAATACTATTTTATTAAAGGAACTACTTTTTATGGCCTTTTGGGAACAATATTAAAATTAATTTTAGACACTCTTTGAAATTGAATTTGGTAAAATAGAAATAATTTTTGAATTTATAACATCATAATTAACTTAGGGTGGTTTATTTATTTTTATAAAAACTTTCAGTTTTTGATTAAGAGTGAAAAACACTCCCTTATTGTTAAAAACCCAACTTTTTCATTTAAATAATTATTTTACTTTAAAATGATTTTAAAGTCACAATAGATAAATAATAAATATATTATCCCAATTTAGGTCATTAGAATAATTTTTCCAATAGAATTATATATAAAAATTCATTGAACTTCCTTAACGTCTTTTTTCCTTCCTTCTAGCCACATTTCTAGATTTATATTAAATGTAATTTTACCGCTTTTATGAATTGAATTTCAAAAAATAGACATACATGGTTTTAATAAATATGAAAAATGTGGTGTAATAGGATCAAAATATTTTTCGGTGAATAGAAACTTTTGAATTTTATTTACCACGGTTAAAGGTAAATAAGGTAATTAAAGGTAAAAATAATATTACAATAATATAAAATTACCCTAACACTTGTCCTAATTTCATTGGATAAGTATTTTTAGACCCAAATAAACCTTAGGTCATAAATATTAACCTTTTTAAGCAAAATTTGTTAGATTAGGTCATTTATTATATTTTATTCAAAGAAGAGTAAAAAATGTCTTATTCCAATTTTAATAATTATTTTATTTTAAATATGAATTTATATAAGTGATATGGCCGATTATAAATAGTATTTATAAATATAATAAATTTATCTAAATCATGATAATTTATATATAATTTTTAATCATTAAATAATTAAATTAAATGGTGACATAGTGATGATATAATAATTATTTAATTAATCAAGATATCAAATAAATGATATTAAAAATATTAAAATAAATATAATTTGACTTAATAATGACATAAAAGAATTATAAATAACATGGATATGTTATTTAAATATTATAATTATTGGTTAGAAGTTATCATGTTGTTTAAATATTTTAAAAAATTCAAATATTGAATTGTATTAAAATTAACATAAACGATACTTTAAAATAAATAATATTTTATTAAATGATATAAAAGTCATAAAAAATAATTTTCACCCAAATAACTTGTATAGTGTTAAATATGTCATATATGACCCACTTGGGGTTATTTTGGAATTTTATAATAACTATATTAAACCTATAGTACCAAAATACAAGAAGACATAGTAAGAGTTAAACTGTTTAACTAAGGGTTAAATCCAAAAGATAAGGTTAATTTTATGACCTAAACATGACTAAAATTCATTGTTTGAGGGGATTTGAACCCATAATCATATTATCCTAGAAATAAATCACTTTTTATTTATTTTAAACCAAAAATAAATTTATAATAAATTAATATTTTATGTGTTTCCTAAAGTTCCCCTCCACTTTCTTATAAAAGGTAACTTCTCCTAATCTTTAATTTACACATATAAATGAATTTTCCTCATTCAAAACATGCCCATTTCCTCTCCAAACTTCCCAAACTACATAATTTAGGACATAATTTGAAATGAAATCCATTCTATGGAGTTATTTTGTGAAAATCAAAAGGAGACACTCAAAGAAGAGGTAATCGTTTTATTAACTCTTTCAATGTTTTTTCATATTTGACTTACACTTCATATATTGTTTCCATACTAATGTAATAAATATAGTGTCATATATTTTATGATATTTTATTATTATTATGGGACAACCATATTCCTCATTTTACCCATTCCATGAAAAAATAATATCACCATGCGTGCACACATACGGCTTACCATCTCCACGTCGTAGTGTAAACTTTTTTCACCTATACTTTATTTAGATGGGTATAAAAATAAATATAAAGGGTTTAAATAAAAAATATAACATGATATTTTTTATTTAAAATTCACATTCCATCCAATTCCATACCATTTAACCATTAAGAAAATGATACCATCTCTTGTGTGTTTGTATGGCTTACCATCTCCACGACGGGATGACATTCATACTCAACATTAACCATTAAAGAATGATTATAAAAGTATATATTATGAATAAATATGAAAGATATGACATAATAATGTGAATTTAATAATATATATTTATATATAAACATATAATATAATTACTTTCTTCCATTAAATACTATAGAAAATAGAAATAGTGTTCATGTGTTTGTATGACTTACCATCTCCATGAATGGTGTATTATATTTTATATATATATCTACAATATATATTTATATTCATAATATTTATGATATAAAAATCATTTTTTACATTTTGGAAGTAATTAAATCATGATCTAAGTAATATGATCAAGAATAATAAGTTAAAACATGTACGATAAACAAAGTGATTATTACCCGAAATGTTTCTTTAACTAATAAATTATTAATAAAAAAGTAATATAAAGTTATAAATAAATAATATATGATATCATAAATATTATTATGATTATTTTATAAGTTAGTAATATGTTCAAAAGCATTATACAAGAGTTTCAGACACATACAGAGAGTATCAGACCTATGGTAATGGAATTTCCATCTCACTTTTAACTTTCATGAGATATAAGCCATGTTCCCCACCTATTTCTTGAGTGTGTTGTATGTAATAACCCAATTATATATGATATCATGAATACATTTAACTTCATGTTATTTTAAGATTCATTTGAATATATTGGTATTATTATTTAAATGTTCAAAGTGGTATGGGATACTTTGAAGGTTTTAAGAATTAATCCTTTCTCTATATAAATATTTTTTATATTATTTTAAATAACTATTTATATGGATAAAAAGGATTATAAAAGACATTTTATGTTGATTTTTGAGTTCATTCAATTTTTTTCAAAAATTAATCTTTTTATGGTTATATGTATGGGTTAATTTCACAATCTCATTATTATCTGAGATTATTCATACATAAGTATTTATTGGGACATATTTTTCATCCATGTCCATGTTTCTTAAATTTTTTTCAAAAGGAATATTTTTAAAGTTTTATGAAAGGGAATAATTAACTAAAACATCATTCTAAATGTTTTAAAGATTTATTCTTCAAATTATTTCTTATTAATGTCCATGTTTTCAAAATTGTTTTATGGATTTAATTATATGGACACGAATGCTTTAAAATGTTAATTCCTTTCAAAAGTTTCAAAGAGGTATAGGAAAATTTGATTCAAAAATCTCTTTTAAAATGTCTTCTTTTGTAAGTGTGTGGATTTTGAATAAACGATTTCAAATAAAAGGGGGTATTTATCTCAATATATTTTTAGTGATTTTAATAGATTATTTTCATCTATGTAAACATACTTTATTGGATCTTATACTTAATTGAGGTTTATCTCTTATGATATCATTTACCATATTTTATTAAATGTTTTATGATTAGTTTTATTGTGGATGTGCTATTTAGATACCATTCTTGGTTTACGGTTAAAGTATTCATATTTCATATACTAGATTTTAATATGAATGATTATGTTTTTTATGATTCACTATTTTCATACGAGGAATGTATTGGACATAGTAAGTGACAGGTGGGGGCCACCATAGCCCCTCGATGCATTGGTAGGTCTCATGAGATAAACTAGATATGTACTTGACCGAAGCCTTTCTGATTTATTTTTAGATATGGATTGGGCTGAGGCCTTAACCATTTATTTTTAGATTTCTTGTTCAAGGCCTCAATGATATGTTTTAGATGTCTGACATTATGAATTCCCTCATTATGAGATTAGTTATTGATATTAAATGTTATTATTCGATAAGTAGAATATACATGTGAATGTTTAAATGGAATTATTGGATTTATTTTTCTATATTATGTTCAAGTTTATGTTTAAAAGGATTGTGTTTTAGTTTTATACTTGGCTTAAAAGTTTGTTCTTATTTATGAAACCTTACACTATACCATTTAATCATACTAAGCATCTGAGGTCATTCTTTTTCAATGTTTTATTTTCCCAAGATGCCAAGATGTAAATTCTGTTTGATATGCATGGTTAATCTAAGAGAATAATGGTGTTATCAAAGGATTGTCTATGTTGTATTTTATGTTTTGAATTGTAATGTAAGGATCATGTATGTAATCTATTTCCCGAGACAACTAAACTGATTGGTCCTTCTTGATTTGATTATTTGTAATCATGACAATGTATTAAAATAATGCACTGACTCTAGGATTCTGCGGTCAGGGTGTTATAGTTGGTATCGAAATAATTTTATTAACAACATTGGAAATAGATTTTGAAATCTTGTATTAAGGGTCATAACCCTAAGATAGACTTTGAGGATAAGCATAGAAGAACCTTCAATAATTTTTGTAATGTTGATATTGTGTTAGTATTCCTAGAAAATACATCCATGTATGGATACTACAAGTGGACGTGGTTCTCGAACAGATGTACCTAAGAGTAATAACTCTGACATGGTGTTTCGATCTTAACTTGGGGTAACCTGGTACATGAAAATGGGCCTTACTATGCACCTGTTTTTACACTCTTGGGGGATATGCGTAGGATAATTCACATTTTAGTTATAGACCATTATGAAGGATTTATGAGTAAATTTTCCCCAAAGAGACCATGTTTATGATTATTGGATTAGATATTCATAAATATTTTAATTTATCACTAATGAAAATATCGATTTTATCAATGCTAGAAAAGGGCATTAACAGCGCTAAAAAGGCACTGTTAATCGAAGCGAAGATAAAGGGGGTCCCTTTTATCAGTGCTCAGAAAAGCGCTGATAAAGGTACCTTTTATCAGCACTAGAAAAAAGTGCTGATAAAAAGGTCATTTATCAGCGTTTTTTTAGCGCTGATAAAAGTAAAAAAAATAAAAAAAACAATTTAAAAAGAATGTATAATGCGGGGGGGGCTTTTAACAGCGCTTGACCCCCCTATCACCGCTAGGCAGACCCCCTCCCACCCTCCCGCACGTTGCACTTTCCCGCACATCCCCCTCTTGCTCGTGCACCCCTCCCTGCTTCCACCCGAACTCAAACTCGAGACCTCTCCCCTTACGCCCCTGCACCTTTACCACTAACCCATTTAGTTTTCTTTCTCTATTTAATGATATATCTACTTATTTATATAAATATATATAGTTATATTTATTCGTATATTAAAATAGATTCATATTAATATAAATATATTTTGTTATATTAATACATATATATTTATTCATATATTAACATATATATATATTTATTCGCATATTAATATATATTTATATTTATTTATATATATATATATATAGTTATACTTATTCATATATTAATATATATTCATATTAATATATATTCATATTAATATAAATAAATTTAGTTATATTAATACATATATATTTATTCATATATTAATATATTTATTTATTTATTTATTTATTTATTTGTATATTAATATATATTTATATTTATTTATATATATATACATAGTTATATATTTTCCTATATTAATATAGATTTATATTAATATAAATATATTTAGTTATATTAATACATATATATTTATTCATATATTTATATATATATATTTATTGGTATATTAATATATATTTATATTTATTTATATCTATAGTTATATTTATCCGTATATTAATATAGATACATATTAATATAAATATATTTAGTTATATTAATACATATATATTTATTTATATATTAGTATATATATATTTATTCATATATTAATTTATATATATATATAGTTATAATTTTTTATCCGTATATTTATTTATATATTAATATATATTTATAAGATTAGTTTTAAATACATTTATAAAATATTTTTTTATGTGTGTTTATAAATAAATAAATAAATACATACATATATACAACACACACACACACACACACACACACACATATATATATATTTACGAATACATACATATATATGTGTATTTGAAAAGCCATAGAATGTTAAAATGACCATAACTTCTAATACAGAATTCTGTTTCAACTCCACAACTAGTCAAATCGAAGAAAATAAAACAATATTCGATATGATATATGGTACAAGCCTAGAGGACATCCGAATCAGAAGTTATATCTATTTGAATGTTAAAAAATCAGGGTATCCCGACAAAAAACTCAGTTTTAGAGGACTTTTGGGCCATTTTGGGACTCAAAAAATATGATAGAAGGTTTCCATCAATCATTAGCACACAGATATCATCGCAAAATTCTATTTGATATGCTGTAGAGCTCAAACGGGCACCCGGATCAAAAGTTATGGCCGTTTGAAGTTTGAGTTACATTTTCAACTTATTTTAGATCTTTTATTATTATTTTTCTTGATTTTTCATGCCTTAAAATTGTTATTAAATGATTATTAATTGATTATAATTGGAAAATTATTAATTAAAAATACTTTTTAAAATATTTTAAAGTCATTTTCACTAAATTTTTTACATATTAAATGTAATAGTCCATTTATACTTATCTAAAACATATTTAAAAAATATATATTATATTTATATCAATATAAATATACTTATATAACAATAAATTATTTTTCATGATTTTTTTTGAAATATAAACTTTATTAGTGCTAGAAAAAAGTGCTGATAAAGCACCCCCTTTATCAGCACTACTAAAAAAAGCATTGAAAAAGGGGGGCCTTTATCAGCGCTAAAAAAAGGTTGATAAAGGGTCACTTTTAATAACACTTTTTTTAGCACTGTTAAAATTTCCCTTTATCAAAGATTTTTTTTAGTGCTGATAAAGTTACCCCCTTTATCAGTGCTTTTTTTTAGCACTGATAAAGGGAGGCGCTGTGAAAACCCAGTTTTTTGGTAGTTTGTGTTGATTTTTTTTAGTAGTTTGAAATTATGAATTCGGATTTAAAACCTAATCTAGTGTATGAAATGTTTTATAAATAGTTCCTAGTGGAAGAAATGGAAATTGTATCAATTCACATAATCCATGTAGATATTTCCCTTATATGAAAGATAATTATGTAGAATCGGGAGATGCAACTAGTAATGAGCATCTTATAACTATACTTGGATAGCTAACTCGGGATATGGAAAATAACCTTGCCCATATGTAACACCCTGATCCAAAACTTGGAAGAACAATGTTATACCACTTCATGAGACAACAACCACTAACATTCAATGAGACTAAAAATCCATTTTATACTGAGAAATGGATAAGTTTCTAGGAGAATAAATTTCTTTCTTTGGGGAGTAATGAAAGAGAAAAAGTTTTCATGGTAGTTTATCGTCTCTTAGGAGATGCGGATCAATGGTGGTCATTAATTCAAAACATGAAGGAATGTGATGAAATAAAAAACATGGAATGTGGGAATTTAAAGAAATCTTCCTAGAAAAATACTTTCCTCATGATCTAAGAGCGGATATGGAGAGGAAATTTCTAAGTCTAAGGTATAAGGAGGATGAGAATATTTCAAGGTATGAAGCTAACTTCACGAGGATAGAAAGGCATGTTGCAGACAACATTCGTAACCCAAGAAGTAAGATTTATCAATTATTTTATGGTTTAAAACCATTCCTATGATGGGAATTGTTCTCCCAATCCTTCTCATCATACCAAGATATAGTCGCATGTGCTATCAAGACAGAGAAAGAATTTTATAAGTCTTATGGCTTCAACGGAAAGAAAGAGAAGAAGAGAACGGTGTAGTAAGAGATAGGTAATGGGAAGAAGGGAAAGAAGGATTTTTTCACATGTGACAATTATGGAAGGAAACACCCTAGTTCCTTCTTAAAATGAAAATGAGTTTGATTTAAGTGTGGTGAGAAAGGCCAACATGCTCATGATTGTAAGGGAAAGAAAAAAAACTGTAAATGTGCAATGCTATAATTTTAAAGATATGGGACATTATGAAAATGATTATCTAAAGTGTCAAGGAAATATGGCTCAAAAGAAGAAAATGGATCAAGGTCAATATTATGTTATTACTGGAGTTAAAGTGGAATACTTAATGTATTTATGTTTTTTGATTCAAGAATTATGTTATTATATTTTGGTTATAAGAATAATGTGATATATAAGAATTGTACTGAAGTAATTATTCTTTAAGGATTTAGAATAATGCATTATTTGATTAAATATTTTATGTTTATAAAGGTGTTTTTTTTAATAAGAGATACATTACAATTTTTGGGGAATCTGGTGTTACGATTGATTTTGGAAATTTAGAGAACTTTTTGAACTGTTAATTTGGAGAGAAGTATTTTATAAAAGTATTAAGGTTGGAATGGATTATGTTTAACATTGGATATTATTTTTTAAGGTTAAAAAATTTATTAAGGTTATTTTTGAAATGTTATAATAATATAGTTTTAATAAAAGGACAACCTGTAGGTTGGATGACAACATGTTGCATCTAACAAGGTCGCGAGACTTGATCCCGCAACCGAAAGGAGACAAGGGTGCATGACCTGCCACTAGCCTATGAGATTTCCTGGTTTGTATAATTTAGTTTTTTTATTTAAATTGTATGAAATATTAAGTATAAGTTCATTTTTGGAACCCTATACGATTACGATAAATAGAATATTTTTTAAATTTTATTATCTTTCAGAGAGAAAGATGAGTTTGGGGTAGAAATTAGTTAAATGATGAAACTCTACATTTCATATAATTATTCCCCCTTTTGTCCTTATTCTATGAATTAAATTAACTCTTAGTCACTAGGTAAAGGATCTTAAAACCAAAAAATCTTTCCTAGTACTTTCTTTTGTGATGAATCAAATGGCCCCTTTGATCATTGAAGATTTATAGCTTTGTGGTTGTTCACTTTTTCCTAATCATGTTCTCTATCTCTCTCCATCAGAACTTGATGGTAACATTTTCTTTCATGTCTATGATTTCCTATATGGAAACCTAGTATGTGTTATATCTGGTGACCTTTTTACTTCCCATTCTTTATTTTAAAATGGTGATCTCATTAATCCATTTTCTGATGTGGGATTTCAATAAATATATTTTGAAAAGTCCAACCCATAGTTGTCGATTCTGTTTTTAAATCATGAGGATGTAATTTATTGAAGTATGGGAGAATGTAACACCCTAATATTTCACTGTATGTTATCTTCAATATATTTTTTTGCACACAACACAAACTTGGCTTATGTAACACACAAGATTGAGTTTCTACAAAATGACACGTTAGTGTAATTTTTTTTAAATGATATATTTATAAATTATAAATTAAATATAGAAATATAAATATTAATAATTTTTTTTAAATGTTATTTATAATTTTTTCACTTAAATAAAACATATTTATAATGAAATTTATAATTTTAGGTAAAATAGTTATACGTTTAGAAATACTATTTTCTTAAAGGAACTACTTTTTATATCCTTTTTTGAACAATAATAAAATTAATTTTTACACTATTAGAAATTTAATTTTGTAAAATAGACTTAATTTTTGAATTAGGAATATCAAAATTAAATTATGGTGATTTTTTTATATTTTTTTGAAAACTTTCAATTTTTGATGAATATTGAAAAACACTACATTATTGTTAAAAAATCGACTTTTTCATTTAAATAATTGTGTTACTTTAAATAATTTTAAAGAAAAAATAGATAAATACTGCATATAATAACCCAATGTAGGTCATTGGAATAATTTTTATAATAGAAGTAGATATAAAAAATCATTATACTTTTTTAAAGTCTTTTTACCCGCCTTCTAGCCACATTTGCATGTTAAAAATAAATGTAATTTTACCACTTTGGTGAATTGAATTTTGAAAAATGGACATACATGGTTGTAATTAATATGAAAATTTTGGTCTAGTAGGATCAGAATAATATTTACTGAATAGTAACTTTTGAATTTTATTTACCACGGTTAAAGGTAAATAGGGTAATTAAAGGTAAAAATAATATTATAATAATATAAATTTACCCTACCAATTGTCCTAATTTCATTGGATAAGTATTTTTAGACCCAAATTAACCATAGTTAATAAATATTATCCTTTTTAAGACTCTTATGTTATATTAATACATTTATTATATTTTATTTAAAGAAGAGTTTAAAATGTCATATTCAAATTTTAATAACTATTTTATTTTTAATATGAGGTCATATGAGTGATATGGTTGACTATAAATAATATTCATAAAGATAAGAAACTTATATACATCACGATAATTTATTTGCAATTTTTATACATTAAATAATTAAATTAAATAGTGACATAATGATGATGCAGTAATTGTTTAATTAGTTGAGATATCAAATAAATGATATTAAAAATATTAAAATAAATATATTTTACTTAATTAATGACATCCAAAAAAATTATAGATAACATATAAATGTTAGTGACATATTAGAAGTATTTTTTCTAAGTTATCATGTTGGTTTGATGTTTTCAAAAATTAAAATATTGAATAGTCTTAAAATTAACCTAAATGGTACTTCAAAATAAATAATACTTTATTAAATTGTATAAAAGTTATAAAAATCCAAGTTTCAGAAAAATAACTTTTATAATGTTAAATATGTCATAAATTCTCCACTTAGGTTTCATTTTCATCTTATCGTCTAAATAAATCACATTGGATCTATTTTAAACAGAAAATAAATTTATAATAAATTAATATTTTATGAGTTTCCTAAAGTACCCCTTCACCCTCTTATAAAAGGGAACTTCTCCATCTCTTTAATTCACACCTCTAAATCCATTTGGATTGGGAAAAAACTTCCCATTTACTCTCCCAATTTACCTCACTACATCCTAGAGGTCATTCCTTTTCATAAATCCATCTTAATGAGCCCTTTTGTGAAAATAAAAAGGATACACTCAAAGAAGAGGTAATTGTTTTATTAACTCTTTCAAAGTTATTTTCTTATTTTACTTCTAGTTCCTATATTATTTCCATAATAATGTAATAAATCCATTATCATATACATTATGAGATTTTATTATGATTATGGGACAACTTTATTCCCCTTTTACCCATTCCATGGAAAAACAGTATCACCGTGTGTGCGTACGTATGGCTTACCATCTCCACACCGTGGTGTAAACTGTTTTTCACCTATACTTTATTTCTATGGGTATAAATATGATATAAAGGATTAAAATAATAAATATAAAAGGATATTTTTTATTTAAAGTTCATATTCCATCAAATACCATACCATTTAACCATTAAGGAAATGATATCGTTGCTTGAGCGTACGTACGGCTTACCATCTCCACGATGTGATGAGATTCATCTTCCACATAAACCATTCAAGAATGATTATAAAAATATTTATTATGAAAAAATATGAAATATATTACATAATAATTATAATGGAATAATATATATTTATATATAATCATATATTTCATTTAATTTCTTCCATTCAATACAATAAAAAATAAAAATGATGTTCTTGTGTACGTACGACCTACCGTCTCCATGAATGGTGTATTCCATTTTATATATATATATATATATATATATATATTCTATATATTTTTATTCAGAATATTTATGATATAAAAATTATCTTTTACATTCTAGATGTAATTAAATCATGATCTAAGTAATATGATAAATAATAACAATTCAAAACATATATTATAAATAAAGTGATTATTACCCAGAATGTTTCTTTAACTTGGAAATTATTAATGAAAGAGTAATATAAAGTCATAAATGAATCATATATGATATCATAAATATTATTATGAGTCTATTATATGTTAATAATATGTTTAAAACCATTAAACAAGAATTTCAAACACATATGGACAGTATCATACCTATGGTAAGGGAATTTCCATCTCACTTTTAATTTTTGTGAGATATAAGACATGATCACCACCTATTTATTGTGTGTGGTGTATGTAATTTCCCTATTATGTATGATATCATGAATAAATTTAACTTCATGATATTTAAAAATTCATTTGAAGATATTGGGATTATTAATTTAATGTTCAAAGTCGTATGAGACGCTTTTAATGTTTAAAGAATTAATCCTTTCTTTATTTCAATATTTATGATATTTTTTACATAACTATTTATGTGGATATAAAAGGATTATAAAGAAAATTTTATGTCTATTTTTAATTTCATTCAACTATTTTCAAAAAGCAATCTTTTTAATGTTTTATATAAGGATTAATTTCGTAATCTCATTGTTATCCGAGATTTTTTATGTGTAAGTATTTACTGGGAAATATTTATCATCCATGTCCATGTTTCTTAAAAATGTTTTCACAAGAGATATTTTTAATGTTTTATGTATGGAAATCCTTAATTAAAACATAATCTTAAATTTTTTCAAGATTTATTATTCTAAATATTTCTGATTAATGTCCATGTATTAAAAATGGTTTTATGGATTTACTTATATGGACATGAATGTTTTAAAATATTAATTAATTTAAAAAGTCTAAAAGTGGTATCAGAAACTTTGATTCAAAAATCTCATTTTAAATGTCTTCTTTTATAAGTGAATGACTTTTGAATATATTGTTTCAAAGAAAAAAGGGTATTTGTCTCATGATATTTTTGATGATTTTAATAGAGTATTTTCATCTATGTCAACATCATTTGTTGGATCTTATTCTTAATTGATTTTAATATCTTATGATATCATTTACTATCTTTTATTGAATGGTTTATGATCAGTTTGATTGTGGATGTTCTATTTAGATACTATTCTTGGTTTATGGTTAATGTATTCATATTTCATATACTATATTTTAATATGAATGATTATGTTGTTTAAGTTTCACCATTTTCATATGAGGAATGTATTGGACTTATTAAGTTACGTGTAGGGCCCTCTATAGACCCTTGATACATCGGTAGGTCTCATGAGATAAACTAGATATAGAATTGGCCGAGGCATTGTCCATTTATTTTTAGATATGGATTTGGAAAAGTTCTTAATAATTTATTTTTAGATGTCTTGGAAGAGGCCTTGAAAGTATGTTTCAAATGTCCAGCATTATGTATTCCCTCATTATGAGATTAATTATTGATATTAAATGTGATTATTCGACTAGTAGAATATCCATGTGAATGTTTAAATGGAATTATTTTATTTATTCTTTCCATATTATGTTCATGTTTATGTTTAAAAGTATTTTTTTAAAATTTTATACTTGACTTAAATGTTTATGCTTATTTGTGAAAGCCTCTACTATAGTGTTTAACATTACTGAGCATCTGAGCTCACCCCTTTCTTATGTTTTATTTTCCCAGGATACCAAGATCAAAATTATGTTTGATATGTAGGGTTAATCTAGGAGAATAATAGAATTATAAAAGGATTATATATGTCATATTTTATATTTTTAATTGTAATGTAAGGATCATGTATGTAATCTATTTCCCAAGACTTTTAAACAGATCGGTCCTTCAGGATTTAATTCCTTATAATCAACCAATGTATGAAAATAATGCATCGGCTCCGGGATTTTGGGGTCGATGCATTACAAAAAACAAATCATAAAGAGTATATATCTCATCATAGGATATGTTAATCATAATGTGATACATAAAAATAAACATCCATATATACTCGTAAAAGACTCTAAGTCTCAAAGGTCTCAACCACTACTTGTTGTGTAGTTCCACTACGAGGTTTCATGATAACGCTCATCTAGGAGGAACTTCTCCCCATGCTATGCTACCACTGATGACACACATCCCATATTTCATTCTCATTATATATAGAAAATAATAATCACATAGGAAAATGAAGAGGGTCCATTCGATATACACACTCCATCAGACTAATACCCCATCAGAAAGATCGGATCACGATACACATATAGGGGGTCAATTTTTTGGGCTCAATAGGTGCACCAGGACCTATTGGAAGAACCTCCTAGATAGGGATCGATGGCCATATAAATATTGATCATTAAAATTCAAAAAAACCCCATATAAGGAAACACTTAGGAAATGGGGATCACTCTAGGCCTCTCAAAGGGATACATCCTCCAAGATGCTGAGTCCACAATCAAAACGATCTGAGACAAATCACTCTAGAATAAGAGAACTCACCCTCACATCACAAATAATTAAAAGATTTATAGGGGTCACCCTCTATGATAATAATGGGACAATGCACTGAACCCCCATAGTAATGGACCAAGGAAACATACTCAACCAATACTGGCCCATATAAGCTCACAAAATCTATCAACAAAGTTGAGATAAGAAGAAAGAGGAATCCAACCTATCCTCAAAGGAGTACATGAAGAGTCCCTATGGGTACACGATGTGTCTCACTAACTCTATCACTTCTCATGTCTCTCACTCACATGGAATTCACTTTTCAACAATACATGACATGTACCTTAAGGTACACGGTGTGTGGAAGTCACCCTAGAACTCAGTGCACCATCCTTCCCATACCAATGTACACTGGACCATGTCCGAGTACTTGGCCATGTCTGAGTACATGCCTCTTCTGGTGTACTTAGTACTACCTATAAACTTCCATGTACATGATTCATGGGACCACATGTACACCTGGGTGTGTGCTCCTTGTACATGCTAATTCATCTACCATGTGTTTCATGACGTGTGACTTGGTACACACGGCGTGTAACACTACATGGCCACCTGTGTTTGTAGCACTTGTACACACCGAGATGCTTGGCTAAGGTTCACATGGTGTGTGAAAAAATTTACATGTTGTTCCATCATTATCTCTACACTATAACTCTATCACCACAAAGAAGGGACTATACGGTGTGTGTTCATAGGACTATATGTCATGTAGTCAGGTTTTTCACATAACCCGTGGAAGAACTTCAAACATATTTGAGAGAGCCTCCATAACCACTTATTTTTCTAGGAATAACACCACACATCATGGATCTGAGGTTGACCGAACCTAGTAACCACCATTGGTTATATTTCGGTCATTTCGACCGTACCCGCCACTCGATAAAAAACTATTGTCGCACCTTACCGGTACCGCATGCCAAAACCATTAACCACATATCTTGATCCATCCATGAATTGAAATTATTCTTCATGAACCGAAAATTCGATATTGAATCTCCATACCATGCATACAGTAGTTATCATTTGTGCCAAAAATCTAATACACAATGATTTTTCACAGGGTATTCATTGAATCGCAGGCCAAAAGAAATTGCCAATAACAAACTCATGTAGAATGAGGAGAGATACAAAAACCATAAAAGTGAGGAATGAACCTCAAATGTTTTAATTTCATTAATGATCCATTTTCTTAAGGGATAATAAAAAATAGGTATAGAAATAAATAAACAAACACATAATAATTATCCTCAAATCCTTCAATTAAACTCATACCTGCAAAATTACTTATCTGCGAATCAATATGTTAGTCAATTTATTCGCATTATTCATGGGATAAGAAATGATGTTAAATACACACATAAAACATCCTACCTCAAGATGGATCAATATTAATTGAATAAAAAATCTTTTTTGTTATCATTGGAGAGATCCTGGAGCTTTGTTGGTGCACGATCCTTAATCTGATCCTATCCAACGTCTTCTGCAAAGAACTTTCTCCTCCAATGGTCCTCTAGGTCTCCAAGGTTTAGTGGACAACCCTGAGATCTTCTCATAAATGTGTATTTAATGTGGATTTCATTTAACTATGTCAATACAAAAAAAATAATTAATTCCATTAATTTATTTTATTTATTTTATTTATTCTCCCATGGAAACAATTTAACCAAACATTCCACACCAACAAAGTTTATGTCGCACCTTGTGTAAAATCTGCATTCTAAACTCAATGATGCCTTCATATTTCTGATCTAAGACTTTTTTTGGGAGTTATTTTTTAATTTTTTAGGAAAAATATGCATCCATGATATTAATATATTTAATATATTTTAAAAATTAATTCTAGGCACACCGGGCCTCAGAATCTCATGCCACCTCAACGCTTGACTCTGGAAATATTCATAGAAATATTAAAAAATATTACAAAACAAAAAATGGGATACATATATATATTTATGGGATTTAGTTTTTATTTCACTAATTTCTTGATTCTTTTCATTTTTATTCCTATATATATTTAACCATGTCTAGCTCTACAGCATCATCTATAGACATTGAAGAGACTATTAGGCCACCCTATGGACATCTACAAGACATGTGTCTACATCTGGATGAGATACATATATATATTGAGGAGATATAGTTCCATATCCATACTCAGAAGGAGACTCCTCCATGATTTTAATGGAATTTACTACTTCCACGTGATCATTTTAGGCAACCCATTTCTGAGGCGATTAACCCCACCAAGTGCCCCTATGAGCTTAACGATATTGCCACTAGATCCTAAAGTAGGAAGAGGACATCGGAGTTGATGGAAAACATTGATTGATTTATTTTTCCATCAGTCTAGTTGACGATGTTATAGTTAGCACTTTATGGGAGGAAACTCATACTTTTTGTTTTCTATATTTTCATTATGTTCTTAGGGCCTTTGATTTCACTTTTCTAACACTTAATTTTTTTGGTCATCCAAAGATTCTTTATAGCCACTTAAAAAATTTATCTCACCTATTTTCTCCTATTATTGGTTGTGTTCACCTTACCATTATTCTACTTTCATATTTATTAACTCATGTGTACTAATGCTTTATCTTGTGCAATCATTTTGTTTCCAAAAAATTTTGTAGGTAGAAAAATTTCCATCACCATCCAACAATTTCCCCCATGGAATGAATTTCACTACAGAGAGCTCTCGATTCATAAATTTTAAATTCCTAATTTTCATTTTATTTTTGTTTATGCTTCTATTGATATCTCTCTCACATCACCTTCCAGAATAGTGCAGACACTGTATGATTTTAAGTGTGGTGGAGTCTTTATTGAGATTTATTATATATACACATAGATTTTTTCTTATTTTCATTAGTCTAGAATATATTTTTCATTAAAATAATGATTTAAACTTGAAATCTTGTTAAAATTGTTTAAATAAAAGAAAAAGTTAGTTTCAAATTATTGAAATCCATTTTTATTCCTATTTATAATTTTAGAATGATTGTTGAGTTGAGTAATTTAATTATAATTATAGATTATTTAAATTGTTTTTGATTGACTTATTACTAGATACTATGACCCGAGTGATTGTTAGTTTTTTTATACACTCATTCCCAAAAGAATTCTATATCTACATTTCCATATTATTTTTTGAGCATATTTCATGAGATAATTGGGACATGTAAACCTATCAGAACTTGAGTTGATATCTTGTAAAGTCTATCATTGAAAAAAACATTGGTAAAATTATTGAGGCAATATTTACTGATCTATTTATCATGATACCCACTTGTATATCTAACCTTATTTATCCCATATTATACATAAATAACCTTGTTTGGATGAAACTATTTCAAGTATATTATCTCTTCCTAACATACTCTTGGTACTATGCCTAGATTTATTTTAAACAATCATAGGGGATTTTTCATTTCTTCTATACACTAGATGTTGATACTGAGGAGACGTAAGGTGATATTTTCACCAGATTTATATGACATGGTTCAGGATTACTTTTTAGTATTTTCTATGCATACCATGTTCTGTTTAAAAAAATGGTTTGTGTATTAGGAAAGTCAAAAATAAACATTACCATACCAATAAATATTATGATAGATCATATGTGGTTAGGTGATATATGTGAGATCTTTACTAAATATATTTTCTATAAAATAGATAAAATGAAAAAGATACAGGAGCATAGAACATTATTTGTGCTATATTAACATATTCAAAGGCCCACTATGAGATGTTTGGAGCATGGACACATTTTTCTCAGAGGATCTACTTCATTTTATTTTTCATGATTATCATGCATTATACTGGAGATCTTAACCTCCTATTTGATCTTGATTTTTATCATCTACCCACCTTCCTTCAACCTGAGATACGTTTGAATCTTATTGATTAATCCCTTATGCTTAATTTTTTATTTGTATTTACGAAGTAGAGATGTTAGAACCAATGCAAGCCTATAGTTGGGAATGTGTATTCAAGGTATGAGCATAACTCTAGTATCATTTTACCTTGAGTGATGAGAGATAGTTTATTGTGAGGTTAATTGAAAAATTGGTATAGCTTATAAGGAATAGTTATGAAATTTCAATTAAAGGAAAGTAGAATCAGAATAAAGAACTTAACTATGAGGGATGACTGATGATATTTGCAGGATTGATTCTGGTGGACATTATTTTTCCTCTTGCACTTAGTTTTACTTTCCTAGTTATAATGCATGTTTCTTATTTAAAAATTTTTTAATTTCAAATCTCTATTAATATGTTTTTTTCTTGAGAGTAAGAAATTTTTCAAGTGTGGGGGAATTTTTATAATATTAATTCATATAAATATTTTGGATACATTTATTTAATGTTTAATCATGATTTATTTGATAATAAACTAGGTTTTGTGGTGTTTTCGCAGGAATTATGAACTCCAGACTCAAAGGACAGGATACTGGAAAAACATAAAAATAAACATTTCAGGCCATGAATCTGAAGTACTTTATGTGTACTCCTCAAACAAATCACCTGTGTGAGCCAAATTCCAACCCGTGAATCCAAAATATAATGCCTGAATCAAGTACATAATGTGAATCCTGATTACACATTACAAAAGTCTAAAATTCTAATCCTGATAAGATAAACTATGTGAACTCATTACATGATGTGAAAATTTTTAAGAGTAATTTCTACTAAAGATACAATCCTTGGAATCTAGAGATCCAATATATGTATAGATTATTGAGGATCTAAAGTAAACATCTTGAAAGGAACTTACACACTATAAAATCCTCAATAAAGAATTCACTTAAAGAACACACATGTTGTGAACTATTTACACATCATGTAACTTTTGAAGTATATATATATGCAGCGACCTCAACATAGACAGGGAGCTTAGATGCCCAAAAATATTTTCTTTGTTCTTCATCATTTAATTCCTATTTTCTTTCCAGTTCATTTTTATTGATTTATTTTATTTTTTTAATCATTCCTTTGTTTCCACTTTCCATTCCGAGAATAGTTCTTTCCTTTATTATTGTTACGACATCTAGATCCAATCTCGATTCCCATGAAACTTTGATTTTTACTATGTTCTTAATTGTTTCTTCATTCAAGTTATTTATTAATTGATTTTACATGATTTAAATTATGTATTTTTTAGATTGAAGTTGTTTATTTATCATGTTGATCATGTTGTCATTTGTTTCCCTACTTTCGTTTGATACTGTCATGTGTGGCTAATCCACTTAGGGTTAGGGGTCGAGAGCAGGGGTGGATTTGAACCTAATGAATATCAAATTCAAAAAATGGTAAATATGATTATAAATTAGATTTAAAACAATTTTTAATATTATTTATTTGCATCTACCCTAACCATCAGAGATAAAATCAATCGATCATGACCTAGTTGGAGTTGAGTAGACTAGGACCAATAGCATCTAATTATTTTTTCCTAAAATTCAAGATTCCTACACTCAGGTTGTTGATTATCTGTAGACCATTGAGTTGTTTTCATCTTGGGTAGATCCAATTGGTTGGGTCAAGACTAATTGGTGAATTTTTCACCTCTTTTCAACCTACTAAATAGGTCTATCTCAAGATATCTTTAGGATTATCTTTTTTCTATACCCATAAATAAATCCTGAGCCCTTCCTTTAATATTATTTAAAACCAAGCTACATAGTTCTTTAAAAAAACCCAAACCTAATATAGATTGTGAGGACTCCTTCCAATAGGTTCTTGCTTCCAAGTTTCTTGCCTACAAGTTGTCCATGTGGGTTCGACCCTACACTTCCACGGTGCTATACAATAGTAGATGAGTGTAGTTTGGGAAGTATAAATTCTAATCTAATAAATGCTAGTATGTAATCAATGATCTTGTGCAAGCTAGTCATGCATGAAACCTCTTATCCCATCCACGGTGTTCCACATAAGGAACCCAAGTATCACACATAGTGCGTGTAATATCATTCAGCCAGTGATACCATCCAAGACAATCTATATAACAAACCTGATTATCTCTCATGGAACATGTAATCTCAATCATCCCATGATACCATCCAAGGCATTCTGTAATGAGAAACCTAGGTATCACTCAAGGCATACATAATCTAGGTAACCTATGAGCTCGTCCATGGCATTCTATAAAAAGGAAACCCAAGTATCTATTAAGTTTCATAAAACAATTAATAATTTAAATTTTCACAATAAGGAAGTTCATGTTTATGATCATGCTATATCACATATTCAAGTATACTTAAATAGGGACCCACCCTATTTATAAGTAATTTAGAAGTCCATGGAAAGGCCTATGCAATTTAAATATGGTTTATCATGGTCATTCAATTTTTAAACCGATATCCCATTAATAGTGGGACCATGTGATCATATATTCAATGATATAGTTCTATATTAAAGCTCTAACAAGTGCAAGGAGCCAAGAATTACATTTAACAAGGATGTCCATTTAACCTAAGGATGGCTCTATCATAATACATATAGTTCTCATAAGTTGAGTGATTCATCTTCTCCACTTATGTTTTATTAAATTTCATTAAACCATTTCTTTTAGAGAAAGCTATGTTGACTGTCTCAAGAGGTGATTTTAAACCCAAGCTAGTGATTAAGGGTCATATCATAAAAGAAATGTACCCTAAGAGTGGTTCGAGTTTAAGTGAGAAAACTCTGACAGTGAAAAATATACACAATGACTAAGTAATTTAAGGCTTTAGGTTCAACATAATTAATTTAAAATTTTATGGGAAATGCCTAGAAAGTACTGCGTGTGACACAATAGAGAAATTTATAAAAGAACTATACTTTAAGAGAAAAAGTTATAGACCACCTACCTCATACAAAGGATAGTAAACTCATCCAATATCAAGATATAATTTGATCCATTTTTATAGAAATTGATGAAATGAAAAAACACCTTGAAAATAAGGCGTATTAGCTTGAACAAAGATGGTGCCAAAGATGGAAAAAGTAACTAAGAAAGGATGAAGGTGGAGTTTTAGACTCACCAAGGTCTAACCAACAGGATGATAGATGGTGGAATCAATCATCATATGTAGGAGATAATTCTATGACTATAAGGAGGAGGAGATATCCCATGATGGGGATGCTATGTGTAGATGGGATAAAAATAAAGGGGAAACCCATTAATTAAGGCAGGGGTAAAATCATCATTTCACCCCTTTTTAAGATCCACATAGATTGGCCTCATGTTTTGTATAATTTTGTGCCAACCATAAAGGATTAAACTCCCAAAGTAAAATTCCTTTTAAAAGGGGTGCATTTTTGGGATGCACAGTTTACAAACAGTGAACCTAACCATACGTAGCTACTGGTTAAGTAGTATAAAGTTTGTAGTCTAAAAATAAAATTTAGTAAAACCATACACAACGCATGCAGTTACCCCTTCACTACTACACTATGTCACATGATTACTCATAGTAAGTTTCATAGTTTAAATGAACCATTAACCTTTAAGAAGATGGTCCACATGGTTGATCTGTATGGTTAAACTAACTATGCACCAACAATGTGCCTCATTCTATTCCTCCAAAAACTGATGCTTTTGGATCTTGAAGCCTCCAAAACTAAACTTAAATCCTACAACACCCCCTGAGACTTAAAAATAATCCAAAAATAACACCTTTAATTTCTTCAATTCTCATATTTACATTCTGAATCTTAGTTTAAGTATTGTCCATCCACCAATTTGAAATTTCAAATTCCTATTGGAATGTTTACTCGGCTCAAAATACAGGATGTTATAACCTCCCCACCTTAGAACTTATCATATATGATAAGACTTAAAGAAATAAAAAAACAACACATGACCTACTTGGGTCATGAAGTTTCATTTAAATAATCATGTTATGCTCTCAAATGCCTAATGATCCTCCAAACATCACTTTAAGCATATGGTAGATAAGTCATAGAAACTCAATTCAACATTCACATTAAAAACTAAAACATCAAGATGAAAGTTACCTAATATCTTCAAATTAGTGTCATGATCACATCATCATCTCTTTAACCATCAATCCTAAGGTTCTCCCCATCATAAGGTCTGGAGTTTAAAATCTAATTCTGAGTCACAATATCTCCATCATCAGAACTGTCTATTTTAACATGCCCATAGAGTTTTAACAATGCTTGGAATGAATATTGACTTAAATGAATGGTAAAATCCTAATCGACCTCATTTACCTGGGACAAGTCTTCTTTTCATGAAAATAATCAGCCGACTCACACTGCACTTGCCTCATCCAGATGACATTCAATGAATAAGTTCCTTACCAATTGAATTTAATGAAACAATGGAAAGTATTTCGATGCACTTTCGAACTACTATTATAAAATATGATCATCTTAGATAACTGGAATATCACAACCCAAAACACACCTTCTTCTAATAAGGAACCTCAAATTTACCTCAAGTACATCCTCTGAAGACTATACCTAAATACTGGTGTTGAATCCTGGATGAAGCATCCATTTATGTTGTCGTGCCACAACACGAAAATGGGTGTACACCAGATCCAACACACTTGGATTGACACACTCTAATTAAAATCAACCAAGCACAACTAAATATCTAGTGTAACATCATAGTCATATAATAGAGTCCAAGGATATCATCCAAAGTAGTCTATACTCTGTTTTTTAAAAGGGAGTCATCAATACATAGTTGAGACGTCCACGCATCTAAAAATAGATTGAGCCTAATGACAGTAAAGGTTAAAAACTAAATGGTATCTCTGAGTCTGACCAAGGTACTCCTACTCTATAACACATTTATCAAAAATGACTAACCATGCCTCTAAACTTATCCTGCAATAGAATCATAACTCCCATGGAATTCATTTTTCAATCCCAATGGAATTTAATTTTTTCTGGTGTAAAATCGATGCTCTCTCAGTGTATCTTGGATGATGTCAAGATAAAAGACATGATCATCACTTAGACAAGAGTACACCGAGAGGATATTAAGACTTTAAAAAAAATACATGATACAATTATATCAATGAATTCCTCAATATGGTTCTCAAACAAACATATCCATCTACATAAAGGAATTAGTCGAACCACCACTAGTTGATTTCCATCAAAAGATCTCGGCCAATTCTACAGACGCGTCATCATTAACCGACCATGATGCATTTACCATATGAGGCATCCTATAATCTCTAAAAAATAACCAATAAATTCTCTCCCTGACTAATGGTGTCTTCAAATATGGCTTACATAACCAACCATTTCATCATCATGCAACCTTTCAAGAACTAACATGTTTTCCAAACTCACCAGCACCATGGAATTCAAAATAAGATCCAACCATTTCCAAATAGTCCCTTCATGGTTGTTCTCCATCTACTTGGAAGGAAATTCTAAACCTGTTTTACAAGACTCTCCCCATCTTAATAGTGTCGAAGTCATCATTTATTGAAAACAAAACTCTTTCCATGGAACACACTCCATCGACCACTAACTGTGGGTACTGATCATGGAAAACAAACTTTTATAAAGTTTTAAACAAAAAATGAGAGGTAGAGTAGCACCTTAAAAGTGGAATAGGCCAAATTTATTCTAGATATAAGCATAACACTCTCCAGAGTCATTATCATGTGAATCATTAGTGTTATCTATAAGGGAAAACTAGTATGACTAATGTGCCAAAACACCCAATCCCCTTTAGGACTCCATCCCTGAGCATTGGGATGGTTATGATTTACTCTAACTCTTAGGTAACACTTACTCAGAGATAAAATTAATTAAATCATCTCATAGATTTAATTATTTCCACTGAAATCATACAGTTCATTGCACCATTTTTATTAACTCTATGGGTACCACGTGTATCAACATGTACTACCCCAATATTTCACCAACTATGCATCTCATCATTTAAAACTATATGTAGGTCTATCGATCCAATGAATTCCTATATCTGATGTCTCATGTGAAATATTTATCCCAAAGTCGCATTATCCCGTATAACTATTAATCCGACTGAAGAATTACTGATTCTTCCATCATTGAAGAATAATAAGAAAGGTCACATGACATACTAAGCAGAAGATCATTCCCTAGGAACATCTAACTAGCTAAACAAGAGAATTACATAATTCCCCCGTCCCTCACAAGGGTAAAATTATCACATGAACACCCATACAAACTGAGTTTTATTTTATAATCTAAGTTTCATACTCATAAAAAACGGCACCCAAAGATCACCACACATTTGGAACAGTTTACAAGAATTTAAAAAAAAATTAATGTTATGAGGGTGCTACCTACCTCGGGATAGCCCCTTACAAAAGCAGAAAGCATTTAACCTAGACTTAGGTCATTTTGAAGAAATAAATGTTCTCTACTACCCATCATTTAGGTTTAACACAACCTAATAAAATTCAACTAGGATACATGGGCAGTGTCTAAATTCTCACCCCAATGTTCAACAAGAAACAAGGTATGGGTAACCCTCACATGAGGTTCAAACTAAAAAAACACATTAAGGATTCACTTAAGACATTTTCATTGATTCATATTGAATAACCTTTGTGGTGTTTTGTTTAATAAAGTTTTTTATTTTTTTACAACTAATCTTTTTTTTGAAAATTTTTTTTGAGTTACAGAAAGTTGAAGTTGCTAGTTTCTGAAGATTTCCTTAAAGAACATTATGTTGAAGAATAAGAAGTTTGAAGTTAAGAAAGTTTCTCAAACTTTCTAAACATAATCAGACGACGCTTTTCCAATCTTAAATTTCTCACAAATAATGAAAAGTTTCATTATAAAATCTATTGATTAAAAAGTGAAGAGGATTGATATTTTTCACTAAGGAAAATTCTGATAAAATTCGGAACCAGTTATTCCTGAGCCAGAAATTTGGAGTCTAATTTCTGAGCCAGAAATTCGAAGACTACTTCTTGAGCCAGAAATTAGGAGTCTACTTCCTGAGCCAGAAATTTGGAGTCTACTTCCTAAGCTAGAAATTCAGAGTCTACTTCCTGAGCCAAAAATTTGGAGTCTACATCCTGACCCCGAAATTCGGAGTCTACTTCGTGAGCTAGAAATTTGAAGTCTACTTCCTGAGCCAGAAATTCAGAGTCTACTTCCTGAGCTAGAAATTCAGAGTCTACTTCCTGAGCCAGAAATTCGGAGTCTACTTCCTAAACCAGAAATTCAGAGTCTACTTCTGGAGCCAGAAATTCGGAGTCTACTTCCTGAGCCATAAATTCAGAGTCTACTTACTAAACTAGAAATTCATAGTCTACTTCCTGAGCCATAAATTCGGAGTCTACTTCATGAATCAAAAATTCATAGTCTACCTCCTGAACCATAAATTTGGAGTCTACTTCCTGAGCCAGAAATTTGGACTCTACTTCCTGAACTAGAAATTCGGAGTCTACTTCCTGAGCCAGAAATTCGGGGTCTACTTCATGAATCAGAAAATTAGAGTGTACCTTCTGAACCATAAATTTGGAGTTTACTTCCTAATCCAGAAATTCAGAGTCTACTTCCTGATCTGGAAAGTCGGAGTCTACCTTCTGAGCCAGAAATTCAGAATCCAAGATCAAGCCTTATCATTCTAAGTAAGATATGAAGTGTTCAAGAAAAACCTGATTTAAACTTTGAATAAATCTCGGAGATATTTAAGGAGATTTGAAGAATACAAATACTGAAGATTAAATGTGAGAGATTTTCTGAGTTTTTGATATTTGAGGAAGCGGGAAAGATTTTCAAGATTCCCGCCTTTGTTTTCTGAGTTTCATATAAATATGTGCTCATATCATTCGCTCATTTGCAACTTTTTACATGTGCAGAAAAGGCAGAATGCTGGAGAATTCAAAGTGAAAAGAATATACCATCTTTAAGAAGTTTTCTTAAGTGTTTGAGAAGAAGAGAATCAGATCCATTATTTACATGCTAAGAAGTTCGGATTCAAAAGATTGGATCCAAGAAATCTGGAGTGAATATTCGGAGTGGGCATTTCTTCGGAATCATTATTATATTGCTGAGAAGACCGATTTCAAAAAATTGGATTCAAGAAATCCAGATTGAATATTCGGAGTGGGCATTTCTGCGGAATCATTATTTTCTTTGCTGAGAAGTTTGGTTCCAGAAAATCGGATCCAAGAAAACTGGATTAAGAATTCGGAGTGAGCATTTTTGGAGCAGTTTCAACAAAGTTCATTTTCTTATGAGTGGCACATTTATTCTTTAAGAAAACATTGTAAACAGATGGGAGTTAGTATAATATTTCCTATCGGGAGATAGAAGGTTTCTAATGGGAGTTGGCACAAGTTTTATTCACTTCTTCATCATAGTGGATTTCTATAGACCCACAGGAGTGGCTATGGCAAGGAAGTAGGTTCTCTTATTGAGGTCGAACCTTGTAAATCTTGTGTGCCTTTCTTGATTTACCTTTCTTGCATGTGTGAGTTTCTTGCTAAAGATTGATAAGGAAATAAATCTTAACAGGTTGAAGGGGTTGAGTTTCTTAATGTTTTGAAACTTACAAAAAGTTAAACAACTGATTCAACCCCCCTTCTCAGTTGTTATTCGATCCTTGGAACTTCAAGTGGTATCAGAGGCAGGTTCCCTTGTTTAATCCTTATCATGGAGAATATTAATTTTGTCAACAGTAGAGGAATTCCTACTTTTTATGGAAAGAATTATTATGGATGGAAAAATAGGATGATTACTTATCTCTTATCTCTTGGCCTTGAAGTTGTTGATGCTGCAATTATTGGATTTCCACCTATTGAGAAAAATGCTCCTATAACATTTGCGGATAAGAGAAACATATAAGTTGATGGAAAGTCTAGAAATTTTATTCTTATGTCCTTATCAAAAAATTTTTATCAGAAGGTGATGGGTCTCACAACATCAAAAATCATGTGGGATAAGCTGGAAAGTGTATTCGAAGGAAATACAAAAGTCAAGGAGTCCAAGATAAAAATCTAGCGTAATAAGTTTGAAGACATCAAGATGAGAGATAATGAAACAATTTATGAATAATTCACCAGATTTAATGAAATTGTGTGCAACATTAGGGGATTCGGAGAAGACTTGAAAGATTCTAAAATTGTGAAGAAACTTATGAGAAACTTTCAAGATAGGTTTGATTCTAAAATTTTAGCTTTAGAAGATAAGGATGATTTATCTCTTGATGAACTGAAAAACTTTCTTGTTTCTTATGAAATGAGGAGAGCTCCAATCTTTAAGAAGAATATAAAAGATGAAATGGCTTTTGAATCTATGAGAAAAATGAAAATCCAAGATGATGATAAATCTGATCCTTGTGAGTCTGATGATAAGGAAGATGAAGAGTTCAATGAAAAAATCATGTCTCTCATATCCAAGAACTATCAAAGAGGAAGAAGAACGTATGGATGGAAACTTCCTCTCAAATGTTTTGAGTGTGGCAGAATCAGACACTTTTCTATGAATTTCCATAAGAAGAAAGTTGGATAATATAAAGATGTTTCTAATAAGAATCATTGATGGAAGAAGTATAATAAGAATGAAAAAGAAGAGAAGACTTCTATAAAATTCAAGAAGAATTTTTCCAGAAAGAAAAGAAGTATGTTGAGCAAGAAGGTCAAATCTGAATCATCTGACAATTATTCCTTATAATATGAAAGTAAATAAAGATTCAGAACCTTCATTACAAAAGTTGAGAAAACAAATCTTTCCTGAGAGAGTAAAGAAGGTGGTGAAGAATCTTACAGAGAATATCAGCTAAGATCTGAACTTCTTGCGTGTCTTGAGAAAAACCAATATCTCAAGAAATAAATTCGTGTGATGAAGAAGAATCATGAAGAAGTTCAGGATGGAAGTAAAGATGTCACTAAGAAGGAAGATGAACACATTCAAGAAATTTTAAGTTACAAACATAGAATTGCTAAACAGGGAAAGATGATTGAAGATCTTAGCAAGAAACTAGAAGATAAGGAAGAAGAATTAAACAAGGTGCAATAAAAACTCCTTAGGTACGAAAATATCCTGAGGAAGATGAATGAAAACTTCAACAAAGCTACAGAATTAAAAGCTGAGACCTCAAAAAAAAATTTGAAGGCTCATTACGAGAATTAGGTGAAATCTTTTCTTACCAAAAATAATGTTGTATCTGATTCTTCTAATATTTCAGCTTATGGAAAAAGTATTAGTAAATCTTGGGTGGAGAAAGGATGTGATAAACCTATCAATCCTACAAAAGTAGAAAACTCACTCAAAAGAAGAGATGGCCTACATCCTGAGTTTTCTAGAGCTGAAAGAAGTTATCAACCTCAACAAAGTCTTTATAGAGAAAGATCATTCTTGAATAGAAAACCAATATTTGAGGGATATTGCTGGTGCTGCGGAATATATGGGCATTGAGCTTATAATTGTTGGCACAATTTATCTATACCTGGAATAAGGTTTGAGCAAAGTGGAAGAATGAGTAACTTTCCGTACTCACAGAAAGTGGAAAAGGTGAATTCTCAAGATGTTAGAAACATTCCAACAAAGAATCAATTTGAATGTTTGGAAGAAGTTTGTGGAAGATGTGATCAATCTGGTCATCATGACGAATGATGTATGAAACTTCTTCCAGAACAAGTTTCTTATGAAAATAATGAAAAGAAAGATGAAAATAATGAGGTTAATGAAATATCTTTTATTGTTGAGACTGCTTTGAAATCAACTAAGAAGAATAAACCATGGATACTTGATAGTGGTTGTTATTAACACATGACAGGTGATATAAAAATCTTGAAACATGTTAAAAGTCATGATGGAGGAGCGGTTACTTTTGGTAATGATAGTTCCTTAAAAATTAAGGGAATCCGAACAGCAGAGATTGAAGTAGAGAAACTGAAGTCTAAGGAAGTTTTTCTTGTTTATGGACTAAAACTTTACTTACTTAGTGTAAGTCAACTTTGTGATGATGGAAAAGAAGTTATCTTCAGAAAGAATTCTTGTATCATCAAAAGTGTGAAAAATGGAAAAGTGATTACAAAAGGAGAAAGAACCAGTGGGAATCTCTTTCAAATTAGAGAATCTAATAACTCTTTCTATTTGAGTGTTGAAGATGAAAACAAGTTGTGGCACCAAAGACTTGGCCACCTTGGGCAGAAAAACAAGAGTAATCTTTCTAAAGTTGATTCTGTTTAGAATTTTCCAGAACTAAAAAGAAGAAATCAAGATGTTTGTATTACTTTACAGAAAGGAAAGATAACTAACAAAAGTCATAAAAGAGTTGATATTCAATCTAACAAACCACTTGATATTATTCATTCTGATCTGTGTGGGTCAATGAGACATCAATCAACAAAAGGATATTTATAATTTATCACTTTTATTGATGATTTGACTAGGATGGCAAACATCATGTTCATGAAGAATAAGTTAGAGGATATTGAAATGTTTAAATTCTTCATAAGAGATGTTGAGAAAGAATTGGGATCTTCCATAAAGAAGTTGAGAACAGACAATGGTACCGAATTCATAAGCAATTCTTTTGAAACATATCTAAGGAAGCATGGTATCAAACATCAGTATAGTTCTCCTTATACTCCACAACAAAATGGATTAGCAGAAATGGAAAATAGAATCTTGTTGGAAATGGGAAGAAGAGTGTTACCAGCATACAAACTTTCAAAATTCTTTTGGAGAGAAGTTTTTATCACTGCTGTTCATGTTCAAAATAGATGCTTGTTAAGATCGGAAACCAACATTACTCCTTATGAGATGTGGTATAACAAAAAACCTTCTTTTAATTACTTCAAAGTTTTTGGAAGTCCATGCTTGATCAAAATCATAAATCCGGACTTAGGAAAGTTTTAAGATAAAGCTTAAGAAGGAATATTTATAGGTTATTCACCAAATGGAAGAAGTTACAAATGATGGAACAAACGGTTACAGAAGTTGGTTGAATCATATGATGTAAAGGTAATTGAAAATCCAAGTTCCTTTACAACATCTGTTAAGAATACTGAGGAAGATAAATCAGAGAATTCCCACGATAGTGAAAGTGACTCAGATAAGTCACATGGGGAATAAAGTGATGCTGGTAAAGGAAATTTGAGTTTTCCTACCCTACAAAAACATGTTGAATTTGAAAATATTATTGGGGATCAGAAGGCTCCAGTTCAGACAAGAAGGAAGTTAAGATTAGAAAATCAGACTTCCCTTATCTCAAAAGTTGAACCAGAATCAGTTCCAGAAGATATTCTACATAAAGAATGGGTGGATGCTATGAATGAAGAACTGGATTAGATTGAGAAGAATGAAACATGGGAACTTGTTCCAAGTCCATCAAATAAGAATGTTATCGGAACCATGTGGGTTTAGAAAAATAAATTGAATGAGCATGGATAAGTTATAAGAAACAAATCAAGGCTTGTGTTTAAAAGATATGCACAAGTGGAAGGTGTGGATTTTGATGAAACTTTTTCCCCTATTGCAAGGTCGGAAACTATTAGAATGTTTCTTGCAGTGGCTACTCATCGTAATTACAAGGTTTATTAGATGGATGTAAAGTCAGCTTTCTTAAATGGTGATATTGAGGAAGAAGTTTACATTGAACAACCTTGTGGGTTTTTACTTGATGAGGATGAATACAAAGTTTTAAAATTAAAGAAAGCCTTGTATGGGCTGAAACAAGCTCCAAGATCATGGTATTCGAATCTTGAAAATTCTTTGAGAAGGATGAACTTTTATAAAGGAAAGGTTGATAGAAACTTGTATGCTAAAGATGTTGATTCCGGAACTTTAATTATAATTGTTTATGTGGATGATATAATTTTTTCTGGAGATGAAGAAAAAGTTTGTGAAGAGTTTGCTGAAGAGATGAAGAAAAATTTTGAAATGTCAATATTGGGGGAATTAACTTTCTTTCTTGACTTACAAGTTCAACAACAAAAAAACTACATTTTCTTATCTCAAGAAAAGTATTCCAAGGAACTGTTAAAGAAGTTTGGGATGGAAGAATAAAAAGAAGTTTCAACCTCTATCTCAGTGAGCACAAAGTTGAGCAAAGATGATTAAGGGAACAGTGTGAATCAGAAAGACTTTTGGAAGTTAATAGGAAGTCTTATTTATCTTACAGCCTTAAGGCCTAATATTGCTTATGTTGTGACTCTCTGTTCACAATATCAAATTAATCCAAAAGAATCACATATATTGGAAGTTAAGAGGATTCTGAGATATGTTAAAGGAACAACTTTACATGGGTTGTTATACAAGAGGAACAATGAGATGAAGTTTCATGGTTATACTGATGTTGATTGGGCTGGTGATTGTAATGATAGAAAATCAACATCAGGAGGAACATTTTTCTTAGGGGAATGTTGTGTGAGTTGGCACAGCAAGAAACAAAGTTCAGTAACTTTAAGTACAGCTCAATATGAATATGTTGCAGCTACTCAGGCTTGTACTCAAATGATGTGGATGAAAGTTCAGCTGGAAGATTTGAAAGTGAAAGTTTCTAAACCATTGAAAATACTCTGTATTAATCAAAGCTCCATTGATCTTTCCAATAATCCTATTCAACATTAAAGGTCAAATCATATTGATATAAAGTATCATTTTTTAAAAGATAAAGATTCTACTAGAGAAGTCTTTCTAGAATATATTTCAAAAAAGTATCAGATTGCCGATATTTTTACAAAAGCAATGTCAAAGGAGAGGTTTGTTGAACTGAGGCTGCAACTCCATGTTCAGCCTCCTCCCAAGACATACTAAAACTCATAATAAAATCCCCCACCATGCTTTGGATTATGTTGACAAAGGGGGATAGTATGTTTTATTTTATGAATCTAATGTTGTGGTTATCATATAATGGGGGGGGAGAGAAATAAAAATGAGAGAGGACAAGAAAAGTTTGAAAGAGAAAGATAAATGATGAGGGGGACTTTGAGTAAGGTGAAGTTTATCTTTACATGGCCGCAAACTTTTCTTGTCACTGAGGGATGGAAATCCTTCAAAAAAATTACTTTATCCAGTAGTGTGGTGTCAAGAAACTCTTTTTAAGAAAGGCTATGTTTTGGTAAAATTCAAGAACTTGAGATGTAAATTTTTTCTGAGAGGTGAAAAGTTGTTAACAAGGGTTGAAAAAAAATCCCAAGGGGGAGATTGAAGAACATTTGTGGTGTTTTTTTTAACAAAGTTTTGTATTTGTTGACAACTAATCTTTTTGTTGAATAATTTTTTTGAGTTACAGAAAGTTGAAGTTGCTGGTTGCTGTAGATTTCCTTAAAAAACATTATGTTGAAGAATAAGAAGTTTCAATTTAAGAAAGTGTCTCAAGCTTTCTAAACATAATCAGACGATGCTTTCCTGATCTTAAAGTTCTCACAAATCATGAAAAGTTTCATGATAAAATCTATTGAAGAAATAGTGAAGAGGATTGATATTTTTCACTAAGGAAAATTCTAACAAAATTTAGAACCATTTCTTTATGACCCATAAATTCAGAGTCTACTTCCTGAGATAGAAATTTGAAGTCTACTTCCTGAGCCATAAATTTAGAGTCTACTTCCTGAGCCAAAAATTCAGAATCTACTTCCTGATCCAGAAATTATGAGTCTACTTCCTGATCCAGAAATTCGGAGTGTACTTCCTGATTCAGAAATTCGGATTCTACTTCCTGAGCCAGAAATTTGGAGTCTACTTCTTGAGCCAGAAATTCAGAGTCTACTTCCTGAGCCAGAAATTCAGATTCTACTTCCTGAACCAGGAATTCGGAGTCTACTTCCTGAGCCAGAAATTCGGAGTATACTTCATGAATCAGAAATTCAAAGTCTACCTCCTGAACCAGAAATTCAGAGTCTACTTCCTGAGCCATAAATTTAAAGTCTACTTCCTGAACCATAAATTCAAAGTCTACTTCCTGAGCCAAAAATTATGAGTCTACTTAATGTATCATAAATTAGGAGTCTACCTTCTAAACCATAAATTCGGAGTCTACTTCCTGAGCAAAAAATTCGGAGTCTACTTCCTGATCCAGAAAGTCAGAGTCCACCTTCTGAGCCAGAAATTCGGAATCCAAGATCAAACATTATCATTATGAGGAAGATAAGAAGTGTTCAAGAAAACCCAAATTTAAACTTTAAATAAATCTTGGAGAAATTTAAGGAGATTTGAATAAGTCAAATATTGAAGATTAAATGCGAGAGATTTTTAGAGTTTTTGATATTTGAGGAAGTGGGAAAGATTTTCAAGATTCCCGCCTTTGTTTTCTGAGTTTCCTATAAATATGTGCTCAGATCATTCACTCATTTGCAACTTTTTACACATGTGGAAAAGGCGGAGCACTGGAGAATTCAAAGTGAAAATCATCTACCATCTTGAAGAAGTTTTATTGAGTGTTTGAGTAGAAGAGAATCAGATCCATTATTTACTTGCTGAGAAGTTTGGATTCAAAAGATCAGATCAAAGAAATCCGGAGTGAATATTCAGAGTGGTAATTTCTTCGGAATCATTATTATATTGCTGAGAATAACGGTTTCAGAAAATCAGATTCAAGAAATCCGGATTGAATATTCGGAGTGGGAATTTCTGCGGAATCATTATTTTCCTTGTTGAGAAGTTCGGTTCCATAAAATCGGATCCAAGAAAACCTGATTAAGAATTCGTAGTGATCATTTGTGGAGTAGTTTCAACAATGTTCATTTTCTTATGAGTGGATCATTTTTTCTTTAGAAAAACATTGTAAACTGACAGGAGTCAGTATAATCTTTCCTATCAGGAGATAGAAGATTTCTAATGGGAGTTGGCACAAGTTGTATTCACTTCTTCATCATAGTGTATTTTCATAGACCCATGGGAGTGGCTATGGAAAGGACATTGGTTCTTTTATTGAGGATGAACCTTGTAAATCTTGTGTGCCTTCCTTTATTTACATTTCTTTCATGTGTGAGTTTCTTGCTAAAGATTGATAAGGAAATAAATCTTAACAGGTTCCAGGGGTTGAGTTTCTTAAAGTTTTGAAACTTATAAAAAGTTAAACAACTGATTCAACCCCCCTTCTCAGTTGTTATTCGATCCTTGGAACTTCACATATATATTTTAAAAAAAATTACGGATCTTTTTAAAGAAAATACAGTTTCATTCATAAGGAAGAATCTTGGTGCTTTATTTAGCTAATTCTACAAGGCAACATGGGAAAGTTATATCAAACTTCCTTTCAAGATTTAATATTTAACTGAAATCTTATCATAATTAGAAAATTTATTACATAAATTAATTTTTTAGGTTTTATTTATCTATATGTTTTTCACAATTGGGATTTATTAATGGAAATGTTAATTTAAACCTGTAGAGGAAACACCCTTTTAGGTTGTAATTGGAATTTTAATTTTCTAATTCCTTATACAAGTACAGCTAAAAAGCAGATACAAGGACTTTTATTAATTAAATAGGGGATTGGTTAAGTAAGATTCCCTAATATATAGATATATGAATCCATATAAGTGGTTGAATACACTTTAAATAATCATCCCTATATAACATAATCATACCCCCATGGTGTTAAGTACTAAGGCATTAAAAAATAAAGATAACCTTTGAGGGTCTGTTTAATCCTTTCTAGGTTCATCTAAATACAATCTGAAACATTTAAAACATTAAAATTTTGAAATAACCTTAGTGGGGTCATTTTATAATAATTTATCACCGCAGCCAACCTACTCAGGTTCAGTCAATTTTATCTCATAACCATAACTGGTCAAGAATAATCTACTTGGGTGGAGTCATGTAAAAGGTCTATAAGTAACCAATTTATTTAAAGTCAAAATTAATAATCTCTTAAATTTATAAAACTCTCTCAAGGTAATATTAAGTTCATATATATCATGTTTTGATTATATGGGTTATCATTTCATAATTTATAAAGCACTCATTCGCTTTATAGATTCCAAATTAGAACCCATTTAATCACAAATAGTATGTTTTAGTCCATCCAACCAATGGTCCATGGATCAAACATATCATTATTGGTTATTTAATGTGTCTCCATCAATATATATGGGAAAACATCATTTAGTTTGATGCAAACACTTTAATAACCAATTTTATATCAAAATTATAGTGAGGCATTCTCTCACAAGCAGAAAATACAAGGAAACTTGGAAATTAATTACCCAATCGTGGTAAGTCAGTAAACATGCCAAATAATCATGAATCATGGAACAATAAAAAAAACATTTTTTATAGGAAAACATGCTAAATAAATCATATAATCATGGTATAACACTCAACGGACATATCACTATATTAGTTAGTCTAAGAATGTAACCTATATGGTATGGCATATTCATGGCATGTGAATATCTATATCCCAATAATGATTCCTGTAATGCTACTTCATTATCATATTGGGCCAAGGGTAAAATACTATTAATCTCATAAAATATAAACAAAAGAATGTACCACAATCACTCGAGGTGAAATCATAATCAATTGTAATAATGAATAGAATGAACAAAAATCACATCCATGGACACTTGGTATTTTCCCATTATGTGGGTTGATCACTCTTATACATAGTTATTTATCAAGTTCCAAAACATTCATTGTATCCTATTTATCATCCCAAAATAATAATTCAAAATGAAACAAAACACCTCTGATACCACTTGTAGCATCCCGACCTAAGATCCACTAGAACGGTGTCGTGATCCAGTCTTCCATTAGGCCTCAAACGCACCTCCCTATATGTCGGTGGTCGTAGACTAGAAGAAAGCATCCATTGATGCTATTTTGGGGAGACTATGCCCTTGTGACCAAATTATCATAGTGGTATAAGAGAGAATGAAACAATAAAAAATAGATTAGTATAAATAAAGGACAAAGCAGTGGAAGATAATAATAACGGATAAGATGGTCAATTCCAAATATAAAACATTGCATGCATGTCCAAATGAGAATACATAACTAAAACAGAATACATACAGTTGGTGATACAATATAGTTCATAAAAGAAAGAAAAAATCCCCAATGGTTATCCCCACAAGAATCCTGAGATCTGACTTAGACTTTTTCTGCTAATCTCCCATGTACAAATGTCACAAAACAAGAAGAATCCATAATTCTGATCTTGCAATCATGAGGTCTGTTCAGGTACCCCAGTGTAATGGAATCTCGAACAGGGTGTGAGATAAACTCAATAGGTCGCTACCAATGGTTTCTAAAGTATAATCCAATCATTTAATTTAAAATACAGCAGTGTACATATATATAAATAAATTAGAAAATAAATAAATGTAAACAATTCAGCTCAGGTTCCCCATGGACACCTGGCTGACCATACCTACTTCGGCATAAGAAATAATATCTCTGAACATAAGTCACCATGTGAATATAGGCATGTGTGTGTGTGTGTGTGTCTAGGTATCCATGTGTATGTATATATATATATGTGTGTGTGTGTGTGTGTGTGTGTACTTTGTACGTCATAACATATATAGTCATATATATATAGATACGTCGTACTAGCTAGGACCAGAGTCGTAACTCAAGCATCCGTGAAAGGGAGTCTCTAAAACCCCAGTAAATTTGGGGTAGTCACATGAATCTGACCATAATACCGTTAGCTGGTCATGGACCCAACGTACAAGCCCAAGGATTCCTTGAATAACAACTATAACAATGAGGGACCACTAATCATATTTAATAAATAAACATGCATGGTAGAATCTATACATCCTATGAGTCCATCCAAGGCATCCTGTAATGAGGGGCCCATGTATTTCCCAAGGATTCATGTAATGTTGTAAATCCAGAAATTTAGAGTCTACTTCTTGAGCCAGAAATTTAGAGACTACTTCCTGAGCCAGAAATTCTGAGTCTACTTCCTGAGCCAGAAATTCTGAGTCTACTTCCGGATCCAAAAATTCAGAGTCTACTTCCTAAGCCAGAAATTTGGAGTCTACTTCCTGAGCCAAAAATTGGGAGTCTACTTCCTGAACCAGAAATTCGGAGTCTACTTCCTGAGCTAGAAATTTGGAGTCTACTTCCTGAGCTAGAAATTCAGAGTCTACTTCCTAAGCCAGAAATTCGGAGTCTACTTCCTGAGCCAGAAATTCGGAGTCTACTTCATGAATCAGAAATTCAGAGTCTACCTCCTGAACCAGAAATTCGAAGTCTACTTCCTGAGCCAGAAATTCAGAGTCTATTTCCTGAACCAGAAATTCAGATTCTACTTCATGAGCCAGAAATTTGAAGTCTACTTCATTTATCATAAATTAGGAGTCTACCTTCTGAACCATAAATTCGGAGTCTACTTCCTGAGCCAGAAATTCAGAGTCTACTTCCTGATCTAGAAAGTCAGAGTCTACCTTCTGAGCCAGAAATTCGGAATCCAAGATCAAGCCTTATCATTCTGAGGAAGATATGAAGTGTTCAAGAAAACGCAAATTTCAACTTTGCATAAATCTCGGAGAAATTTAAGGAGATTTGAAGAAGTCAAAGATTGAAGATTATATGTGAGAGATTTTCGGAGTTTTTGATATTTGAGGAAGCGGGAAATATTTTCAAGATTCCCACCTTTGTTTTCTGAGTTGCCTATAAATATGTACTCAGATCATTCGCTCATTTGAAACTTTTTACACACACGGAAAAGGCAAAACACTGGAGAATTAAAATTGAAAATCATCTACCATCTTGAAGAAGTTTTCTTTAGTTTTTGAGTAGAAGAGAATAATAGCCATTATTTAATTGTTGAGAAGTTCGGATTCAAAAGATCAGATCCAAGAAATCCGGAGTGAATATTCGGAGTGGGAATTTCTTCGGAATCATTATTATATTGATGAGAAGAAAGGTTTTAGAAAATCGGATTCAAGAAATCCAGATTGAATATTCAGAGTGTGAATTTCTGCGGAATCATTATTTTCCTTGCTGAGAAGTTCGGTTCCAGAAAATCGGATCCAAGAAAACCGGATTAATAATTCAGAGTGAGCATTTGTAGAGCAGTTTCAACAATGTTCATTTTCTTATGAGTGGCTCATTTTTTCTTTAGGAAAACATTGTAAATAGACGGGAGTTATTATAATCTTTCCTATCAGGAGATAGAATATGTCTAACGGGAGTTGGCACAATTTGTATTCACTTCTTCATCATAGTGGATTTCCATAGACCCACGGGAGTGGCTATGGCAAGGACGTTGGTTCTCTTATTGAGGCTGAAACTTGTAAATCTTGTGTGCCTTTCTTGATTTACCTTTCTTGCATGCATGAGTTTCTTGCTAAATATTGATAAGAAAATAAATCTTAACAGGTTTCAGGGGTTGCGTTTCTTAAAGTTTTGAAACTTATAAAAAGTTAAACAACTGATTCAACCCCCCTTCTCAGTTGTTATTCGATCCTTGTAACTTCACATATATATTTTAAAAAAATTTAAAGATCTTTTTAAAGAAAATACAGTGTCATTCATAAGGAAGAATCTTGGTGCTTTATTTAGCTAATTCTACAAGGAAACATTGGAAAGTTATATCCAACTTCCTTTCAAGATTTAATATTTAACTGAAATCTAATCATAATTAGGAAATTTATTACATAAATTAATTTTTTATGTTTTATTTATCCATATGTTTTTCACAATTGGGATTTATTAATGAAAATTTTAATTTAAACCTATAGAAATAACACCCTTTTAGGTTGTAATTGGAATTTTAATTTACTAATGCCTAATACAAGTACAGCTAAAAAGAAGATACGTGGTCTTTTATTAATTAAATTGGGGATTGGTTAAGTAATATTCCCTAATACATATATATATATGAATCCATATAAGTGGTTTAATACACTTTAAATAATCATCCCTATATAACATAAGCATAACCCCATGGTGTTAAGTACTACGGCATTAAAAAATAAAGATGACATGTGAGGGTCTGTTTAATCCGTTCTAGGTTCATCTAAATACAATCCAAAACATTTAAAACATTAAAATTTTGAAATAACCTTAGTGGGGTCCTTTGATAATAATTTATCACCACAACCAACCTACTCAGGTTCAGTCAATTTTATCCCATAACCATAACTGGTCAAGAATAATCTACTTGGGTGGAGTCATGTAAAAGGTATATAAGTAACCAATTTATTTAAAGTCAAAATTAATAATCTCTTAAATTTATGCAACTGTCTCAAGGTAATATTAAGTTCATATTTATCATGGTTTGATTATATGGGTTATCATTTCCTAATTTATAAAGCACTTATTCACTTTATAGATTGCAAATTAGAAGCCATTTAATCACAAATAGTATGTTTTAGTCCATCCAACCAATGTTCCATGGATCAAACATATCATTATTGGTTATTTAATGTTCCTCCATCAATATATATGGGAAAACATCATTTAATTTGATGAAAACACTTTAATAACCAATTTTATATCAAAATTATAGTGAGGCATGCTCTCACAAGTAGAAAATACAAGGAAACTTGGAAATTAATTACCCAATCGTGGTAAGTCAGTAAACATGCCAAATAATCATGAAGCATGGAACAATAAAAAACATGTTGTATAGGAAAACATGCTAAATAAATCATAGAATCATGGTATAACACTCGATGGACATATCACTATATTAGGTAGTCTAAGAATGTAACCTATATGGTATGGCATATGCATGTCATGTGAATCTCTATATCCCAATAATGATGCATGTAATGATACTTCCTTATCATATTGGGCCAAGGGTAAAATACTATTAATCTCATAAAATATAAACAAAATAATGTACCACAATCACTTGAGGTGAAATCATAATCAATTGTAATAATGAATAGAATGAACAAAAATCACATCTATGGCCACTTGGTATTTTCCCCTTATGTGGGTTGATCACTCTTAGACATAGTTATTTACCAAGTTCCAAAACATTCATATTATCCTATTTATCATCCCAAAATAATAATTCAAAATGAAACAAAACACCTCTGATACCACTTGTAGCATCCCGACCTAAGAGCCACTAGAACAGTGTCATGATCCAGTCTTCCATTAGGCCTCAAACGCACCTCCCTATATGTCGGTGGTCGTAGACTAGAAGCAAGTATCCATTGATGGTATGTTGGGGAGACTATGACCTCATGACCAAAGTATAATAGTGGTATAAGAGATAATGAAACAATAAAAAAATATATTAGTATAAATAAAGGACAAAGCGGTGGCAGATAATAATAACTGATAAGATGGTCAATTCCAAATATACAACATTGCATGCATGTCCAAATGAGAATACATAACTAAAACAAAATACATACAGTAGGTGATACAATATAGTTCATAAAGGAAAGAAAAAATTCCCCAATGTTTATCCCCACAAGAATCATAAGCTCTGACTTAGACTTTTTTTGCTAATCTCCCATGTACAAAGGTCGCAACAAAAGAAGAATCCATAATTTTGATCTTTCCATCATGAGGTCTATTCGGGAACCCCAGTGTAATGGAATCCCGAACAGGGTGTGAGATACACTCAATAGGTCACTACCAATGGTTTCTAAAGCATAATCCAATCATTTAATATAAAATACAACAGTGTACAAATATATCAATAAATTAGTAAATAAATAAATTTAAACAATTGAGCTCTGGTTCCCCATGGACACCTGGCTGACCATACCTACTTCAGAATAAGAAATAATATCTCTGAACAGAAGTCACCATGTGAATATAGGCATGTGTGTGTGTGTAGGTACGCATGTGTATATATATATGTGTGTGTGTGTGTGTACTATGTACGTCATAACATATATAGTCATATGTATAGATAAGTTGTACTAGCCAGGACCTGAGACGTAACTCAAGCATCCGTGAAAGGGAGTCTCTAAAACCCTGGGAAATTCGGGGTAGTCACATGAATCTGACCATAATACCGTTAGCTGGTCATGTACCCAACGTACAAGGCCAAGGCTTCCTTGAATAAAAACTATAACAATGAGGGACCACTAATCATATTTAATAAATAAACATGCATGGTAGAATCTATACATCCTATGAGTCCATCCAAGGCATCCTGTAATAAGGGACCCACGTATTTCCCAAGGATTCATGTAATGTTGTAAATCCATGATCATGTCCTTTTCATTCTATAAATAGGAAACCCAGGTATCTCTCGTAACATCTAACTTCACTATGAGCATATCTAAGGCATTCCTTAAAATGGAAACCTAAGTATTTCTCAGAGCATATGGAAATTCATCTAACCTATGAAATAATCCAAGGAATTCGATAAAATGGAAACCCACATATCACACAAGGTGTAATATAATGTATTCAACCCTTGAACCCATCCAAGGAATTCCACATAAGGAACCTAAGCATCGCTCATCGTGCATGTAATCTCAATCAGTCTATGAGCCCTATTGTAAAAGTGGGTTCCCTAGACCCAACTTGAAAAGTACATTTGATTACCATACCATGTGTATAGTGGGTTATTTATGATAAACACTTATCATTATAATGTAGATATTTTTTCATCCACTATTTAATGGTAATGTCCACAGATTTTTTATCATATCAAAAGGTTATAACAGATCTCAGGATTTAATGAGAACCTAAAAATATTCTGAAAATAATATTAAACTTATGTCTTATGGTCTAGATATATCATATTGACCATACATAATAGATTTCTGACTATCGGGTTCTAGGGGATCATAATCAATGAGACTTATTCTCATTAAGTTCTCACTTTGTGATCTCTAGTAGGTGAGAACATGAGGAAAGATCCGCCAAAAAAACATCACATGTTTTGGGGGTCATTGGTAGTTCCCATCTATGTACATGTGTATTGGTATCCTGAATTGATATCATTATCAATGTTTATCATTTGATCATTTTCTTTTATGCTAGGAAAAAACTATAATAGTGAAGTCATTGTGATGTAGATTGTATTGGTTTCATAATTTGTGGTATAAAATTGGTTGAATGTTCAAGATAGAATTTTTCTCTTCTAAGTTAATGAAGTCATATCTTGGACCTGGTTAATCAGTATGGTAGTACCTTCATAAATAGATGTCCATGGTAGTTGAAGGTAAATCCATCCCGTAATTTCGAAAAATAATAAATCAAGAATGGATGATGACCCAAGTGTGCATCCTACTTTATGACATATCATAAGGAAAAAATATTATATTACATAGTTTTTTTTCATAGGATGTTATTCATTTATATGACTATCAATTGTCTCTTTAGGGGATATTATGAGTTACTAGACTTCTCTCTTATCCTCTAAATATTATTCACTGTTATCGAGAGAATTTCCTAGAGGGTTACACACAATAGTGTATTCAATAATCTACCATATTCTACTGAATATGTATATATGAAATGGTGGGGCCTACCAAAAGGTATGGGATTTGTCCATTTTTATCAATCATTGATAAATAAATATATTCATTATTATTCAAGTATAGAATAATTGGGATACATTTTTTTATTAAAAGTGTTTAAGTAAATATAAGGAATAATATTATACGAAGGAATATTATTTTAATATTCATGGTTTGTTTAATAATATTGGGAATTATGATTCAATTTAATGACTCGGGTTTATCAAGTAACATATTTAATATATATTAAAAATGTGATAAAATATAAATAATATTAGTGATGTGGTTAGTTCATCATAAGTATTTATTTATTACTTAGTGGATGTTAAATATATGGGGGTTGGGAACCCTATCTGAGTATTTTGTGCAATCCACTATATAATTAGCAGGGAAGCATAATTCTATGTTCTATTAATGCATTCAAAATTAGAGTCTCTCTCTCCTCCTGCTTCATAAATAGAGAAATTATCTTATGAATGATCGGTCCAAGATGCCTTTTATGGATCAAAGGTATGTGATCATTGTGATTGTCGTGACGTCTAAGAGATCATCAGAGATCATCATTAGAACCCAAAATTTGATGAATGATGTGTTCCCATATTCTTAAATAATTTTTGGATGATCTAGAAGGGTTCATATTCAGATCCATTTAGTTATTTTCACTGACAATGAGTTGTAGTCGAGTGCACTTCAAATAGAATGAGGTACTCATTATATTTTATTTTCTATGCTTTGAATGATCCATGTGAGATCCTCGAACCATACTGAGGCTCAGATTGCTAGAGATTATAATTTCTATCGCTCTGGTGATGAAAATCATAATTGCCCAACCCACCAACTTCTTCTATGCACCTCGGTACCATCAAGACCATCCAAGGAATTTTGTAATGAATAACCCAAGTATTGATCAAGGTGTACATAAACTAGGTAACCCATGGTCTCATCCATGGAATTCCATAAAAAGGAAAACCAAGTATCTCTCAAGGTTCACAAATAATTTAATCATTTAAATTTTCACAATAAGGAAGGTCATGTTTATAAGAATTCCATATCACATATTCAAGTATACTTAAAGAGGGCCTCTCCCAATTCGTAAGTAATTTATGGGGCCATGGAAAGGCTCAAGCCATTTAAATATGGTTTATCAGAGTCATTCAATTTATAAATTGATCTCCCATTAATAGGGTGACCATGTGATCATATATTCCATGATATATCTCTACATTAAAGGTTTAATAAGTGTGAGGAGACAATACATACATTTAACCTTGAGGGCCATTTCACCTAGGGATGGATCTATTATAATATAGATATTTCTTGTAAGTTGAGTGATTCCTCCACTCCACTTATGGTTCATTGAATTTCATTAAACCATTTCTTTTAGATAAAGGTATGTTGACATGCTCAATAGTTGATTTTAAACCCAAGCTAATGTTGTAATAGTGGGTTCCCTAGACCCAACTATATAGTACTTTTGATTACCATATCATGTATATAGTAAGATATATATGATGTATACTTACCATTATAGTGTAAATACTTCTGAATCCACTATTTAATAGTAATTTCCATAGATTAATTGTAGTATCAAAAGGTTATAGCTAATTCAATGCTATAATGATAACCTTGAGATACTATGATATTAATCTTAAATAAAGTGACCATGGTCTAGATACATCTTACTGACTATACACAATTGATTTTGATTATCAGGTGTTGGGGGATCCTAAGAATCGAGACTTATTCTCATGAAGTTCACACTTGGTGATCTCTAATAGTGAGATCATGTGAAAAGACCCACCAATAGTAACATCACATGTTTTAGATGTCATTGTATGTTCATATCGACATAGATGTGTAATGGTCTCCTGACGTGAGATCATTACAATTTTTTCCATTTGATAACATACTTTGATGTAAGGAAAAAACCATGATAATGAAATTGTGGTGAGGTATCTTGTTTTGGGGGCATCATTAGTGGTATGGCATTGATTGAATGGTCAAGAAAGGATTTGTCACTTCCAGGTTAAGGAAGTAATATATCTCAGGCCAAGTTGATTAAGATGGTAGTACCTTAATAAGAACATGTCCATGGAAGTTGAGGGTAAATGCATCCTGTTAGATCAAAAAATAATAAAGCAAGAAAAGGATGATGAAGCTAGTGTGCTTCATGATTTATGATATATTAAATACAAAGAGATTATATTACACAGTGTGTGTTCCTAGGTTGATTGTCATTGTTGTGACTATACTTATCTCTTTAGGGGAAATGATAGGTTTATAGATCATGCTCTTGGTCTATGAATATTATTCACTTCTATCGAGATAAGGTCCTAGAGGGTCACACACAATAGCATATTCAAGAATCTTCCATATTCATTGTAATAGTTATATTAGACATGATGGGACCCATCACCAGGGTCTGGGTTTTGTCTAAAGATATACGATCACCAAAGTAATAAATAAATTTATATAATTAAAGTTAAGAAGAGTTGGAATTTAATTTATCTATTAAATTTAACTACAAGTTTTTAAAGTAAATACATGAAAATATTATTTGAATGAATATTAGTGTAAAATATTCAAAGTTAGTTTAATATTTTTGGGAATGAAAATTCATGTTTATGGCTCAGGTATTATTACTTAATATATTCATTATTAAAATAAAGTTATAATAATATTTATGACTAAGTATAGTAGTCATAATATGTCATTTATAGAGTGTTAATTATTTGAGGGTTAGGGAGACAATACAGGATAATTTCCCCACACACTATATATCGAAGAGGAGAACCTCCCACTGGGGAATATTCATTGAAACACTCTCTCTTCTTCTCTCTTGTGAATTATAGAGAGAGAGGCACTAGATCTAGGAGTTCAGATCGATCCCCCTCTCATGCATCACGAGCAAGGTGATGTAGTGATCATTAATAAGTTGAAGGTGCAGTTAGAAATGTGTGATAACACCCAGATTATGATGATCGGAACTCACACAGTTTATTGAAGTGTGTGTGGATTAGCTAGAGGAATTTGGATTCGGATTCTTCGACCAGCGATTGCCAACAATGAGTAGACATTGATCACAGATTCAGATAAAACCAAGAATTTTACGGTTTTATTGTTGTGCTTAATTTCCATAATGTGTGATCCCCATGTAGTAATGGGCTAGTGTTTCACAAATGATTAAGAATTCAGGTCAATCATTGATGAAAATTTTAGAAACCCAAGATTTGGGGATTTTTTTGTGTTCTCGGTACCTTCAATTGGTATAAGAGAAAGGTTAGATTAATTAAATTTTAATTTTTTTTAAATAATTAATTTTATTAATATGAGTTAAATTAATTTAATTTTGGTTTTAAATTAAATTTATTTATTTATTTAATTTTTTATTTTAAAATTAAATTAATCAATGGGACTGAATGATAAAAATTATTGAATTAAAATAAGAGTGAATTTTAATTCAATAAAAATACTATGAGAAAAATATTTTTAATGTAAGTTTAATTTTTTTTCTTTATTTATTTTAATATGAAATATTAAAGTGTATTGAACTGATCATGATCCCTTGGACTGACCAATACATGTTTGGTGCACATTTTATTTTTTTAATTAATTATTTCTTGGTTTGTAATAATTATTTTAATTATTTGGAGTTCTTTGAATCATTTGTGTCATTAAATGTATAAGGGATTGTGTGTCCAATTTTGAGTTGTATTTTATACTCCTCAGACCCCCTATCCTGTGAGTGACTACTATTGTATAATGAAAAGATGAGTAGTGACGCACTTCACGCTAAGTAGTGGTGACGCACCAGGTAGGAGATTGATGCATTGGATGGGAAGGTACTACAACTCGATTCGAAAGTGACCCGACTCAAGGTTTATCCCCTAGGGTCTAGGTTGATCCATTATTCACTTAATTGATAAACAATTAGTATCATATCTTGATCATGTCATCATTTTTTCATGTTTTCATGTTTTATTATTTTGGTGAATGTGTAGTTTACGCATGATCACATAGAATAATAACAAGCATGAAAGATAAAATGAACATGTGAAGCGATGAATTTTTATATTTAATGAATAGTTAGTTGTGAGTGAAATAACATAGAACCTTCTTATTAAATATAAAATTATTTATTTTTTCATTTAAAAACACAAAAAACCTGAAATAAATATGAATTCATAACCACCTTCCATCATTCAAATTTTAAAAAAACTAGGTGTGTGGGGTGCTTGTCATGCCAAAACTGAGAGTGCCTCTTACTATTGGGGAGTTATTATGAGAGTGGTGGGTTGAATTAACTGAAGTGGTGGTAAGGATTATATAAATATAACTTTCTATAATTTTATATGCAAGCATTGAGTAATTCAGGTTATGATTTTAGAAGCTGAGACTTGTCATGACCCACCTCCCAGGGCCATGAAACCAGTCATCTGACCCCATGGGTATCATATAATAGTGTGGTTTCCTTTCTAGAACACCACATACTATTACTCATGAGGGTCTCTTATAAGACTAATGAATGTCCCCACTGGCTAACACATGTCATTTCAGTGTTTTTTCCCTCACTTACACAAACCCTAGGAAACTTTCTAGATGGTCACCCATCCTAATCACTACTCTTGGTTAAGAATGCTTAACTATAGAGTTATAATTAGGTAGGCTCCCAAAAATAAAGGTTCACCTTGATGAAATGGGTAGTAACATTTATCCTTTTTAAGTCTCACTTTTCCAGGGGTGTTACACTCTCCACCCCTTTAAAGCACAACACCCTCGTTGTGGACCCCAAGCCTCAAACCTAGGAAGTGACTAAGTACTTTCGATTGGGTATTGCATCTGATACCACTCTATCATGACCCAACAAAATAGGGATCGAGATGCAACTCCCCAATCACACCTCTAATAGGCCAAAGGTTGGCAACTAACACCGAGTACTATCACACAAATGGGAGGTCTTAGCCTAAGTTAATTGTACGCGCACACCCACATACACCTCCCTAAAATAGTTCAAAGATATATATAAAAACTTAAAACTAAAATTCATGCATACATCTATCCCAAACCAGAGTACAACAGATGTACAAACAGAAAAAATACCGGTCCAACAAAAGAAAATGGAAAAAGTGTCCAACCTGCTCTGAAGGAGGGGATCACTATCAAATACCCACCAGTAAGTTCTGGGGTCAAGCTCTGGTAAAAACCCTAGTCAGTCCATCTATTGTGATCTTCCTTCTCTGGGTCCTATGTAGTATTCTTATACTCAACCCTACACGAGATTTTCTTGCACGTGTTATGTCTTGTGCATACCACACGTCCTTCTACAAAGTCCCAGTAGGACCTGAAGCAAGAAGAACGTAGAAGCTAGACTGACCAAGGTTTTTACCAGAGCTTGGATGTGGAGCTTACCGTAGGGTGTTTGAAAATGATCCCCTCCTTCAAAGAAGGTTGGATAGTTTTGCTATTTTATTTTTGGGGGAGTATATTTTTTCCTTTTATACTTCTGTTTTACACTGGTTTGGAATAGATGTATGCATACATTTTAGTTTTTAGTATTTATATATATCTCTGCACTATTTCATGGAGGTTTTTATGGGTGAGTGTGTACATGTACCTTATCTAAGGCCTCCCATTTGTGTAATAGCCTACTCGGTGCTAGTATCTAACCCATGGCCTATTGGAGGAGGGCTTGGGGAGTCATGGATCAAACCCCGTTGGGTCGGGTCATGAAATGAATTCACTCAACAGATTAAGGAACCATGAGTTAATGCATTTGTCTAGCCAAACATCTACCGTGAACCCTCCAAGTAGTGGAATATCCAAATCTTGTAGAATATGAGGACAGGTTTAGGGATCCCTACCACTAGAATACTCAAGAAACATAGTATTATTATTCTAGTATAGAAGATTCCTATAATTCGTTAAAATAGTGGGATACATTTAATGATTTAATTAATTAATCAAAATTTCTAAATCAGTAATCAAGAAAAAAAGTACTAATCTGCTAAAATTTTATTTTTTTAGAAAATAACTAGATATACCACAATAAATACTAAAATAAATAATGTATAAATTAAATGTACACATTGTAACAAGTTTATATGAGTCGTATAGGTGCTTTCACACAATACTATAATATTGTAAATTCAAGGTGTTAATGTCCCCAAACTTGTTAAACTACCTCACAAAGAGAAGGTGAAAAAAAATACAGGTTGCTAATGTACAATGCATATGATGGTTATGTCATTATGAAATAATAAAAATTTGATGCTAGTTTTGTTCAATATGATGGAAATTGATGATATAATATTTAGTCTCATATTCAAGAAGTTTTCAAGGAGAAAGTGAAGAAAGATAAGAATGAGACGATAACACTAAATATGTGTAAATTGGAAGGCATGTCATTATATTTTATGTCATACTATTCCTACACTAATTTAATCGTGTCTCATTTTAGACAAAAAAATGAATAGTTTGAAGTAAATTCTTCATTACCATTTAGGTAAGGTTGTCCATGTAAATAATAATATAAAAGATAGTTTAATCTTAATTATTATGGAGAAGAAATTAAAAGACAAGACAAAAATTCCAATGAAAAGTAACACCAAAGGAATATTTGAAACTTCCTTAATAAAAGAGGAATTAATGGGAGTTGATTTTCATTTTATATCATGAAATAAATTTATGGAATTTTAAAAACAATAGATTGAATTAAATAATCAAGTACCCTCTTCTTCTTCAGGTATATTCATCAATATAAAAGTAATGTTTTAATAATACTTCTTGGGTATTAAATACAGTATGCCTATAACATATGTGTATTGAAATATTGTAACTAAGTGAGTATAGAAACATTACTAGAATTAAGATGTGTTCTATAAGTAGATGAGAAAGGGTGATTTTTAAGTCAATGGTGAGAAGTACACAACTTATATATTTACAAGTGAATAAGTCTTATAGTTTTATTATTGAGTATAACTAAAAAAAATTATCTCATGTGTTCTTTGGACATAAGGATATATTATTCTAGGTATCGAAATGAATGTTGTTTTTGGTGTCGAATACTCAACCAATAGTTCATTAATACATGAATCATAGGCAATGCCTGATGAATATAAAATGTAAGACTCGTTTATCGAGTTGTGGCTGGATAAATCTTTGTCAAGAAAAACTAAAGGGGATTTCAAGGATATACCCATTTTATTATTTAGGTTAGGTAAATCTAAACACCTTTGGTATTATCAACATATTTAGTTTGAACAAAGAAACCTTTATAAATGAAGGTTAACCACAATTCTTTTGGAATTACTTCAATAAGTGAGCATGAACAATTTCAAGGGAAATATAGTGGTAAAAATACTTATTTACATTCCTTTAAGCCATTAAGGGATGGTAAAGTGAAGTATGATATATTCATGGTTAGAATATATGTGTAGCTTTGGGACGACATGCCAAAGAATATCTTGACCAAGAATTCATCGATCAATATAATGTAGCCTGGAGTAATTCCTTGACACACATTACTTTGTCTACATCACAGAATTGATGTTAGAGAGGAGGATCGATGATGAAGTCTTACATGTTAATATTTATCAAAAAAATGTAACATAGAGAAATTAATAAATGCACATTTTATACATCAAAGTTATGATGTAAGGAGTATCAATGTTTCAACTTGTAGAAACTTCCCTTATATTTCATGATGTGCATTGAAAATAACAGAGATATACCATAACACTATGAAAACTAAAATGAAAAATGGATATATTATGAGTTATAGTATGATGAAAATATATTATGTCATAAGGGAAGTGTTTGGATGCATAGAGCTTGTTACGACATAAGCAAAATTACATCAAGAAAAACACAAAGTGCATCTAAAGTAATTAGCCTAACTGTTTCTTAGTATAATACATAAAACCCTAGGATAGAAATGTGGTAGTCAAGTAATAGACTAAATATCTATATATGGGTGTATATATCTATTTGAGATAGTTGGAGCCACATTGACTTCATTTTAGTCAATGCTTAAGATACACATGTAGTTGGAATATGAACTACTTCCACAAGGTTATGTGCAATATGAATGTTCCAAAGACACATACTATAAAGGAAGGTTAATACCATAGTGATGGTATTGAATTCACTATAGTCGATGATACATTATTCATTGTGAATAGTAATTAATACAAGTAATAAGTATGTGGAAATTAACTGATATTTCCAAGATAAATTAAAATTCAATAATGGATTCCATGTATTAAACTGCAAAGGGTATTATTATTTTTAATACTATAATGGGTATTCAAATGAGGTGATCCATGGATAGTATAAGTGTAGTACCAATAAGGATTGATTGGTTAAACCAAGTCTTTATGCCTAAATCCATTATAATTTTACTTTTCATAACTATTTTTTATGATATTTTTATTTATCATTGGATTTCATGACAACTCATCATGTAAGGTGTCTATATGACACAACCAGAAAGTGATGGTCACGTCACAGAATGAAAATAAAAGTTGAAAGTTACTAAAATCCAGCTTAGGATTGATGTAAGAAACAGGATCATAGAATAATCATTGGGAATTAATTTTTTAGATGTTTCTACTATAGGTTAGTTGGAGCACCATTATTTTCCAATAAAAATATGTTTGTAAACATATGGAAAATAGATATGGGTCTCATAATTAGTTAATACCAAGTTCAATTAAATTATCCAGTGATAGACTTAATGTATCAACCTAAGTTATAGGGAATATGATCTACTGGGGTATATATAAAGGTTTCTTGGACCTATTCAATCGTACATATAGTAACACGGTATTGAAAAATACAAGTTGGGACAATTTGAGTTAGAATTGTTACCAATGTCACATGGAAAAATCTCTCCAGGTTGACATGTCTGGAACATGGGAGTAGAATAACATGGTGAGTTTTAATACATATTCTTTATCAATGGATCAATAACCTATGTCATGATATGTACATGAATTGATATTTCCAAGATATAATTTATAGTAGGAAAATATAAATTATATCCCGGAGAACTGCAAGAGAGGCAGTAAGAACTATCCGATTGTACTTCAGAAATTACCAAAGATATGAACCAGATAAGTGGATAAAACAATTCAAGTTAGAATTTCTACAAATGTCACATGGAATAATCTCTCCAGGTTGACATGTCTGGAACATGGGAGGAGAGTAACATGGTGAGTTGAAATATATATTATTTAAAGATGGATCAATCACATATGTCATTATATGTACATGAATTGATATTGCCAATATATACTTTATAGTATAAAAATATTAGTTATATCCAGGAGAACCACAAGAGTGGTAGTCTGAACTATCTGATTGTACTTCAGTAAGTGAAAAAGATATATACTTGATAAGTGGAGAATAAAGGAAACTCGTTTTAACAGGACTCAAACTAGTATTCATTTAGATCATTTTGATCTAGTATCATAGTTAGGCTAATATGTTGAGTGAGAAAATATCATAAAATATAGTGGTAGCCATACCTACAAATACAAAGTATGTTGAAACTTATAAGGAAGATAAGAAGAAGTTAGATGAAATAATTTATTCCAATTCATGGAATCACACCTTGTAAGTAAATCATTATCATAATATAAATTAGGATATTCTTACTAACCAAGATGTCAAGTTATGACAGCGGAGAAAAGGTATATATTTAGAGATAAAATCTCTTGAGAAGTTTTACTCAAGGAGGTGAGGTCGCATATAGAAAAAATTTCACACGATGGAATCATGGTATACCCAACAACTAATGTTGTGACTCAATATAAACATGATCTTAATCATGTGGGAGCTAACAAGGTTGGTTAGAAAGTTGGCTCTAGTGAAAGTGTGAGTGTTTTAATAGTGGGTTCCCTTGACCCAACTATATATTAATTTTGATTATAATATTATGTATACATTTATACATAAATGATATATACTTACCATTACAGTGTATATATTTTTCTATCAACTATTTAATGGTAATTTTTATAGATTAATTTTCATATCAAATGGTTATAGAAGATCTGAAGCTATAATGAGAACCTTGAGATACTATGAAATTAATATTAAAAAAAGTTCATGTGGTCTTGATACAAATTACTGAGTGGATATAGTAAATTTTTGGCTATCAGGTGATTGGGGCTCATAATCATTGATATTTCTCCCCATGAAGTTTACATTTGGTGATCTCTAGTAGTGAGATCATGAGGACAGACCCTCTAGTAGGAACACCACATGTTTTGGGTGTCATTTAATGTTCTCATATACGAATATATGTAATGGTCACTGGACTAGTGATAAATACCAATATATTTCATTTGATCGCATACTCTAATGTAAGGAAAAAACCATGATAATAAAATCATGGTGAGGTATCTTGTGTTGGGCGCGTAATTGGTGGTATGACATTGGTTGAATGGACAAGAAAGGATTTGTCACTTCGAGGTTAAGGAAGTAATATATCTTAGGCCAAATTTATTAGGATGGTAGTACCTTCATAAGACCATGGATATGTAAGTCGAGGATAAATTGATCTAGTTAGATCCACAAATAATAAAGAAAGAAAATGACAATGACCTGGGTGTGCGTCCTGCTTTATGATATATTAAAGACAAAGAGATTATATTACATGTTGTGTGTTCATGGGTTGGACATCACTGTTGTGACTATACATATCTCTTTAGGGGACATGATGGGTTTCTAGATCCCACTCTTGGTCTATGAATAGAATTAACTACTATTAAGATAAGGTCCTAGAGGGACACACACAATAGCATAATCAAAAATATTCCATATTCAGGGGCATAGGTATATTGGAAATGGTGGGCCCTACCCCTGGGGTTTGGGTTTTTACAAATATGTCTGATCACCAAAGTAATAAATAAATTCATATTATTAATGTTAAAAATAATTGGCATTGAATTTATCTATTAAATGTATTTACATGTTTTTAAAGTAAATAAATGAAAATATTATTTGAATGAATATTTTTTTTAAATATTCAAAGTTCATTTAATATTTGAGGAAATGATGAGACAAGTTTATGGCTCAGGTATTATCACATAATATATTTATTGTCATAAGAAAGTGATAATAATATTTATGACTGAGTATATTTGTCATAATATGTCATTTATAGAGTATTAATTATTTTTGGGTTGTGGAGGAAATACCAGATAATTTCCTAACATGCTATAAATAGAAGAGGAGAGCCTCCCACCAGGGACTATTCATAGATAATCTCTCTATCTCTTCTTCTCTCTCCCACATTCTAGAGAGAGCCTCTAGATCTAGGAGTTTGGATTGAACCCCCTCGCATGCATTGCAAGCAAGGCGATGCGGTGATTGTAAGAGCATCAAAGGTGTCATAAGAACTCCGCACTCTCACCCGGATTATGATGATAAAAAATCCTATAGTTTTCTAAGTGTGTGTGGATGATCTATAGGAAATTGACTTTGGATAATTTGATTAGTGATTTTCAACAATGAGAAGAATTTGATCATGGATTCCGATCGAATCTAGTATTTTATGGTCTTAATTTTGTTCTTAATTTCCATCATGCATAATCCTTGAGAAGTAATCGGGTAGTGTTTCTCTAATTATGACAATTTGATTTCAATATTTGGTAAAAATTTTAAAAACACGAGTTTTGGGGATTCTTCTGTGTGCCTGGTACCTTCAGTTAAGGCTTAAGGGTCATAGAATATAAGAAATGAACCCTATGGGTAGTTTGAGTTGAGGTGAGAAACCTCCAACAATATAAATTAGATACACAACAACTATGTAATTTGAGGCAATAGGTTGGACATAATTAATTTCACGTTTTATGGGAAATTCATGGAAAGTCCAGTGGGTGGTATAATGGATAAATTTAAAAAAAACTAAACTTTAAGGGGAAAGAAAAATACCACCTACCTCATACTTAGGACAGTCCACTCTTCCAAGATAGACCTTTGATTTGATCTTGTTTGAGAGAAATCAATGAAACGAACAAGTTCCCTAAAAATAGGCAAAATTATATCGTATGAATATAGTTCCAAAGATGGTGAAAGAAACTGAGAAAGGAGGAAGGAGGAGTTATAGACTTACTAAGGGATAACCAATGTGATGAATGATGGTAAAATCGGTCACTATATGAGGGAGATACCTCCATGCCTAGAAGGTGCAGGAGATCTCACATGAAGGGGATATTGTGTGTGGATGGGAGGAAAATATAGGGGTAACCCCTTTAATGAAGGATTGGAAAAAATAATCATTTCCCCCATTTTTAAGAGAAGAAAAATTTGGATAACTGTGTGGTAACAATGTGGGGTTCACTTCCCAAAGCCATACCCCTTTTAAAAGGGGCGTGCAATAGGGCTGCATAGTCTGAAAAATTGTGTGGGTAACCATGTATATCTACTGGTTAAGTGTCACTAAGGGTAAAGGATGGGTGCACAGTTTGGTCAAACCATGTGTAGACCATGAGAGTCACTCCTACACACCTACACCGAGTCACATGGTTACTCCTAGGAAGTTTCACAATTAAAACAGTGTAACACCTGAGCTTTTATGAGAAATATTTTGTTTTTATGTATAATATTATATAAAGGAATCTTTCACTACACACAACACTGTCTTGTCTTGTGTTACACGCAAGAGAAACCTTCCTCGATAGCTTCCGTTGTACGCAATACTAAGTTTCACTAAACAACGATATATTATATAAACTAGCCGTTATGAATAGTAATAACCAATTTTTAAAATTTTATAAATTCTATCTTTCAAAATGGATTTAATTTTTGGATTTGAAATATTGAAATTTTCCTAGGGTGAATTTTTGGTATTTTTCTAAAAACTTTCAATTTTTGATGAATAGTGAAAACACTAGGTTACTATTTAAAATCCGAATTTTTTATTTAAATAATTATTTATTTTATTTAAATTTATTTTAGGTAAAAATTGATACATAATACCTATATAAGGTCAATGTAATTCATTAGACTCATTTTATAATAATTTTAGATATATAAAAATTTTATTGAACTTTTCACCGTCTTTTACCTACCTCCTAGGAGCTTTTTACAAATTTACATAAAACTTAATTTTACCGCTTCTGTAAGTGGAATTTCGAAAATCCGAGAGACACAGTTAGTATCAAGGAGTAAAATGTGGTTCAATAAGATAAAAATAATTTTTGGTGAATAGTAACGTTTTACTTTTATTTACCACGGTTAAAAGTAAATAGGGTAATTAAGGGTAAAAATGGTATTATTATTACCCTAACACATGTCCTAATTCTATTGGATATGTTTAATTCGACCAAAAAAACCTTAGGAATAAAATATGACCATTTAGGTCCACTTGGATTAGATTAGGACATTTAATATTATTTTACTTAAAGAAGAGTTAAAATAGTTAAAATCAAAGTTTAATAAATAAAACGTTTTTAATATAGGGTTATAAATAAGATAAATTCGACTATATATATTCATTAGAAATATAAAAATATTTCCTACATAATGGTATTTTATTTGTAATTTTTATACATTAAATATGTTAATTTATTTATGACGCAATGATGATGCAGTAATTACCTTATTAATGAAATATTAACATAATTAATGTTATAAATACCCAAATAAATGTAATTTGAGACTTTTTATAAATTCAACTAATTTTTTAGGTTAATATGACATGTTAGTATTTATTCAATTAACTTTTTTTGAACTAATCATGATTTTATCATTTTCAAAAAAATCAATTACCAAATAGTATCAAAATCGACATAAAATAGTTTTTAAAACAAATATTATATTATTAATTGTTATTATATTCCTAAAAATCTAAGGTTCGGCCAAATAACTTATATGAGGTTATATATATTAATAATGAACCACTTGGGGTTCCTTTGGCTATTTATAGTAAGTTTATTAACCATATAGTGTAAGAAAACAAGAAGACGCGGTAAAAGTTAAATTATTTAACTTACAGTTAAATATACATAATAAGGTTAAAATAGTAACCTAAACTTTTCTAAAACCCAATTGTTGAGAGGATTTCTACCCATACCCACCTTAGATTAGAAATAAATCAGTTTGGAGCTATTAAAAACCGAATATGACTTTATTATAAAGTAATATTTTAAGTCTTTCCTAAGGTGTCCCTCTCCTCCCTTATAAAAGGGCACCCCCTCCCTCTCCTCTTTACACAACTTTTAGCCTTCAATCTCGGCCAACCCCTGACAATTTCTCTTATCCACTTCCCTAGTAATATTCTAGAGGTCCTGGTTTTCTTCAAAGACCAATTTTAGTTCCCTAAGAGGAGGTTTCAAAGAGGCGTGTCGAAGAAGAGGTAATATCCGTTACCGATTCTTTCAAATTTATTTCTTCTTATACTTACTCTTATTTAGTTGTTTCATTATGAAGTAATAACATCAGTATCACTCATATACTGATATGTTATAATAAATATGAAACAACCCTATTTCACCTTTTATCCATCCTAAAGAAAATGAAATCACCACGCGTGCGTACATACGGAATATCGTCTCAACGCCGTGGTGTAATCTATTTTCCATCTCCACATTACATCGATGGGTATAATGGTGTAAATAATAACTATATATAATTATTTTAAAGTGATATTGATTCTTAAATAGTATACATACACTCCAATACAATTCCATGATCATGGGAACGATATCATCGCTCGTGCGTACGTACGGCCTACCGTCTCCACGATGTGATGCGACTCGTTATATGTGATCTTCATTGAATAATGATTATATAAATGAATTGAATGAATAAATATGATATATATTATACTAATAATATTCTGGAAATTAGTTATCTATAACCTAAAAATAAGAATAAGAATTTATTCGACAAAACATGCATAAGAACAAAAAGCAATAAAACCCGAATAACAAGTTGCAATGAAATATTACTAATAAGAAGATAATAATATGACCATATATGATATCATAACAATGAGTATGATTCTGTAATAATTCAATGACATTATTTAAATTATTATGCAGGAGTTTTTGACACTTACGAAGCAAATCGGACCTAAGGTAAGGGAAAATCTCACAATCTCATTTTTATCCGAGATTGTTTATACTTCAGAATTTACTGGGGAATATTTATCATCCACATCCATGTTCCTAAATATGTAATAATATTTCTATCCTCATACAATTTTTTGAATCCAATTTTACCCATTGGTGAGTTTTTAGTAAAAGATATGAAAGGAATCTTTTGTCGTTTTTAGTACGAGGTACTTTTTTGACTTTTCTGGCCAAAGTACAAGAAGAATGTTTTTCTTTAACTTATACGGCATGAATGGATTTTTAGAAAATTATTTCCATGAAGCTTACTTTACAAGTTTTCAAGTTTATTTTTAATTAACTTCTTTTAGTTTAAAATTTTATGACATGTTGAGAAAGGAAAAAGTTTTTTGAAGTAGAAAGGATATTTTCCTCAAGAATGGAGTTCAAGTGTTTTATCAAAATTATTTTCCATCTCAGATAATATAGGGTTCTGTTTCTATACCTATTTTTACATTGATTTTATTATGATGTAATTATTTTTATGAAGTCCTTTTATCTTATATGATTTATGATGGCATTATGTTTAAGAATCCCATTTTTATTACATGGGTTATGCTATGATATATGATTTATGATTTTGTGGAACACATAAGAATGGTATCATTATGAGATTGGTGTGACCTATATCTCCATCCATTTCATTGGGTAAAGATTTACATCTCATGAGATAGACATGGCTGGAATGGAAGGTTAATCTGGTCCACTGATATAGGACTGAAACGAGAAATGAACTCGGTTCAAAAATGGACTTTGTCGGCTAAGATAGTCTTGGAAATGAGTCTTGACAACTAAGAAATGATTCTATATGATTATGTTTTTATGCCACAAAGTTTTATGTTTTAAGTTATGATTATTTGGATTACATTTCACTAATATGATTGATCCCATGTCATGATATTATGATCTGTTTTGCAGGATAATATTTTCAAAATGTTATGTTCTTATAAATATGATATGATTAATATTTCTTTTGTTTACCCTTACTGAGCATTTCATCTCACCCTTTTGTATGTTTTCTTTTACCTAGGTAAGGAAGAAGGGTATTAAGTAATATTTTCCAAAACGGACTCTAGATATGATAAAATAAAAGGGAGACGATGTAGATGATTTTTGAACCAGTTGTTTATGTTTCCCAGTTTCTAAAGACACTATACCTATACTGTCCTTTCATGGTTTTGTTATATGTTTTAATAAGTGTGCTTCAATTTTTAAGTAATTACAATGTATGTAATGTATGGGTCATTATAGTTGGTGTCAGAGGGAGGTTATAGTCAACCTTTGGAAACTAGGATTTGAAAGCCTTAGTAAGAACCCTAAGGATATGTCTAAGCATATAACACAATCTTAGTGTTTTAGAAATGGCCATGAATCACCTATGATAATACCTAAAAAGTGAAATTTTATTCTTGATTATGTTGTTTTACTATTATGATTATTGTTTCTCACACTATGCTTATTGGTTTTAGTCAATGGCTAGAACCCGAAAGAACTGTGTTAATGCTGAATGTGACGGGCAATGCAATGATTGTCCCCCTGAGAAAACAAACGTTATGGGAGTTAGAATGAAAAATCTTGTAGCCATGCTCACACAACTTTCTCAAGATATGAATTGTGAAGGACTTCCAAATGAGCAAAGTAAGGAGAAACATTCTTTTGAATCCTTCATGAGGCAGTATCCACCCTCATTCAGTGAGTCTACTGATCCATTAGTGGCTGAAAAATTGATCAGTACCACTAGAAAGATATTTTCAGTTCTTCAATGTTCTGAACATGATAAAGTCATCTTAGAGGTATATCGTTTGGAAGGTGAAGCTGATGAATGGTGGAATCTTATCAAGAATATGAGGCCAAGAGATGAAATTGAGTCCATGGAATGGGATGAGTTCAAGAACTTATTTTTCAATATGTACTTCCCTTTTATTCTTCGAACAAAGATGGATAAGGAGTTTCTTGAACTAAAGAAAAAGGATGATGAATCTATTGGTACCTACGAAGCAAATTTTACAAGACTTGCAAGGTATGCTTCTGGGATTATTATCCAACCTGAGAGTAAGATCGATCGATTCTATAGTGGCTTAAAACCAAGTCTTCGAAGGGAGTTATCCATAAGGGACTTCAATATCTATGAGGAAATTGTTCGATATGCTCTCAAGGTTGATATAGAGATTGGAGTAACCCATCAGTCATATGAGTTTGATAAGAAGAGGAAAATGGAATTCAAAGGAAAATCTAAAGTGCACACTAAAAAGAATATGAGTTTCCCCTTATGCTCAAAGTGTGGAAAGAAACATGGAGGGAGTTTTCTTAAAGGGACAAGTAAATGTTTCAAATGTGGAAAAGAAGGTCATCGAGCATTTGAATGCCACAATGATGGGAAGAAGATGTCTAGTGATGCGAACAAAGAAAAGGCTATACAGAGTGCACCTCCTACACATTAATGTTACAAGTTAAAGGAAATGGTTCATTATGCTAATCAATGCCCTAATACAAGGGTTGTTGATGATGATCGACGTCAACAAACTCTTAAGGCTAAAGACAAAGGAAAGTCACATGCAATTTCTTTCAGTGATGTGGAGTACGATAACGATGTGGTTAAAGGTAAACTTACCATCCCCTCTAAAGTAGCAAATGTTTTATTTGATTATAGATCCACCCAATCTTTTATTTCTGAAGAATTTTATAAGGGTATCATTGTATTACCTCATCAATTAGATGTTGAGTTAGCTGTGACAACCCCTAATGGCACAAGAGTTGCATTGAAAGTTTACAATTCTTCTCCGATTGAAGTTTGTGGGAAAGTGCTTCCTGCAAATCTTGCGATCCTTCCTATATTGGAATTTGATGTGATTCTTGGCATGAATTGGATTTCTTTATATGGAGCTCATATCAATTTCCAAATAAGGGAAGTCACATTTCATATTTCAGATCAATCTATGATCGTCTATCGATGCAAGGATGAACATAACTTTCCAGTGGAAATTTCTTCCATCTTATGGGTCTTGATTCCACTAAATGAGGGTTATTTATCTCAAAAGGTTGGCGAGAAACTCATGATTAAGAATATGCCCATTGTACAGGAGTTTGATGATGTCTTTTCGAAGGAATTGTCGGGTCTTCCACCAAATCGTGAAGTTGAGTTTTCAATAGAACTCGTACCGGGTGCTTTTCCTATTTCAAATAAACCTTATAGAATGGCCCCAATTGAGTTGCTGGAATTGAAGAAGAAGCTCCAAGAGAATCTTGATAAGGGATTCATATTCCCTAGTGTGTCACCTTCTGGAGCACCTGTTCTGTTTGTTAAGAAGAAAGATGGATCAATGAGACTCTTTATTTATTATCGAGAACTTAACAAGATCACTATCAAGAACAAATATCCTCTTCCACGCATTTATGACTTATTTGACCAACTACGCGGAGCTCAATAATTTTCCAAGATTGATCTTCGTTCAGGGAATCATCAATTAAGGATCAAAAGGGTGGATATACCACAGACGGATTTTTGTACAAGTTATGGACACTATGAATTTATAGTGATTCCATTTGGTCTTACTAATTCCCCTGCTATCTTCATGGATCTAATGAATAGAGTCTTTAGAGACTATCTTGATTATTTTGTGGTAGTCTTTATAGATGATATTCTTTACTATTCAAAGAGCAAGGAAGAACATGAATATCACTTGAGAATTGTATTAAAGACCCTGAGAAAGGAGAAACTTTATGCCAAATTTACCAAGTGTGAATTTTGGCTTCAAAAAGTATCATTTTTGGGTCATATAATCTCAAAAGAGGGGATATCTGTGGATCCAGCAAAAACAGAGGTTATCGAAAGATGGTCGAGACCAACAACAGTAATTGAGATCCGAAGTTGTCTTGGTTTGGCTGGATATTATCGACGTTTTGTGAAAAAAAATTCACGATTATCTAATCCACTAACCAGGTTGACTAGAAATGGAGTTAAGTTTGTTTGGACAGAGGAGTGTGAAGAGAATTTCAAAGAGTTAAAAAGAAGGTTATCCAGTGCACCTGTGCTCACACTGCCTTGTAGTGGAGAAAGGTTTGTGATCTATAGTGATTCATCCAAGAAGGGGCTAGGGTGTGTTCTCAAGAAAATGATATGGTGATAGCTTATGCCTCACGACAGTTGAAAATCCATGAGAAAAATTACCCAACTCATGATTTGGATTTAGCTGCGGTAATCTTTGCATTAAAGATTTGGAGGAATTATCTTTATGGTGAAAGGTTTTATATTTATACTGGTCATAAAATTTTAAAGTATATTTTCACACAAAAGGAGATGAATATGCTCCAAAGAAGATGGTTGGAGCTGATTAAGGATTACGACTGCTCAATTCATTACCACCCTGGGAAAGCAAACAAGGTGGTAGACGCATTAAGTCGACAAGACCATGCTAGATTATTCATGACGAGGATCACAAAAGATCCAATATTTATGGATTTAAAAAGGATGGATCTTAGAATTATAATGGAAGGTGAAAAATATTATCTTTCTCAAATGAATGTTCAACCATCTATACATGTGAATATTAAAGAGGAACATAAATAAGATGTAGAGTTACAAAAGAAGGTGAGAAATGTTCCTGAATTCAACTTTGATTGTGATGGGATAATAAGGTTCAAGAATTGGGTTTGTGTTCCTCCCATCCCAGAATTAAAGAAAGAGCTGCTGGATGAGGCTCATAGTTCTTCATTCTCTATTCATCCTGGAAGCACGAAGATGTATAGGGACCTGAAATAGTACTTCTGGTGGGATGGAATGAAAAGAGATGTTGCTGAATATGTCTCTCGATGCTTGGTTAGTCAGCAAGTTAAAGCTGAGAGACAGAAGTCTAAGGGGATGTTACAGCCATTACCCATACCAGAATGGAAATGGGAAAACATCACTATGGACTTTTTCACTGGACTCCCTAAAACATCCAAAGGAAATAATGCTATCTGGGTTATTGTTGATCATCTTACGAAGTCAGAACACTTCATTGCTATTAGAGAGGATTTCTCTATTGATCAGCTTTCCAGGATATATGTGAAGGAAGTGGTAAGATTGCATGGAGTAACACTTTTAATTATATCTGATCGGGATCCGAGGTTTACCTCGAAGTTCTGGGGAATTCTTCAGCATACTTTAGATACAGAGTTGAGTTTCAGCACTTCTTATCATCGTCAGATAGACAGTCAGTCTGAGAGAACAATTCAAACTCTAGAAGATATGTTAAGAGCTTGCTCTATGGATTTCAAAGGTGGTTGGGATCGACACCTACCTTTGGTAGAATTTTCTTATAATAATAGCTTTCACTCCAGTATTCAGATGGCTCCTTATGAAGCTCTCTACAGAAAGAAATTCCAAACTCCAACTTGCTTGGATGAAGTTGGGGAAAGAAAGCTATTAGGACCTAATCTTGTTGATGAGATGGCAGAAAAGGTCAGATCTATTCAACAACACATAAGAGCATCTCAGAGTCAACAAAAAAGTTATGTCGATAACCTAAGAAAAGACCTTGAGTTTGAATTGGGTGATAAAGTGTTCTTACGAATATCTCCTTGGAAGAGAGTAATGAGATTTTTAAAGAAGGGAAAGCTGAGCCCAAGGTATATCGGTCCTTTTGAAATACTGGATCATGTTGGGAAGGTAGCTTACCAATTGGTGCTTCCACCGAATCTCTCTCAAGTTCATGATGTATTCCATGTATCTCTCCTGAGAAAGTACATACTTGATCCTTCACATGTACTCATCTCAGAAGTTGTACCGCTGGAGCAAGATCTTTCTTATGAAGAACAGCCGATAGAGATTCTGGATCGTAGCGAAAAATTCCTACGGAAAAAGACCACTCTCTTGGTGAAAGTTTTATGTAGGAACCACCAATTAGAAGAATCTTCATGGTAACTTTAGGATATGATGAGGGATAGGTATCCACATCTGTTTGTTAAGTCACGAATTTCGAGGGAGAAATTAATTTTAAGGGGGGTAGAATGTAACACCCGAGATTTTATGAGAAATATTTTGTTTTTATGTATAATGTTATATAAAAGAATCTTTCACTACACACAACACTGTCTTGGCTTGCGTTACATGCAAGAGCAACCTTCCTCGATAGCTTGTGTTGTACGCAATACCAAGTTTCACTAAACAACGATATATTATATAAACTAGTAGTTATGAATAGTAATACCCAATTTTTCAAATTTTATAAATTTTATCTTTCAAAATGGATTTCATTTTTGGATTCAGAATATTGAAATTATCCTAGGGTGAATTTTTGGTATTTTTCTGAAAACTTTCAATTTTTGATGAATAGTGAAAAAACTGGGTTACTATTTAAAAACCGAATTTTTTATTTAAATAATTATTTATTTTATTTAAATTTATTTTAGGTAAAAATTGATACATAATACCTATATAATTTCAATGTAATTCATTGGAGTTATTTTATAATAATTTTAGATATATAAAAATTTTATTGAACTTTTCACCGTATTTTACCTACCTCCTAGGAGCTTTTTGCAAATTTACATAAAACTTAATTTTACCGCTTCTGTTAGTGGAATTTTGAAAATACAAGAGACATGGTTAGTATTAAGGATTAAAATGTTGTTCAATAAGATAAAAATAATTTTTGGTGAATAGTAACTTTTACTTTTATTTACCACGGTTAAAAGTAAATAGGGTAATTAAGGGTAAAAATGGTATTATTATTACCCTAACACATGTCCTAATTCTATTGGATAAGTTTAATTCGACCAAAAACAACCTTAGGAATAAAATATTACCATTTAGGTCCACTTGGATTAGATTAGGACATTTAATATTATTTTATTTAAAGAAGAGTTAAAATAGTTAAAATCAAAGTTTAATAACTAAAACATTTTTAATATATGGTTATAAATAAGATAAATTCGACTATAAATATTCATTAGAAATATAAAAATATTTCCTACATAATGGTATTTTATTTGTAATTTTTATATATTAAATAAGTTAATTTATTTATGACACAATGATGATGCAATAATTACCTTATTAATGAAATATTAACATAATTGATATTATAAATACCCAAATAAATGTAATTTGAGGCTTTTTATAAATTCCACTAATTTTTTAGGTTAATATGAAATGTTATTATTTATTCAATTAAATTTTTTCGAACTAATAATGATGTTATGATTTTCACAAAAAACAATTACCAAGTAGTGTCAAAATTGAAATAAAATAGTTTTTAAAACAATATTATATTATTAATTGTTGTTATATTCCTAAAAATTTAAGGATCGGACAAATGACTTATATAAGGTAATATATATTAATAATTAACCACTTGGGGTTATTTTTTCTTGTTATAGTAAGTTTATTAACCATATAGTGTAAGAAAACAAGAAGACACGGGAAAAGTTAAATTATTTAACTTAGAGTTAAATCTAAATGATAAGGTTAAAATAGTAACCTAAACTTGTCTAAAACCCATTGGTTGAGAGGATTTAGACCCATCCCCACCTTAGATTCTTAATAAATCAGTTTGGAGCTATTAAAAACGAATATTACTTTATTATAAAATAATATTTTAAGTCTTTCCTAAGGTGCCCCTCTCCTCCCTTATAAAAGGGCACCTCCTCCCTCTCCTATTTACACAACTTTGAGCCTTCAATCTCGTCCGAAACCTGAAAATTTATCTTCTCCACTTCCCTAGTAATATTCTAGAGGTCCTGGTCTTCTTAAAAGACCAATTTTAGTGCCCTAAGAGGAGGTTTCAAAGAGGTGTGTCGAAGAAGAGGTAATATCCGTTACCGATTCATTCAAATTTATTTCTTCTTATACTTCCTCTTCTTTAGTTTTTTTATTATGAAGTAATAACATAAGTATAAATCATATATGGATATGTTATTATAAATATTAAACAACCCTATTTCACCTTCTAGCCATCCTACGGAAAATGAAATCACCACGTGTGCGTACGTACAGAATACCGTCTCCACGCCGTGGTGTAATCAGTTTTCCATCACCACCTTACTTGGATGGGTATAATGGTGTAAAGAATAACTATATATGATTATTATAAAGTGATATTGATTCTTAAATAGTATACATACACTCTAATACAATTCCATGATCATGGGAACGATATCATCGCTCGTGCGTACGTACGGCCTACCGTCTCCACGATGTGATGTGACTCGTTATACATGATCTTCATTGAATAATTATTATATAAATGAATATAATGAATAAATATGATATATATTATACTAATAAAATTCTGTAAATGAGATATCTATAACCTAAAAATAATAATAAGAATTTATTCGACAAAACACGCATAAGAACAAAAAGCAATAAACACCCGAATAACAAGTAGCAATGAAATATTAATAATAAGAAGCTAAGAATATGACCATATATGATATCATAACAATGATTATGATTCTGGAATGAGTCAATGACATTATTTAAATCATTATACAGTAGGTTCGTACACTTACAAAGCAAATCAGGCCTACGGTAAGGGAAAATCTCGCAATCTCATTTTCATCCAAGATTGTTTATACATCAGAATTTACTGGGGAATATTTATCATCCACATCCATGTTCCAAAATATGTAATAATATTTCTATCCTCCTACAATTTTTTGAATCCAATTTTACCCATTGGTGAGTTTTTACTAAAAGATATGAATGGAATCTTTTGTCATTTTTAGTACGAGGTACTTTTTTGACTTTTCCGGCCAAAATACGAGAAGAATGTTTTTCTTTAACTTATACGGCATGAATGGATTTTTAAAACATTATTTCCATGAAGATTACTTTACAAGTTTTCAAGTTTATTTTTAATTAACTTCTTTTAGTTTAAAATTTTATGACATGTTAAGAAAGGAAAAATGTTTTTGAAGTAGAAAGGAAATTTTCCTCAAGAATGGAGTTCAAGTGTTTTATCAAAATTATTTTCCATATAAGATAATATAGGGTTATGTTTATATACCTATTTTTACATTGATTTGATTATGATGGAATTATTTTTATGAAGTCCTTTTATATTATATGATTTATTATGGAATTATGTTTAAGAATCCCATTTTTATTACATGGGTTATGCTATGATATATGATTTATGATTTTGTGGCACACATAAGAATGGTATCATTATGAGATGGGTGGGACCTATATCTCTCTCCAATTCATTGGGTAAAGATTTATATCTCATGAGATAGACATGGATAGAACGGCAGGTTAATCTGGTTTAGTGATACAGGACTGAAACGAGAAGTGAACTCGGTTCAGAAATGGACTTTGTCTGCTAGGATAGTCTTGGCAATGAGTCTTGACTACTAAGAAATGATTATCTATGATTATGTGTGTATGACACAAATTTTCATGTTTTAAGTTATGATTATTTGTATTACATTTCACTATTATGATTGATCCCATGTCATGATATTATGATCTCTTTTGCAGGATAAGATTTTCAAAATTTTATGTTCTTATGAATATGATAGGATTGATATTTCTTTTTTTTACCCTTACTGAGCATTTGATATCACCCTTTTGTATGTTTTATTTTCCCCAGGACAGGAAGAAGGGTATTAAGTAAGATATTCCAAAATGGACTCTAGATATGATAAAATAAAAGGGAGACGATGTAGATGATTTATGAACCAGTTGTTTATGTTTCCCAGTTTCTAAAGACACTATACCTATACGGTCCTTTCATGGTTTTGTTATATGTTGTAATAAGTGTTCTTAAATTTTAAAGTAATGACAATGTATGTAATGTATGGGTCATTATAAACAGATTATGCCACTTAATAAGAGGTTTCACGCGGTTGATCTGCACGGTTAAACTAATTGTGCACCAACTATGCACCTCATTCTATTCCTCCAAAAACTCTTACTTTCAGATCTCGATGCCTCTAAAACTCAATAGAACTATAGGGACATTTATTGGGACTTAAAAATCATCCAAAATAACCTTTATGTGTTTCAACACTCTCATTTACATTCCAAATATTAGTTTAAATATTTTCCCATCCAACAATTTGAAATTTTGAATTCCCCTTAGAAAGGTTACCCAATCCCAAACATAGGATGTTACAAGCCAGGAATGCTAGACCCCAAGTCATAACCATAGGTTTTCACAAAGAAAACATGAATTTACCAAGATCTAGTACTCCAATATAATGATTTGAACAGGTGAGAAGAACATCTAGTTCGACACAAGTAGAGAACATGTCAATCCCAAATGTCCTACAGAACGAATCAAGCATAGGCTATGGACCCAGCATGGAGGGATACATAAAAAATGGGATAACACAATATCCCTGGCCCCATGAGAGAAAAAACATCTATGACACACAAAACCCACTCCATGACTCCCTCGACACCTCATGAGCCTGAAACTACAAAAAGTCACGGATAACACTCAACAAGATGGGGGTTACACTCATCCAAATAGTCCATTAGCTCCATAATCTCATCTAACCACAACCAGACAATAGGAAAGAGAACAATATCACAACTCAGGTCTAACACTCATTCCAAGATATCTCAAGGTATCCCCTTCAAACCATAGTCATGAGCAGAAACCGCCTCAGACACCACGACCAATGGCCAATCGAACATGGGTTAATCCAACCTTGAAACTACCGTCTAACCAGTTGAACATAAATTATCAATCTACTATCTTCCAATAAATCATAGTACCTCTCTCAACACCCTGTATCCCAACATCTAACAAACAGCCATCATGAGATCTCAACAACCCACCTTAGGATAAAACCAAACCCAAGGCTCCCACAGTCCATGGTGAATGTATCAGGGTTTTAATAGAATCCAGTGGGCTGGGGATTTTAAAAAAATAATTTATGGGAGTACGAGACTTTTCGTCTCCGAATATCTCAGCCTCGAAATGGTTTAGGGATCTCACATAAATTAAACAGAGTAAAAAAATGTAAACCAAAACATACCTTTTTCATATCTGAAAGCCTGATGGAAATATTCTTTTCACCAAAAATCATTTCTCTAAGTATCCAAAGAAGAATCCCTCTAGATCATCCACACGCACATCAAAAATCCAAGAAATTGTTGATCATAGAATTCTGGGTGCTAGTGCAGCGATCCAATAATGTCTTCGATGTCCCGATGATCACTGCGATCCTCTACCTTTGATGCTTGAAGGTGTTCTTGGATTGTCACTTAAAGAGAGATATTATCTCTCTAAAAAGAGGGAGGATAGATATACTATCATTCAAAAATTAATGAATAGTCATCATTGTGCAAGATCCTCTCTCTATTTATAGTGGATATTCAAAACACACGGTAGGGTTCCCCAACCCCCAAAAATTTAACATTCGGTAAATAATAATTATGAAGAACTAGACATTCTATAAATATTATTTATAATTTATCAAATACAATATATATATATATATATTAAATATATTACATGATAAAATTGAGTATTTTAACTCAAATCATTATTCCCTCTAATAATAAATGAGCCTAGAATATTAAAATATTATTCATTTGATTAATATTATTTCTCATATTTACTTAACTTGTAAATACTTTTAAAAAATATATTTAACCCAATTCTTCATAGCTTGAATAATGTGAATTTATTTATTTATCAGTGATTGATAACATGGAAAACACTCGGACCTTGTGGTGGGTACCACCATATACAATATACATATTCAACTGAATAGGGAAGATTATTGAATACGCTATTATGTGTGACCCATTAGGCCCTTATCTCAATAGTAGTGAATAAAATACACTGGCCAAGAGTGGAGTCTAACAACCCATCAAGTCCCCTACGGAGATAAATATATTCATAGTAATGAAAACCAACCTATAACACTTACTATAAAATATAATCTCTTTGTATTTAAATATCTCATAAAGAAGGATGTACACTTCTTTCATCACCGTTTTATTGATTTATTATGTGTTGATCTGACTGGATGGATTTATCTTTCAAAAACTTTGGCCAAAGACTTATGATGGTAGTACCATCTGGATCAACCAGGTTTGAGATATATTACCTCCTTAACATGGAAGCAGAAAATCCTTTCTTGACCATTCAACCAATTTCATAACACCAATGATGCACCCAATACAAGATACATCACCATGATTTCATTATCATGCTTTTTCCCTTGTATTAAAGTACACGATCACATGGAAAACAAAAGTAATTATCTCAAGTTCAGAGAACAATACACATTTCTATAGATAGGAACAACTAATGATGCCTGAAATATGTGGTGTTCCTTTTGGCGGGCATGTCCTCATGATCTCAATGCTAGAGATCACCATGTACAGACTTCATGAGAATAAGTCTCAATGATTATGATCCCCCACCATATAATAGTCAAACATCAACTGTTTCCATTTATTATGATGTATCTAGACCATATAACCTTTGTTTAAGATTAATTTCATAGTACCTCGAGGTTTTTATTAAAGCCTAGGATCTACTATAACCTTTTGATAAAATAATTAATCTACATACATTACCATTAATTAGTGGATACAGAAATATCTACATTATAATAGTAAGAATACATCATGTATATTAAACTTTATACACGATATGATAATCAAAATTACTATTCAAGTTGGGTCTATGGAAGCCACTTTTACAACACTCCCGCTTGCACTAGTGATGACTTGCCAAGGAGACTTGTTAGCACTCACATGATAAAGATCATGTTTCTAATGTGTAACAAACTTAGCTACTGGTTCTACCATGTTTTCATCGTCTGGATATTAATCTATAGGAGACCTCATCTCCTAGAGTAAAACTTATGAAGAGATGGTATCCTCAAGTATGTACATTTTGTCCACTGTCAAAACATGACATCTTATCCAGTACCAGTAATATATTTATCATTATGATAAAACATTACTTGGTAGGTGTGATTCCAAGAAGTGGAAAAAGTCACTACATTTAACAGCTACTTCTTAGCTGCCTCAGAAGCTACAAGATACTCAGTATTTATAGGTATGGTTTCCACTAGATTATATAATCTTATCTCGGTCATCTCCTTATCCTAATTGTGATACAAAATAAAATTGATCTAAGGAATAATAGTTTGTGTCACATCATGACTAGTATCCCTTCTTCTCTACTTACCAGGTACTTATCTTTTGTACTTTCCCAAGTACAATCTGATAATTCTAACTACTTTACTTACAGTTCTCTTGGATATAACTGATATTTTCCTACTGTAAAGTATATCTTAAAAATATCAATTTTTGTACATATCATGGCATACGTGTTTGATCAATCACAAAAGCGTATGGAACTAAACATACCACATCAATATCCTCATATGCCATTGCATGTCTACTTTGATGTATTTATGCCATGTGAAATTGGTAACAATTCTCTCTTGAATTATTCCAGTTTTTATTTTTCAATACCATGTCACTATATGTACAATTGACTAGGTCCAAACAACTATTAGATCTACCTTAGTAGATCCTATTCCATATAACTTAGGTTACTAATTTAATTCAATCACTGGATAATTACATTCAACCTCATCTTAACTAACTATAAGACCAATATCTACTTCCCATATGTTTCCAAACACATTTTACTTAGAAAATAATAGCGGTACCACTAACCTATTGTAGACACATGGAAAATATTCATTCCAAATTAATGATCTAATATCTTGTTGTTTACTTTAATCCTAAAAAAATATTTCAGTAACTTGCAACCTTTATTGTCATCCTATAGTGTCTTCATCCCTTTCTAGTTTTTTTTATAGACACCTTCCAAGAAAGTTGGTCTCGACATCCAATGGAAAATTAAATGATCTTAAAAATTATCTATGAGAAGTAAAATTATAATGGATTTAGGAATAAAAACTTGGTATAACCATTCGATCCTTATTGGTACTGCTCTTTTACCATCCATGTATCATTTTACTTGAATACCCACCACAATATTCAAAATAATAATCCCCTTTACATATTGATACATAGAATCCATTATTAAATTTTAATTGACCTTGTCAATCTTTTCTTATTTCCATATAACACTTACTTGTAGGAATTATTCTCAGAGAATATTGTATCACCGACCATGGTAAATATAAAACCATCTCTATGGTTTCAACCTACATTTTCAATATGTGTATTTGGAACATTCCTCTTCCCCATGAACTTGTGGAAGTAGTTCCTCTGTCAACTACTTGTGCATCTATAGAATTAACTCAACCCAAATCAATCTTTCTCCCACTATATCAAATAGAGATATGAACCCTTTTATAGAAATGTAGTCTATCCCTTGAATAGCAATTTTCTATCTTATGGTTTTATATAATATCCAAAGAAACTATCAGGATGATTACTTATATGCATAATGTGTTTAGATTTATTCAAATTTTTTTATATCCTAACAAAATCTTTGCATCGAAACACATGATCTTATGAAATAATGGATTTCCATTATAGTAATACTCATATGATATCCAATCTCAATTATAGTTTTCATATGGTTATGGTATTTATTTGTTTTTTTTAAAGCACGTCTTGAAATATAATGAATGTTTATGCAAGTGGTGGCATTGATACTACTTACATCATGAATATGATATATATAATTTGAATTTAGAAAATTCTCTATGATACATTTTATTGATCATTGTTAACATCTAATAATTATCATTGATCCTACTTATTAACATTAATTTCATGATGTAGATAATGTAATCTACATTTAGGAATTACTCCATGCTATATTATATTTATTGATGAATGCTTGGTCAAGATATTCTTCGGAATGCTAAACCAAAGCATCTTATATATTCTGAACATTCATATAAATCACTTTCACATTCCTTAAAATACTTAAAAAAAGATATGATGTATATTTAGCACTATCTTACCCTTAGAATAGTTCACACTCTCTTGTTAAACAAATTCCGAAAGTTTTACGACATTTCTTTATTTCTAAAGGTTTATTTTTCCAAACTAAATACATCGATAGTGCCAAAGGTGTTTAGCTCTACCAAGTCCAAATACCATACCGGGTATATCCTTGACGTACACTTTCAGTTTTTATTGAAAAATAATTATCTTACCACAACTGGGTATATAAGTCTTATATTTTTTTATTCATCACTTATTGCCTATGATTCAAGTATCACTGAACTATTGATTGAGTATGATACACCACAAACAAAATTCATTCCTAAACTTGGGATAAATTCTCCTTATTTAAAAAGTAAATGTGAGATGAATGTTTTGGTTATACCCAAAAAAAAGAAGTGATGACCTACTTCATTAATTCAGTTCATTATGATTAAACTTCTATAAATTTATTTCATGATATACAAAGAAAATAACCTCCTGTTTATTATCCATACTCATTTCATTTAAGGACATTTAAAACATGCCTTTGGAGTTTCTATTTCCATTGGCCCTTTCACCTTTCCTTTAATTTCTTATTTATTTAGTGAACTTACCTAAAAGGTAATGAAGTGTTTACTCCATCTTGTTTGTTTGTAATCATAAAAGAAACTAGAGTAATTGGGTGTAGGAATGGGATGAGTTGAAAGACTATTGCCTTCATTTTATGTTTACACAATGCTAGTATAATTATCACCCATTCAAATCTTGATTCACTTTCTCCTCGTAAACTTCTCCAAGATGAGACTGCATGTGACATCATTCATTTCCCGATGTTGTAACCGCAACAAACATTAGACATTGATGATAGTATTATAACATAACCATAATATGCTACATACAGGAGTCTATTTTAATCATTTTTACACCCTCTCTTCCTAAGTTATCTTAACAAGTATTGGGACACTTACACCTTGAATTTATGATATTGTAGTATTGTGTGCAAGCACATGTACTACACATAGAAATTCTTGCTGGTTTGGACTTTTACTTTGTCTAGAATTTATCATAGTTTATTTTTTGTATTACTTTCCATTATTCTACAAAAATAAAATTCTAACAGTCTATAGCTTTATCTTGATTACCAATTTAGACATTCTGATGTATTAAATCATTAAATGTCTCCCACTATTTTATCAAATTCTAGGAACCCACTATACTAGAATCGGAGTACTCTATCACTTGAGTATTCTAGTTGAAAGGATCCTTAAACTTACCCACATAGTCTAAAATCTTTTGCTACACCACAAATTAGAGAGTTCAGGGTACACTTTTAACTATCCAACTGCATTAACTCACAGTTCCTCGATCTATTGAGTGAAGTCTCAGCTTCTCAGAATCATAACATTTATTCCCTCAATTATTGCCTCTAAAGTGATATAAAGTAATTTGTGGCCAATCCTTACTAAAATTTTAGTTAACTCAACCCATCTTTCTCATAAGAACTCACCAGTAGTAAAAGGCTCCCTCAGCTATGGCTGAAAGAGCACCCCTACACCTAGTTATGTTCAAATTCAAACGACAGAAGGCGTTTTCCACTTAATATTTCTTTGAGGGTTTTTGTGTTTTTCTATTGAAAAATGTAATCCATTTCTATAAATCTTTTTTATCTATGTTTAGGTGCTCACAATGGAACATTAATAGAAAAAACATTCACCTCTTCTTTATGCATTTTATTATTTATTATTTTATGTATTTTCTCACTGGTATAAAATGCATAAAATTATAAATAAATGCATAAAGGAACCCAACTGGTCTTGATCATATTATTTTGGTTGATCCATTTAAATTAAATAGAAAAACCATGACCTAGAGGCATTATAGCTGATTCATCGCTTGAATCATGATGCAGCTCACCCCCATCCAGTTTGTATTCTCCCCGTTTGGAGTAACACCTCGACTTGGAATTGTATGTGTCTTACAACGTCTTCATCAATACGCCTGAATGGATTGAACGCCCTATTTTATATTTTTATTTTGGATGCGCAAGTCCTTATACAAATTTACTAAAAATAAAAGAGTATGCACAGACCTTCATAATTAGTTAATTATAATTATCACACAAAGTCAAGATATTTAATTAAATAAATGCAAACATACATTGGTCGGGTCTTTTCTCAAGATTGATCTAGGGTAAAATTAAAGAGGGATATATATTAAATTGAAATAAATTTAAGTGTGAGGGGTATTAAATAAATTAAAGGACTTAAAAATTTAAATAATTTATTTAATTCACAATCTCTCCCTTCATTAATTTAATTTTAGTACCAAAAATTAAATTAACTAATTAATTCAATTTAATATATAAATTAAATTTATCTAACAGGGGTATTAAAATTATTATTTTCAACCAAAATTATGATTTTAATTAATTTAGTTTAATTATTAAATTAAATTAATTAATTAAATTAACTTAAATTATCTCGGGCCCAGAAACATGGTGCAAGGCCTGTGTGCGTCGGTCCAAACCCGTGCATGCCCATTCTAGGCCTTGAAAATCCTGTTCTAGGTTATTCTTAGATAGAAAAGTTTTCCTAGACCTGTTCTAGGTTGGAGAGACCAATCTGAACCAATTTTAGGGAAAACTAGAGGTGTGTAGTGGGTTACCTCTCACTGCAGGTGTCATGAACCAAGATGGGTCACCATCCGACCCAGCGCCCGACCAGATCTATGACTTGGACCAAAGAGAGTTCCTGATCCCCATGGGCTAGCACAATTGCCCAAGCATTCAGAGTAACATGTGGGAATGTTTTACCCAAAATAAGAGACAGAAAAACAACTAACAAGACAATTAAACAAACACTGGAAAACCAAACCAGACAAACCCTTAACATTGGACCAAACTTAAAGATTACAATCCAACCCAAAACATTAAGAATACTACAATGAAAAGAAAACTAACACATCTATTCACAACTTCATGAAACATAAGAAGCCACCTCCTCAACTCACAGTCGTCAGACCTGTATGGGAAAACCATCGACAACCCGAACAACTGTCACTAAGCATGGTGCCTCAACCTCGAATACACAAATGAAAATATCTACATACACCCAAAGGTGTATGTAGGGTGCGATCCAAATTTTTAGTAGGATACCACCCAATAAAAAGGTTCTATTCCACAACATCAAAAAGATAATTTAACATGCTTATTTAAAACCATACTTTTAAAATGCTTTTAAGTAAAACATTTAAAGGATGAAAGTAAAAAATGAAAAGAGCACAGGAAGAAAAACCATTTCACAAATACTACCTTAAAATGGAAGAGAAATTTCATAAAGAACATGCACATACTCAAGTGGTCCTATGTATGCCGATAGAAGGCACCACTTTCTGAATAGTAGAGCACTGCAGGTAAATCCCTTAAGGTTCATCTAGCTTGAGTGGGACCCTAGAACCTTGTGTCTCGGTAAAATGTGGTTTAGAAACCACGACCCTCAATAAACGTGGCTTAGAAACCACAACCCTCAGTAAATGTGGTTTAAAAACCACGACCCTCAGTAAACATGTCTTAGAAACCACAACCCTCAGTCATTCATATGTTTAGTTAGTGTTGCAATCGTCAATCCAGCTAAGTGAAATAGGGACGGTACCCCTTTGGATCACTAGCGCACTAGTTCTATTACACCCACCTAGATACCTGGGGTTTTCCCTTATCTTCAATCAAGTTTCACATTCACATAGTATATTACTTTCTCATATCACAACCAAACAAGACATTACACACAAAATCCACCACTTGCATACCCAAACAAAATTTCAAAAACATACTCACACCAAAATACCTTTCCAAAATATATTTTTCATTACTTAATAATTTCACAAATCCTCATTTGGAAGCACTCAAATAAGAACATAAATAATTCACACAAGTTATAAAACATCATTTAAATAAAACAACAACGGTCGACACAAATAAACATACCCAATTACAAGTAGAAAAGTCATTTCAAACCACTTTCATAACAAATTATCCTTAAAACTAGTTTCTCACCACTTGCAAAATTAAATGAACTGTTTGTACCATTTATAAAACACCACCAAGTGACGTAAATTGGGTTTACACCAAAAACATGTATTATTTTATATAAACATACTACTTTAAAAACAAACACATATTCAACTCTTCAAAAATACTACTTTTGCGCCATCTAAATAAATCAATAAATCATTTGGACTATTTATTAAATCATTTCAAGAAAAATCAAGAAGCCTTTACACCAAAACCACTTGATTCCATGTGGAAACATTACTTTAAAACCAAATACACAAGGTAACCATATAAAAACATTTATAAAGAGCATTTTGCACAACCTAATAAGCACTACCAAGTGACGCAATGAAATTTTATATCAAAAACACGCCACATTTCATGTAAACATGGTTCTTAAAAATAAAATGCACATTATAACCTTTCAAAAAAAATATAATTCGCATAGAAAACACAATCTAGAAAATTGTTTACAAAATTGCAAAACAAGACTGACACGCCCAAAATGATTCGCTACTCATTGAAATTCCACATTGAAACATACACATTTCAAATACTCTTGAAAACATAGTTCACACCACAAAATGAAACTAAAGAACACATTCATAAACTCAAATAATCATAATAAATTTATCAAATGATGATAAGGCATGGAACCACCTACCGGTGTGTATCAACTTCGCAAATTCGGTGTGCGACTCCAAATACTCACCAAAAGCACCACAACAAATACAAAATGAACCAAAAAAACAAGATATATGTAATTGAATTAAAATCGAACCAATCATAAACAAAACCCTAAATAACTAAGACCAAAACCCTAGCATGGAGGAAGAATGGTGTACCTGAAGGAATGTTCACCTGACGGAGGAAAGATGGGTACCCGCAGAAGGTCACAGTCGCTGGAAGAAGGTGTGGTGTGCTGGTCTGAGGGGAAAGGGAGGTCGTCCGAGGGAGACAGCGAGCTCATTAGGAGGTGGAAGGGAGTCTGATGGCTGGCCGGGAGGTAGGGCACACAATGCTAGGGGTGGTCCGAACAGAAGTGCAGGGTGGTTGTCCGTCGAGGTGGAGAGCACCGGTCCGAACATAGGGAGGTGCGAAGGTCCGAGAGGGGGAGGAAGGGCGTTGGCCGGGTGGAAGGTGGATAGCCGGGAGGACCGGGGCGACGACACGAGAATAGTAAGGTCGTGGTGCCAAAGAGTAGTCGGGAGGGAGGGTGGCGCGGTGCAAGTCTGGGGGCTGGACGAGATGAATTCGAACCAGGGAGGTCTGGCATGACCAGACAATGAGTGAAATGGAGGTTCGGCGCAGCAGGCATCCGGGAGGGACACGACGCGAACAGAAAAAAAAACCAGGGGATGTGATGGTGGGTGTCCAAGTGAGGTAGCGAGTGCCAGGGTTTGGGGCGAGGCAGCAGGATGGCCCGTAGTAGTTCGTTGGAGTTTCTTACTGAGAGGAGGAGACGCCGGATGCAAGAGGAGGAGTCACAACCAAAGGAGCAGTGGCCCGAGGCACTGTGCAAGGCGGGGAGGCCGGACAATGGCGGTCGCCGGAGGGGAGCAGGGGCGGTGCACTGCGATCAGTAGAAGGCGAAAAGGGGGCATGAACCAGAGGGTAAGGGGAGTGCAGTGCAATGGGAAAGAGGGTCCAGGGGGGTCCGACGGTAATGGGAGAGGGAAACCCTACCCAAAAAAAAGTTAGAGAAAAAAATAAATAAACAAATAACAATAAACTAAAACTAATAATAATAAAAATAATATAATAAATTTATATTAATAAAGTAAAAGTTAAAAAAAATTATAACAATAGTGATAAAAATAATTATAATAATAACATCCTCAAATAATATTATTATTATTATCATTAAAATAATTTATTAAATCTTTATCACATTTAATTTTATTTCTTTATTAATAATTAATTTTATTTAATTAGTTGACCATTGAGCAGGGTGTGCGGTGAACTGAGCGAGGTCACGCGACGACCCAGGCGAGGCCGTGTGGCTTCAACCGCAGTGTGCTGGATGCAGTCAAGGCCAAAACACACGTTTTTAAATAAGTACTCAAAATTTTAAGTCGTGCTTCAACCCGGACTACCCGATGCCCAGAAAAATTAATAAAATAAATAATGGAAAAGAGATGGGTGTGAAAATTCTCTCCACCATAAATCTTTCCATCCCTGGAAATCCACAACTAAGGTTAAGACTCAAAGAAGAAACTGATACCCCATTAAGGTTCAAAGGAGATCCCTATGAAAAACAAGTAAAAGAGGCAAATGCACCGTGATTAGAGAAAGTGACTGAAATGAAAACATCAAGAAACCCATAAAATATTTTTTTCCAAGTGTCACCCTCCCAAGAGTGCTAGAACAACTCTAGTTGATTGATTTTGGAAAGGAACTCTTGCACCCATGGAAACCAACTTCACAAGTCGAAACACCTCGAGCACCATTAAATGAAAACCATGTTGTTTGGCTGGAGTGAGCAAATAAGATCAAATCACATCCAAATAAACTCTTATCAATTACACCAAGACATCCTTAAGAATGGAACTAAAGACTAAGATGGGAAAGCCCAAAGGGGCTCCCCACCATTATAAACTTATTGACACTCGAGACGAGATTGAAAAACTAACACGGGGAGACCCGGGAAGAATCCTCGCCATTATGTAAAAGGCCAATACTGATTCATTCCAGAGACTTTTGAGCAAGACCTGTTGTGGGTCTCCCCACCATTTGAACTGATGAAAGATATAGAAACTTAGAAAATCTCCTAACAGTAACCAAACACTCCACCACAAGGGGCGGGGAGGGAAGGGCCTAACCATCGGGGCATCAAAACCATGACCCAAGACAAACCAACATCTCCACATCCCTGGATGATCACTATTAAAATTCGAGACCAATTCACCCAAACAGACCTCATTATGACTGCTAAAAGCGGTTACATCTAGTAGGACACGACCCTCGAGACTTTAAGGTAATGGGGCGACCACACCTCCTCAAAGCTATAGGAAGCCTCACACACCCAGATGAGTCGTTTGAAATGGAACAACTGCAGAAAACAATTTAAACTACCTTCACCTTCAATATCGATGATAGAAATAAAGTCGGGGTCCCAAAAAATCTCGGGGATCCTGACCACGCACCAACTTCACTCCGAGGCCTATGGCTGGAGCCCAGATGTTTGAAACATCTCCTACCTCATAGTCAGGTATTGAAGACTCCAGAATGGAGTTTCTCCTTTTTGGTGCCACATGCAACCACATCGCAACCGGGACAACACCGAAAACACATTGCACCACGACATTCAACTACTCCCTCATGGAAAATCTACCAAAACATGGGTTTATATGATGCACATGAATCACTTCTTCACCTTAACTAAGAAAATTAATAAGGAAATACGCACGAAAAACACTCCCCTTTGAACAGAAAAATTTTTACTCTCAAAGAGGAGGAAACACTCCTATGAAAACAGGGATTCTTGGAGGGTTTTATGAAACCCACCTTTACACTTCGAAGAGAACCCACACTGCATGACATCACCAAACATGACTATTGTAGCTGATGAAATCACTAAGAGCCTTTCAAGACATTGGTCTGCACTGATAACTCTGAACCACCTTCACCCTTCCCCGCTGGAATTCCTTTAACCTTTCCTAGGGGTCACCTTCAACCACAACGATGTCAAACTTTGTACCCGATGACTCAGATAACTCAGAGAGAGAAAAAACTCCTATCAACTCCCCTCCTGTTTTTCATCTTGCTGCGAGAGGATCCGCTTAACCGAAAAGGATGAGGGACAGACATGACACTATCACTAAAAAGGGAGAGTCCTTACTTTAATCAACTGGAGGGTCGGCCAATGGCGAATTACCTATGGTTGCACTTCAATCGCGTGTTAATGATTTTTGGGGGAATACACTAGTCACAAAAGAAAACCATGAACCAAATAAAACTGGTCCAATTTCCAAGACATATCGCAACCGAACACAAAACGTACAGGGGGAACCACTATAAGGGCTTCCCGAATCACTTTTCAAAGAAACCACTAACCACACGCTTTCACACCAAAATACCAATAAGAATTCAAACTCAAGACATGAATCATCCATAAAGGATTCTCGGTTTGAGACACCTCACATCCAAATTTTCCAAAACACAAGGACACACCACACAATCACCAGTTATTAAAACACCAATTTTTTTTTAACAAAACCTTTCGAAAATAAATAGAGTTTGTGGGTTACACAAACACCAATGGTGTCTCATGGGCCTCACACATGCCTGTTCCCATGTCACTCTAGGAAATCCACCTCATTTCCTCTCAGGCACTCATTCGCTCATGCCATTAACCATTTCTCCTTCTATATATGCTCATGCATGTGGTTTCCCATTAGAACACCAAGGATTAAAACCAAACTTTACCATTTTTCAAAATCAAAACATTCAACCCACACTTTTCAAACCCTACACATAATTTTCCTTTTAAATCCCTTTATTTAAAAACATTTTTTCCAAGACAAACTCATTTTTACTTAAAAATTAGATTTCCACGAATCCAAAGCAAAGAGACGAGGAACAATGCAAGAGGATACTAGTGTCTGCAGGTGACTGAGACATATGGTTGGTGGCCATATGCTAATCACACCACCACTACAGAGAGTATTCTAAAATAGATTCCCTAACTCCACATGATTTTACAGACCCCACGATCTTACTAGAACCACTGACCCTACTCCCTTTTCATTTCCCCTAAACAAGATTAACCACAAGGACCAACGACTTAGTCAACCCTCAACTTATCTTGGTAACTCGAGTCCCACCACGAGGTGTGCTGGTCAGGCACCTTGCTCGTAGCTAAAACGTTGAGTTTTGACACCCTTAACTTTTTTCTACCTTGATACTATCCCAAAAGAACATGGCCCAAGAGAGAAAACCTCATCTGATACCATTTTGTCACGAACCAAGCCAGGCCGCCATCCGACCCGACACCCGACCCAGTCTGCGACATGGCCCAAAGGGTGTTCCTAATCCCCACAGGCTGGTATAAGTGCTCGGGTATTCATAGTAACATGTGGGAACAGTTTACCCAAAATAAGAGGAAAAAAACAACTAAAAAGACAATTAAACAAATGCTGGAAAACCAAACCAAACAAACCCTTAACATTAGACTAAACTTAAAGTTTACAATTCAACCCAAAACTTTAAGAAGAATGCTATAAAAAGAAAACTAACACATCTATTCACACCTTCATGCAGCATAAAGAGCCACCTCCTCAACTCAGCATCGTCATACCTATATGGAAAAATCATCGACAACCCGAACCACCGTCACTAAGCACGATGCCTCAACCTGGAATACACAAATGAAAAGATCTACATACACCCAAATGTGTATGTAGGGTGTGATCAAAATGCACAGTAGGATACCACCAAATAAAAAGGTTCCATGCCAAAACATCAAAAATATAATTTAACATTCTTATTTAAAACCATACTTTTAAAATGATTTTAAGGAAAACATTTAAAGACTGAAAGTAAAAAAGAAAAGAAGACTGGAAGAAAAACCATTTCACAAATACTACTTTAAAATGGAAGAGAAAATTCATAAAGAACATGCACATACTCAAGTGGTCCTTTGTATGCCAACAGAATGCACAACGTCATGAATATTATATCACTACGGGTAAATCCCCTAAGATTCATCAAGCTCGAGTGGGACCCTCGAACCTCGTGTCTCGGTGAAACATGGATTAGAAACCACAACCCTAAGTAAACGTGGATTAGAAACCACGACCCTCAATAAATGTGGCTTAAAAACCATGACCCTGAGTAAAGGTGTCTTAGAAACCACGACTCTCAGTCATTCATATGATTAGTTAGTGTTGCAATCGTTAATCCAGCTAAGTGAAACAGGGACGATACCCCTCCGGATCACTAGCACACTAGTTCTAGTCCTCCCACCTAGATACCCGAGGTTTTCCATTGTCCTCAATAAAGTTTCACATTCACATAGTATATTGTTTTCTCATATCACAGACCAAACAAGACAATACACAAAAAAGTCACCACTTTCATACCCAAACAACATTTCAAAAACGCATGCACACCAAAATACATTTCCAAAATATATTTTTCATTACATAATCATTTCACAAATTCTCATTTGGAAACACTCAAATAATAACATAAACAATTCGCACAACTTAGAAAACATTATTTAAATAACAGAACATGGGCCAACATAAATAAACATACCCAATTACAAGTAGGAAAGTCATTTCAAACCACTTTCTTAACAAATTATCCATAAAACTAGTTTCGAACCACATGCACAATTAAATGAATTGTTTTCACCATTTATAGAACACCACCAAGCAACACAAAGAGGGTTTACACCAAAAACATGTATTATTTTATATAAACATACAACTTTAAAAACAAACGCGTATTCAACTCTTCCAAAATACTACTTTGATGCCATCTAAATAAATCAATTAATCATTTGGACTATTTATTAAATCATTCCAAGAAAAAACAAGAAGACTTTACAGCAAAACCACTTGATTACATGTAGAAACGTTACTTTAAAACCAAATACACAAGGTAATCGTATCAAAACATTTATAAAGTTCATTTTTTACAACCTAATAAGCACTACCAATTGATGCAATGAGAGTTTATATAAAAAACACACCACATTTCATGTAAAAATGGTTCTTAAAAATAAAATGAACTTTATAAATTTTCAAACAAAATATAATTCGCACAGAAAACACAATCTAGAAAATTATTTACACAATTTCAAAACATGACCAACACACCCAAAATGATTCTATACTCATTGAAAATACACATTGAAACATACACATTTCGAATACCCTTGAAAACATAGTTTTCACCACAAAACGAAACTAAAGAACACATTCATAAACTCAAATAAGCATAATAAATTTATCAAATGATGATAAGGAACAGAACCACCTGCCGTGTGTAGAACTCCACAAATTCGATGCACGGCTCCAAATTCTCACCAAAAGCACCACAACAAATACTAAATGATCCTTAAAAAACAAGATATCTGCAAATGCATTAAAATTGAACCAACCATAAAAAAAACCCTAAATAATTAAAACCAAAACCCTGGCATGGAGAAAGAATGGTCTACCTGAAGGAAGGTGCACACGTCGGAGGAGAGCGAGGTACCCACAGAAGGTCACAGTCGCTGGAAGAAGGCGTGGAATACCGGTCTGAGGGGAAAGGTAGGTCGTCCAGGGGAGACGGTGAGCTCATTAGGAGGGGGAAGGGAGTCTGATGGCTGGTCGGGAGGTCGGGCACATGGCACTAGGGGGCTGGCCAAACGGAAGTGCGGGGTGGCTATCCGTCGAGCTGGAGAGCGCTGGTCCGGATAGAGGGAGGTGCACAAATCCGAGCGGGGCAGGTAGGGAATCGGTCGGGTGGAAGGTGGATGGTCAGGAGGACCAGGGCGACGATATGAGCAGAAAAAGGTCATGGTGCCAAGGAGTAGCCGATCAGGAGGGTGGCGTGGAGCATGTCCGGGGGATGGCTGAGATGAGTTCAAACCAGGGAGGTCTGGCACGACAACCCAAGTAGAGAAATGGAAGTCCGGCGTAGCAGGAATCCGGGAGGGCGATGGCACGACCATAAAAAAAACCAAGGGTGCGACGGCGGGTGTCCGAGTGAGGCAGCGGGCACTGGGGTTCGAGGCGCGGTAGCAGGACAGCCCGCAGTGGTTCGCTGGAGCTGCTTGCTGAGAGGAGGAGACACCAACTACAAAGGGAGGAGTCACAGCCAAAGGACCAGCGGCCTGAGGCACTGTGCAAGGCGGGGAGGCCAGCAGATGGTCGTTGCCGGAGGGGACCATGGGCGGTGTGCCGTGATCAGTAGAAGGGGTCGATGGACCAGAGGGTAAGGGGAGTGCGGCATGACAGGAAAGAGGGTCCAGGGGATACGACGGGAATGGGAGAGGGGAACCATACCCTAAACAATGCTAGAGAAATAAATAAATAAATAAATAAATAAATAACAATAAACTAAAACTAATAATAATAAAAATAATAGTAATAAATTTATAGTAATAAAATAAAAGTTAAAATAAGTATAAAAACAGTGATAAAAATAATTATAATAATAACATCCTCAAATAATATTATTATTATCATTAAAATAATTTATTAAATTTTTATCACATTTAATTTTATTTCATTATTAATAATTCATTTTATTTAATTAGTTGACAATTGAGCAGGGCGTGCGGTGAAACAGTCGAGGTCGCGCGGCGACCCAGGCGAGGCCATGCGGCTTCGACCGCAGTGTGCTGGATGCAGTCAAGGGTAAAACACACGTTTTTTATTAAGTACTCAAAATTTTAATTCGTGCTTCAACCTGGATTACCCGATACCCAGAAAAATTAATAAAATAAATAATGGAAAAGAGACGGGTGTGACAGCAGAGGTTTCCATACAATGGTTCCATTTGCATAGGGTGATCCATGAGAGGGTCACTGGAAGACATGGACAACACCTAGATCTAAAGGGGAGGGCACACCTATGGAGACAACTGGTGGAAACTGGTGGGGATACGCCAGCAGCCCGTTCGCCAATGGAGTGGCGCTGCTCAGGCCAACCGGGCCGCGATGAGTCGCATCGCTCTGGGTGGGAGGAGCTCAACCAGTCCAATAGCATTAATAGTTGGGGGTCATAATAAGGGGGTGATGAAGGAAGGGCACTGAGAGTGCTCCCTTAGTGAGATGTGCTACATCGAGCAAAGCCAAAGGAAGTGCAGTTGTGGGATCATGCAATAGATGCAGCTGTCTAGATATGCAGGCAAGATGGGACACTGGGGGAGGAGTCGCGGTGGGTGGAATTTGTTGGATCCAGAGCTCGTGTGTCCATTCAAGTCATGCACGGTGGTGTTGTACCAGGAGAGGGAGGCGGCCCCTTGATATCACCAGGATCAGGCAGGGTGGCTTCGGGTCAGTTAAGGGCTGCTTCTCGAAGAGGTGGTCGACATGGGGAGGTACCCTCCCCTTTCTTTTCATTTCTTTTCATGATAATTAATTTACCTCGATTAATCCCTTGTCCTTTTAAAGTATCCCCTACTTTACTCATTTAAAAAAGGAAGCTTATTTGTATTCAAACAAACAAATTGAATTATAATAATTATCATTACTAAAACATTATAATTATAATTATTATAATTATAATAAAATATTTTTTAGTATTATAATAAAAAAAAATTAATACATTTCTAGAATAATTAACACTTACTGAAAATCCCTATTCTGACCACCAAATCTGAATAAAAACAACATATATAAACTCATATGTTGTACATAATTTCAATACCAAAAATTTTAATATCCAAAAAAAACCACAAATGATCCATAAATTTTTTTTAGATGGACATAACCTAGTAATCTGATCTTAGATCGACTTGCGGTCAGAACCATTAGAACTAAAATATAATCCAATACTTAAATTTAAACCTAATTTAAATTTTCAAGGCATAAAATAATTAAGCGATTGATTTGATTATAATTAAAGGTACTGAGGTTGCAGTGGGAGCCGGTGGACTAGGGATTTAAAAAAAATCATCATTGGGGCGACAAGACTGCTTGACTCCATGGATCTGAGCCCCGATACAGTCTGAGGATCTCATGTAAATTAACCAGAGCACAAAAACGTGAACCAAAAACATACCTTTTTCATATCTGAAGGTGCACTCCACATGTTCTTTTCTCCAGTGATCATTTCTCAAATAATCCAAAGAAGAATCCCTCTAGGTCATCCAAACGTGCATCAAAAATCTGTGGAAATGTCAATCATCAAATTTTGGGTGCTAGAGTGGAGATCTGACGATATCTTCATTGTCTCGATGATCTCCTCAATCCTCTTCCTTCGATGCTTGAAGGCGTTCTTGGATTGTCACTCTGAGAGAGAGACTCTCTCTTAATAAAGTGAGAGGGGAGCGAGACCATCATTAAAAAATAAATGAATAGTCATCATTGTGAAAGAGCCTCTCTCTATTTATAGTGGATATTCAAAACACCCAGTAGGGTTCCCTGACCCCAAGAAATTTAACTTCCACTAAATAATAATTATGATAAACTAAAATGTATCATAAATATTATTTATAATTTATCTCTTATCTCTAATATATATATATATATATATATACATATTAAATACATTACGTAATAAAACTAAGTCATTTAACTCGACTCATCATTCTAGCTAATATTAAATGAACCTAGAATATTACAATAATATTCGTTCGAGTAATGTTATTCCTCGTATTTACTTAACTTGTAAATATTTTTAATAAATAAATTCAACCAATTATTCATAACATGAATAATTTGAATTTATTTATTTATCGGTGATTGATAACTTGGACAACACTCAAAGCCTATGGTGAGGCCCACTATGTCTAGTATACCTATTCAGCTGAATAGGGTGGATTCTTGAATGCGCTATTATGTTTGACCCACTATGCCCTTATCTCAATAGTAGTGAATAAAATCCACAAACCAAGATCAAAGTCTAGAAACACATCAAGGACCCTAAAGATATTAGGATAGTCATAGAAATGAAAACCAACCTATGAATACTTACTATGTAATATAATCTCTTTGTGTTTAAATATCTCATAAAGAAGGACGCACACTTGTGACATCACCCTTTTCTTGCTTTATTATTTTTTGATCTAACTGGATGGATTTACCTTTAGAATACTTTGGACAAATACTTATGAAGGTAGTATTATCTTGATTAACCAAGCCTAATATATATTACTTCCTTAACTTGGAAACGAAAAAACATTTCTTGACCATTCAACCAATATCACACCACCAATGACGCACCCAACATAAGCTACCTCACCATGATTTAATTATCATGGTTTTTTCCTTGCATTAAAGTACGTGATCAGATGGAACACATAGGTAATGATATCATGTTAGGAGACTGATACACATGTCCATAGGTAGGAACAACCAATGACACCTGAAACATGTTGTGTTCCTATTGGCGGTTATGTCCTCATGATCTCACTACTAGAGATCACTAAGTGAAAACTTCATGAGAATAAGTCTCAATGCTTATGATCCCCAAGAACATGATAGTCAAACATAAATTTTTTCCAATAGGTATGATGTATCTAGACCATAGGACCTTTGTTTAAGATTAATGTCATAGTATCTCAAGGTTCTCATTATAGTTTGGGATCTTCTATAACCTTTTGATACGATAATTAATCTATGGAAATTAATATTAAGTGGTGGATGCGGAAATATATAAACTATAATGGGAAAAATACATCATGTATATCTAACTGTATACATGATATGGTAATCAAAATTACTCTTCAAGTTGGGTCTAGGCACCCACTTTTACAACACCTAGGGCCACAACATAAAGCGATGTCCAATGAGGAACTCCCATACTACACCGAAGATCTCAGGCCACACCCATAGAAACATCCTAAATTGGCCCTCAAGCCACAGGAAGATCATGATACCCTGTGAGGGGTTCCTCTAGCTCAGCCAAAATCACTGGACACGACCAGTGTAGAAATATCCCAAATGGCCCTCAGTGGCCTCCAACTGATCCTCAGTCAACAATGCACCCAAAGGGGCATCCCAAATAATAAAATCGGAAACAAGAGTATTCTCAACAATCCTCATAACCACCTCAAATAAGGACCCTTCATAAGTTATTCTCAACATAATGAAACCTGGGGTAAAATCCCATGTAAGAAAAACCCCATCTAGCATTCCCAGTAAACAACCCATCCATAGATACCAACTCACCCACTAGGGCAGCCCAAGCATCACCATAGCGCATGGGTATTCTTAACAGAAGACAATGGTACCCATTGATCATTTAATCAGAAAACCATCCCACTACATTATCCACAAGAGTCCCTCAGACTCATCTCAATAACTCAACGTCACTCGGCTATAACTGCCATCCAAAGGCGTCAACCCATCCCAAAGACTCCACCAACTCTGATCCCCAAACCCAAGAGCTAAACCCCAACAGCTCTAACATTGATAAATTTGTCCCATAACAGAGGGACAAACCAAGATCTCCTTAGAGATACGAATTGATCCCACCATTTGGAATCCGTCTAAAAGAACTTCGAACAACACTGGTCAGCATCCACAAGCCAAATCCAACTAATGAGCTCACAACCCTCACTTGGGCCTTGTAGCTCACACCCAACCCACTGGATGATTTTCAAACCAAGCCTTAAGAAAAACCTCCTACTGTAATCACACAGTCCAAAACACCATCCAAAAAACCTCTAAATGCAAAAAGGATTACCTCATCATGATTAATGCAGAAAAATGATCCGAATGGACTACTCACAAGTCCAATTATAACACCAGGGAGAAAAACAGACAAACGGGACCAAGGCAAAAAAAAGTACATGATATATACTTAAGGTTATATGGAATGTAACCCAAGATATCATCCTTGGTCATGTGCATCTATCCACTCAATGTGTAATTTTCAATGTGAAAGATGTGTAAGCCTTATACAAACCGTTTACCCCTACATGGGTACCTATCCGTATACATTAACCCCCAATCGACTTGTAAAACATCTGAGAACACAACACATATCATCTGTACATGGCGTGTAACCCTACAAGGGGTACCAGCCAGTGTACTAAGACATGTACTTTTCTTGTGTGTGTATGCCTACACAGCATGTACCCCACATGGGAACTACTCATGTACTTCTACTCGACCAAGTATCCCCACATGGGGTGTCTGACCGAGCACTCATCCACACCTCGGAAGCCTTGTACATAGCGTGTACCCATGGTACATGGCATGTAGTCCCAAAAAACTCATCTCCTCTAAATAGGAAGAACAAATGGTGTGGTATCATACAACCACATGCCACGTACATTGCTTTCCCCGAACGGAATACCCCGAAATGCTCTGAAACACCTGATTTCCCTAAAAAACCATAGATAAAGCCACTTGGGACCCCCAATAACCCAAACCAGGATTTGAAACCTAAAAACAACTATGATATGTGGATCAATGGAAAAAAGAACATAAAACACACCTACCTCGGGGCAGAAACTGCCAATTCCATAATCTAATCTATGGTCTGTAGTTGTCGCACGATGGTCCGACATGACCCAAGCTCCTTAATAGTGATGCCTCCTCTCCCTCTCCCTCTCATCACTCCCTATCCATCTCTTAGAATAGAAACACCCACATGGGGGGGCCTTGTACGTGAAAATCCAATAGAGGAAGGGAAAAAATAATAGGATAAGAAAGAAAATGAAGAAAAAAAAAGAAAAATAAAATGAAAAGGAAAATGAAAATGGAATTAAACTTAGCCCCAGCACCCAATACAAGGTTATGTCTCACATAGGAAAAAACCCCATTCAGGACTCAATGAAGGAGATAGAATCTCAACCCAGTACTCTGTTTAAAATATACGACCAATTGAACATGCGTGAATAAATTAATATTTAATTAATTAAATATTATGTATTCTATGAAAATTCAGACAGTTTGGATTTCTAAAAAACTAATGTCCTATGGTAACCATTGTATTACATAACCAACAGAGTGGTTATAAAAATTATACAAGATCATATAAAAGGATAATTTACCATTTTCCCCCTGAAACACTTTCGATAACAAAAATTCAAATTTCTCCTAATTTCCACAACCCATGGTGAAACGGGTCATCACAAACTTCCCACTAAAAATACATCCCACTCCCAAGAAGCCTCAGTTGAATAGAAGAACCCATGCTCTCACCAAATCACTAGAGAAGATGATGCAATATCAATAGTCTAACAACCAGTCTTAAAACATCCAAAACTCTCTCTCAACATGAGATACATTCAACTATTACTGATCTGATGATACCCACTATAAGATTATCCTTATCACCATCCCACTGCCCAAATGGAAAACCACATGTCCCACGCTACATCCATCACTGAATGCAATGGATAGAAGTGGTGAAACTACTCACGCATGATCACTAGCATAAAACCCACAACCTCCATGCCCAATAAGCCACTTAAAATGAGGATCACAACTGCCAAAGTCCTATAGTGAACTCCCTACCAGAAGGGTTTCCTTAAACTTCTCTTGAAAGAGCAATAGGACCCGCAATCACCTAGGCCATTTCCTAACGAAACTAGACTAATGCACCAAAAACCACTAACCATGCTCCTCACATAGGTCAGTTCCTGCAAATTGAAGTTGTAGTGAACCTAGCCTTTTTCATATAACATTACATTTTTTAAGCATAATTATACATCAGAGTACAAGCCAATGATCGTTAATTCTAGTGTCTTGGAAGAATAGGTACATAGAACATAAAACATGGGGCTAAAAAAACTTCTTTATTTAATCTCTATAAAGAGATCCTAACTTCCTTTGAGACCTTACATCTGCACAGGGTACCCTGGTGAACACATGAACAAATGGATGAGCTAAAAATCCCATTAATGGAATGAACATTAGGATACATCTTAATAACATGAGTTAGGAGGCATGACATAATGATATCTGAAGCGTGGAACATATAAAATCATATCAAATAATCATGGGATAATATAAACATGGAATAATATAAATGTGGAAGAAACATAAAACATGTATTTAGTACGGTTCAAGGCTAACCTCAAATCCTGTTTCCCATTTTAGTACGGATCAAGGCTAACTGCCAATCCCAATTCTCATTTTAGTACAGGTCAAGGCTAACTGCCAATCCCATTTCACATCGCATCTCATGAGACTTAACTTTACCCAATGCATTAGAGCACTATTTGGGTGCACCCATATCAAAATTTTCATGAATATTCTAGCCACATAAATAATCATACATAATCAACCATACATAAACAAAAGGGTACCCATGGAAAGAATTGGGTACCACAATCATGACATAAAGCATAACCAATGGGCGTATAATGAAAGTGTCCATGAAAGAAAGGGATTAGAACATACATGGACGTTCATAAGGTAAAATAGGAATATAAAATGGTAACTTTTTTCAAACAGAAGTGAAAAAATATAAAAAATGTCTTTGAGAAACATTAGCATTAAAACATTTTTTGTGTGATTTTAAGGAAAATACTATAGAACTTTTAAAATAGAAAAGAGGACAATATTTTATATAAAACAAAAAATGAACCAAGAATGTTTTTATAATAAAAAGAATGATTTTATAAATACAATGGTGGATTAAAATAGAGGATATATTTCACTTGAAATTGTGTAATAATTTGGGAAGTTCCCTTAACATAGGTTTGCTTATCGAAAAGTTCTAAGGAGGGAATCTTTTAAAAACATGAATATCTTCGAAAGATAGTAATGAAAGGGTATTCATAAATGAATTTTTTAAAACTATTAATAATTTAGAATATGTATATAAGTATATAAAAAAATCCATTTTGATATGAATAAAGATAAGGCAGCCCAAAAGAACAAAAAGGTTTGGGTAGAATTCGTTATGGTTTATTGGCATGGTGTCGGGTGTACCTAAGAGGGATTAATGAGAGAGAAAAGGGATTTCTCATCACTTATAAATCATGAGGGTAGTATGGGGGAGGTGAAAAAGCATACCCATTCATTTGGTATTGCACATAAAAATGCATATCATATAGGACAATATTTATTAAGAGAGAAATGGAGTGGATCCGTTACCTTAAATCTGGTGGTGTTCTCCACTTGTTATTAATGACCAGAATAAACAAATTAGGTTTATTAATTAATAAATCCAGAACCTATTATATATGTAATTGATTTATTATACCCCTTTTTGATTCATTCAAGGCCATTTTGATTGGTTATAAGTTTCAATTTCATTGTTCGAGGCTCGTTTGCTTACTTGGTTTTAATGACCGGTTTGCTTATATTCATGTTTGGATACACATGTAAGATGAAAGTGGTTGTCCATAATTGAAGTTATATGATATTACTAAACATAGAGAATATCAAATGGTTTAAAATTTAATTTTTTTACATATATTGAAGTCAAATTATTATATTAAACCTTACTGATAACCATTTTTGTTAAACGGTGGGTTTGATTACAATGAACATGTTTTGCTTTATAACTTAATACCAGTTTTACAAAAGGATTACAGAACTATAACAAGGATATATTACATATATATTAATCTGGTTCAACCATAACAAAAATGGTTTCATGACAATAATTATAGATGATAGTCGAAATTGATAAATCGTTGTCTTTGAATGTGCTAAATTAGCACATCTCAAATGGTGATTTCATTTCTTTCAAATAAAAGGTGGGGAAAGGAGAGAAGATAATGAATTATACCATTATCATAATAGAATTATATTAAATGTATGTTACTCGAGTTATCATACCATTTGGGTGAAGGGATGTGAGGAAAGAAACAAAAAGAAAAGAATTTAAAAGAAATGAAAGAATCGGAAAGAGGAATTTACCTCTTGAGTCTACCTTTTTTGAGAACCTCTTAAGGGGATAGGTTTTGGTATTTTTATGAGACTAAAGGTCTTTGGACGTGGGGGAGGATCTTGGGGAGAGATTTGGGTAGAATATTGGAAAGGAACAAGGCTTTACAGTGGTGAAGAGAAGAGGTAAGAATGGGGGTATTTATAGTGGAGGGGAGAGAGGTTTTCATAATTTCATAATTATTAGTTTATTAATTTCCCCCAAGACCAGAAATAGTGATGATTCCATGAACAAAAACAGTAATAAATTCATGTGAGTTCGATATTTGGGTTCTTACATCACTTGTGATGTCAGGAATAGTGGATTTGAATTATAATGTATGTATACAGTAAATTAATGTATTTTACTATTCACTAAAAATTCAAGTATTTCAGAAAAATCCAAAAAATACACCGTAGCCATTTTTAGACATGTATAATCCAAAAATGAAATCCATTTATCAAAAATAATTTTCTAAATATTATTATTTTAATATTTAATTAAACTCATAATTTATTATTAAAAAACCATTTTTAAAACATTCGTTTACTTATTCTAAAATATAGTTACATCATACTTTCACTTGAATATTATTTTTACACTATCATAGGTAAGGATACTATTATTTAGGGTATATCACTATTAATAAGGGTATCTTACTATTCATAAGGGTAGATTACTATTCACAAAAAATTAAGTTTTTCTTATCGAACTCCAAATAACTAACTGATCGCAACCGTGTATGTCATATTTTTGAAATTCTAAACACATAAGTGACAAAATTATGTTTAAAGGTAACATAGAGCTTAGTAGTTCATTATGTTGTGATTTCATGTGATTATATGAAATATTTATAAGAGAGGAATTTCCATTTATAAAATATTGGGTCGTTACATTCTTCCCCCCTTATGAAATTTCTCCCTCGAAATTTCATTCTACATTCTAAGACATAAACAGGTGCGAGTACTTTTCCTTCATTGATTCCTCCAGTTCCCATGTTGCCTCTTCTTACTTATGGTTTTTCCATAGTACCTTGACCAGATAAGTAGTCTTGTTGTGTAAAAATTTGTCTCTATGATCCAAGATCTTCATTGGATGCTCCTCAACGGAAAGATCATCCTCCAACTGTACCACCTCTGAAGAGATTACATGTGAAGGGTCTGGTATGTACTTCCTTAAGAGGGATACATGAAAGAAATCATGTACTTTTGAAATGGTAGGTGGAAGTGCCAGCCGTTAGGCCACAGCCCCGACATGGTCAGGAATCTCGAATAACTAGCATACCTATCACCACATCGTTGTCTGAATCCACCTCAGCCGTATTGATAGAATAAGCCCTTATTTTTTTCCTTGTCATTTATTGCTGATTGCCTCCGACAACCTGTGGCTTAGGGAAATTTTTTGCATAATTCCCATGCTCCTTGTAGTTGTAACACTGAACTACGGGATGAGTATTGATATGAACCTTCCTTTCTTCTTCTATATTAGTGAGATTCTTCATATCTCATTGTTAGTTTTTAGTTGTATGAACAAAATTTCCACATTTGAAGCAATTCTTGGTTCCCTTCAGAGAGTTCCTAGGGTGCTTCTTCCTACAACTTTTACAAGGGAAAAAGTTATACTTCTTTTCATCATGGGATTTGTTTTTTGAAACACCCATGTTGTTCTCCATTTTCCGCTTCTTTTCACTGGCCCCATGAGACCAATGAGAGTCTTCAATCTCCATTTCAACCTTGATGTCACAATATAAAATCTCCTCATAACTTTCAAAGCCTCGAATCACCAATTCTTTTCATAGACTTGACTTTAGTCTTCTAAAGAAGCGATCTACCTTGATTTTGTAATTCATGACAAATCCATAGGCATACCTTGAAATCCTTGTGAAGTTTTCTTCATACACCCCGAGGGATTCATCTTTCTTCTTCTTGAGTCCAAGGAACTCTCTTTCCATCTTGATATATAGGGTTCGGGGAAAATATTTTTTGAAAAACATCCTCTTTAATTCCTCCCAATCCATGGAATCAATTTCCTATTAGGACTTTGTATTATTGATCAATGTCCACCACTGATCATATTCCCCATCAAAATTATAGTCCACCAGTATAGCTTTCTCTTCTTCCAAGCACTAGAGGATGGAGAATATATTTTCAATGGAGTTAATCCACTGGAGGAGGGAAAATATATTTTAAATGGAGTTAATCCACTGTTCTGTGAGGAGGGGATTAGAAGATCCTCAAAACATGGGAGGCCTTTGTCGCATGAAGGATTATAAGACAACTTTCTCTTTCCTTGGAGGAGGAGGGTGTTCTCGATGATTCAAGTTATTATTCATAACACGAGCCAGCTGAACAAGTACTATCATGAAGTTTTGAGCACCCACTCTCTTAATATCATGCATATCATTAGGGAAATCTTCCCATTGCCTATCACATTGGTTGTTGGAACATGTTCTTATATTTACTTCCATTAACTAAGAAAAATAACTTATAATTAGAGGGCTTTAATACTTAGCTATTGAGCATAAAAATGAAAATTTGAACATAAAACGATAAACTTATAAAGAAGAAGTATATCCTAACTTGTGATTCCTTAGGTTTAAATCTAGGTTATCATCAATATATTCCTTAACTTATATTCTTAAGGGATTATTTTTCCCTTAATTATGGTTTGTACTAATATCATGAATCTACCAAAGCATATCCCCCAGGAGTATCGTAACCAAGAGTGCATCAAGGCCCGTTCTCGTGCACCAGTTCCCATTTGAGTCTAGCTCAAAGCGGTGTTTTGGGGTTTTACCCCTAGATACATTTGTGCTAGAGCCACCTCTACCTGCTCATATCCGGATAGGTATGTATTATCTTGATAAACCACTTACTCAATACTCACCAAAATTTAGGAATGTTTTCTTATACTTAGTCTCATCCTTAAGGTTCTCACTAAGGTGCTCTATTCCTAATCTCCAAAAATAACTAGATCATCCTCTGATACTAACTATAGTGACTCTATCCTTTTCATATAACATTACATGTTTATATGTATAATTATACATCATAGTACAATCCAGGGATCGTTAAGTCTAGTGTCTTGGAAGACTAGGTACATAGAACATAAAACATGGGGCTAAAAAATGCTTCTTTATTTAATCTCCATAAAGAGCATCTAACTTCCTTTGAGACCTTACATCTGCATAGGGTACCATAGGGAACACATGAACATAGGTATGAGCTAAAAATCCCAGTAAGGTAATGAACATAAGGATACATCTTAAGCACATGAGTTAGGAGGCATGACATAATGATATCCAAAGCATGGAACATATAAAATCATATCATATAAGCGTGGGATCATATAAACATGGAATCATATAAATTTTTAAGAATCATAAAACATGTCTTTAGTATGGGTTAAGGCTAACTGGTAATCCTATTTCACATTTTAGTATGAATCAATGCTAACTGCCAATCCCGATTCCCATTTTAGTACGGGTTAAGGCTAACCGCCAATCCCATTTCACATCGCATATCATGAGACTTAACATTACCCAATTCATTGGATCACTATCTAGGAACACCCATATCAACATTTTCATTAATATTCTATCCACATAAATAATCATACATAATCAACCATGCATAAACAAAAGGGTACCCATGGAAAGAATTGGGTACCACAATCATGACATAAAGCATAACCAATGGGCGTATCATGAAAGTGTCCATGAAAGAAAGGGATTAGACCAAAAATGGACGTTCATAAGGTAAAATAGTCATATAACCTGGTAATTGGTGTCATACATAAGTGACAACATATAAGAATTGTATTTGATAAACATTAGCATTAAAACATTTTTTGGCCGGTTTTAAGGAAAATACTATAGAGCTTTTAAAATAGAAAAGAGGAAAATATTTTATAGAAAATCATAATTGAAACAATAAGGTTTTCATAATAAAAATAATGATTTTATAAAGACAATGGTGGCTTAGAAAATATGATATAGTGCACTTGAAATTGGGTAATAATTTGGGAAGTTTCCTTAACATAGGTTTGCTTATCGGAAAGTTCTAAGGAGAGAATCTTTTAAAAACATGTATATCCCTGAAAGGGAGTGATCAAAGGGTATTCATAAATGAATTTTTTAAAACTAAAAAAAATTAGAATATGTACATTAATAGATAATATAACTCCATTTTTCTATGAATAAAGATAAGGCAACCCGAAAGAAAAAAAAAGGTTCGGGTAGAATTCGTTACAGTTCATTGGCATGGTGTCAAGTGTACCTAAGAGGGCTTGATGAGAGATAAAAGGGGTTTATAATCACTTATAAATAATTAGATAAGTATGGGGTAGGTGAGAAAACATACCCCATAATTTTTTATTACACATAAAAAGGCATAGCATAGAGGACAATCTTGATTAAGAGAGGAATGGAGAGGATCCCTTACCTTAAATATGGTGGTGTTCTCCACTTGTTATTAATGACATGAATAAACAAATTAGGTTTATTAATTAATAAATCCAAATCCTATTTTAGATGTAATTTATTTATTATACCCCTTTTTGGCTCATTAAATATTTTTTTGATTGGTTATAAGGTTCAATTTCATTGTTTGGGCTCGTTTTCTTACTCGGTTTTAATGACTGGTTCTCTTATATTCATGTTTGGATACACATGTAAGATGAAATTGTTTCTACATAATTTAAGTTATATGCTATTAGTGAACATCCAGGAGATCACATGGTTTAAAATTTAATTTTTTTACTTAGAGTGAAGTCGAATTATTATATAAAACCTTAGTGACAACCATTTTTGTTAAATGGTGGGTTTGATTATAATGAACATATTTTCCTATATAACGTAATACCATTAGTACAAAAGGATTAAAGAACCATAAAAATGATATATTACATATATAATAATCTGCTTCAACCATAAAACAAATGGTTTCATGACAATAATTAAAGATGATAATCGAAATTGATAAACTATTGTCCTTGAATGTGCTAAATTAGCACATCTCAAACGGTGATTTCATTTCTTTCAAAAAAAGGTAGAAAAAGGAGATAAGATAATGAAGTATCCCATTAAAATAATAGAATTATATTAAATTTATATTATTGGAGTTATCATACCATTTCGGTGAAGGTGTTGAGGAAAGAAAAAAAAGAAAAGAACTTAAAAGAAATGAATGAATTGGAAAGAGGAATTTACTTCTTGAGTATACCTTTTTTGAGAACCTCTTAAGGGGAGAGGTTTTGGTATTTTGAATAGACTATGGGTATTTGTACATGGGGGGATCTTGGGGAGATATTTGGGCAGAATATTGGCAAGTCACAAGGCATGAGAGTGGTGAAGAGAAGAGGTGAGAATGGGGGTATTTATAGTGGAGGGGAGAGGGGTTTTCATAATTTTATAATTATTAGTTTATTAATTTCTTTCAATACTATAAATAGTGATGATTCCATGAAAAAAAACAATAATAAATTCATATGAGTTTTATATTTGGGTTCTTACATCACTTTTGATGTCAGGAATAGTGGATTTTAATTATAATGTATTTATACGGTAAATTAATGTATTTTACTATTCACAAAAATTCAAGTATTTCAGAAAAATCCCAAAAATTCACCGTAACCATTTTCCAATGTGTAGAATCCAAAAATAAAATCTATTTTTCAAAAATAATTTTCTGATTATGATTATTTGCATATTTAATTAAACTCATAATTTATTATTAAAAAACCAGTTTTAAAACATTCATTTACTTATTCTAAAATATAGGAACATCGTACTTTCACTTGAATATTATTTTTATACTATAATAGGTAAGGTTACTATTCATTAGGGTATATCACTATTTATAAGGGTATGTTTCTACTTATAAGGGTAAATTACTATTCACCAAAAATTATGTTTTTCTTATCGGACTCCAAATAACTAACTGATTGCAACCGTGTATGTCAGATTTTTGAAATTCCAAACACATAAGTGAAAAACTTATGTTTAAAGATCACATAGCACTTAGTAGTTAATTATGTTGTGATTTCAAGTGATTATATGAAATATTTATAAGAGAGTAATTTCCATTTATAAAACATTGGGTCGTTACAGAAGCATCCTTGACACTCTTTAAAAACGATTCATATCCATCCTTCTATGATCAACCATCATCCACTTGGGTGTCAATATAAAACCACAAGTGTCCAACCATGCTTCCAATATGCTACCCAAGTCGTAACCAAAAATGAGCAGGGCCAGGGGTCCAACCCAACCTACCCTCACAAGATGGCTATGAGACATGGAGCACTCCCAATGCTTCACTTCCCAAAAACCAGGCATCCTCATGCCTAACCACATCTTGGTGAAAGCAGACCTCAAAGACCCCATCAAGGAAGAACAATCATGCCCACCCAATCCATTGGTGATAGTAGGCACACAAGCCCCACCACATGACTTGACAGAAAACAAATTACAAAAATAACTCCCACCCAAGGAACACGAACCAGGGAATTCAAGGGAACAACCACCTCAAGGAAACTTGAGCCCAAACCAATGATCCCTCAAAAATTCATGCCATAATAAAGCCACCAATAGGGAAGTCATAGCCCAAAACTAACCAACAAGGGTATCCATGCATCCCTTGATGAAGGGATTACATCTCTAACACCGACTAACATCTCACCATATGATCCACATGACTTATCATCAGAAGAAAATATATACGGTAAAAAATCACATATAGGAAAATTTCGTGTGAATTATATGTGCCAAGAATGATGCATGAATAATTTCCTCTTGCCTATGGGATAAGAGCTAAAATCTAGAATAAACCATAAATCCACAAACCAAGTGCATCACACTAGGTGAAATCACGCAATCGTAAAAACAGAATCCAATAATAATAATATCATACTCTATAAACTTGGACGACCTATTATAAAAGGTGTTTATGACACGCCGGTCTAATATCCATCACAATTTATGATGCATTCCTAGACCTCTTATCTACCAACTCCCCAAATCATAAAACCAAAAAACTTTGATACCATTTTGTAACGAACCAGCCTGGGTCAACCTGACATGTCACCCGATCTGGCTTTCCACAAGTCCTCAAGTGAAAATCCCCAAACAATATAGACTACCAACTAGCGGTGAGAGTATAAAAGGTGGAGTGAATAGACTATACCCTCTGATCAGATTTCATTAAAAATGGAAAATAATCAAACTCATACACATTAATAAGCATCATATTACACATAATAAATAAACTAAAACAAAATCATGTTATAATATATGAAATACAGCATGTGTTCATATATACTCACAAGCATGCAAAACATACAACAGATGATCAACTAATGGGCTAACCACATAAAGAAAATAAACAAACTAAAAATAAATTAAATAATATCTACTGCTAACATCAAGCCAAACCACATACTCGGTCTCCATGATGCTCAAACTTCATATGCCTGATCTTGAGGGTCCATATGAGCAGCTCCACTTGACCAAGAAACACTGGACCTCAGCCCCATCAATTGTGCAACCTATCCTCCAACCTAAAAGCAAACATTAGGTCTGCACGAACACTGAGTTTCATGTACAGGGGTGTGAAATAAATCTCAGTAGGTTTCCCCTAATGGTTAACCAATAATATACTATTATAACAAGTGCATTCACACATGATATGACCACCCAAGAAAAAAAACTAATAGCAGTTGACATAAAAGATACAACTAAAATAATAGGGGTAACAAACACATGAAAAATGTCCAATTACAGGTTTAATCCAAACACTCAAGATAAATATATGCCCACTCTGGATTCTTCTGGATGATTCATAGCACATAGGTCACCCATCCATATAACAACTAGTGTGTCCTCTAGATCTACACAGATTCTCTAGGACATATAAATGCAACATGCACAAATGTCAGACCCCAAGGCGTAACCATGGGAATTCACACAAACAATGTGAATCTACCAATATATGGGACTCCAATAGTATGATCTGAATTGGAAATAAGAACATTTTTGTCAACACAACTAGAGAACCCGTCAGTCTTGAAGGTCCTATAGAAATAATCAAGCATGATCTATAAACCCAAAAAAGGAGGGCTCCAAAAAACTGTAGGTGCACAACATCCATGATATCTGGAATGCAACAACATCCATGACACACAAAACCCACTCCATGAGTTCCTCAACAGCTCACGATCCCAAAGACACACTATTCAGGTATAACACTCAACTAGATAGGTGTTTCACTCATCCATATCATCCATTATATCCCTAAGACTATCTAACCAAAGTCATCCAATGGAGGAGTGTAAAGACCCTAAGCTTGACGTACATGGACATTACATTAATTTTGTGGAATACTTAATACATAACAAAAATATAATAACAAACATCGTATTAGTTTAGTGTCTTTAGAAACTCGTAAATATAAACAAGTGGTTCATAAAACATCTACATCGTCTTTTATGTTTTCCTTCATAACTAGAACCCCTTTTTGACACATCTTACATAATACCCTACTCCATATCCTGAGGAAAAAGAAACATAAAAATGGGTGATATCAAATTCTTAGTAAGGGTAAACATGGAAAATATCACACAAAATATAAACATAATAATGTATGAACAAAACTTTTGAAAATCATACCATGTATAACAAATATCAAAATCTTGAGTCATGAAATAAATCTTTGATGTTCATAAAGCATAAATCATAATGGAACATGATCCATGAGAAAATAACTTTGGCATAAAACATGGAATTGTGGAAAACACATATGCATATAAAATCATTTTCATATTAGAAAAGGCTCATTTCCAAGACCATCATAGTGGAAAAATTTTATTACTAAATCAAGTTTACTTATGGCTCTAGCCCTGTATTACTTAACTGGATTTACTTTTCATTCCATCCCTTTATTACTGAATCAAATTTACTTTCCATTCCAGTTATGTCTATCTCATTATATATTAATTTATCACTTAGTTATTCTATTTTATTTTAACTAGGGTAACAAATATTTAAATATTAAAAGTATTCAATATTTACTTATTTGATGTCAATTAAATCATATATAAATCATTTAGAACATTTTAGATAGTATAATATTTATTCTATATTTCAAAAACAATATTTTATTATTTTCAAATAATTTAATAAAATATTATTTTGAAAAAACAACAATAGTGTCAATTTTGATAATATTCAATTATTTGTTTTTTAAAATATCAAGATAAGATGTTATCCTAGAAAAAAATATTTTATTATGTCTCTTTTGGGTGAAGGTGATATTTAAAATTTATTGGACATATTAATTATTAAAAATTATATTTATTTCAATATTTTTAATAACATTAATTTATAATTTCCATTAATAAAATAATTTCAACATCGGTTTTGTGTAATTATTTAATACACTTATTTCTTGAATAAAATTTAAAAAAATAATTTAAAAAATATAAATCTTTTATATTTCAGAATAATATTTTTAGTCTAATTTATCTTATATAAAATCCAATAATTAAAATGATATACTTATTAAATTATGAACGTGACAACTTTAACATCACTTTAAATAAAATGATATAAGTGTCAAAATCTCTTCTATAAGGCTCCATATGGTCCCTTACTCAACTCTTGGATGGTTATAGTCGAGATATACTCGACCAAAAAGATTTTTTCAAGCTTTTGGTTCTTTTTATGGTTATTATAATTTTAATAAAAAACATATTTATTCATTTCTCATCAATAAATTAATTTTTACATCATCAAAGTATAAGTCTTTAAGGTAATTATTTATTTTCAAAAAATTACAAATAAATTATCATGATAAATAAAAATATTTTAGATTTAAAATGAGTATTCATAATTTAATTTATCCTCTATATAATATTATACTAAAAATGATTTATTTATTAAAATTTGAGTAAGACATATTAAACTTTTCTTTAAATAAAATATATTAAATGTCCTTATCTCATCCAAGTGGCTTCCAAAGGGTATTATTTCGACCCAAGGATGGTTTATGTAAAGACCTGGAAATTTCAAGGAAATTTTTTTCTTAAATTCTTTGGAATATTACGAGTCCGTAGTTTCTGACGGCGGCTGATTCCGATGCCTGGTGTGCCTAGAATCAATTTCTGAAGTTTTGTTTGAGTACGTTAAGTGAACGTACGTGTGGGTTTTTCTATCTTTTGAACCAGTGCTTGAAATTGAAATCTGAGGACACCGATGAAATCGCAATGATGGTTTTCTCTTAAGGAGACCTTTACCTCAGTTGCGTTAGCTCGGGAGGAGATGTTAATTTTTGGAGATTTGTTAAAAAAAATAATAATAATAATAATGTGTACATAATTTTTATTTGATGGTGGTTATTTCCTCCAAAGAGGAGTTGGATGTGGGGCCTACACCCCACATAACCTCCCATGGGAGGATAATGGTGGTGGGTCCCACACGATCCCTAACCCCTTCAACTCTCCTCTTTAACTCCCTTTAACCCCCTCTCTTAACTCTCTACCTCCCATTTTAATTCTAACTCTCCACCTCCCTTCTCCCAATTAATTATGTAAACACCCTCAAAAATTAATTGTCCAGGATGAAATTAATTATTTGGATCAACCTTTTGAATTATTTTGAAAATTCATGTTGAGAATAAAATAATATCTTAGGATATTATTTTTGGGGTTGGCTTTTGTTGTGTTGCGGAGGCTCTAGAGAATTGGAAGGTTAGTGTTTCTCTCTCGACGAAGAACGGTGACAACCACGAAGAACGACGCCCTCTTCGACGAAGAACAATGATTCCACCAAAGAACGATGATGTGTCTCCCTTCCTCTTCCTATGTGATAAGGGAGAAGATGTCGCTTCCTCTTCAGACGCACCCCGACGTCAACGGAATCGACGTCCGTAATCCACGATGCCCGACCTCCGCGACGCTCGTCTTCTGCGGTTCGTCGATGTGAAACGTTCTTGAGATCGAGGTAGGGGTATATATAATTTTTAAATTGAATAAGAATTATACACTTGTTCTTGATGTGTACTTCAGAAACGTCTTGGCCTCTTGATATCGCCTAACGCGGAGGGTGCGGGCCGAACAAACACGGCCCGACGACCCTCCGTTGATCCATGTTTATTTTGGTGATGGAAGCGGTGTCGGAGAGGCGATGGAGACCGAAAGCGATGGAGACTGGAGGCGGTGGAGACTGGAGGTGGCGGCTGCACACCGGCCACATGGAGGAAAGCCGCGGCCCGCAACCGCGACCGCTAGGGCTGAAGAACCGCGGCACCCGCAGGTGCTGCGTGGAGGAGGTGCAGCCCGCATCCGTGGGCCACCTACTAGAAGAACTATCCAGCTTTAGCCGGCCGGGCCAAAGAACCAGGGCACCCCCTTGGCTCCGCGCTGTGGAGAACCGCGGCCCGCGCTGGGCAGGCTGCTTCGGCGGGCGAACTGGCTGGCTCGGCAGCCGGCCGGGCAGAAGGAACTGCGGCGCCTAAGGGCACCACGTGCGGAGGATCAGCGGCCCTCCCATACGGGCCGCTCGTGCCAGAAAAACAGACAGGCTTCGGCCGGCTGGGCTGGAGAGGCACCGCTGCTCGGCGGCGCCGTTACAAAACCAGAGCCCCCCCCCCCAAGCATCGCGCTCGGCCAGCTGGCCGAGCCACAGCTGGCTACCGAGTCGGGCCTCATGCACGTGGGCCAAGCCGCCTGCGCGCGGGCCGGGCCACCAGCCACGCGGGCTAGACCACCCTCGTGCGGGATGGGCCATAGCCACCGGGCCGGGCCGTGCTCTACCAGGCCGACCCAGGGCGGGTTGGACCGGGTCGGACCGAACCCAGACCCCCTCTTCGAATCATTTTTGGTTTTTCGCCCATATCTTGAGTTACGAACCTCTGATCGACGCACCATCAGTTGAGTTGGAATCCATGGATTGAGATGGTCATTTAGGTATATCACACTCAAGGATTTGGAAAAGTTTGGGTACATTCGGGTTGGTTCGATCCCGTAACCAACTGGACCCCCGGAGCGGAAACACTTATAACTTAAGGATCAGACGTCTGTTTGATGTGCCGTCAACTACGTTGGATTACTTTTGATGAGACATTTTTTTTGGAATACTTCACTTGAGTTTTGGACACAGTTGAAGTACAGTCGGGTTGGTCTTAGTTTAAAAAACAATCGGGCCCCTGGTACGGAAAAGCTAATAACTCACAGACCGGGCGTCCGATTGACGCGCCGTCTTTTGCATTGAGACCCCTATGACGTGGCGGTCCTTATGATACTTATATGTGAGATTTTCGTTACACTTGGAGTATCTTCTTGTTACACGTGGAGCGGACCCTCCCGGTGACGAGCAAGCAGATTACAGAGACCTAGTAGCTGGTTGAGACTTGACGACTGCTAATCGATCGACTATGAGTGATTTGGATGGCCCAGTGGGAAGCGCTTGCTTGTAGAAGCAGACCCACGGTGGAGGAGAGCTTGGTTATAGTGGCAGACCCACGGTACTCGACATAAGGAGTACCCTTATAGTCTATGAGGGGGAGCGCTTGGTTGTAGCGGCAGACCCATGGTGGGAAGCGCTTGGTTGTAGCAGCAGGCCCATAGTACTCGACAGGTGGAGTAATTCAGTAGTCCAAGGTTAGTGGGAAGTGCTTGGTTGTAGCAGCAGGCCCACTGTACTTGATAGAGGAGGAGTTCTCCAGCAGCAGTGGTTTCAACTTCGTCAATAAAAATCATGGTTTGAGCTGAGTCAATGACCTTTGTGCTTTCCTCATGATTGAGATGGGTTACTTGATAACTTAGGTATATGTATGGGCATATACCTAAGTAATGGTTATCTGTTGAAATCATAATTTGTGGATTATCCTTGTTGGATTTTGTGAGACCTTGAGGGTCTCGAGGTCCCTACTGAGTATCGTTATAATCACCCCTACACGGGCTATGTCCATACCTCGTTGTGTTGGATGCAGACGGCGGACAACGCTGACCGGGGCAGAGTGTACGAGGACTGGACGGTACCTGGAGGTGGACCTCACGACAAGATGGTACCCAGAGGAGACGGATGGACGTGGAGCACTGAGGAGGCTATATGTACCTACCCTTCAGGTTGGAACCACGGAGGACGATCCTAGAGCTACTTTCACCTTCCAGCTGTTTTTCCCTTTTTAGTTGTACCTGTTTGTCCTTTCCTTTTACTTTACAGTTGGGCTTGTATTTTGGCCCTTTTATTTTTAGTACTCTTGTTATACAGTTTTCACTTAGTGTTTTCTTCCTCTTGTACTCTGGTTGTGTTTGTTTTCAGTTATAAAGGCAATGTCTTCCCAGTTTTAGGGATTTACGCCTTTGGTGCTAGTCGCCATCCCCTGGCTTATGGAAGGCGGGCTTTGGGTAGTCATGACACAGGCCCTGGGGGACGGGTCGTGATAGTTTAGGTCGAAAATAAATCATAAAATCACATTATGAAAAGTGTTATGGTAATTTTATAATATTATATTTACCCTTTATTGTCTGATTTACCTTTTTACCATATTAATAAAAATTATTGATGTTACTATTCATAATGCCTAAAAATAAAAGAATAATATTTAAATAATTTGGACCTAATAACTAAAAATATGAAATCTATTTTTAAAAATTCAAAACATATAAGTTGTAGTAATTAATTTAAAATTAATCCTATTTTAGGAATGAAAATGAGTTTTAAAAGTTAAAACATTGCAAAAGGTTGAAATGTTTTTACATCAAAATTAAATGTAAAATTAATGAAAATAACATACATTATACTGAATAATAAAAATATATTATATTTATACTTTAAAACAATTCAATAATATAATTTAACCATAGAAGTTATTTTGATGAAAAAAAGTTGTTTTCAATTAAAATTTATTTTATTTTTACTATTCATCAAAACTTTAAAGTTATCAGAAAAATATTATAAATTCATCCAAAGTAAATTTTTTATATCTCAGTTACAAATAACATGTTTATGTTGTTAAATATAATATATAAAAGTGTCAAAAACTATATTTAAAACAGTTATGCTATCAAAAGGTGACAAAACTGCATTTTTTGAAATTTACTTCTTTTATCTGAAAAAATTGAATTTGTTCTTATATTGTATCTAGAAAACATATAAGATGAATTTTAAAAAATATATTGAATATATTAAACATATATTTTATTAATAAAATATATAAATAGTGATTTTATTATCCTATAAACTCACTTATTTTCATTTAAATAGTTTCTCAAAATAAAGTTAATACTATTCATACCCATCATTATAATGACTAGGTTATGAGGTAACTTAATAATATTGAGTTGTTCAGTTATACTCAGTCTTACGTGAAATGACTTCTTTCAAAATAACTTAAAATTGTGTGTAACATAAGCCATGCATAGTGTTGCGTATACCACAAGCCCAATTGGTGTTGTGTATTGTGAAAGCTTTTCTTGGTGTACTGTACAACACAAAACATCAAAGAAATTAAAAAAAAATCTATCTCCTAAAAATATCAGGGTATTACACTATACTCTCCTTAAAATTAATTTCTCCCTCGAAATACTTTGAGGTTATAAAATATTTAATACTTGAAAGTTTCTTTCATAGAAACCCACATCGTAAATAAGAATACTAAAACTTAATTTTAAAAAGGAAAGTTAGAAACATAACGATTACCCAAAGTAACTAATCTTTGGGTTTCCACATAGGAGTACATTGGTGAGAAGTGAAAACATTGATATATTATATAAATATAACAATCAAGTTCTGATGGATATTGATAGAGAACATGGTTAAGAAAAAGTTAAAAATCACAAATCCATAAATCTATGATGATCTAAGGGACTATATGATTCATCGAATAAGAAGGTACTAGGATAACATTTTTGGTTTTCAAGATCATTTCCCTAAAGTTAAAGAACATGAGAAGAAATACATACTTTATTTCAGTACAATCTCACCATTGGTCATGTTTTGAACAATTTCCACTTCATCTCATATTCAAAGAAATGAAGTTGCATTTTTCATTCCTAAAGTGTTAGTAGATTATGTGATCCAAAAATAGAATAATAGGTCATTCCATCTGTCTTTATCACAAAAAAAAGGTTAGCACAAGTAATCAAATATTCATAAGTCCACCTATGCTGAGATAACACTTTATTCTAAAAAACATCATCTGATACTTAGCTTAAACTTTCCATAAATTGATCACCTTAGAATCCTAATGAAAGATGAAAATCAAAAAATATAGAAAAAGGTTCACTAACTTGGCACAACATTTATCACCCATTTATCATAAGGTATCTCTTGTTGGTAACATTCCAAAAATGTGAACACATTCATCAGGTATTCTCTTGATTCATGTTAATAACCCCAATTATCATATATTCTTATTGAGAACATGTATGCTTCCTTATTCTGAAGTCCAAAAAGCTATAAACTTAATCCATGATAGCATAACCCACATGTCAATAAATCCTTGACCAGTTATAAGGTTACTAATATCATCCAAATTATTTATTCCTATCCAACATATCTCTATACAAATAATGTTATCTCAACATCATGTGCATATTAATGGTTATCCTTCCCTTAATTATGTCTTTTCCAAAAACATCACCTTATTAACTAAATCAATTTTTATGGTTATCAGTACCACTCAGAATATACTTTAAAATACACATGGAAAACAAAAGTGGACCACTACATAGATATTTTAATATTCCACAATACTATAAAATATATTCTATAACATTATTCTAAGACCCCATTACATAAACACTCAATCATTCTGCAACTTCGTTATTATAGTCAACAAAACCAATAGTTATTGCATGTGAATTTCCTTTTTCTTTGGCCTTAATAGGTTGTTCACTTTGATCATCATCGATAACCCTTAGATTAGGTCATTGGTTAGCATAATTACCCATTTCCTTGCACTTGTAACATTGATGTGTGGGAGGTGCATTCTGTGCAGGCTTTTCTCTATTCACATCATTAGCTACCTTTTCCCATTACTTAGACACTCAAAAAGCCAATGAACTTATTTTTCACACTCAAGACATTTCATATTCCCTTTAATACAATCTCCACTATGCTTCTTTCCACACGTTGATCATAAGTATACGCTCATCTTCTTTTCACCATTGTTTTTAGATTTTCCCTTGAACTCTATCTTCTGTTTATTGTCAAAACCATGAGATTGATATATAACACCAAATTCCATTTATACCTTGATAACACAATGAAAATTCTCTTTATAGATACTCAAGTATCTTATAGATAACTCCCTTTGAAGACTTAGTTTTGATCCACTAAAGAAACGATCAACTTTACATACAGGTTGGATGATAATGCCAAAAGCATACCTTGTAAGTCTTGTAAAATTTTCCTCATATGTACCAACTGATCCATCATCCTTTTGATTAATATCTAGGAACTACTTTTACATATATTTTTTAATAATATGAGTAAAGTACATATTGAAAAATAAGTTCTTGAACTCACCCCAATCCATGGATTCAATTTCACCTTACTTCCTTGTATTCTTGATTAGATTCCACCATTGGTCTGCTTTTCCTTCTAAATGATAAATATCCAAAATGAATTTTTCATGTTTCAAATAGTGAAGGATAGAAAATATCTTTTCAGTGGTACTGATCCATTGTTCAAAAATAAGTGGATCAGGGGACCCACTTAATGAAGGTGGACGTTGCCTCATAAAGGATTCAACAAAATGTTGTTCCCTTCTTTGCTCATTTGGAAGTCCATAATGATTCATAGCTTGTGTAAGTATAGAGATAATATTTTGTATTCCAGCTCCCATAAAATTTGGTTGTTCAGGAGTACAATCGTTGCATTTCCCATTGGATTGATCATTAACACGGTTCCTTTGGGTTCCATCCATTTTCTAAAACCCAAAAAGAATAGTGTGAGAGGAAAAAATCATACAAGGAAAACAACATATTCAATGGGAAGCACTTTGAATCTCTAACATATTAGGTTTAATCCTAGTTTAACAATGATCATTACCAAGTTTCAAGGATTGTAACCTATAGTTAGACTTATCTTTAGGGACATCCCTAGACATACCATAGAAATATCTCTAGGGATCTCACTAAATATTTTGCATCCTAGTTTCCAAAGCATGAATAAACCATTTCTCTGATACCAATTGTAAAGACCCTAATCTTGAAGTACATGGACATTACATTAATTTTGCAGAATACATAATACATGACACAAACAGACACCCAAATACCGTATTAGTTTAGTGTCTTTGGAAATTAGTAAATATAAACAACTGATTTATAAAACATCTACATTATATCCTTTGTTTTCCTTTATAACTCGAACCCCTTTTGACACATATTACTTAATACCCTTCTTTATATCCTGGGGAAAAGAAACATAAAAATGGGTGAGCTCAAATGCTCGGTAAGGGTAAACATGGAAAAAATCACACAAAATATAAACATAAGAATGTATTAACATAAATTTTTAAAATCATACCATGTATAAAAAATATCAAAATCTTGAGTCATGAAATAAATCTTGGTAGTTTATAAAGCATAAATCATAAAAGAACATGATCTATGAGAAAATAACGTTGGAATAAAACATGGAATTTTTTAAAACACATAAGCATAGAAAATCATTTCCATATTATCCAAGGCTCAATGTCAATACCATCATAGTGTAAAAAGTCCATTACTGAACCGACTTTACTTGTCGTTCCAGCTCTGTATTACTGAACCAGATTTACTCATTATTCCAGAAATGTATTACTAAATTAGATTTATTTGTCACTCTATTCTTGTCTATATTATGATATATAAATATTTACCCAATGCATTGGATGGAGATATAGGTCTCACCAATATCGTAGTGAAATCATTCTTATGTGTTCCACGATAACATAAATCATAGTATAACCCAAAAAATAAAATGGGTTTCTTAAACAAAATTCCATCATAATACATATACAAAAAAATGATTTCATAAATAGCATTCCATCATAAACACAATCAAACCATAGTAATAATAGGGATAGAAAAATAACCCTATTTAAGGAATGTCATCTTATATGAAAAATAATTTTGATAAAACACTTGAAATTAATTCTTGAGGAAAATATCATTTCATCATCAAAAACATTTTCTTTTCTAAAAATTATATGAAATTTTATTATAAATGAATTTATTTAAAAATAAGCATGAAATATTATAAAGGAATCTTCATGGAAATAAGGAGTTATGAAAATGTAAAAAACTATTCATGATGTATAAGTTAAATAAAAAACATTCTTCTCATACTTTTGTTGGAAAGTCAAAAAGTACCTCATAACGAAAATGAAAAAATATTCTCTTAATGTAATTTAAGAAAAAATCACAAATGGGTAAAATGGAATTTAAACAATTATAGAAGTATAGAAATAATATTTTGGAATAAATATTTAAGAAATATTGATGTGGATGTTAAATATACCCTAGTAAATACTTACGAATAAATAATATCATATAATAATGAGATTGAAAAATTATCCCTTACCAATTTATAATCTATCGAATTATATGCCTCATAAAATAAATAAAATTATATGCATATAATAACCTTCATAATAATAATCATAAAAACATTCATGGGAATCATAAACACAACTCAAAAGAAATAGGTAGTGTATAAGGCATATGTCCCAAAGAGACAAAAGTGAGACAAAATAATACCTTAACTTAGGTCTGTCATCCTTAATATGTATTTTAACCTCCTATATAATGATTTAAATAGTTTTATTGACTTATTTCATAATCATATTCATCATATATGATCATATTATCATCCATTTGTTTGTAACATTATTACTCGTCCATCGGGTATTAACTTTATTTTATTATGCATGTTTTGTGGGATAAGTTTCTCTTATTAGGTTATAGTTATATCATTTACAAAATGATATTAGTATAATATATATCATATTTATTCATTAAATTTATTTATATAACCATTCTTTAATTACGATCATGTAGAATGAATCGCATCGCATCGTTTAGACGGTAGGTCGTACGTACGCATGACCGACGATATCATTCTCGTAATTGTGAAATGGTATGGAAGTGGATGGTATATATTTTAATAAAGAATCAATATCATGTTATAATAATCATATATAGATATTTTTTCCAAAATTATATCCATCCAAGTAAGATGGTGGTGAAAAACATATTACACCACGGCGTGGAGATGGTAAGTCGTACGTACGCACACGTGGTGATTTTATTTTTCAGTGGATAGATAGAAGGTGGAATATGGTTGTTACATGACCATAATAACATATAATCATATAATATATACTAGAGTTATTAATTTATAATGGAAACAACTCATTATGATTAAGTAGAAGAAGAAATAATTTGAAAGAATCGGTATAAGAGATTACCTCTTCTTCGATGTGCTCCCTCTAAATCTCCTCTTAAAGGAATTAGAGTTTGACTTTTGAGAAGATAAAAACATCTAAAATATAACTAGGGAAGATTATAATGGAAATAGAAAGGTTATGGCTGATCTTTAAGGCTCAATTTGAAGTGAAAAGATAAGAGAGGAGGTGCCCTTTTATAATTGAGGTGAGGGGCACTTTTGGAATCTCCAAAAATATTAATTTATAATAAAATAATACCATGTCCAAAAACTTCCAAAATGACCTAATTTCAAATATTAGATGAGATGAGGTTGTAATACCATCAACTAATAAATTTTAGAAAAGTTTTTCTACCCATTTAAACCTAATCATTTTAATTTATCACTTTGTTATTCGATTTCATTTTAACTAGGGTAACAAATATTTCAATATTAAAAGGATTCAACATTTACTTATTTTATTTCAATTAAATAATAAATAATTAATTGAGAACATTTTAGACAATATAATATTTATTATATATTTAAAAAACATATTTTTAAATAATTTAATAAAACATTATTTTGATAAAACAACAATAGTATCATTTTTGATAATATTCAATTCTTGGATTTTTAAAAATATAAAGATAAGATTTAATTCTAGGAAAAAAAATATTATATCCCTATGGGGTCAAGGTAATCTGGAAAATTTATTATATATACTGATTATTCCAAATTATATTTATTTTAATATTTTTAATAATATTAATTTGTAATTTCCATTAATAAAATAATTTCAACATCAGTTTTGTGTAATTATTTAATACACTTATCTATTGAATAAAAATTTAAAATAAAATACTCTGATAAAGATAAATATACTATATTTCATAATAATATTTTTAGTCAAATTTATCTTCTGTAAAATTCAACATTTAAAGTGTTATACATATTAAATTATGAATGTGACAACTTAAACATCACTTTAAATAAAATAATATAAGTGTAAAAATCAATTATATAAGACTAAAAATGGTCAGTAAATTGACCCTTTTATGGTTATGGTAGAGACATACTTGAAAAATAATATTTGGTCAAATTTTTGGGTATTTTTATGGTTATTATCATTTTAATAAAAACATTATTGATTTCTAATCAATTAATTAATTTTTACATCATCAAAGTATAAGTCTTTAAGGTAATTATTTATTTCCTAAATATTACAAATAAATTACCATCATAAAGAAAAAAAAATTATCTTTGAAATTATTATTCATAATTGAATTTATCTTTTGTATAACCTTATATTAAAAATGATTTAGTTATTAAAATTTGAGTAAGTCAAATTTAACTTTTCTTTAAATAAAATATATTAAATGCCCTTATCTCATCCAAGTGGCTATAAAGGGTATAATTTCAACCCAAGGATGGTTTAGGTTAACAATCACTCATCAAATCACATTAAGACAACTGTTAGGGTAATTTTATAAAATTATATTTACCCTTAGTTACCTGATTTATCTTTTTACCGTATTAATATAAATTACTGAAGTTATTATTCATAATTTCTAAAAATAAAAGAATTATTTTTACATAATTTGGACCTACTAATTCAAAATATGGAATATATTATTAAAAATTCAAAACACAGAAGTTTCAATAATTAATTTAAAATTAATCTGGTTGCCTGAATGAAAAATGGGTTTTAAAAGTTAAATCATTACAAAAAAATGAAATGTTTCTACATAAAAATTCTATGTAAAATTAATGTCAATAGCATAAATTATATTGGATAATATAAATATATTACATTTATACTTTAAAAAAATTCAATAATATAATTTTACCATATAAGTTATTTCGATGAAAAAAGTTGTTTTCAATTAAAAATTAGTGTATTTTTTCAATTAATCAAAACTTGAAAGTTATCATAAAAATATCAAAAATTCATACAAAGTAAATTTTTATATACCACATCCAAAGAGCATTATTATTTTGTTAAATATAATATATAAAGTTTCAAAAACTATATTTATAATGGGTGTGCCATCCAAAGGCAGCAAAACTGTGTTTTTTGAAAATTACTTCTTTTATCTTAAAAAATTGAATTTGTTCTTATATTATGTCTAGAAAACACATAAGATGAATTTTAAAAATTATATTAAATATATTAAACATATATTGCATTAATAAAATCCATAAAGAGTGATTTTATTATTTTATAAACTCACTTATTTTCATTTAAATAGTTTTTCAGAAGAAAGTTAATATTTTTCATACCCACCATTATAATGACTAGGTTATGAGGTAACATAATGTTACTGAGTTGGTCTCTTATTCTTAGTCTTGTGTGAAATAATTTCTATAAAAAGAACTTAAAATTGTGTGTATCAAAATCCAAGCATAGCTTTGCATATACCACAAGCTAAGTTGGTCTTGCGTATTGTGAAAGCTTATCTTGATGTAGTGTACAACAAAAAACATCAAAGAATTTTAAAAAAAACTATCTCATAAAAATCTTGGGGTGTTACTAGGAGAGAACCATATCACAACTCAGGGCTAATGCATGATCTAAGAGATCACATGGGTCTCCTCCTCAAACTATAGACCTGAATAAAAACTACCTCAAACATCACGGCCAATGACCAATCGAATGTGGGTCGATCCAACCTCAAACCCACCATCCAACCAAAAGAACTTGTAGTGTCGATCCACTCTTGGCCAACAAAGCACATGGCATCTCTCAGCACCTTGGATCCCAGCATCCAACAAAAAGCCACCATAGTTTCTCAATGATCCACCATAGGGTTAAACCAAACTTGAGGCTCTCATGGTCCTCGAGGCCATAACATAATGGAAAGTCCAACTAGGGACTCCCCTACTACACCCAAGCTCTCAGGCCATGCCCCAAAAACATCCTTAGTCAGCCCTCATGCCATAGTAAGAGCAGGACACCCTACGAGGGGTACCTCTAGCTTATCTAAAATCATGAGACACGCCCAGTGTGGAAACTTCCAAAATGTCCCTCAGTGCCCTCCAACTGATCCTCGATCAACAATGCAACCAAAAGGGCATCCAAATTCACTAGCCTTGCCAACAGGGGAATTCTCAATGGTCCTTGTGACCACCTCAAATCACGCCCCTTCACAAGGGATCCTTAGCACAATGAACCCTTGGGGAAATCCCATGCAACAAAAACCTCAACTAGCCTTCGAAGAAAAAAACTCATCCATGGGTACCAACTCACCCACTATGTAAGTACTACGGGAAAAAGGGCTTTTTGAGACGGGCCTTTTGCGACGGGAATAAATCTCGTCGCAAAAGGTTCATCCAAGAGGTTATTTGCGATGGGGGTAACGACCCGTCACAAATAACCAACTATTTGCAATGGGATTTCGTCTCCCGTCGCAAATAGTTTGGCGCGGATAGCGCGCCAAACCGCGCGAAGGTTATTTGCGACGGGCCCCGTCGCAAATAACTGACAGCGGTTTATAGCTTTTTGCGATAGGATGTCGTCCTGTCGCAAAAGGTGTGTCGGTAGGGACTATTTACAAATAACTTTTTAACCGCTGACAGTAATTAATACGGGCGTAGGTATTTGTGACGGGTCCCGTCGCAAAAGATACTATTTGCGACGGGTATCTCGTCGCAAATACTTCTGTCGCAAATAATCTAACCTATATATACCCTCGTCCATTTTTCCTCTCATTTCTCTCAAATTTTAGATCATGTTTCACTCTAAACTCAGATTTTAGAGAGAGAATTTTTCTAAGTTAATTTTTTTGTTCACGAAAAAGTTGTGAAGTCGTCTGCATCAATAGAAAATCAGTCTTAAAGGTATTTATGTTTTTTAATGTATTATTTATTTCATTTTTTTTGTTAATTATTTTTATTGTCAATTAGTTGTAATTAAATTAAATTTAATTTTTTTTGTCATTAGTATTTTTTGTACTAATAAATTGAAATTTTTAGTATTAATTTTTAATAATTAGTAGTAATTATTAATTATTAACGATAATTAGTAATGTTTATAATTAATTTTTAGTAATTAATAATAATTGGAAATAAATATCAATAAATAGTAATAAATAGGAATAATTAGTAATGATTAGGAATAATTAGGAATAATTAGGAATAATTAATAATAATTATGAATAATTAGTAATAATTATGAATAATTAGTAATAATTAGCAATAATTAGGAATAAATATTAATAATTAGTAATAATTAGGAATAATTAGGAATAATTAGCAATAATTAGGAATAATTAACAATAATTAGTAATAAATAGCAATAAATAGAAATAATTAATAATAATTAGTAATAAATTGTAATAATTAGTAAAAAATACAAATAATTACTAATAATTACTAATAAATACAAATAATTAGCAATAAATAATAGTAATTAGGAATAATTAGCAATAATTAGAAATAATTAGCAATAATTAGAAATAATTAGCAATAATTAGTACTAATTAGCAATAATTATAAATAAATAGAAATAATTAGCAATAATTAGAAATAATTAGTAATAATTAGCAATAATTAGTAATAATTAGCAATAATTAGTAATAATTAGCAATAATTTGGAATAATTAGCAATAATTAGCAATAAATAGCAATAATTAGTAATAAATATCAATAAATAGTAAAAAATGAATAATTAGTAATAAATAGGAATAATTAGTAATAATTATGAATAGTTAATAATAATTAGGAATAATTAATAATAATTAGTAATAAATTGTAATAGTTAGTAATAAATTGTAATGATTAGTAATAAATTGTAATAATTAGTAATAAATACTAATAATTACTAATAATTACTAATAAATACTAATAATTAGCAATAATTAGCAATAATTAAGAATAATTAGAAATAATTAGCAATAGATAGAAATAAATAGAAATAATTAGCAATAATTAGGAATAATTAGGAATAATTAGTAATAATTAGCAATAATTAGTAATAATTAGTAATAAATTGTAATAATTAGTAATAAATAGAAATAAATATTAATAAATAGGAATAATTAGTAATAATTAGGAATAATTAGGAATAATTAGGAATAAATACTTATAATTAGTAATATATACTAATAATTAGTAATAATTAGGAATAATTAGGAATAATTAGGAATAATTACGAATAATTAGCCATAATTAGTAATAATTAGCAATAATTAGTAATAATTAGCAATAATTAGTAATAATTAATAATAATTAGTAATAAATTGTAATAATTAGTAATAAATTGTAATAATTAGTAATAAATTGTAATGGTTAGTAATAAATACTAATAATTAGTAATAACTACTAATAAATACTAATAATTAGAAATAAATTCTAATAATTAGCAATAATTAGGAATAATTAGCAATAATTAGAAATAATTAGCAATAATTATAAATAAATAGTAATAATTAGCAATAATTAGTAATAATTATCAATAATTATCAATAATTAGCAATAATTAGCAATAATTAGAAATAATTAGCAATAATTAACAATAATTAGGAATAATTAGGAATAATTAGAAATAATTAGAAATAATTTGGAATAATTAGCAATATTTAGCAATAATTAGGAATAATTAGCAATAAATAGTAATAATTAGTAATAATTAGTAATAAATAGTACTAATTAGTTAGGAATAGTTAGAAAGAAATTTTAATAAATTTTATTAAATTCCAAGAACCTGGCACAATTTCCAGTGGATTGACGACACTCCTTTTGCTCGATGACTTTTCTCCTTTCAACTCTCACCGACTCAAAACAATATGAAAAATTTGCTGCTACATAGGCATATTCAATCTCGTATACACGAGATTGGATATGCATTCGTAGGATCATATTTTTTATAATGTTTTTAGGCGGTGACAGTTGGAAGAAGACGATCCATCGATAAAAAGGGGGCTCTTTTGTCCGACACCTCATTTACTTGCATCTTTCTCACACTGAAATCACAATGAAGAATCTGGTGAGAGTTACGTATATTCATTCTCGTGCATACGAGAACGAATATGCGTACCTCTGACCAGATTCTTCATTGTGATTTGAGTGTGAGAAAGATGAAAGTAAATGAGCCGTCGGACAAAAGAGGAGCTGTCAATCCACTGGAAATTGTGTTGTCTTTAATTAATGGTAATTATTAAGAGGTAGTAGTAATTATTTATCTTCTTTTTTCAGATAGTATTTTTATAATTTCAAATTATTCAAAAAAAGTGATGATTTTATATTTTGTAGAAAAATATGGAACAAGGATGTTGACATCAGTCATTATTAGATGATCGCGCTTGGATAAATCAGTATAGAAATCCAAATGGTTCTGGTTTAAATCCTGTATATATTGAGGGTGTTGAAGCTTTCTTAGCATTTGCATCATCAAAACCAGAATATGTTTCAGAAGACACAATTAGGTGTCCTTGTAAAAAATGTGCTCTGAGAATGTTTGACACATTTGACAAGGTTGGGGGACATCTCTTGCGGTTTGGTTTTCAACCAGATTATGTTTTTTTGTATCAACATGGTGAACGCAGTTCCAGAGAAGATACTAATAACTTGATTCCGGATCCATCAAAGTTCCAAAATTCAGTACATGATGTTGTAGGTCCATCTGTTCAACAAACTGAAACTCACGATGATATTGATTTAACTCCTGAGTTGGCACTATCCGAATTTTATGAGTTGTTGAGGTCTGTTGAGGATGCATTATATCCTGGTTGTAAGATAAGAAAATTAGAAGTGGTTGCAAAATTTATGGCTATTAAATTAGATAATGCAATGTCAAACAACTGTTTTGATCAGATATTTTCTTTGGTTAAAACACTATTACCTGAAGGAAATGTGTTGCCTACAAATTACTATGAGGGAAAGAGGTTGGTTCGTAATCTAGGCCTTAGTTATCAGAAGATTCATCCATGTGAAAATGATTTCATATTATATTCTGGTGAAAATGATTTGTTGGATAGTTGTCCAACATGTGGACAATTGAGGTATAAAGAAGCTCAACCAGGGAATTCTGGATCGATTCCTGTAAAACAGTTGAGATATTTCCCCCTTACACCCAGGATGCAACGTTTATTTATGTCTCATAACACAGCGTCAATGATGTCATGGCACAAAACCAATATTTCAATCGGTAAAAGCTTTAATCATCCATCTGATGGTGATTCATGGAAACATTTTGATCATCTGCATCCATATTTTTCTTTAGAAGCTCGAAACGTGTGATTGGGTCTTTCTACTAATGGTTTTTGTCCATTTGGTTCTCATGGTAGTCAGTATTCTTGTTGTCCTATCTTTATAACACCGTACAATATACCTCCATGGATGTTGATGAAGGAGCCCTATATCTTTTTGACCTTATTAATCTCATGACATCTGAAAAAGAATATTGATGTTTATTTGAAACCATTGATTGATGAGTTAAATGCATTATGGAGTAATGGTGTTAGTATATATGATGTTGCTACGAAACAAAATTTCACATTAAAAGCTGCATTGATGTAGACAATTAGTGACTTTCCAGCATATGGCATGTTATCTTGCTAGAGTACACATGATCTGAAATCATGTCCTTACTGTATGAAAGACAACAAAGCTTTTATGCCCGTCAATGGAAAAAAAACCTTGTTATTTTGACTATCATCACAGATTTCTTCCAACCAATCATCTTTTTTGAAGGAACAAATCTCATTTCAGAAAAGGCACAATTGAAAGGGATGAACATCCAAAAATGATCTCAGGTAAAGAGTTAAAATTAGTTGTATTTTCATTACCTCCCATCACAATTGGGCCAACAGTAAACCAACATAAAATTCATGGCTTTAAGAAAGAACATAATTGGATAAAATGAAGCATTTTTTGGGATCTCCCATATTGGTCTGATTTGTTGGTCCGCCACATGTTGCATGTCATGCACATTGAGAAAAACTATTTTGATAATTTATTTCATACAGTTTTGGATACACCAGGTAAGACCAAAGATACTGTAAAAGCACGATTAGATCTTGCCCAAATTTGCAGGCGACCAGAACTTGAACTATTTGAAAATTTCAGATCACAGAGGTTAATGAAGCCAAAAGCATCTTATACACTGTCCAAAGAGAGTCGTTTATTATTTTGTCAGTGGATTTCAGATTTGAGACTTCCAAATGGCTATGCTTCCAATTTGGGTAGATGTGTTAAGAATGGTCATATTACCGGATTAAAAATTCATGATTTTCATGTTATAATGAAAAGACTTATGCCGATTGGATTCAAAGGTTTGTTGAATTCTATGATTTGGGATTCGATAATAGACATATCATATTTTTTTTGAGACATTTTTACAGTGACAACTGACTAAGATGCGCTAAGAAATTTGGAAGAAGATGTTGCTGTAATTATATGTAAAATGGAAAAACTCTTTCCACCTGCTTTCTTTGACTCAATGGAACATCTGATATTACATTTTCCACATGAAGCTAAATGTGGAGGTCCAGTATAGTTTCGATGGATGTACCCATTCAAGGGATGCATACAGAAATTGAAGAAAAAAGTACGTAACAAAGCATCAGTTGAAGGCTCAATTGCTGAAGCTTATTTACAAGAGGAAATTTCTTTTTTCTACTCTCACTATTTTGAATCTGAATATCCCTCAAAACAAAACCTCATGGGATGGAATGAGGAAAATGTTAATGTTGAAATGGAAAATCATTTATCAGTTTTTAATCAGCCAAATCTTGGCTTCATTAGAGTTCAAGAATGATGGCTTTCAGACGATGAACATCACAGAGCTCATACATATGTTTTGCTCAATAGTGAAGAAATGATAGCATTTGTATTATGAGTGCTTCTATCACTTATTCTATAATTTCTGTTACAATATGTAAACTTATTTTATTTTTAGGTTATATGATAATCATATTAAGAAACAAGTTCCACAAATTACAGCAGCTTCTCTTGAAGAACACAGACAAAAAAAATTTCTCAATAGTTTCAAAAGCTAGTAATATAAATTATTAATGGTTTAATATCAATTCAGTTTACTGTTTATTATATTGATAATTGTTTTACAAATTTTTAGGTGTCTCAACATGCTGATAAAATTGATAAGTGACTTTGTATATTGAGTAACCCACCATCCAAAATGGTTAAATCTTATAATGCATATGTGGTGAATGGTTTTCGATTTCATACACGTGCATATGGGGAATCAAAAAAAATAATGAAAAGTGGAGTTTGTTTGAGAGGATCGCATTATAGAGAAATTGAAGTTGACTTTTACAGCATTCTGGATGAAATTATTGAGATATGTTATCTTGGAAAAAATTAAATAATGACTTTTAAATGTTGGTGGCTGGATACTGAGAGAGTATTGCGTGTTCATCTGACTCATGGAATCGTAGATATTAAATATAAAAGTCTTCTTGTAGTAAATGAACCATTTTTACTAGATCAACAGGCACATAAAATTTATTACGCAAAGTACTGTGCTACTTCAAGAGATGTGGGTGATTGGTGGAGCATAATAAAAATGAAATCTTAGGAAAATAAATTTACTCAAACTGAATGTGGTTCCGCTGAAGTGGAAAAAAATAAAATTTTTCAAGAGACTACTCAAAATCCATTTTTTTCACAAAGAAACGTGAATATCGATGAGAACACCCCACAATTAAGGGTCCATGGTGATGAAGATGTTAATGATGTTACAAAATGAAATTGAAATGACAAGGGATGATAAAAGTGAAACTCATATGGATATTGATGATGCCGAGGAGGAATATGAAGAAATTGACATCGTTAGATGTGAAGATGATGATGAAGGTGAACATTGGCATAGTTAAATGTTGGTTATTCTCATAACTAATATATATATATATATAATATTTATTTTCAACTATCTGCTAACAACAATCATTTTGTGTTTCAGATGGACTCTGATCTATTGCATGAGTTAGAGGAGGCTGAGCTACCTTTGGATGAGGGGGATGTGGGATCATATTACCCTTATCCTATTGGTGGTTCAGGAAGTACGCGGAGGGGGTGCTGTCTTTCACGAATGATGATTCATGACCCTATCCCCGAGTGACGTCCACGTCTTGGCTTCGATCCATGCACACAGAGGTATGGTAACCTATATATTTTAGTTAGATTTCATTAATTTATTTATATATATACTAATTGTTTGATTATTTATTCTTTTTTCAGAGTTTTAAGCATGTAGCTATTGGACAGGGAAGCGCTATCTTGCACAATTATTTTTCTCATCCATGGACCACATGGGAACAGATTCCCATTGATGTGCAGCTCGACATGTACAATCATTGGCTGGTATGTAAATAAATAATATTTATTTTGAAATTTATTTTATTAATAACTTGATATTATAAATCATTTGTAAGGTTTATGGTATCCCATTGATGATAGCATGTGTGACGATATCTATGCAGCATGGGAGATGGCTATGAGTGAGCGTTTGCGTCAGTTTTTTCATAATTTGAGAAAGACGGCCATTAAGAAAGCAGGAACGACAGTATTTGATGAGTCGTGTAGAGACCACCGACCAGAGTACATTTCATCTCAGGTTTGGGATGGATTATGTGCACACTGGTTGGGTGGTGGATTTCAGAGGAGGTCTTCATTGGGTTGGAAAAACTGGGGGGAGACGGGAGGTGACGCATCGAGCTGGTAGTCATACATTCAGTACGCATAGAGAGCATCTAGTAAGTATTTTTTTTAAATATTTTATATAACTTCAAATATAAATAGTTTATTATATATTCATATAGGTAGTCAAGCATCCTGATATTACAAAGTACAATGTTTATTGGAGGATGTACAATGATCCAGCCACCGGAGAGATTAGAGGTGATCGCCAGCGTCAGATTGTGGTTAGTCTTATTTTTTTCAGTTTAACAATTAACTACATATAATATTTTTACAATTTTAATTTCAAATTGGAATTGAAGGAGTCATATGAGGCTGTGACTTCTCAGACACAGGCTGAGAGTCAGGACGAGGTGACTGATCAGACCAGTGACCACCATTTCAATGAGCCAGCATGGATGCAGGTGACTTAGTATGGCTTTGAGAAGGGTCGAGTAGTTGGTATCGGCTCTCATGTGAATCCTAGTACTTATTATGGTACTGCTATGATGTCGGCGTTTATCTCGAGAGGAGCTCATGGAGAGGCTTCATCTTCTGGATCACAGTATCAAGAGAAGTTCTGAGCTCAGAATGACCTTATAGAGAGTTTGCAAAAGCAACAAGAAGAGATGCGTCAACAGCAGCACGAGGAGGAGATGTGTTGATGGCAGCAGCAGCAGTAGCAACACGATGAGGAGATGCGTCGATGGCAGCAGCAACATCACGAGCAGATGGAGTACATGCGTCGTATGACTCGTAGTTTAGGGATGGAGTTTCCTCCACCAACTCCTTCAGCTCTTCCACCTCCTCCAGAAGACGACCCCCCCAGTGATTTTTTTTATGTCAAAGACATTTGAATTTAAATTTTTTGTAATATGAACTATTTACAATTTCTGTCTTTTATATCGGTGCGATTATTACATAATTTAATTTTTAAAATTTTATGATTCGTTTTTGTGAATATTGAGAATTTTAACATTTTTTATTTTTTTATTATTTTAATAAAATTAATATTATTGTTTCATTAATCATAATTTTATTAAATATATTTTTTCAGTATTATATTTTTTAATATTTGTTTATTTTACTAATAATAATAATAATAATAATAATAATAATAATATTTTATGATTTTTTTATATATTTTTGTGAATATTGAGAATTTTAATATTTTTTATTTTTTTATTATTTTAATAATATTAAAATTAATTTTTCAATAATCATAATAATATTTTATGATTTTTTTTATATTTTTTTGTGAATATTGATAATTTTAATATTTTTTATTATTTTTATTATTTTAATAATATTAAAATTAATTTTTCAATAATCATAATAATATTTTATGATTTTTTTTATATTTTTTTGTGAATATTGAGAATTTTAATTTTTTTTATTTTTCTTTATTATTTTAATAATATTAAAATTAATTTTTCAATAATCATAATTTTATTAAATTTATTTTTTTTGAAACTTATTTATTATTTGTGACAGGATCTGTTGCGACGGGATCCCGTTGCAAATAGTCTAAAAAAATATTTTTAAAAAGCATTTGCGACGGGATTACAGGACCGTCGCAAAAGAGCTTATATATATATAAAGTATATAATCGGAGACTTATTTGTGACGGTGAAGTTTCTCGTCGCAAAAAAACTTATTTGTGATGGGCCCGTCGCATATAATATTTTTTACGACGGTGTTTTCTGCAATGGGCTATTTGCGACGGGGCCTCGTCGCAAAAGCATATTTGCGACAGGATCCCATCGCAAATACCTTGAATTCTAATAGTGAAGCCCAAGCATCACCATGCCACACAATCACTCTTAATAGTCGATAATGGAAGCCATTGATCACTTGACCAAAAACCATACCACTAAGGTATTCGTGAGAGTCCCTTAGACACATCTCAATAGCTCAGTGGCACCTGGTTGTAATCACCATCTAAAGACTTCAACCCAGCCCAAAGGTTTCACTAGCTGTTGTCCCCAAACCAAAGAGATAAACCCCAACAGCTCTAACCTCGAACAACCAGTCACATCATGTATGGAAAAACAATTATTTCATCAGAGATACTACTTGATCCCACCTTCCATGATTCATCTGAAAGAACCTCAAACAACACTAACCGAAATCCACAAGAAAAAATAACCAACAAGCTCACTACCCTCCCCCAAGCCTCACAACTCACACTCAACCCACTAGAAGCTTCCGAAACCAAACCTCATGGAAACCCTCCTACTAAACTCTTATAGTCCAAAAAATCATCCAAACCCCATATAAATGGAAAATGATTCCACCATTATGATGTATGCAAAAAAAATCTCAAAATGGACTACTCAGAAGTCTAATTCTGACACCGGGGTGAAAAACAGGAAAAACAAACCAAGGCAGGAAAAGTACACTTTGTGTACTTAAGGGTACATGGCGTGTAACCCTAGAGATCCTCCATGGTCTTGCACCTTTGGCCACTCGGCATGTACTTTTCAAAGTACAAGGCGTGTAATCCATGTACATGGTATGTACACCTATATGGGTACCAGCCTGTGTACCTCATCCCCCACTCAACATGTAAAAAGATCGAGCACGCGATGTGTACCACATTTACATGATGTGTAACCCCACATGGTGTACTAGACCGTGTACTAGTCCATGTACTCTTCCTGTACTTGTACGCCTACATGATGTTCACCCCACATGGGCATTGGTCATGTACTTCTACACAGCCAAGTACCCTCGCATGGGGTGTCTGGTTGAGCACTCGGCCACACCTCGGATGGCCACTACATGGTTTGTACCCTTGATACATGGTGTGTAGTCCAAAAAACATCATCTTCCTCAAACAATAATAATACAAGTAATGTGTTCAAATAACTAATTTTCATGCACATGACTTTCCTAGAATGAGAAGCCCCCGAAACGGCCCAAAATGCATGATTTCCCTGTAAAAACCACAGATCGACCCCCTAGGGTCTTTAACAACCCAATAAAGCCCTTGAAACTTAAAAACAACTATGGTATGGGTATCTATGGTGAAAAATGTAAAATTATCTTACCCTCGGGTAGAAACAACTGAGGTTTCGGTCTTATCTTTGATTTGTAGCTATCACACAGCGATCAAGCATAAGCTAAGAACCACGATGGTGCAACCTCCTCTCCATATCCCTCTCTTATCTCCATATCCCTCTCTTGATCGTGCTACACCCACAATGGGTGGAGTACACTTAGGTGACAATCCAAATGAGTAAGGGAAAAAAGAAAAGGATAAGAAAGAAAAAGGAAAAAAAGAAAATAAAAGAAAAGAAAAAAGGCATGGGCTCGACCCCAGCACTCGATGCAAGGTTATGTATTGCCTAGGAAAAATTCCCCATTCTATACTCAATGGTGGAGTTGGAATCTCAATGTGATTCTCTATTTAAAATATACAACTAAAAAACATGCTTGAATAAATTAATATTTAATTTATTAAATATTAATTATTCTATGAAAATTTGAACATCTCATATTTCCATCGAAATACTCTTGAAATTGGGTTCCCTAGACTCAACTTGTGATGTACTCTGATTGACACTACATGTATAAAGTTTGATGTATATGCATGTTCTTATCTTGTCATAATAGTGTTGATACTTCTACATCCACCATATTTATGGAAATGTTCTTATATTATATGTTGTATTAAAGGGTTGTAGCAGATCCCAAGCTATAATAAGAACTTAGAGATACTATGAAAGTAATCTTAAAGTAATGTCCTATGGTCTAGAAACATTATACTGACAGGACATAGATGATTTGTGACAATCAGGTGGTGGGGACTCATAAACACAGAGACTTCTTCTCGTGAAGTTCTTACTTGGTGATCTCTTGTAGTTGAGACAAAGAGGACAAACCTGCCAATAGGAACACCACATGTTTCGAATGTCATTGGTTGGTCCTATCAACAGACATGTGTATTGGGATCCTCACTTGAGATCATTATTAATGTGTTCCATTTTATATTTTTAATGTCTTGGAATTTCTGTATAATTTTTTTTATTATATGGAATTATTTCGAGACTGCAAAATCTGAAGGCATGTGATTCCAAGGCCAAGAGTTCCCAGAATGATCCGTCGAAGTTTTGTTAAGATTTAATTAGCTTCTACAGGCAGTTTTTTGGAAAAAGTAGAATAAATCTTAAATGGGTGCCCGTATCAGAAATATGAGGGCACTGTTGCGTTCAGGATGGCGGTTTTACCCTAGGCGTGACTTAAGTTTAGTCAGCTCAGGCCTCCTGTGAGAAAACCTGAAAATTGCATAACCGTAAATAAAATAATTAAATAATGTTATTTTATTTTTCAAATGCTTTTAACTCACGAACAGTGACTCAGATTAAAAATATGAGACCACCATTGAGCTCGTGAGGGTATGATTTCTTTAGTAAAATACTAACATTAGTCGATGCGGGCCACCAGTGAAAGTTAGTTTTTGACCATAAATAAAATAATTAAGTGACAATTATTTTATTGTAAAATCCATAACTTTTAAATGGTAACTCAGATTGAAAATCTGAGAGTACCATTGAGTTCTTTGAGGCGTGTTCTCAGTACCATTGAGTTCTTTGAGGCGTGTTCTCCTAAGGCAGAGCCTAACCTCGATCGGCGCGGGTCGAGGGTGGACGTTATTAATTTATTGAACTTTTTTTAAGGTACGTTCAGTAAATGCGTGAGGGGAATTTTCTAACTTTTGAACCGTTGCTCAGATTAAAAATCCGAGGGCACTGTTGAATCCGCAACATCGGGATTCTCTTAAGGGAGGCTTTACTTTGACCTCAGTAGGTCTAGAGAAAAATTTGAGTTTTGTGACTTTTTAAAAGAATTGAAATAAAATAATTTTATTATTTTATTTTCTTTCATATCCTCCTTTGGACAAGAGGTGTGTGGGGCCAGTGATGTTTCAATCCAATAAATGGATTGACCTGCCAACCCTAAGTAATGACATCATTGACGAATTAGGAAGGTTCCTAATTTATGATCCTCCATTAATTTCCCATGTCGTTACTTACCCTCCCTCTCTCCTATATATATGGAGCTTGGGGGGAGGTACCAGCATAGTTTCGCCAAGAAACGAAGTGCTGAAGGAGCGTCGCGATTCCAAACCCTTAGAAGACGGAGCAGATCCTAGCAGGAGGTGACAGGTGACACTGAACCACAAACCAAAGGACGATGTGCGAGCGACGTCATTGGGAACCTGATGTGGGAATGAAGAACACGACCCACCTTTAAGCGCGGACATTCTCTAATAGATTTTTGAGGTAGGGGGTTTATTCGTTTATACATTTTAAATGATTTCCTCTTCCCTGTTCTTGAATAATACAAAGAACGCGGACCAACCGACTAACGGTTTGATCCGTGATTCATTAGTTTTTATGGGAGGTTGTTGTGGGGTATCTTTATAGGGTAATGTTTTTTGTTAATTAAATTTATTATTAAACCCTTAATCCCCCTCATGTTTACGAGCTAACATGGAGGGCACGGGCCTAACGAACACGGCCTGAACCCTCCAATATCTTGCTATCCTTGTGCCTCTATGGAAGACCGCCAGCGCGGTGACACCGACCGGCTACATTGGGAATAACGTGTCGAAGCACGCCGCAAGAGGAGGCCGCGACATAAAGTCACGGTGTTCATCAGAGTGACCGGCACCGGCTGGCCGCGGAAGAGGTGTGGCATTCCGTTGCGCACTTCCGGTGAGCAGAGGGCTATGGCTCGTCATCCGCGGCGGACAGAGGAGGAGGTCGGCGCTTCAGCCGACCGTGGAAGGAGGGTCGGCGCGACCAATGCATCGTTGGCGAGCAGGAGGCGGTGTGACTAGCACACTGTCAGCAGATAAGAAGTCGCGGACAAATTCACAGCGGAGGTCGAACCCACGCCTCCAGCGGGTTCTGTAGTGACCGGGTGGTGCCCATGTGGCGTCGCCACTTCAAAGGGCGAACGACCTTTGACCGTTCAGGATTTCGGGGGAGTGGCTTCCCTGAGCCGCCAGGCGGAAGTCCCATGATCCATGCCCTACACGGTCGGGTTGCCCCCCTGCGGGCCGCCTCCAGCAGGTCGGGCCATTCCCCATTGCGGTTCGCGTCACGCCCCACCGCGGGTCGACCCGCCCCATTGCGGGTCGGGCTGCCCCTTTGCGGACAAGGCTTCCCTTGCAGGCCACCTCTTTTGCAGGTCGGGCTGGACCTCAGCCCAGCAGGCTGGACCTCGGCCCAGCGGGCTGAGTCCGCCACGCCCCAGCCCAGACTGGGTCGGACCGGACCCAAGCCCCACCGGGCCTAGAAACACTTAAAGGGCCTTATCTTGAGAACCAGACGTCCATTTGAAAAACTGTCTGTGGCGTTGGGATCCTTGGAGCGAGACGATATTTTTGACATACTCCATGAGAGTTTTGGAAAAACTTGGAGTACATCTGGATTGGACGCACCTGAATCCAATCGGGCCCTCAGCACTGAAATGTCAATAATGCACAGACCGAGCGTCTGATTGACACATCGTCTATTGCATTGGAACCCTTATGATGTTCCGAATCATTAGGTTACTCATTTGTGAGACTTTGTGACAGTTGAAATATGACCAATGGATTGAGCAGCAGTTCTCCCAATCATGCTACGTACGGAACCCTGTGACTGACTGAGACTTGACGACTGCTGATTTTTCAAATCTATGTGACTCTATGACCTAGTGGGGAGCGCCTCTGTGTGATGCGGCAGACCCACGGTACTCGACAGGAGGAGTACCTCAATAGGCCACAGTGGGGAGCGCCTCTGTGTGATGTGGCAGACCCACAGTGCTTGACAGGAGGAGTACCTCATCAGTCCAGGGTTAGTGGAGAGCGCCTCTGTGTGACACGGCAGAACCACTATACTCGATAGAGGAGGAGTTCTACAGCAGCCGAGGTGTTCGACATTGTGACTAGGGATGTTACTTGTCACTATCCCTAGAGAATCTTGTGGCTGTCTATCAGCATTCATAGCGATCTTGTGTGGGTCATCATCATAATATTGTTTCTTTGAGTTGTATTCCTAGTTTGAGCTGAGTCTTACCTGTGTAGTACTTTACCTTCGTGGTGTTACCTTCATGGTGTTACCTTTGTTGTTTTTCCTTTGTGGAACTCTGGGATACCTTTGGGGGTCTCGAGATCCATACTAAGTATCGTTATACTCACCCCTTCATGGGCTACGCCCGCACCTTGTTGTGTCTTGTGTAGACGACAAGCAATTGGGCTGAGGTTTGAGGGAGCCAGGACTAGGTGATACGTGGAGGAGACAGGTGGACGTGGAGTGCTGAGGAGGCAATCTATACCTACCCTTCAGGTGGGATCCTCAGAGGACGACTTAGTAGTTGTTTTCCTTTTTTAGTTGTATTGTTCCTTTTAGTTGTATTTGTACTTTTTAGTTGTACTCTTACTTTCAGTTGGGCTTGTATTCTGGCCCCTTTACTTTCAGCACTCTTTTACTCCAGCAGTTTTCTTCACAGTTTCTTCTTTTTGTGTTCTCAGACCACGTGTTTGTATAGTTTTAAATTCAATTCCTTCCTGTTTTAGGGAATATGCCTTTCGATGCTAGTCGCTAGCCCTTGCCTATGGAAGGCAGGCTTGGGGTAGTCACAGCACGGGCCTCGGGGGATGGGTCGTGACAAAGTGGTATCAGAGGTGGTTGGTTCTACCAAATAACTGGGACTCTGATCTTTTAAATGAAGTAATAATGTTAAGTGTTATGAGTATGGTTTTCAGTTTGGGGAGTCTAGTGTTAGTGCGATGGCCGACGTATCCATACACCAGGACCCTGAATTCTGATTTCCAACTCAGTACACGGAAGCAATGATTGCGTGTGTTTTTGAAGAGTTTTTCTTGTGATTTCTTTGATTCATCTAACCAGGTGTAACTTATTGAATGTGGCACACCTTTCTTCTTTCAGGATGTCACCACGTAGACAGTCATCTAGGATTCCTGAGAGAGTATCTGATGACAGCCCACCGAGCGATGAGGCTCTGGTGTAGGGCCCTCTTACTATGTTGGCACCTTCGGGTGGTGTACCAGCAGCACCACCACTCGTTGGGCAGCAGTTACCACCAGCTGCACTAGCAGACGGTGCACACCAACTGAGCACATTGCATGAGTTCCAACGGTAGAGTCCTTTGAGGTTTCGAGGCGAGATAGACTCCCAGACAGATGAGGACTGGATAAAGGTTGTGGCTAGAGTTTTCTGCCTAGTTGAAACACCAGTAAGGAAAACAGTGATCTTAGCTTCTAGTCTTTTCCAGTGCATGGCCATGAGGATGGTCTGAAGGGTGAAGAAGATTTGGTACATGGACCATTGCCCGAGATAGTACCTTTGGGTACTACACCAGCTATATCACTGCCCGTTGGTCAGCAGTTACAACCGACGATACCGGTAGAGGAAACATGTAGGATTAGTTCCTTACACGTGTTTCAGCATCAGATTCCCCTTAGGTTCTGAGGCAAGCCCGATTCACAGGCGGATAAGGACTAGCTTGAGGAGGTGTCTGAGTTTCCATCTAGCCAAGGCACCATTCGATCTTATGATGGTCCTGGTAGAGAGCCTTCTACTTGGCTTAGTAGGATGATGACAGGGTTTAGGTTACCTTGATCTGGCAAAAAAGTGACTTTTATGTGGACAAGCTTGAGAACCTTCCTCAAAGAAGGGGGTCTCTTGCCTTAAAGAGCTAAGGGATGAGAGTTCCCTATAGCTTCTACAGCTTCGATAGAACGACATGTCGGTAGCTGAGTATTCATCGAGGCATACCGACCATCCTAGGTACTCGATGAATACAGTGCGATCAGTGCTTCAGGGCTCGGACCTCCGAGTGAGGTGTGTTTAGGGACATCCAAGCCATCACTATTCCTCTATGCATTCCTACTTATGTTAGGGTGCTACAGAGAACCTTTGTGGTTGAATGTTCTTTGGCTGAGCGAATATAGCCAGTGAATGCTAGCAGTATGAAAGCAGGAAACTGATACGAGTCTCGAAGACTTGGGTGAGTAAAATATTTCAAGGGGATAAAGTGTTAGAGACAGATGAATATGCAGGGCAGTAGACGTGGAAGTGGAGCTAGGAGAGCAGCATGAGGTGGTATACTTTTCGAAATGTTACAACCACCACCCCAATGTGGTCCCCACCAGGCTCAGGGAGTTGGAGGATAGGGAAAGGGAGTATCTTCATGCGGCCAAGGAGTGTGAATCAAGGGATCCAGGAATGATTCAAGGTATGGTCTATGTCAACTACAAGCTGTCGTATTAATAGACATAGGTACCAATCATTCCTTCTTTCCACGAATCTTGTTCAAGACCTAGAGTTTCTAGTTAAATGTTGACTTGACCCTCACATCTAGAGATACCTTTGGGAGGAGACTCGATAGTCACACTTATTCCGACGGTGTGATTTGACCCTTGAGGAAAGAGTTTCGGTTGGATCCTCTTAGTGGTAGCGTCGAGGCCTTACGACGTTAGTTTGGGTATGGATTGGACATCCACAGTTCATGCTCAGATTTACTGTATTAGGAAAAAATGATTTAGTATATCTACAAAGTTGGAATGGGGTTTTCCTTGGTCGGTGAAAGAAGAAACTCAGGCAGCACAGGATCAGCTCATGCATAGGAGGGTGCAATCGATCTCTCTTGATTCATCCAACCTTACCCTCATGGTAGTGGGAGTTTTTAGTTTTTAGTTTCCAATAGTAGTGGTAGAGTGTGGGGACATATTTTCAAAAGATGTTTCTAGGATTACCGCCCAAAGGGAGAGGGACTTTTGCTTTGGCTGGGTACTACCTGAGATTTGTACCTGACTTCTCCAGGGTAGCGACACCCTTGTTAGCTTTGACGAAGAATGGAGAGCCTTTCCTGTGGACAGAGAAGTGTCAGTAGAGATTTTAGGAGATGATACAACGATGATGGCTAGATTTCCTCCAGGATTATGACTTTGAGATATTCTATACTCCTGGGAAGGGGAACGTGGTAGCAGACGCACTCAGCAAGAGGTCTGGTCTAGAGTTACTGAGTGAGGCGTCGGAGCAGCTAGTCGCGCTATGGATATCCTTGGTGGATAAAGAGGGGTCAGCTTACTTCTAGTCTATGACTGTCACTTTCCCAATTTTTCAGCAAGTTCGGGAGGCACAACTTGGAGTGTTGACTGTGAGGCCCGACATGCTCAAATATCCTCAGGACGGTCTTCTGAAGGATTTTCTGAAGGTGGGGAGCACGTCGTTCTCTTTAGAGGACGCACTATGGCCCCAGTGATGCTTTGGGAGGAGGTGTTGAGGGAGATCCATACATCCCCTTTAACGGTACATCCTGAAGTGGCGAAGATGTACTAGGACCTCCGACGTCAGTACTGATGGTCAGGGATGAAAGAAGCAGTGGTAGATTTTGTATCACGATGCCTCACTTGTCAGCAAGTGAAGAATACATAGAGACTACAGAAGTCTTATGCTGACAGGAGGAGGGAGACCATGTCTTCCTACGGGTCCCACCTCGATGAGGTTTGTGGAGATTTGTCCAGGGCGGCAAGTTATCTCTGAGGTTCATCAGACCTTCCTAGATTCCCAGCCGAGTGGTCGAGGTGATATATCGTCTATCTCTTTCCCTATAGAGGCACCGGGTGCATAATGTTTTCCATGTGTCGCAGCTGAGGAGATGCGTTCATGATCTATCGCACGTTATCAACTAGGGCGAGTTAAACTTTGATGATGGGGTGACTTTTATGGAGTTTGCAGAGGAGATAGCGGATCGACAGGAGCGAGTCCTTAGTGGATGGTTGATCCCTCTAGTGCGAGTTCAGTGGCAGCACGGGGACCCCAAGAGAGAACATGGGAGTGGGAGGCTCAGATTCTTTCTTAGTACCCTCATTAGTTTGATTTTTCTTTGTTTTGGCTTTCAGGGATGTAAAGACCTAAGGTGGGTAGAATGTAATATCCCAGAATTTCCGTATATTTTTCTTATTATATAGAATTATTTCGAGACCGTGAAATCTGACGGCGCGTGATTCCAAGGCCCGGAATGCCCAGAATGATCTGTCAAAGTTTTGTTAAGCTTTAATTAGTGTGTGTAAGCAGTTTTCCTGAAAAAAGTGGAATAACTCTTAAATGGGTGCTCAGATTAGAAATTTGAGGGCACTATTACGTTCAGGTTTCCGGGTTTACCCTAGGCACGACTTAAGTTTAGTCGGTGCAGGCCTCCTGTAAGAAAACCCAAAAATGGCATAACCGTAAATAAAATAATTAAATAAAGTTATTTTATTTTTCAAATGTTTTTAATTCACGAACGGTGACTCGGATTAAAAATCTGAGAGCATCGTTGAGCTTGTGAGGGTATGATTTCTTTAGGCAGATACCAACACTAGCCGGCGCAGGCCACCAGTGAAAGTTGGTTTTTTGCTGTAAATAAAATAATTAAGTGGAAATTATTTTATTTTAAAATTTATAACTTCTAAACGGTAACTCGGATTAAAAATGTGAGAGTACCGTTGAGTTAGTTGAGGCGTGTTCTCCTTAGGTGATTCCTAACCTCAACCGGCATGGATCGAGGGTGGACGTTATTACTTTATTGAACTTTTTTTAAGGTACGTTCAGTAAACACATAAGCGCATTTTCTAACTTTTGAATTGTTGTTCGGATTAAAAATCTGAGGGCACCGTTGAATCCGCAGCACCGAGATTCGCTTAAAGGAGGCTTTACATTGACCGTAGTAGGTCTGGAGAAAAGTTGTGTTTTATGACTTTTTAAAAGAAATGAAATGAAATAATTTTATTATTTTATTTTCTTTCATATCCTCCAACGGACAAGAGGTATGGGGGGTCAGTGATGTGTCATGCCAACAAATGGATTGACCTGCCAACCCTAATTAACGAAGTCGTTGGGGAATTAGGAAGGTTTCTAATTTATGAGCCCCCATTAATTCCCCAAGTCGTTACTTACCCTCCCCCTCTCCTATATATATGGAGTTTGGGGGAAGGTACAGGCACAGCTTCGCCAAACAACGAAGTGCTGAAGGAGCACTGCAACGCCGAACCCTTAGAGGACAGAGCTGATCCTAGCGGGAGGTGATGGGTGACACCGAACCACGAACCAAAAGACGACATGTGAGCGGCGTCGTTGGGAACCTGTTGCGGGAATGAAGAACACGACCCACCTTCAAGCACGAACGTTCTCCAACGGATTTTAGAGGTAGGGGGTTTATTCGTTTACGCATTTTAAATGATTTCCTCTTCCCCGTTCTTGAATAATACGAATAATGCGGACCAACCGACTAACGGGTTGATCCGCGATTCATTTTTTTTTTGCGGGAGGTTGTTGTCGGGTATCTTTGTAGGGTTATGATTTTTGTTAATTCAATTGATTATTGAATCCTTAATTCCCATCATGTTTACGAGCTAACGCGGAGGGCGCGGGCCTAATGAACTCGGCCCGAACCCTCCGCTATTTTGCTATCCTTGCACCTCCATGGAAGACCATCAGTGCGGTGACACCGACCGGCTACGTTGGGAATAGCGCATCGATGCACGCCGCAAGAGGAGGTCACGACACAAAGTTGCGGCGGTCATCGGAGCGGCTGACACCGGCCGACAGAGGAGGACGCGCGGTACGCAGCGCCGCGCGCCGCCGGTGAGTAGAGGGTCACGGCTCGTCAGTCGCGGCGGATGGAGGAGGCAGCCGACGCTTCATCCGGTCGCGAAAGGAGGGGTGGCGCGACCAGCGTGCCGCCGGCGGACAAGAAGTTACGGCGGAGGCCGAACCCGCGCCTTCGGCGGGTTCCGCGGCGACCGAGCGGTGCCCACGTGGTGCCGCCGCTTCAAAGGTTGAACGGTCTTTGTCCGTTCAGGATTCTGTGGGAGCGGCTTCCCCAAGCCGCTGGGAAGAAGTCCCACGGGCTACGCCCTTCGTGGTCGGGCTGCCCTCCTGCCGGCCGCCGCCAGCGGGCCAGGCCGCCCTTGCGGGGCCCCCCTTTGCGGACCGGGCCGCCCTTGTAGGCTGCATCTTTTGTGGTCTGAGTCCGCTGTGGCCCAGCCTAGACCGGGTCGGGTCGGGCCGGGTTAGTCCGAACCGGGCCCAGAAACACTTAAAGGACCTTATCTTGAGAACCAGACGTCTGTTTGACGAACCATTTGCGGAGTTAGGATCATTGGAGTGAGACAGTCCTTTTGAATTACTCCATGAGAGTTTTGGAGAAACTTGGAGTACGGTCGGGTTGGATCGCACCTGAATCCAACTGGGCCCTCGGCACTGAATTGCCAATAACGCACAGACCGGGCATCCGATTGACGCGTCGTCTGTTGCGTTGGAACCCTTATGACGTGGCGAATCATCGGGTTACTCCTTTGTGAGACTTTTTTCCACTTGTAATACGACCGATTACTTGAGGAGCGGTTCTCCCAAGTGCGCTACGTACGGAACCCTTCGACTGGCTAAGACTTGACGACTACTGATTTTTCGACTCTGTGTGACTCAACGGCCCAGTGGTGAGCGCCTCTGTGTGAAGCGACAGACCCACGGTACATGACAGGAGGAGTACCTGAGCAGGCCACGGTGGGGAGCGCCTTTGTGTGACGTGCCAAACCCACGGTACTCGACAGGAGGAGTACCTCAGCAGTCCAAGGTTAGTGGGGAGCGCCTCTGTGTGACACGGCATACCCACTTTACTCGATAGAGGAGGAGTTCTCCAGTTGCCGATGTGTTTGACGTTGTGACTGGGGATGTTACTTATCACTATCCCTAGAGAATCATGTGGATGATTATCATCATTCATAGCGATCCTGTGTGGGTCAACATCATAATCCTGTTTCTCTGAGTTATATGCCTTGTTTGAGCTGAGTCTTACATGTGTGGTACTTTACCTTCGTGGTTTTACCTTCATGGTGTTACCTTGGTGGTTTTTCCTTTGTGGAACTCTGGGAGACCTTCGGGGGTCTCGGGGTCCTACTGAGTATCGTTTATACTCACTCATGCACGAGCTACGCCCGCACCTTGTTGTGTCTTGTGCAGACAACGAGCAGCTGGGCTGAGGTTTGAGGGAGTCAGGACTGGGCGGTACGCGGAGGAGATAGATAAACGTGGAGTGCTAAGGAGGCAATTTGTACCTCCCCTTCAGGTAGGATCCTCAGAGGACGACTCAGTAGCTATTTTCCCTTTTTCAATTGTATTGTTCCTTTCAATTGTATTTGTACTTTTTAGTTGTACTCGTACTTTCAGTTGAGCTTGTATTCCGACCCCTTTACATTCAACACTCTTTTACTCCAGCATTTTTTTTCACAGTTCCTTCTTGTTGTGTTCTCGGACCATGTGTTTATACAGGTTTAAAAGCAATGCTTTCTCGTTTTAGGGAATACGCCTTTCGGTGCTAGTCATCATCCTCTGGCCTATGAAAGGCGGGCTTGGGGTAGTCATGACATGGGCCCCAGTGGACGGGTCATGATAATAGTGTACTTTGATGTAAGGAAAAAACCATGACAATGAAGTCCGGGCGAGGTAGTATGTGTTGGGTTCATCTATGGTGGCATGACATTGACTGAATGATCATGATAGTATTTTTTGCTTCTAGGTTGATGAAGAGATATCTGAGGCCTGTTGGATCAGGATGGTAGTACCCTCGTAAATCTATGTCAATGGTAGTTGAAGGTAAGTCTATCCAGTCAGATTAACAATTAATAAAGTAATAAAAGGATTGTGATACAAATGTGCATCCTGCTTTATGAGATATCATATGACAAAGAGATTATATAACATAGTGCGTGTTCGTAGGATGGTAGTCATTACTATGACTTTTCCTCATCTCTTTAGAGGCCATGATGGGTTTCTAGAATCTACTCTTAGACTGAATATTATTCACGGATACTAAGATAAGGGCCTAAAGGGTCACATATAATAGCGCATTTGAGAATCTTCCATACTCTGTTAAATGGGAATATAGGACGTGGTGGGCCCCACCATGAGGTCTGAGTGTTATCCATGTTCTATTTATCACCAATAAAAAAATCATTATTATTCAAGTAAACAATAATTGTGTTGAATTTATTGATTACATGAATTTACAAGTGATTAAGTAAATACAAGGATTAATATTATACGAACGAATATTGGTATAATATTCAAGGTTCGTCTAACATTATTAGGAGGGGCGAGTCGAGTTAATGGCTCAAGATTATTACATAATATATTTAATATATATTACAGTCAATTGATAAAAGATAAAAAAAATTATAGCACAGTTTAGTTTGTCCTAAATAATTATTTATAATAATTATTTGGTGGATGTTTATTAAATGGGGATCGGGAACCCAAATTGGGTATTATGGATATCCACTACATAAGTGGAGAGAAGCTCTTCCCATGAGGACTATTCATTCCATTGGAATTGATATCTTCTCTGTCCTCTTGATTCCAAGAGACTGAATTGCTCAATCGAGGGTGCGAACCAAGTTCATCTTCATGTATTGAAGACAGAGGATCATAGTGATCATCACTGTGTCGAAGTGATCATTGGAGCTCTGCGCTAGCACCTGGAATCTGACGAACGACATGCGCGCATATCCAAGAAGAATTTGTGGATGATCTATTGGGATTCGACATCAGATCCTTTGAGCAATGGACGCTGACAACCTGTGACGGACGTGCACGCTTCGAATTGGGATGAGGTATTCGTTTGTTTAAATTTTGTGCTGTAATTTAACCATGAGGGTTCCTCGAACTGTACGAGGGCCGAATCACCGGACAAGTCGATGTTTCATCACTTCGGGGATGCAAAGTTTTTATATTCCTGGCCCACTCGCTTTTGCAGATCACCACGGTACCTTCAATTGGTATCAGAGCGACGTGTGCTTTTTTAGGCTAAGACAAATTAAATTACTTTAAATTTTAAGTAGAGTGTTAAAATGGTTCCAATGAATTTGAATGTGTGTGGAACCGATTTTGGATGGCCAAGTTATGGCAATCTAAAAAAATTTATGGATCACCGTCGTGTTTTTCGGATTAAAGCATTTTGGATTTTAAATAATTTTTTGAAGAACAAGGTTTTAGTTCTTTTATTTGAGCATGTTTTTATTTATTCCTAAGAACACCTTTTTCTTGTCAAATACGGACCGGTTTTCGACCACCGAAACAGTACATGCCCGTGACACTTAATTCCACACGGGGTTGTGGATATAAAAAAATACAATATAATACTATTTTTATATTATATCTTTTTTTCTTTTTGCCCTTTGAAAATTTTAATCGGGCCATACTTTTCCAAATACTGGCCAGAGGAAAAAAGTGGAGGGTTGCCTTTTTCCTGGCAGCTTGACTAACATTTAATAAAAAAACATGATGAACGAGACGTTAACCTGTGGTCTCCTTCTTCCTCACGGACGGCCCCACCCTCTAGCGGCAAGGTGGGCCGAAGTAGGTGCGCAGCCTTCCGTCCTTCACGATCGGCCCCTTCTCCCTCTCCCTCCGCTCGGAATGGGATCCTGGCCCGCAGTCCTCCACGTCCCGCGCCGCCGCACCCGAGCTCCGGCCTCCCAGTCTGCCGCCACCATCGACCTATGAGGCCCCACCGTCTGCCGTGTATCACGGCGCCCCTGCCGTCCCGAGCGCCTCCTCCCACCTGGATCTGGCCGAACGCGCCACCTCCTCCCACGAGCGCCACCACGAGACGCCACCGCGGACGCCGCCGACCTAAACCGTGAGCACAGCGGACCGCCATCGTCCCAGGTCCCCTATCTATCGTCGCCTCTCGCTCATGGGGTCTGTTAGACCCAAATGGGCCAACGAATAAAGTTTTTTTTTATCAAAATAAATTAATTTGATTGATTTAATTTTAGAAAATAAATTAAATTGATTAAAATTAATTTTGATTTGAAAATTTAATAACCCGAAATATTAATTTAATTTGAGCATTAACTTAAATTAATTATTTTAATATAATCTTTGGATTTAAAATTAAATTAAAACTGAACCGAATACAATAAATTATTTGAATTTATTTAAATTCATTTAATTTATCACAATACCTTCATACGGTTAAATTTATCACACATTTATTTATTTTACCGACTGGTCTTGAACTTGTGACCGACCACTGGATGTCTGGATTATTTACTTATTTAATTGATTATTTATTGCATGAAATGGTTGTAATAAGTAGGTAATTAATTAACGGTTTGCATATCGTCTTATTTTACTCATATATGTATAAGGGCCTACGTGTCCAATGCACCTATTATGCATTGCACCCCTAGACCCTCTCGCCTGCATGCAGGTATATTTGTACATATATGATAACAGATTAAGATGTGGACCCCGCCAATTCAAGGCGGTAATTTAGATGAGAATCAATTACTTTCCACTGGGGGCGAGTTGCGATTTGAGTCAGGAGTCAACTCAGGTATCAAACCCCCTAAGTTAAGATTTATCTATCATGGATCAATCATAACTAGATTCTCAAGACCATTTGGATAGATTAATTTCTTTTATGCATTGTTTGTCATTTTATGCAAGTACATGATTATTGCGTGATCACATAAAATAATGAACAAGATAAAATTCGTAAAAGTGTGACGTATGTTTTTCTATTGCATGTTTAGTTGTGAGAGAGACAACCTAAATTGAACATATCAAATAGAAATGGATTACATTCATCAAGAAATAAAGAAAATCCCTCAAAGAAATATCAAGTCTTAAAGCCTTCCATTACTCAAATTTGTGAAAAAACGGGTGTTTGGGGTGCTCGTCATCTACATTTGTGAGTGCCTCATACTATCGGGGAGTTTTTATAAGAGTAATGGGTCGACTTGACTAAAGGTGGTAGCAAAGAAGTAGCCAAATCTAGCTTGCTATCAATTTGTAGGCAAGACGTTGAGAGAATCATGTTACGATTCAAACAAGTTGGGATTTACTCAACGGTTCAAGGAACCACGAGTTAAGGCAGTTGACCAGCCTAGTGCCTACCTAGAGACTCTCAAAGTAGTGGCATAGCCAATACTTGTAGACTATGAGGAGATGTTTATAGGACCCTTTCCACTAGAATAATCAAGTCACAAAGTATCTTGATTCTAATAGTGAGGGCTATTAAGGTTCGAAAAAATAGTAGGAGACATTTAAATGATAGTATAATTAATTAATATTAAATGTCTAAAAGGTAATCAAGATAAAGTAATGACTGGTAGAATTTATTTGTTGTAGATCTTAAATGGAAATCACCAATACCACAAGTACATTATCACTACGATCAATTTTGGATAAAGAAAATATCACGACCGACTATAAATTTCAGGAGTGGTATAGGCGCTTGCACATAGTATTGCGCTAAGGAAACTTTATGTGATGGAATCCTTAGTTCCTACTGAGCCTCCTTCGGGATCAAGTAAGGAGGATAAAGAAAAATGGAAAAATCATGTAGATGATGCAATAGATGTTCAGTGCATCATGTTGTCATCCATATCTAGTCAATTGCAGAAAATACATGAGGATGAGGATGCCTACAAGATGCTGACTCATCTCCAAGAATTATATCAGGAGAGAGAAAGACAAAAAGGGTATGAAATTTCCAGTGCCCTTTATAGGTGAAGGATAGAAAAATGAAATCAAGCGGGACCTCATGTACTTAAGATAATCGAGTACATTGAGAGGCTTGAATCCCTTAGGTTCAAATTGAACTAAGAACTAGCGAAGTATCTCATTCTTACCTCTTTACCACTAAGATTTTCAACTTTCATTGTTAATTGTAACATGACTAATATGACAAAGTCGCTCCCGGACCTTCTGGATTTAGTTCTCCAAGCTGATAAGGGCATGAGTATTACCAATTCTCCAATCCTTATGGTGAACAAAAGATAGAAGGGAAAGGTTGAGGGGCCTAAGCCCAAGTCTAGGCCGAAGACACCTATGTACCATCCTTCCAAGAAGACAAAGATATAGAGGCAAGGCAATGAGTAGGAGGTTGTCTGCTTTTTGTGTGGCAAGAAAGGCCACTGGAAGAAAAATTGCAGAGTTGGGAAGAAGAAGCAAGGTGATGCTTCTACTTCAGGTATTTTTGTCATTTAATGCAATCTTTCATTATTTACAAGTAGATTCAAGAGGATTGAAAAAGGAGAAGATGATCTCTAAGATGCAAATGGTGTAAGTCTAGCAACTTTGGCAGTGAGAGACTATTACTTAACTTTGCCTAGTGATTTGGTTCTACTATTGAATAATTGTTATTATGTACCCTGAAAGATGCTGTCGTGGGTTCCCTCAAATGATTAATGGTTTTTGGAGTACTTAGGTGCAGCAGAGTGGATGACCAAGGTCGTTTCTCAAAGAGGCAGTAATTGAAACAACTTATTAAAGGTATTATGAAAATAAAATTAAAGGGGAGAAAACACACTGCATAAAAAGGATGGGGGATTTTTTTACCAATTATAAACTGTCACACCCCGACAAGCGCGTTTATTTTATTTTATGATTTCTTTGACTTTAAATTATATTGCTGCGGTTCGTGTTCAGTCTCGGATTAGATTTTTGAGTTTTTGTTAAAAAGTGCATTTTTTTAACGCGACGTCGTTGGGCGCGTGAGCGGAGCCTGTTCTGGAAACCCCGCGCGTCCCTGCCCGGTGTTTTTGCGCATCCCGTTGTCTTTGGAAAAAATTTTAAATAGAGTCTTTATATTAAACGCGCACATTTATAATTATAAGTTAATAATTTTTTTTATTATTTAAGGCGAAATGAGTATCTTTACCATTTGTATTTTTCTCATTATGATTATTATTGTCATTTGTTTTTTTTTATCATTATGTTTTGTTAACATTGCGGATAGTAGTATAACCGTTATTAAATATGTTTTGTTATTAATATTTATTATTGTTATTAGTATTATTGTAATTTATTATTATAATGATTTTGTTTTGTTTTATTTAAATTTTTTTTTCTTTTATCTTTTCTTTCTCTCCCCTCCAACCCTAGCGGCCCACTTTATATATTTTTTTTCCCCGCTGGAGCCGCCGCCACTTCTCCCTCCCAGCCTTGCTGCGCACCCCTCCGGAGCTCCCCCCTCTCCTCTCCGGCGACCCCCTTTTCCGGCACATCCCCTCCCCTGCTGTTCAGCGGCTCGTGACCTCCCTCTTCTCCGCAGACCCGCAGATTCCCTCCCCTTCGGCCAACCAGAGAGCTCCCGCCAGCCTTCACAACTTCGCTGGCGCACCATCCTCCGGCGCTCGGCTTCTCCCCAGCACCGCCGTCCGACCCTGTTGCCGACCGCTGGCTTCCCTCCCTCCGGCATCGCCCCCCTTGCGCAGCACTCCCTTCGGCGCCGTTTCGATGCACCCCCGTCCGGCTCCCCGGCTCTGCCCCGCGACTCCTCTGCTGTTTTTCCTGGCTCCGCCTCCTCCCTCCTGCTTCCCGTTTCAGCACCTTCTGCCGCGCCGACTCCCGCAGCCCCTGCCTCCTTCGGCCGCACGCACCCGGCGCCCTCCCTTTCGTCTTCAACACCGGCCTCCCTCTTCTCCCTCTCCCCGTCACCTTCCACGGTTCGCCTAGCCAACCTCACTGGCTTCCTTTCCCTCACCTTGGCCGACAACTGCACATCCTTTCCCCCCCTCCCTCTCCTGTCCAGCCAGCCGCACCTCCTCTGTCCGCCGTCGCACCCAGCCGGATCTCCTGCCTGCAGCGCGCCCGACCTTCTTCTTTCTCTTCTCCTTCCTCTCCTCTTCTTCCCCTCCTCTTCCTTCTTTTCTTCTTCTTCTTCTCTCCTTCTTCCTCTTCTTCTTCTCTTCTTCTTCTTCTTTTCTTTCTCCTTCTGCTCCGCCGCACAGGTCTGTTTTTTTTAATTTAATTTGCTATTTTATTTTATTTAATATGTTAATAACCTTTTTTTGTCATTATTATTATTAATGTTAGTATTGCTAATATTATTATTATTATTATTATTATTAATTTTATTATTATTATTATTATTATTATTATTAATTTTATTATTATTATTATTATTAATTTTATTACTATTATTATTATTACTATCATTATTATTTTCATTATTATTATTATTATTAATTTTATCATTATTATTATTATTGTTATTATTAATTCTATTACTATTATTATTATTATTATCATTATTATTATTAATATTATTACTATTAATTTTATTATTATTATTATTATTATTATTATTATTATTATTAATGTTCATATTATTGTCTTGTTATTATTATTATTGTTTTTCATATTATTATTATTATTATTATTATTATTATTATGTTGCTATTACTATTATTATTATTACTATTGCTATTATTACTATTTCTATTATTATTATTATTACTAATCCTATTATTATTATTAGTATTATTATTACTATTATTATCTTTATTTTCATTATTATCATCGTACTCTGGTTGATGGTGAGTTTTTATTTATTGGTTTAGGATTTTTAGGACCCGCGCAGGGCGTTTCCAAGTGAGCGCCACCGCCGCGCCTTGTTTCCGAGGTTCCGTCGACGCCGCGCTTTAGTTTCAAGGTGAGCGCTTCTTCCCGCCGCTTGGTTTCGCAGGCTCTGGTGAGTTTTTGGTTGTGTCTGAGTCCTTGAAATTGTTTATGCAGAGTATTAGACTTTGTCACGTAGTCTCGGACACACGCCGTGTCATCGCGCCTTGCTTCCAAAGTCATTTTGCCGTCGCACTTGGTTTTGAGGTAGGTTCCCTTTGCACTGCTTTTAAAATTTAAGTTATATTATTTCATGATGTTTGCGCACCCTAATTATTCAAAATCAACATTTTATTAATTATAATAAACATGAGATAATATACGATAATTAATTTTTAATATAAGAGGGTAAATTTTTAAATGGTTATTTAATGTCAAAAGGAGCCGTTTATTTTATACACGACACATGAAACACCCTTTTTACGAGCGGACACCCAATAATGAAAGAATGCCCGTTTGGCTTTTAAACATAATTCACGGAATGTAAAACAGAGTTCTGGTTTAATGAGAAATGATTTCTTTTGAAGCATGAGCAAATACACTGGTTCGTTTGAGAAATTGCCCGGTTGGCTCTTAAAGTTTATTTGGAAAAGAAAATGGTTTGGTTTGGTTTATAAAAATACTGGCAACCTGTGAAGTAGTGTTTTGTGGATTCTTCAAATAGTTTTAAACTGGTTTTGGTAGTAATTGTGAACTGTATTAAATGCCCGTTTGGCACTTTATGGAAAGCGATGGAAATGTCTTTATAAAAACCCTCTTAGGACGACTCTCATGCCTTGGTTGCGATTGATTGTTTGGGAGGCCGCGCTTAGAGGCTCCCGGGTACTTGAGTAGAAAAAGGCATGAGGTTGTCCCATGGAGTGGCTCGGGGAATGCCTGTTGTTCTTTATATATATATATATTTGATTGGATGCTCGGTTGGCATCGGTTGGCTCACCCCTTTTTCTTAAACACTTGAGACATGGGAATCTGGCATATTGAGAGAATATTCTAAGAACGATTGCTGCACTGGTAGGTTATGGTACTGACCAGTGGCCCATAGTAGGTGGATATATTGGGTTTATTACTATGGGATTTTCCCTCGACCTGCCTGTGAGTGGATGGTCGAGCGTTTTGTGCGTTTTGATTTCATCGTGACATGTCAATAAGGATGATTTCTCATGTATTGGTGTCTTCTGGTTTATTCTCGATCTCCTAGGTTCACCCATGTCTATTCAGCTTTTGTAGGTTGCAGTAATGATTATGATGCTCACATGTATACCTACATTGCCCTTACTGTGTGTTTTACTTTGTGCATTTTGGTGTATTGTTTTCTTTGGAAAATGGTTAATTGCTCTTGATTTGGTTTCTAAAAATTGTTTTCAAATAAAGGTATTTAACCCCCTTTGTACACATTTGAAAACTTAAACATCACTTTCCCTTTTCCTGAAATGTCATTGACACTAATGAAATGAACCTGAATTTTTAAATGGCTAAGGGCAATGGTTCGTACTTTGTTTTAAGTAGATTATTATTAAAAACATACTTTTATAGATTGTAGTTCAAACTTGAGATGATGTTTCTTTTATTTTAAAGGTAGTGCATTGGGAATAGATATCGGGCTACCCTACTGAGTTTTAATACTCACGCCTATAGTTGTTTTCTGTTTTTAGTGTTTGTGCAGGCTATAGCTTGAGTGCGCTCGCCTAGGGCGACGCTTGGTCGTTGAGTCGGAGAGCGACCCACGAGGTCGCACGGAGTTTGTTCGCACGTCGTGTTTGGTTAGTTTGTTTCCTGTTTGTTCTGTTTAGTCACTTTGTTTGGTTTACCTTTTTCTGCGCTGCTCTGTTTTATCTTTGCATTCTTATTTATTTATATTGGGCGAAATCGTTCCCACAGTCTCTAAATGATGCCCTGGCGCTTGTCGCCAGCCCGGGAGGATCGGGAACGCCTCTCGGGCCATGTCGCGGACCGGCTCGGGTGACCGGTTCAGGGTCGACCCGGGTTGGTTCGTGACAAAATGGTATCAGAGGAGGTTTGCTCTTAGCAGACCTCACCTTTCAGAGCGCCCTTTGTTATTTGGGATGTCAAGGTAGATGGAGTAGGATTGTCGGGACTTGAGGGGTAGGTGCGAGAAGAGCGTCGCGAACTCTTGCCTGTACCGATCCTCAGGTTTCCATGGGAAGTCCGGTTTAATTGGTTTGTTTGGGTTTTTATGGAAAGGTTTTGTGATTGGGATACGACAAAGGGAGTTGGGCCACTAGTCCTCCTAACCCGCGCGGCCTGGCAAGCCATGTGGATCTAGGGGCATGGTCCAAGAAGGCTCTCTGTGTCAGTGGTGTGTTTGGCATATGGCCGCCAACCATATGGTCAAGTCACCCACTGACACTAGTCCCCTGTTTGATTTGTTTTGGGTTTCCGTTGATTTCTGAAAGTGGTTTGAATCAGAAAAGTTGGTTTTGAAAAAAAAAATGGTTGTTTGAAATGACATGTTAAATTTGTATATTGTTTTAAAAGAAGTGGTATGAATAAATTGTTTTTGGAAAATGAAGTTGCTCTGTTTTGACCTTGGTGTTCTGATTAGTGCTCACATGCATTGTGGTACGTTGGAAATGTGGATGGATCTCTGGTATGGTGGATGGATGCCCTGGGTGGCACAGATATATGCATGTGAGTGAGGCTCTAAAGAATACCAATGGCGAAGGTTTAACCCACCAAGCCTGTTCAAAATTAAAGATGTTTTCAAAGAGAAATTTTTTGATGTTACGAAAACTTGTTTTCTCGGGTTTTGAGCTTGTCACCTATGCAATGTTTGATTTTGAGGTTGTATTCATTCATTGAGTTGGCGTTGATTGGGTTTTTGACCTTTCCTTGTCCAGCGGTTATCCCTTTGAAGCTTCGATGGGTGATCGTAGTGCGGTTGATCAACCTAAGGATTTTATGTTTGAGTTTCGGAAGTTGGATCCACCTCTCTTCTATGGTCAAGTAGAAACTTCCGTGGCAGAGGAGTGGATGCGGAAGATTGAAACGGACTTTAGCCTCATTGAGTTGCCCGAGTCGTTGAAGGTCAAGTTTGCGACCTTCATGCTTGAAGGTTCACCGTGGATGTGGTGGAAGTCAGTGTCTCGGGACAAGCCCCGTCAAGAGGTCACTTGGGAGTTTTTCAAGGCCTCGTTCATTCGTCAGTATTTCTCTGAGGAAGATAGGGTGAGGAAGGGGATGGAAATGTGTTGTCTTCAGCAGGGCGACGGATCCGTGTTGGAATATTTCCATCGCTTTGTGGAACTAGTACCTTATGATTCAGAGTATGCCACAAATGACCCCGTGAAGGCTCGACGCTTCGAGGCGGGTCTCCGCCCTGATCTACAATCGAAAGTTTCAGAGTCCAACCTGACTTCTTTTGTCGACGTGGCAAGACAAGCATTTCATGTCGAAGCTGCGATGGTAGGAGTGCTCGAAGTAGTTCTCCCTCCCTCGATCCCTATAAGCACTGGTGAAGATTCTGGAAAGGAGATGAGTAAGCAAATGGAAGTGGATGGATCAGGTCATGGAATCAAGAGGCCTCGAGATCTTTCATCAACCTCTTCGAAGCGAGAGATTATTGTGTGTTATCAGTGTGGCAAGCGGGGTCACAAGAAGTCATCGTGCCCAAGCGCTCCAAAGCCCTGCCAGGCGTGTGGACGTCTGGGTCACTTGCAACGATTTTGTCGGGGCGTTGCAAGAAAGCGTCGCAGGGGAATTTCTCAGAAGTAATGTGTTGTTGGGTCTTTGTTCAGAGTTCCTGGTGTAAGTTTCCTTTCAGTTTAAGGAATCTTTTATCGTTGTAGTTGTACTGGTGGTGTTTTGGGTTTGAAATGTATGGGAATGTCGTGGGTCTTTTGATGAACTTCGCCTTTCAATGCTGGTATGTTTTTGAATTTTAAAATCATGTCCTTCAATCTGTCAGATCAAAAGATGTATGTATCTCATTGGGATTATCAGAACCTGACTGCGAGGCAGAAGATGCTTCATCCATCAGAGCTCCAACCAAAAGGTCTCGGAGTGAAGCCAGCGCGTAGTCAGGAACCCCCGGGGGAAATTTTAAAGAGTCCGGTTAAAGTCGTGCTTCTATCGTCGTGGTGAGATAGTTTTGGTGTTGTTTCTCCGGTTTCTCTATCGTTGTAGTTTTCCCCTTGTCGCAAAGCGCGCGATGGACTTATCCCTCACGTAGTGTCGGGAATCGTGCCTTTTGGATGTAAGTTGCTGATCAGTGACTTTGCATGGGCCACTGACGAAAATCAGATGCGGCCCTGGTTTGTGTCTATCCCGAAGTGATGGGTCGTGAGTAGTCGTACGTCGTAGTTTTAGTGATTTGATCCTTGGGCCCACCCTCCCCGCCCATGGGGTTAGGGTTTTAGTTGCGCAAAGTATCCATTTAAGCTTCTCCCCCTTTTGGACGTGAGTAAGTGGTTTAAAGGTCCTTGCTGTGCTCTTTCTAGCTGGAGAAGGTCTCGTGCATGTCTAAGCTGGTTTCCCGTTTGGTCATTAGTTGGTCGGTTCTTTATGGTGGGGGGACCCACCATGAGTCTCTTTGGGTTTTCTCTTAAGTCGTTATCGAAAGCTAGTTGAGTTCTTATGGTGGGGAGCCCGTTCGGGCCTCCCTCTGTTGGTGATTCATCTCGGGCAATGAGGTTTCGTTCCGTTGGTAGTCGTTGTGACATCCTTGAGATAAGAGGTCGGATCGTGTTGTGTGGAATCCTTAGGTGTTGATCGATCGACTGGTTGGTGTTGTGGCTTTCCGGGGGCGAAAAGCGTTATGGTGGGGAGAATTGTCACACCCCGACAAGCGCGTTTATTTTATTTTATGATTTCTTTGACTTTAAATTATATTGCTGCGGTTCGTGTTCAGTCTCGGATTAGATTTTTGAGTTTTTGTTAAAAAGTGCATTTTTTTAACGCGACGTCGTTGGGCGCGTGAGCGGAGCCTGTTCTGGAAACCCCGCGCGTCCCTGCCCGGTGTTTTTGCGCATCCCGTTGTCTTTGGAAAATTTTTTAAATAGAGTCTTTATATTAAACGCGCACATTTATAATTATAAGTTTATAATTATTTTTTTATTATTTAAGGCGAAATGAGTATCTTTACCATTTGTATTTTTCTCATTATGATTATTATTGTCATTTGTTTTTTTTTATCATTATGTTTTGTTAACACTGCGGATAGTAGTATAACCGTTATTAAATATGTTTTGTTATTAATATTTATTATTGTTATTAGTATTATTGTAATTTATTATTATAATGATTTTGTTTTGTTTTATTTAATTTTTTTTTCTTTTATCTTTTCTTTCTCTCCCCTCCAACCCTAGCGGCCCACTTTATATATTTTTTTTCCCCGCTGGAGCCGCCGCCACTTCTCCCTCCCAGCCTTGCTGCGCACCCCTCCGGAGCTCCCCCCTCTCCTCTCCGGTGACCCCCTTTTCCGGCACATCCCCTCCCCTGCTGTTCAGCGGCTCGTGACCTCCCTCTTCTCCGCAGACCCGCAGATTCCCTCCCCTTCGGCCAACCAGAGAGCTCCCGCCAGCCTTCACAACTTCGCTGGCGCACCATCCTCCGGCGCTCGGCTTCTCCCCAGCACCGCCGTCCGACCCTGTTGCCGACCGCTGGCTTCCCTCCCTCCGGCACCGCCCCCCTTGCGCAGCACTCCCTTCGGCGCCGTTTCGCTGCACCCCCGTCCGGCTCCCCGGCTCTGCCCCGCGACTCCTCTGCTGTTTTTCCTGGCTCCGCCTCCTCCCTCCTGCTTCCCGTTTCAGCACCTTCTGCCGCGCCGACTCCCGCAGCCCCTGCCTCCTTCGGCCGCACGCACCCGGCGCCCTCCCTTTCGTCTTCAACACCGGCCTCCCTCTTCTCCCTCTCCCCGTCACCTTCCACGGTTCGCCTAGCCAACCTCACTGGCTTCCTTTCCCTCACCTTGGCCGACAACTGCACATCCTTTCCCCCCCTCCCTCTCCTGTCCAGCCAGCCGCACCTCCTCTGTCCGCCGTCGCACCCAGCCGGATCTCCTGCCTGCAGCGCGCCCGACCTTCTTCTTTCTCTTCTCCTTCCTCTCCTCTTCTTCCCCTCCTCTTCCTTCTTTTCTTCTTCTTCTTCTCTCCTTCTTCCTCTTCTTCTTCTCTTCTTCTTCTTCTTTTCTTTCTCCTTCTGCTCCGCCGCACAGGTCTGTTTTTTTTAATTTAATTTGCTATTTTATTTTATTTAATATGTTAATAACCTTTTTTTTATCATTATTATTATTAATGTTAGTATTGCTAATATTATTATTATTATTATTATTATTATTAATTTTATTATTATTATTATTATTATTATTAATTTTATTATTATTATTATTATTATTAATTTTATTACTATTATTATTATTACTATCATTATTATTTTCATTATTATTATTATTATTAATTTTATCATTATTATTATTATTGTTATTATTAATTCTATTACTATTATTATTATTATTATTATCATTATTATTATTAATATTATTACTATTAATTTTATTATTATTATTATTATTATTATTATTAATGTTCATATTATTGTCTTGTTATTATTATTATTGTTTTTCATATTATTATTATTATTATTATTATTATTATGTTGCTATTACTATTATTATTATTACTATTGCTATTATTACTATTTCTATTATTATTATTATTACTAATCCTATTATTATTATTAGTATTATTATTACTATTATTATCTTTATTTTCATTATTATCATCGTACTCTGGTTGATGGTGAGTTTTTATTTATTGGTTTAGGATTTTTAGGACCCGCGCAGGGCGTTTCCAAGTGAGCGCCACCGCCGCGCCTTGTTTCCGAGGTTCCGTCGACGCCGCACTTTAGTTTCAAGGTGAGCGCTTCTTCCCGCCGCTTGGTTTCGCAGGCTCTGGTGAGTTTTTGGTTGTGTCTGAGTCCTTGAAATTGTTTATGCAGAGTATTAGACTTTGTCACGTAGTCTCGGACACACGCCGTGTCATCGCGCCTTGCTTCCAAAGTCATTTTGCCGTCACACTTGGTTTTGAGGTAGGTTCCCTTTGCACTGCTTTTAAAATTTAAGTTATATTATTTCATGATGTTTGCGCACCCTAATTATTCAAAATCAACATTTTATTAATTATAATAAACATGAGATAATATACGATAATTAATTTTTAATATAAGAGGGTAAATTTTTAAATGGTTATTTAATGTCAAAAGGAGCCGTTTATTTTATACACGACACATGAAACACCCTTTTTACGAGCGGACACCCAATAATGAAAGAATGCCCGTTTGGCTTTTAAACATAATTCACGGAATGTAAAACAGAGTTCTGGTTTAATGAGAAATGATTTCTTTTGAAGCATGAGCAAATACACTGGTTCGTTTGAGAAATTGCCCGGTTGGCTCTTAAAGTTTATTTGGAAAAGAAAATGGTTTGGTTTGGTTTATAAAAATACTGGCAACCTGTGAAGTAGTGTTTTGTGGATTCTTCAAATAGTTTTAAACTGGTTTTGGTAGTAATTGTGAACTGTATTAAATGCCCGTTTGGCACTTTATGGAAAGCGATGGAAATGTCTTTATAAAAACCCTCTTAGGACGACTCTCATGCCTTGGTTGCGATTGATTGTTTGGGAGGCCGCGCTTAGAGGCTCCCGGGTACTTGAGTAGAAAAAGGCATGAGGTTGTCCCATGGAGTGGCTCGGGGAATGCCTGTTGTTCTTTATATATATATATATTTGATTGGATGCTCGGTTGGCATCGGTTGGCTCACCCCTTTTTCTTAAACACTTGAGACATGGGAATCTGGCATATTGAGAGAATATTCTAAGAACGATTGCTGCACTGGTAGGTTATGGTACTGACCAGTGGCCCATAGTAGGTGGATATATTGGGTTTATTACTATGGGATTTGCCCTCGACCTGCCTGTGAGTGGATGGTCGAGCGTTTTATGCGTTTTGATTTCATCGTGACATGTCAATAAGGATGATTTCTCATGTATTGGTGTCTTCTGGTTTATTCTCGATCTCCTAGGTTCACCCATGTCTATTCAGCTTTTGTAGCTTGCAGTAATGATTATGATGCTCACATGTATACCTACATTGCCCTTACTGTGTGTTTTACTTTGTGCATTTTGGTGTATTGTTTTCTTTGGAAAATGGTTAATTGCTCTTGATTTGGTTTCTAAAAATTGTTTTCAAATAAAGGTATTTAACCCCCTTTGTACACATTTGAAAACTTAAACATCACTTTCCCTTTTCCTGAAATGTCATTGACACTAATGAAATGAACCTGAATTTTTAAATGGCTAAGGGCAATGGTTCGTACTTTGTTTTAAGTAGATTATTATTAAAAACATACTTTTATAGATTGTAGTTCAAACTTGAGATGATGTTTCTTTTATTTTAAAGGTAGTGCATTGGGAATAGATATCGGGCTACCCTACTGAGTTTTAATACTCACGCCTATAGTTGTTTTCTGTTTTTAGTGTTTGTGCAGGCTATAGCTTGAGTGCGCTCGCCTAGGGCGACGCTTGGTCGTTGAGTCGGAGAGCGACCCACGAGGTCGCACGGAGTTTGTTCGCACGTCGTGTTTGGTTAGTTTGTTTCCTGTTTGTTCTGTTTAGTCACTTTGTTTAGTTTACCTTTTTCTGCGCTGCTCTGTTTTATCTTTGCATTCTTATTTATTTATATTGGGCGAAATCGTTCCCACAGTCTCTAAATGATGCCCTGGCGCTTGTCGCCAGCCCGGGAGGATCGGGAACGCCTCTCGGGCCATGTCGCGGACCGGCTCGGGTGACCGGTTCAGGGTCGACCCGGGTTGGTTCGTGAAAAAATGGTATCAGAGGAGGTTTGCTCTTAGCAGACCTCACCTTTCAGAGCGCCCTTTGTTATTTGGGATGTCAAGGTAGATGGAGTAGGATTGTCGGGACTTGAGGGGTAGGTGCGAGAAGAGCGTCGCGAACTCTTGCCTGTACCGATCCTCAGGTTTCCATGGGAAGTCCGGTTTAATTGGTTTGTTTGGGTTTTTATGGAAAGGTTTTGTGATTGGGATACGACAAAGGGAGTTGGGCCACTAGTCCTCCTAACCCGCGCGGCCTGGCAAGCCATGTGGATCTAGGGGCATGGTCCAAGAAGGCTCTCTGTGTCAGTGGTGTGTTTGGCATATGGCCGCCAACCATATGGTCAAGTCACCCACTGACACTAGTCCCCTGTTTGATTTGTTTTGGGTTTCCGTTGATTTCTGAAAGTGGTTTGAATCAGAAAAGTTGGTTTTGAAAAAAAAAAAATGGTTGTTTGAAATGACATGTTAAATTTGTATATTGTTTTAAAAGAAGTGGTATGAATAAATTGTTTTTGGAAAATGAAGTTGCTCTGTTTTGACCTTGGTGTTCTGATGAGTGCTCACATGCATTGTGGTACGTTGGAAATGTGGATGGATCTCTGGTATGGTGGATGGATGCCCTGGGTGGCACAGATACATGCATGTGAGTGAGGCTCTAAAGAATACCAATGGCGAAGGTTTAACCCACCAAGCCTGTTCAAAATTAAAGATGTTTTCAAAGAGAAAATTTTTGATGTTACGAAAACTTGTTTTCTCGGGTTTTGAGCTTGTCACCTATGCAATGTTTGATTTTGAGGTTGTATTCATTCATTGAGTTGGCGTTGATTGGGTTTTTGACCTTTCCTTGTCCAGCGGTTATCCCTTTGAAGCTTCGATGGGTGATCGTAGTGCGGTTGATCAACCTAAGGATTTTATGTTTGAGTTTCGGAAGTTGGATCCACCTCTCTTCTATGGTCAAGTAGAAACTTCCGTGGCAGAGGAGTGGATGCGGAAGATTGAAAGGGACTTTAGCCTCATTGAGTTGCCCGAGTCGTTGAAGGTCAAGTTTGCGACCTTCATGCTTGAAGGTTCACCGTGGATGTGGTGGAAGTCAGTGTCTCGGGACAAGCCCCGTCAAGAGGTCACTTGGGAGTTTTTCAAGGCCTCGTTCATTCGTCAGTATTTCTCTGAGGAAGATAGGGTGAGGAAGGGGATGGAAATGTGTTGTCTTCAGCAGGGCGACGGATCCGTGTTGGAATATTTCCATCGCTTTGTGGAACTAGTACCTTATGATTCAGAGTATGCCACAAATGACCCCGTGAAGGCTCGACGCTTCGAGGCGGGTCTCCACCCTGATCTACAATCGAAAGTTTCAGAGTCCAACCTGACTTCTTTTGTCGACGTGGCAAGACAAGCATTTCATGTCGAAGCTGCGATGGTAGGAGTGCTCGAAGTAGTTCTCCCTCCCTCGATCCCTATAAGCACTGGTGAAGATTCTGGAAAGGAGATGAGTAAGCAAATGGAAGTGGATGGATCAGGTCATGGAATCAAGAGGCCTCGAGATCTTTCATCAACCTCTTCGGAGCGAGAGATTATTGTGTGTTATCAGTGTGGCAAGCGGGGTCACAAGAAGTCATCGTGCCCAAGCGCTCCGAAGCCCTGCCAGGCGTGTGGACGTCTGGGTCACTTGCGACGATTTTGTCGGGGCGTTGCAAGAAAGCGTCGCAGGGGAATTTCTCAGAAGTAATGTGTTGTTGGGTCTTTGTTCAGAGTTCCTGGTGTAAGTTTCCTTTCAGTTTAAGGAATCTTTTATCGTTGTAGTTGTACTGGTGGTGTTTTGGGTTTGAAATGTATGGGAATGTCGTGGGTCTTTTGATGAACTTCGCCTTTCAATGCTGGTATGTTTTTGAATTTTAAAATCATGTCCTTCAATCTGTCAGATCAAAAGATGTATGTATCTCATTGGGATTATCAGAACCTGACTGCGAGGCAGAAGATGCTTCATCCATCAGAGCTCCAACCAAAAGGTCTCGGAGTGAAGCCAGCGCGTAGTCAGGAACCCCCGGGGGAAATTTTAAAGAGTCCGGTTAAAGTCGTGCTTCTATCGTCGTGGTGAGATAGTTTTGGTGTTGTTTCTCCGGTTTCTCTGTCGTTGTAGTTTTCCCCTTGTCGCAAAGCGCACGATGGACTTATCCCTCACGTAGTGTCGGGAATCGTGCCTTTTGGATGTAAGTTGCTGATCAGTGACTTTGCATGGGCCACTGACGAAAATCAGATGCGGCCCTGGTTTGTGTCTATCCCGAAGTGATGGGTCGTGAGTAGTCGTACGTCGTAGTTTTAGTGATTTGATCCTTGGGCCCACCCTCCCCGCCCATGGGGTTAGGGTTTTAGTTGCGCAAAGTATCCATTTAAGCTTCTCCCCCTTTTGGACGTGAGTAAGTGGTTTAAAGGTCCTTGCTGTGCTCTTTCTAGCTGGAGAAGGTCTCGTGCATGTCTAAGCTGGTTTCCCGTTTGGTCATTAGTTGGTCGGTTCTTTATGGTGGGGGGACCCACCATGAGTCTCTTTGGGTTTTCTCTTAAGTCGTTATCGAAAGCTAGTTGAGTTCTTATGGTGGGGAGCCCGTTCGGGCCTCCCTCTGTTGGTGATTCATCTCGGGCAATGAGGTTTCGTTCCGTTGGTAGTCGTTGTGACATCCTTGAGATAAGAGGTCGGATCGTGTTGTGTGGAATCCTTAGGTGTTGATCGATCGACTGGTTGGTGTTGTGGCTTTCCGGGGGCGGAAAGCGTTATGGTGGGGAGAATTGTCACACCCCGACAAGCGCGTTTATTTTATTTTATGATTTCTTTGACTTTAAATTATATTGCTGCGGTTCGTGTTCAGTCTCGGATTAGATTTTTGAGTTTTTGTTAAAAAGTGCATTTTTTTAACGCGACGTCGTTGGGCGCGTGAGCGGAGCCTGTTCTGGAAACCCCGCGCGTCCCTGCCCGGTGTTTTTGCGCATCCCGTTGTCTTTGGAAAATTTTTTAAATAGAGTCTTTATATTAAACGCGCACATTTATAATTATAAGTTTATAATTATTTTTTTATTATTTAAGGCGAAATGAGTATCTTTACCATTTGTATTTTTCTCATTATGATTATTATTGTCATTTGTTTTTTTTTATCATTATGTTTTGTTAACACTGCGGATAGTAGTATAACCGTTATTAAATATGTTTTGTTATTAATATTTATTATTGTTATTAGTATTATTGTAATTTATTATTATAATGATTTTGTTTTGTTTTATTTAATTTTTTTTTCTTTTATCTTTTCTTTCTCTCCCCTCCAACCCTAGCGGCCCACTTTATATATTTTTTTTCCCCGCTGGAGCCGCCGCCACTTCTCCCTCCCAGCCTTGCTGCGCACCCCTCCGGAGCTCCCCCCTCTCCTCTCCGGTGACCCCCTTTTCCGGCACATCCCCTCCCCTGCTGTTCAGCGGCTCGTGACCTCCCTCTTCTCCGCAGACCCGCAGATTCCCTCCCCTTCGGCCAACCAGAGAGCTCCCGCCAGCCTTCACAACTTCGCTGGCGCACCATCCTCCGGCGCTCGGCTTCTCCCCAGCACCGCCGTCCGACCCTGTTGCCGACCGCTGGCTTCCCTCCCTCCGGCACCGCCCCCCTTGCGCAGCACTCCCTTCGGCGCCGTTTCGCTGCACCCCCGTCCGGCTCCCCGGCTCTGCCCCGCGACTCCTCTGCTGTTTTTCCTGGCTCCGCCTCCTCCCTCCTGCTTCCCGTTTCAGCACCTTCTGCCGCGCCGACTCCCGCAGCCCCTGCCTCCTTCGGCCGCACGCACCCGGCGCCCTCCCTTTCGTCTTCAACACCGGCCTCCCTCTTCTCCCTCTCCCCGTCACCTTCCACGGTTCGCCTAGCCAACCTCACTGGCTTCCTTTCCCTCACCTTGGCCGACAACTGCACATCCTTTCCCCCCCTCCCTCTCCTGTCCAGCCAGCCGCACCTCCTCTGTCCGCCGTCGCACCCAGCCGGATCTCCTGCCTGCAGCGCGCCCGACCTTCTTCTTTCTCTTCTCCTTCCTCTCCTCTTCTTCCCCTCCTCTTCCTTCTTTTCTTCTTCTTCTTCTCTCCTTCTTCCTCTTCTTCTTCTCTTCTTCTTCTTCTTTTCTTTCTCCTTCTGCTCCGCCGCACAGGTCTGTTTTTTTTAATTTAATTTGCTATTTTATTTTATTTAATATGTTAATAACCTTTTTTTTATCATTATTATTATTAATGTTAGTATTGCTAATATTATTATTATTATTATTATTAATTTTATTATTATTATTATTATTATTATTAATTTTATTATTATTATTATTATTATTAATTTTATTACTATTATTATTATTACTATCATTATTATTTTCATTATTATTATTATTATTAATTTTATCATTATTATTATTATTGTTATTATTAATTCTATTACTATTATTATTATTATTATTATCATTATTATTATTAATATTATTACTATTAATTTTATTATTATTATTATTATTATTATTATTATTAATGTTCATATTATTGTCTTGTTATTATTATTATTGTTTTTCATATTATTATTATTATTATTATTATTATTATTATGTTGCTATTACTATTATTATTATTACTATTGCTATTATTACTATTTCTATTATTATTATTATTACTAATCCTATTATTATTATTAGTATTATTATTACTATTATTATCTTTATTTTCATTATTATCATCGTACTCTGGTTGATGGTGAGTTTTTATTTATTGGTTTAGGATTTTTAGGACCCGCGCAGGGCGTTTCCAAGTGAGCGCCACCGCCGCGCCTTGTTTCCGAGGTTCCGTCGACGCCGCGCTTTAGTTTCAAGGTGAGCGCTTCTTCCCGCCGCTTGGTTTCGCAGGCTCTGGTGAGTTTTTGGTTGTGTCTGAGTCCTTGAAATTGTTTATGCAGAGTATTAGACTTTGTCACGTAGTCTCGGACACACGCCGTGTCATCGCGCCTTGCTTCCAAAGTCATTTTGCCGTCGCACTTGGTTTTGAGGTAGGTTCCCTTTGCACTGCTTTTAAAATTTAAGTTATATTATTTCATGATGTTTGCGCACCCTAATTATTCAAAATCAACATTTTATTAATTATAATAAACATGAGATAATATACGATAATTAATTTTTAATATAAGAGGGTAAATTTTTAAATGGTTATTTAATGTCAAAAGGAGCCGTTTATTTTATACACGACACATGAAACACCCTTTTTACGAGCGGACACCCAATAATGAAAGAATGCCCGTTTGGCTTTTAAACATAATTCACGGAATGTAAAACAGAGTTCTGGTTTAATGAGAAATGATTTCTTTTGAAGCATGAGCAAATACACTGGTTCGTTTGAGAAATTGCCCGGTTGGCTCTTAAAGTTTATTTGGAAAAGAAAATGGTTTGGTTTGGTTTATAAAAATACTGGCAACCTGTGAAGTAGTGTTTTGTGGATTCTTCAAATAGTTTTAAACTGGTTTTGGTAGTAATTGTGAACTGTATTAAATGCCCGTTTGGCACTTTATGGAAAGCGATGGAAATGTCTTTATAAAAACCCTCTTAGGACGACTCTCATGCCTTGGTTGCGATTGATTGTTTGGGAGGCCGCGCTTAGAGGCTCCCGGGTACTTGAGTAGAAAAAGGCATGAGGTTGTCCCATGGAGTGGCTCGGGGAATGCCTGTTGTTCTTTATATATATATATATTTGATTGGATGCTCGGTTGGCATCGGTTGGCTCACCCCTTTTTCTTAAACACTTGAGACATGGGAATCTGACATATTGAGAGAATATTCTAAGAACGATTGCTGCACTGGTAGGTTATGGTACTGACCAGTGGCCCATAGTAGGTGGATATATTGGGTTTATTACTATGGGATTTGCCCTCGACCTGCCTGTGAGTGGATGGTCGAGCGTTTTGTGCGTTTTGGTTTCATCGTGACATGTCAATAAGGATGATTTCTCATGTATTGGTGTCTTCTGGTTTATTCTCGATCTCCTAGGTTCACCCATGTCTATTCAGCTTTTGTAGCTTCAGTAATGATTATGATGCTCACATGTATACCTACATTGCCCTTACTGTGTGTTTTACTTTGTGCATTTTGGTGTATTGTTTTCTTTGGAAAATGGTTAATTGCTCTTGATTTGGTTTCTAAAAATTGTTTTCAAATAAAGGTATTTAACCCCCTTTGTACACATTTGAAAACTTAAACATCACTTTCCCTTTTCCTGAAATGTCATTGACACTAATGAAATGAACCTGAATTTTTAAATGGCTAAGGGCAATGGTTCGTACTTTGTTTTAAGTAGATTATTATTAAAAACATACTTTTATAGATTGTAGTTCAAACTTGAGATGATGTTTCTTTTATTTTAAAGGTAGTGCATTGGGAATAGATATCGGGCTACCCTACTGAGTTTTAATACTCACGCCTATAGTTGTTTTCTGTTTTTAGTGTTTGTGCAGGCTATAGCTTGAGTGCGCTCGCCTAGGGCGACGCTTGGTCGTTGAGTCGGAGAGCGACCCACGAGGTCGCACGGAGTTTGTTCGCACGTCGTGTTTGGTTAGTTTGTTTCCTGTTTGTTCTGTTTAGTCACTTTGTTTAGTTTACCTTTTTCTGCGCTGCTCTGTTTTATCTTTTCATTCTTATTTATTTATATTGGGCGAAATCGTTCCCACAGTCTCTAAATGATGCCCTGGCGCTTGTCGCCAGCCCGGGAGGATCGGGAACGCCTCTCGGGCCATGTCGCGGACCGGCTCGGGTGACCGGTTCAGGGTCGACCCAGGTTGGTTCGTGACATAAACCTTGATGAAGTTTACTGGAAGAAGATTGTATGTTTTTTTTGTTTTTATTTTTGAAATGAAGTTCGATTAAAATGACACAACAAGAAGATGTTTTTTTTAGAAAATATTTTTAAAAGACCTAATCGATCTATCTCTACCTCTTCATTTACTTATTAATCATTATCATTTAAATTAATACCCACTTAATTATGATCTCCTAATTTGTTAACCCTTGAACCCTACGGGAGTTAACATTACCACCAAGATGAAAAGAGTTAAACCCGAGGCTAGCTTCGGAATATGAAATCCTAGCACCCTGTTTTGATTGATGTTCTAAATCCAGATTATGGTCAGTGGTAAATTAGGGAACATATATATTCTAAAAAATGAGGATGAATTGTGTTTAGGGATTATATTCGAACTCTACAAATTTATCCCGTGTGGTCTTGTATTACCGATTAAGATCGCGCTCTCACAATTCACACAATACTCGACCTCACATGTTTTTGTGTTAATTGTTCAACTGCTTTCTTAGTTTCTTCTAATTTAAAAAATCAATTCATGTATCATATTAAGTGAATTAAATTATCTCAATGATTCAAAATAATTAAATAAAGAGGGTAGAAGATAGATCAATCACTAAGAAACCTACTCTTCCATTGGCGGTGTGGTCATCGTGGAGACGTTTTTCATGAGTAAAGGATTGAAAGGGCGGAACCCAATCTCATATCCAATATTGATTCTAACCTAAATAGGATGAGTAAAGAATAATATACTTGAAAAAAATAAAATAAAATAGAAGAAATTAAATAAGAACTAAAGAGTTTATTACACAAACAAATGTATTTCAACACAAAGTAGAAGAGGAAGGCTTCGTCGAAGGGATCCTTGCTTCAAGAGATACCCTTATTGAAATGGTTAGATAATTGGAGTGGATCCTCTTATAATCTACCCTCAACTTTCCAATGCACGTTCCAAACCCTCCAAATGAGAAAACACTAATTTATAGAGTGGAGGGGAGACTAAGTTTAAAGAGGTTTCAAGTGTGAATGGGGAATCTTGGCCAAATATTTTAATCCAAATTACACCTCCCATTCGACCTCCAAAACGCATGCATACTTTGTTCTTCCAGAAGAATGATTTGTGAAAAATTTGGTTGGAAAGATCCTATAAAAATGTGGTCCCAATATAAGCTTGGATGAAGAAATTATGGCCCAAATATAAAACCAATGTCCAATCTAGCGGGTCCAGCCCACATTTGACTTTATGGTCCATTTAGTCCAACCAAAAGCACGTTTTAGCTCCAATGTCCTGAACAAAAGTTGTATCCCATTAAGTAAGGAACATAATTACAAAATTTCAAGTTAAAGTAATAAATATTAAAATATTTATCTTCGAAATACTACAGTGCACTATAAAGGGTCAAACTGAAATTTCCGTCAAATTTTCAAATGAATGATTTAATCCCAAATATTTTATAAATAAACATATTAAACACAATGTGTGGAAATTTTATCATTTATTATCAATAAAATATTCTATAAAAATTTGTTTTATCAACTCCCCCACACTTACCCTTATGAACTCTTGGGTAAAACCTCATATCATGTATTCGAAAAAATTGTGAAAAGATATGCATATTCAAATTTCTCAATCCATAGTGAAAATATAGGCAAAGTAAGAATCTCATAAAGAGTCAATATCAATAAATTTTAAATTCATTGTCTCATAAATTGTATCAAAATAAAATCTAGTGAGATTCATAACACTAATCATAGATAAACAAGTCATGGATCTACCATGCCACTAATTCCCCACGTGTGTATGTGCTAACCATTCCAAGCTTGTCTCTCCACTCTTTATCTAGTATATTCAGGCCAATAAAAACTTTTCTTCTTACTGAATTCTATTCCACCGAACCAGTTCAACATCATTTTCAATAAAATTTCAAAACCCACTCATTTAAGCATTCCCATAAGTCAAACCACGAGCTCCCAGCCTAAATATACCCACATGTTGTACATTTCTTCACTCCCCTCTTTATTGATTGTTTTTTTGGATTTTTTTTGAATTTTTTGAATTTTTTAGAGGGAGTAAAATAGTCCGATATTAGGTTCACATGAATAGGTCAATCTGGTACAGTGATTGAAATGATAGGAAGAGAAACAAACATATGGAAAGACCATGTTATAAGCTGAAAAAGATTACTTACCCTGAATATACATTCAATTGGGTAAGAGGCACTCACAAGTCATGATTGTGTGAAAAATTATGTGGGAAAATCAATGACACAATTTAACATGAACAAATATCACAAGTAATGATGTGAAAATCTTAAAGGTTTTATAATGACACAACCATTCATATCACCAATGACTTTAATTTTTATAAAAGTCAACCCTTGATGATGAAATATTACTCATGCTTATATTTCTACCAATGAATTTTGAAAACATTCATTTTCCATATGTTCCACATGATAATGTTACATGATATATTTTTTTTTCCTTTTTATTGATTTTTTTGAAAATTTTAACCAAAAAAACTTAATAGAAAATACACATAAAACACACAAATGAAAATCCAAAATATCTACCCCAAAATGTTGTCCCCTCCCCACACTTAAAATATTGCATTGTCCTCAATGTGAACCTATGAGATGATGTATGCACATGAAATTTATAATTTTAAATAGGACAAAGAATACAAAAGTGAAAGGGTTAGGAACGACCTGATATGCTCAAGTGATGATGGGGTCATGCAGTGTGATGAAATCCACTACATCAATAGGAAGTCCCTCAATGTATTTCTTACAAAGTTTCCCATTGACTGTAAAGATCCTTCTTGTGTCATCTTGTGTGATCTCCACTGCTCCATAAGGGAAAAAATTAGTCACAACATAAGGACCTAACCACCTAGAATGCAGCTTACCAGGCATCAGCTTCAGTCGTGAACTATAGAGAAAGAATTTCTCTCCAACTTGAAATTCTCTTTTCTGGATCATTCTTTCATGAGATGCTTTTGATCTTTCCTTGTAGAGACTTGAGTTCTCGTATGAAGACAATCGAATCTCCTCAAGCTCTTGAATTTGTAGCTTCCTTTGGATTCCAGCTTGGGCCAAATCCATGTTACATTTCTTTATAGCCCAATAATCCCGATGCTCAACTTCCATAGGGAGATGAAACACTTTCCCAAAAACAATCCGAAATGGGGACATACCAATGGGTGTTTTGTATGCTGTCTTATAAACCCACAATGCATCATCCAAGATCTTTCTCCAATCCTTCCTATTAGGCTACACGATTTTCTCCAAAATTTGTTTCAACTCCCTATTTGAAACCTCTACTTGACCATTTGTTTGGGGGTGGTATGGTGTTGATATTTTGTGTGTTACCCCATACTTCCGAAGCAGAGAAGCCAAATTCTGATTGCAAAAGTGTGTCCCTTGGTCACTGATGATGGCCTTCGGTACTCCAAACCTACAAAAAATCTGTGATTTGAAAAATTCCACAACAACATGAGAATCATTAGTCCTGGTGGCCTTATCCCCCACCCATTTGCTCACATAATCAAAGACAACCAAAATATACAGGAAACCAAAATGCACTAGGAAAAGGAACCATAAAATCAATGCCCCATACATCAAAAATCTCATAGAATAATATGGGTTATTGGGGCATCTCGTGTCTCCTAGAAATATTACCAGTGTGTTGGCAATGTGAGAACGACTTATAAAACACATGAGCATCATGTAATAAACTAGGCCAATACAATCCAGAGTCCAAAACTTTCCTAGCTGTCCATTGCGGTCTAAAGTTTCCACCACAAGCAAGTGTATGACATAATTGTAGAACAGACTCAAACTCATGATCAGGAACACACCTCCTAATAACTTGATCACTAAACATACGCCATAGGTAGGGGTCATCCCACACATAATACCGAGACTCACTTTTTAATTTTTGGACTTGATATTTCTTTAAATTTGCAGGGATTTTAGATGCAACAAGGTAGTTTACTAAATAAGCATACCAAGGATGCATACCTAAGATGGAATAAAGATGCTAATCGTTGAAAGTGCCCTGAAGTTGTACCTGGTCCAAGGTTTCATCCTCTAGTGTGTGAGTAATCCTACTCATGCGGTCCGCCACCAAGTTTTCTGACCCCTTCTTGTCCTTTATCTCAATATCAAATTCCTGAGGAAGGATCATCCATCAGATAAGTCTGGGCTTTGCATCTGACTTCTTCAAGAGGTACCTCAGAGCTACATGGTCAGAAAAAACAACTACTTTATAGCCCAATAAATATGAACAGAATTTATCTAAAGCAAATATGATGGAAATAAAATCCTTTTATGTGGTTGTGTAGTTTGATTTGGTCAAATCCAATGTCCTAGATTCATAGGCAATAACATGTGAGCGTCCCTCCACCCTTTGAGATAAGAAATCTCCAACCACGAAGTTAGAGGCATCACACATAAGCTAAAAAGGAATCTCCCACTGTGGGGGCTGTATGATTGGTGGAGTGGTCAGACACGTGTTTAGCTCATTAAAGGAAGTCTTGAAAGAATCATCAAATAAAAAATCAGAATTCTTTTGAAGTAATCAGGACATCGGAAGAGAAATCTTACTAAAATATTTGATGAAGCGTTGATAAAATCCTGCATGCCCTAGGAAAGATCTAACATCACACACACATGAAGGATATGGTAAGGATGAAATAACATCTACCTTAGATTTATCAACCTCTATCCCATGTTTTGACACTACATGCCCCAAGAAAATGCCATGCTCTACCATAAAATGACACTTTTCAAAGTTCAAGACTAAATTCTTCTCAATATAATGATTCAACACCATTCCCAAACTAGATATAAAATCATCAAATGAATACCCATACACTGTAAAATCATCCATAAATACCTCAATACATGTCTCAATAAAATCAAAAAAATACTCACCATGCATCTATGAAAGGTACCTGGGGCATTGAAAAGTCCAAATGGCATCCTCCGGTAGGAAAATGTGCTGAAGGGACAGGTGAATGTAGTCTTCTCATGAACCTCCGGAGCTATAGGAACCATAAAATATCCAGAAAATCCATCCAAGAAACAATAATGTGTCTTCCCAGCTAGTCTCTCAAGCATTTGATCAATAAATGGGAGGGGGAAATGGTCCTTGCGAGTGGACTGATTTAGTGTTATATAATCAATACACACACGCTAACTCTTTTGCACCCTCATTGGAATTAACTCATCCTTTTCATTTTTAATAACAACAACACCACTTTTCTTAGGCACAACCTGAATAGGACTCACCCACTGGGAATCCGAGATGGGATAGATTATACCTGCCTCGAGCATTTTTCAACCTCTTTTTTAACAACTTCTAGAAGGGTTGGACTGAGTCTCCTTTATGGCTGCCTAATCGATTTAGCCCCATCCTCTAAAAGAATCTTATGCATGAAAATGGAGGGGCTAATACCTGATATGTCAACCAAGGTCCACCCAATTTCCCTGATGTTCTCCCTCAAAATATTCAAAATCTTTTCTTCATGTTCAAAAGGAAGATTATTAGCAATGATAACAGGTAATTTCTCACCACTTAGCAAGTATGATTATTTGAGATTAGGTGGAAGTGACTTGAGTTCCAGTGTAGGGGGGTGATGTATGGATATAGAAATTGAAGGAACTAAAATATGTGCACAATCAACATCAGTATTAGAATATACATCATAAAAACCAAATAATAAATCATCAAACCCATCAACATACTCAACAACCATGTCATAATCAGAGTGAACATGATCAAAATCAGAATATGAATCCATTTCAAAATCAAATCTAAGAGAGTATTGTGCATTATAAATAGGCGTGGAAGTACTCTTAGACATCAAACAAGAACCAATACTCATAATCTCCCTAATCACAGGACAATCAAAATCCATGGGGTTTTTATTCGGTGGTTAAAAATGGGAGATTACAAAAGTAGAATTGTCCTCTGAGGAGTACTTCATGGAGTCCATAACATTAAAGATCAAAAATTCATCCCCAAACTCCATAGAAAGTGTACCCTCATTGACATTTCTGATAGTTTTTTGTAGTTTTGAGAAAGATTCTACATAAGATAATGGGATCATGAGAACTTACCTAACCGTCCTCCATGTTAAGCACATAGAAATCTGCTGGAAAGATCATGTCTCTTACCCAGACAAGTACATCCTCAAGGACTCTCGCTGGATATGTTGTAGCTCTATTTTCCAACTACACCACTACTCTCATCGGCTTCAACTCACCAACCTATAAAGAATAAAATCTAGAGTGAGGCATTACATTTATGGAAGCTCCTAAATCACAAAATGTAACAGAAAATTGCAACTCTCCTATGGTGCATGGGATGGTGAATGTCCCTGGATCCTTGCACTTTGTTGGCATTGGTAGATTTGGTGTAATGAGTACTTACAAATTCCTTCTAAGATTGATCCTCTCATTTACCTTGATCCCTCTTTGATTTGTACAAAGTTCTTTTAGTAATTTTGCATACCTTGGGATTTTCTTTATGGCTTAAAGTAGAGGGATGTTGATCCCCACATACTTGAATGTATCCAAAACTTCTTTTTTTGCATCGCCTCTTAAGCCATCTTTTTGGTTTGTATAACTTTTTTTGGAAATGGAATGGGTTTAAGAGGAATATCATCAATATTTTTCTTACCTTTTTATTTCTCCTTTGGTTTCTCTTTAGTTGGTATGGAATGAGGCTTCTACAGAGTTGAGATGAATCTCGGTGGAATGGTATGTACATATGTATCATTCATTTTCTTCCCACTTCTCAAGGTGATGACACTAACAATCCCCTTGGGATTTGGAGTAGGTTGGGAAAGAATATTTCTAGAGTTCTTACTTACCGGTTCACGGAGGGCGGTGGCAATCTGGCTCATTTGTGTCTTCAACTCTCTCAACTCTGAAATTTGACTCTTCAGAACATTCTGTTTATTAAGAACAATTTGTTTTAAAAGATTATCAGTGTTAGAATCTACCTTGGGTGGGGGATTCCCTTGTTGTTGACTTGTTGATGCTTGAGATTCAAATATCCTTTGGGGTTGTTGGAAACCCTGTTGGTAAGGTGGAGCCTACTAGAAGTTTTGTTGAAAAGGGGGAATTTGTTGTTGTCCAGAGCCATACCTCATGTCCGATTGATCCTTCCACCCTTGGTTGTAAGATAGTGCAAAGGAATCAAACTTATTTTGGGGATGTGGCTATTGTTGTTGTTGATATGGTCTCCCAAGGAATACCACTGGACAATCCTATAACTCTTGTAACTAGGGGAAACAATCATTTGGGTGGTCTGTTTCAGTGCAAATGCCACATGGAATTATAGGAGTGGGTTGGGATGTTTTTTGAGCCTATGAAATCTGCCTCACCATAGCGGTCAATTATTCTAACTTAGTATCAATCAGATGACTTTTAAGAGAAGAATGACTTACCTGATATACTCCTTTGACATGTGGTGTACCTCGATCACCAAATTGTTAGGAGTTTTGGGCCATCTTGTCAATCAATGAACGTGAAGCTACAGGTGTCTTGTCCACCAATGCTCCTCCAGCCACGAAATCCACCATGATCCTCTCTATAGGTGTGAGTCCTTCATAAAAGTATTGGATGAGGAGTTTCTCACTGATTTGGTGATGTGGGAAACCTTCACACAACTTCTTGAATCACTCCCAGTACTCATACATTGACTTCCCTTAGGCTTGCTTGATCCCTGAGATATCCTTTTTAATAGATTTGGTCCTTGATGATGGAAAAAATCTCTGCAAGAAAAGATGTTTCAAATCATTCCAACAAGTTACATCTTCAGGTTGTAAATAATACATCCAGTCTTTTGTAGCTCCATCAATTGAAAATGGGAATGCTCTTAGTTTGGTTTGATCTTAAGATACATTTATTTTTTAAGAGTTGAGAAAACCACATTAATTCATTAAGGTTTTTATTAGGATCCTCACTTTAGAGACCATGAAATTTTGGAAGTAGGTGAATTAATCCATATTTCAGTTCAAAGTCTGATTTGAGATTTGGGTATGCAATGCAATTTGGTTAATAATTAATATCAGGTATAGCCAATTCTCGAATGGTTCTATTAAGTTCATTTCCATTATTTTCAGCCATTGGTTCTTGTTTTATGGTTGAATTTTAATTGCTTCCAATTTCAATGTTCTGGTAGTGGAGGAATTCTCCAACTGGTTGAATGTTGAAACATCCCGTAGACTGAGAATGTCTGATTCGAGCCCAAAGGCTACGTTTAATCTCAGGATCAAGATCTAAGAGATCTTCAAGATTAGTTCATGTCATAAATCAAATAAAAATGGAAATAAAGAAATTGGACCATAGTAAATTATAATATGATAAGTTTGAGTTGATGGTCCAAAAAGAAGAAGAAGAAGAAAACAAAAGAAGAAGAAAAATTCCGATTGGGTAAAGAAGTAAGAAAGAAGAATAAAACATAAAATAAAATAAATACCTCTAATTAGTTGAAATAATTACTTGCCTCCATGGAAATGGTTTCAATTTGAAAGGCACTATCGCGGGCGCCCTCAAATGATTAATGGTTTTTGGGGTACTTAGGTGCAGTAGAGTGGTTGACCAAGGTCATCTCTCAAAGAGGTGGTAATTGAAACAACTTATTAATGGTATTATGAAAATAAAATAAAAGGGGAGAAAACACACTACATAAAAAGGACTGGGGATTTTTTTACCAATTATAAACCTCTATTAATTTTACTAGAAGAAGATTGTATCTTTTTTTTGTTTTTATTTTTGAAATGAAGTTTGATTAAAATGACACAATAAGAAGATGTTTTTTAGAAAATATTTTTAAAAGATGCAATCGATCTAACTTTACCTATTCATTTAATCATTAATAAATATTATTTAAATTAATACCCACTTAATTATGATCACTTAATTTTTTAACCCTCTAACCCTAAGGTAGTTAACATTACCACCAAGATGAAAAGAGTTAAACCCGAGGCTAGCTTCGGAACATGAAATCATAGCACCCTACTTTGATTGATGTTCTAAATCTAGCTTATGGTCAGTGGTAAATTAGGGAACATATCCATTCTGAAAAATGAGGATGAATTGTGTTTAGGGATTATATTTTAACTCTACAAATTTATCCCATGTGGTCTTGTATTACCGATTAAGATAACGCTCTCACAATTCACATAATACTCGACCTTGCGTGTTTTTGTGTTAATTGTTCAATTGCTTGATTAGTTTCTTATAGTTTAAAAAATAAATTCATGGATCATATTAATTGAATTACAGTTGCTCAATGATTCAAAATAATTAAATGAATAGGGTAAAAGATAGACCAATCACTAAGAAAACTACTCTTCCATGAGCGGTGTGGTCATCATGGAGACGTTTTGGATGAGCAAAGGATGGAAAGGGTAGAACCCAATCTCATCTACACTCTTGATTTAAACCCAAATATGATGATTAAATAAGAATATAATTGAACAAAACAGAATAAAACATAAGAAAACAGAAGAAAATCGAAGAAATTAAATAAGAACTAAAGAGTTTATTACACAAACAGAAGTGTTACAACACGAAGGAGAAGAGGAAGGCTTCATTGAAGGGATCCTTACTTCAAGAGATACCCTTATTGAAATAGTTATATAATTGGAGTATATCCACTTATCCTCTACCCTAAACTTCCCAATTCACGTCCCAACCCCTATAAATGAGGAAAACACTAATTTATAGAGTGGAGGGGAGGCTAGGTTTAAAGTGGTTTCAAGTGTGAATGGAGAATCTCGACCAAATATTTTAATCCAACTTTCACCACCCATTTGACCTCCAAAATGCATGAACAAGATATTATTCCATAATAATTATTTGTGAACAATTGGGTTGGAGAGATCCTCTCAAACTTTGGTCCCAATATAAGCTCTTATGAAGAAGTTATGGCCCAAATACAAAACCAATGTCCAATTTGGCAGGTCCAGCCCACATTTGACTTCATGGTCCATTTAGTCCAACCAAATTAACGTTTTACCTCCAATATCCTGAACAAAAGTTGTATCCCATTACATCAGAAATACATTTAAAAAATTTCAAGTTCAAATAATAAATATTAAAATATTTATTTTCGAAATACTATAGTGCACTATAAAGAGTAAAACTGGAATTTCCATAAAATTTTTAAATGAATGATATAATCCCAAATATTTTATAAATAAAAATATTAAAAACAATGTGAGGAAATTTTATCATTTATTATCAATAAAATATTCAATAAAAATGTGTTTTATCATACCCTCTATAACACAAAACACAATCTCAGTGTCAAGTTTGGACACTATGATATTTTATTTCAATTTTGGAAATAAGTGTTGTATATTTTATAAGGATAACATGTGTTATGGTATGGAACATTTCAATAATGGATCATATATACTTGAACTTGATAAACTTTGAATAAAAATCAATGAAAAAACTAGTGAAAATGACTCATATATCACCTACCTTTGGTTCTTCAGGTTAGGTCATGTAAATGAGAAGCGATGATAGAAATTACATCAAGTAGGGTATTTAGACTCAATTCAGTTAAAACCGTTGGATGTATGTCACACTTGTTTACAAGAGAAAATGACCAAAGTACCCTTCTTTGGGTAGGGATAAAATTCCATTGAATTAATGGAAGTAATTTATACTGACATATGTGGTCCATTTTCAGTAGAGACAATGGGTGGGTTTTCGTACTTCATTACCTTTACTGATGACTATAGTAGGTATGACTATATATTCTTAATGCAATATAAGTTGAATAACTTTTAGATGTTTAAGGAATACCAATATGAAGTATAAAACCAGCTTGGTAAGAAGATTAAGACACTCCACTCAGATCGAGGCATAGAGTATCTTAATAAATATTTCATTGATCACTTGAAGGGGTGTGGGATAGTATCCTAACTCACTTCTACTTATACACCACAATGGAACATTATTAGTGAAAGGAGGAATTGGACCTTTCTGGACATGGCCAGATCAATGATGATTCATTCAACTCTTCCATTATCCTTTTGGGGATATGCCTTGCTGACAATGACATATACCCTTAACTAAGTACCAAATAAATCTACAGGTCAGATTCTATATGAGTAATGGTGTGGAAAGAAACCCAATATGTCACACTTATGTGTATGGGGATGAAATGATTTTTTCAAGACTATAAAAAGTGAAAAATTAGCATAAAAAAGCATTAAGTTCATCTGTATAGGTTATCCTAAAGAAACCAATGGATATTACATATATAACCCTTCAGATAGAAAAGTGATTATGGAAACACAATCCATATTTCTAGAAAGGGAACACATTTCCAATGGAAATAGTGGGATCCAGATTGACTTCGATGAATTTAATGCTCCATATACACAAGAGTTGTTATGGGAATAATCTTCATATAAGATAGTGGGAGATGAAGTGGTTCATGAGACATAAGTACTATGTAAGTCTACTCAAGAGGTTAGGGAACCAGCATGTTATTTTTTTTCATATCACCAAGTTAGGTGACACATTACTCCTTGAGGATGATGAACCTCTAACCTACAAGGATATAGTAGAAGGAAAGGGTGCTGCTAAATGGAAAGATGCTATGCATTTTGAGATGGAGACCATGTATCAAAATCAAGTTTGGATTTTGGTAGACCCTCTAGCTAATGTAAAACCCATTGGGTGAAAATGGGTATTCAAAAGAAAGCTGGACATGAATGGTAAGGTTAATACCTATAATTAAAGAATAGTTGCGAAGGGTTTTATACAATGGAAGGGCATAGACTATGATGATACCTTCTCACCAGTAGCAATGCTAAAATCCATCAGAATATTTCTTGCAATAACAACCTTCCATGATTATGATATTTGTCAAATTGATTTCAAAAATAATTTTTAAAATGGGATGTTGGTTAAAGACATTTATATGACTCAACCCAAAGGGTTTGTTAGGTAAAACAATTCCAATAAGGTGTAGAAGTTATAGATATTCATTTATGGGTTGAATCAGGAATCACATTCATGGAATGTTCATTTTGATGAGGACATAAGAGAATTTGTCTTCATAAAAAAATGGAAGTGAGCCTTGTGTCTATAATAAAGTGAATGGGAATGCCATTTTTTTCCTAATATTATATGTTTATGACATATTAATTATTGGAAACTAAGTGAAAGTCTTAGAGTCAGTTAAGACTTCGTTAAATTATCGCTTCTCTATGATAGAATTAGGTGAACCAACCTACATTCTAGGGATCAAGATCTATCAAGATATATCTCAGAGGTTTCTTGAGCTAAGTCAAAGTACATATATTGATAAGGTACTTAAAAGGTAGAATATAGAACAATACAATATAGAGTTGTTTCCCATGTCACATGGTATCAATATCTCCAAGAAAATGTGTCCACAAACACAAGAGGAGATTGATAGAATGAGTATAATTCGTTATGCCTTGATAGTGGGTTATATCTTGAATTCCATGTTACGTACTAGGTTTTATGTTTCCTTTACTTTAAGCATGGTAGGAAAATATAAATCTAATCCAGAAGATCTAAAACGGGATGCTGTCAAAACAATCTTGAAGTACTTGAGGTGTACAAAGGATATGTTCCTAGTGTATGGAGGAGATGAGGAACTAGTAGTGATAGGATATAGTGATTATAGTTTCTAGATAGATCATGATGATATGAAATCATAGTTAGGCTATTTATTTTTTTTGAATGGTGGTGCGGTGAGCTGGAGAAGCTCGAAGTAATATGTGGTTACTGATTCTATATTAGAATTCAATCATATAGTAGCTTTTGATGCAGAAAAAGAAGAAATCTGGATACACAACTTTGTCTCACACATTGGTGTTATGCCTAGCAATGCAGATGCTATTCCAGTTTATTGTGATAAAACTACTATAGTGGTACTTTCCAAGGAGTCTAGGTCACACCAAAGGAGAAAGAATATACTTTGGAAGTTTCATCTCATGAGGGATTTTACTCCAATAGGTGAAGTCACAGTTAGTAGAGTAGCCATAGAGGACAATGTGGAAGACCCCCTAACTAAATCCATATCTTAGCAGAAGCATGATTCTCATTTGAGAGCTAGTACATTGATGCTATTTAGCAGTTGGCTCTAGTGCAAGTGGGAGTGTTGAAAGTGGGTAACCTAGACTCAACTTGTGATATGTTTTGATTACCACTACCAGTATTAATTTTTAGGTATATACATGAGATTATATTTTCATAATAGTGTTGATACATATGTGTCCACCATATTTATGGTAATTTTTTTAGATTATGTGTCATATCAAAGGTTTATAGCAGATCCCAAGCTATAATGAGAACCTAGAGATACTATGAAAGTAATCTTGAAGTAATGTCCTATGGTCCAGACACATGAACTGACAGGCCAAAGATGATGTGTGACTATCAGGTGTTAGGGGATCATAATCATTGAGACATCTTCTCATGAATTTCTCACTTGGCGATCTCTAGTGGTTGATATCATGAGGACATACTTTCCAATAAGAAAACCACATGTTTCGAGTTTCATTAGTTGTTCCTATCTATAGATATGTTTATTGGTCTCCTGACTTGAGGCCATTATCAATGTGTTCCATTTGATCACATACTTTGATGAAAGGAAAAAACCATGATAATAAATTCATGAAGAGGTCATTTGTTTTGGATACATCATTGGTGGTATGAAATTGATTGAATGATCAAGATAAATTTTTTCACTTCTGCGATGAGGAAGAGACATATCGGGCCTGGTTGATCAAGATGGAAGTACCTTCATAAATCCATGGTCATGGTAGTTGAAGGAAATTCTTCCCGATTTGATTAACAAATAATAAATCAAGAAAAGTATGATAAAACAAGTGTGCATTCATCTTTATTAGATATCATGTCACTAAGTGATTATATTACACAATTCATGTTCGTAGGTTGGTCGTTCTTGCTATGACTTTTACATATCTCTTTAGGGGACTTGATGGATTTCTAGACTCCACTCTTAGTGTGTGAATATTATTCACTGCTATTAAGATAAGGGCCTAGAGGGTCACACACAATAGCTTATTCGAGAATCTAGCCTATTCAGTTGAACTGGAATATAGGACATGGTGGGCCCCACAAATGGGTTCGAGTGTTATCGACTATTCCATTGATCACCAATAAATAAATAAATTCATTATTATTCAAGTAATGAATAATTGAGTTTAATTTATTTATTACATGAATTTACAAGCGACTACGTAAATACAAGGATTAATATTATATGAATGAATATTAGTACAATATTCTAGGTTTGAAAAATATTATCAGGAGATGTGAGTCAAGTTAATGGATCAAGATTATCATGTAATATATTTAATATATATTATAGGTATGTGATAAAAGACAAATAATATTTATGGTGTAGTTTAGTTCATCAGAAATAATTATTTATAACACTTTTTAGTGGATTCTTATTACATAGGGGTCAGGAACCCAAACCAAGTATTATGGATAACCACTATATAAGTGGAGTGAAGATCTTCCCATGAGGACTGTTCATTCAATCAGAATTGAGAGATTCTCTCTCCTATAGATTTCTAGAGAGATAATCTCTCAATCAAGCGAGTGTTCCAAGTTCATCTTCACGTATAGAAGATAAAGGATCATAGTGATTGTACCTACGTCAAAGTGATTTCCATAGATCTTCTTTAACACCTAGAATCTAAAAAATGGTGCATGCGTATATTTGAGATGTGTGTGTGGATGGTGTAGAGGGATTCGACATCGAAGCAATGGATTCCGGAAACCTGTGACAGGCGTGCATGCTTCAAATCGGAATGAGGTATTCATTTGCATAAATTTTATGCTATGATTAAACCACATGGGTTCCTAAGACTGTACTAGGGAAAAATCATCAGAGTCTTTGATGTTTCGTCACTCTGATGATGCAAATTTTTTGAATTCCCAACCCATTGGCTTCCACAGATCACCTCGATAGCTTCAACTCTTATTTTAGGGTAAACATGATATTCTGAGACCAACAGGGTGGTCCAAAAAATTATGCGAGATCATATCATAGGATATTTTACCATACCCCCCCGAAACACTTCCAAGAAAAAAAAATTAAAATTTACTCTTATTTCCACAACCCGTAGCGATGTGGGTCACCACATGTATCCCTGACTCATTGGAAATTGGTGATGGAATTATGATGGAAACATAAAATGAATCATACTTGAGTCTTCTATATGAATCTATCATATCCTTGCTTCTTGAGGTAACTCAATAGGTATTGGGGACTCTAGCACCTTGAATTTCCTATATCGAAATAGTGAAAACACCTGTACTTGTATTTGGAAACTCACGCCGGTAAGAAAATGTTCTTTTTCCAAAATTAATCATAGTGAACTTGTGGTATTACATTCTATTTAAAAAAAAATACAGTAGAAGACTAGTAATTTTACCTTGATTACCAATTATACATTACCAATAAAATCATTAAATGTATCTATTTTAATATTTGGTGCCCTAGAACCAAGAAAAAATACTTTTAAATTACCATTTCATGTATACAATGCGAAATGCATGATGTACATTTACCATTATAGTGTAGTCATTTCTTCATCCACTATTTAAATAGTAATCTCCATAGATTAATTGGAATATAAAAATGTATAGAAAATATCATACTATAATGAGATCCTCGAGATACTATGACATTAATCTTAAATATACATCTTATGATCTAAATACATCATACTAATAGGACACAGTGGATATATGGCTATCAGGTATTGAGGGATCATAAGAATTAAGATTTCTTCTCATGAATTTTACACTTGGTGATCTCTAGTAGGTGAGATAATAAGGACATATCCACCAATAGAAACAACACATGTTTTAGGTATCATTAGTTTTCTCTTTTTTTATCTATAGACATGTGTATTGGCCTCCTGGATTGAGATCATTATCAATGTTTTTCATTTGATCTCATACTTTGATGCATGAAAAAAACCATGATTATGAAATCTTAGCAAGGTAGCTTGTTTTGGGTGTATCATTGGTGGTATGACATTGGTTGAATGGTCAAGATATAATTTTTCACTTACGAGTTGAGGATGTAATATCTCAGGTTTGGTTGACTAGGATGGTAGCAACTTCTTAAATCCTTATCCAAGATAGTCAAATGTAAGTCTTTCTGATTATATAAATAAATAATAAATCAAGAAAGGGTGATGATACAAGTGTATGTCCTAATTTATGAGATATAGAAATATAAAGAGATAATATTACACAATGTGTGTTCTTAGTTTGATTATCATTGTTATGATAATTCTCCATCTCTTTAGGGACCTTGATGGGTTCCCTCACTCTACTCTTAGTCTGTGAATATTATTAACTATTTTCGAGATAAGTTCCTAGAGGGTCACACACAATATCGTATTCAAGAATATTCCATATTCTAGTGAATTAGTATATAGGATATGGTGGGCCCCACTATGGGGTCCAATAGTTGTCCAAGTTATCGACTACTAATGATTAAATAAATTCTTTAGTATTCAATTATAGAATAATTTGGTTGAATTTATTTATTTAAATTATTAATGGGGTATTTAGTGAATACATGAAAAATATTATATGAACAAATATTATTTTAATATTCCATGTTCGTTTAATATTAGTGACAATTATGATTCAAGTTAAATGACTCAGTTTTATCACTTAATACATTTAATCTATATTTTAGATATTTTATAAAATATAAATAATGTTTATGAGAAAATTTATTTCATCATAATTATATATTTATTTCTTATTTAGTGCACTTTGATTTTTTGGGGGTCAGGGAACCCTTTTTGGGTATTCGACTCACCCACTATATAAGTATGAGACAAGAGATATTTTCTGAAGCATTTTTCATTCCAAAACAATGAGAGACTCTCTCTATTCCCACCTTATAGAGATATAAAGTCTCTATATGAGCACCGATCCAAGCACAACTTCGACAGATCAAATGCACGAGATCGAGGTGATCGTCGCAACACCAAAAAATTCATTGAAGATTCGAGCTAGAACCCAGAATTTAATGAAGAACTAGAACATGAATTCTGGGAGTGTGTGAAGATGATATAGAGGGGTTCATATTCAATTCCTTTATGAAATAATCACTGTTTACTATATGTAGTCAAGTGTGCTTCATTTTGAACAATATATGTGTTCAATTTTAATTTTCATTCTCCATTTAGTTCATGTGAGATCCTTGGACCATGCCGGGGCTTGGATCACTGGAGATGAAATTTTTTGTCACTTCAGTGATCAAAAATTTTAAAATCCCTTTCCCAAAAATCTTCTTTGGGAACCCCGGTACATTCAATTGGTATCAAAGTGATCACATGAATTTTCTGAGCTAAGGAAAAATTAATTTTTATTAAATTAAGTAGTGGACTTTAAATCAGTACCAACAGATCTGACCGTGTTTCATTCTGAGTTCGGATGACCAAGTTACGAACATCAAAATAAAAAATTATGGATAGAAATAAATTGTTTCGGGTAATTAAATTTTAAGAACATATTATATATATATATATATATATATTATATTCAATTTTCCCATAGACATCAGCAGTAATGAATTTCGGTGAATACCAGTTTCTAGTCAGAATAGTATTTTCTAACCGGATATAGTTTCCACCGGTTTTGTGGATATTTATTGTAATAATCATTATTATTCTTATATTAATAAGAAATTTATTTAGCCTTTCATTTATTGAGGATGGAGGCTTCTTGAACTATCATAACAAACAAATAAAAAAATTTCAATGAATTGTGGATTCATTTTTCCAGCAGATGAACAAATTAAAAAAAAATAATTTATATTATTGATTAGAAATGTAAGGGGCCGCAACTATGGGCTTTTGAAAATGAAGAAGTGGTCAAAGAAGGGAAAAAATCAGTGTGATATGGGAGCAAGGGTGGATGACTAGGAATTTTTTAATAAAACAAAAAAGGGCCACACTAACAATGTGGGTGGGACATGTCGGTGTTGCCATCCCCAGACCACCCATTTGGCACCCAACTCACCGGCCCTCCAATAACTGAGCACCGACCCCCCCCCCCCCCCCCGAGACTCCTACCCCCTTGTCGTATAAAAGAGGGTTCCTCCTCCATGTTTGGAACTGAGCTACCCTCCGTCGGATCCCATCCAACTGGCCCCAACATCAACTTACGTTGTACCACTAGCGGTGCCACCTCCACCTCATAGACGTGCCACCACTATTCTTAATGGGTACCTCCCAGCCTCCTCTGGTCCAAATAGGAAACACCAGGTGCAGGGTACCCCAGGAACCACCTTCCCCAACCTAGATCCACACAAATGAGACCCTAATAGGGTTTTTCCTGCCTGGTATGGGCCCTCATGGGACTGGGTGGATTTTCCTGACATGGAACAAGTTAAGGAAAGTCCACCTAGCTCAGACCACACCCATAAATGGGTTTTCCCGGCTTGGAATGGGCCTAAGAGGGTTCATCCTGACCTACATTGGCCTTGCTGGGGGTTTCAAGAACAAGGAATAATTTATTTAATCAAAATTAATTAAGTTAAATAATTTGAATTTTAGTATTATATTTAATTAACTAAAAATTTATTTTCGATTTAAAAATAATATTTTAATAGTCTAAAAATTTAATTTAATTTTGGTATTAAATTAAATTAATTAATTAACTTACTTTTTGGAATTAAAATTAAATTAATAGTGGAATGAATAAAATTAAATCATTTGAATTTAAATAACTCATTTAATTTAGTTAATTCCCTCACACTTAATTAATTGCAATTTAATTTTATCTCACTTTACTTTTACCCGTTGACTAGTCCTTAGTATTGATCAACCTGTGTATGTCTGGTTTATTTTAATTATTTATTTACTTGTGTGTGATGATTGTAATTAAATATGACGGTATGTGTATCATCATTTTTTAATCAATATGTATAAGGGTCTGTGCATCCAATTTATCAGTCTGTATTTTATACTCCTAAGACCCCTCACCTACGTGTGAGTATTTTTGTATTACGATGAGGAAATTATAAGATGAAGACCACCACCATGATGAGACAAAATCCAGATGAGAAGTGGACACATTGGACAAGGACGTGCTGCATCATGAGTCTAGCTATGAATCAGGTATGATACCCATTGGTCGTGGTTGATCAATTGAGTTTAAATGAGTCAATCGGTTTTAGATGATTAAGACCACTCAAGTAATTTTTTATTTCATTTATGAAATTTGTTTACTATTTTATACATATAAATGATAGTGGAAAACACATAAAATAATAAATAGTAAAATGTATAATGATGTTATAGATGTTTTTCTATTAATGTTTAGTTGTGATCATGAAAACATGGAATGAATAGATTAATAGAAATGGTTTAAATTTGTCAAAAAATATAAAACCCTCATAGAAATATTAATTAAAAAAATTCCTTATGTCATTTGAATTTAAACACAACAAGGTGTTTGGGGTTCTCGGTCAGCCATAGGGTGCCTTCTACTACTAGGAGTTTTTATAAGATCGATGTGTTGAATTAATAGAAGTTCAAATAAAAAAAGTTGAGATAGCTAGCTTATTGAAACTTCAGAGGCAATAGTTGAGTAAATCATATTTATGATTTTAGAAGCTAGTACTTCACTCAACAGATCAAGGAGTCATGAGTTAATGTGGTTGGCCAGTGAAACATCTACCTTGAACTCTCCGAGTAGTGGAATAGCCATAACTTGTAGACTGTAAGGGGAGGTTAGAGGATATTTTCCACTAGAATACTCAAGTGATGGAGTATTCTAATTCTAGTACATAGGGTTACTAGATTTCGATAAAATTATATGATAAATTTAATGATTTAATTAATCAATCAATAATGTCTAAATAGAAAATCAAGATAAAATTACTAATCTTTTGGATTTTGTTTTTTTGTAGAAAATATAAAGTAATACCACAATCCATACTGTGATATTTATTGAAAAAATTCAATTTTATATCCAAAATGAGTTTCTAAAGAGTAGCACAGGTGCTTGCGCAAAGTACTACAACATGGGAAATTCAAGTTTCTGGTGTCCCTAAGACCTGTTAAGTCACCTTATGAAGTGAGGGTGTTAAAAAATTCTTATAAGAGACTCTTGTAATATGAATATGATGGTTATTTCATAATACTATCATCAATGTATGATGTGATTTGTGGATACAACATCGATACATGGATGATTTTTTCATGTTGTCTTATCTCTGAGAAGCTTTCATGGAGAAATTGATGTGTAGATATGAATAGGTAATAATTACACCAGATATATGTAAATTGAAAGATTAATCATGATCTTTAAAGGGATAAATTTCTCATATCATTTTCACTCATTTACTCCAATTTCAATTAATATTAAAAAAAAGGTACATAGGAAACACATAGTTACCTTTTGGGAAAGGTTTTACAAGTAAATAAGAACTTAAAGAGAGTATAATATTTAAATCTTATGGTGAACAAGTTGAAAGACAAGGTGAAAAGGATGATGAAAATAGTAATGTCAAAGTCACATTCACAACGTACTTCAAATAAATAGTTATTAAATATGATGTTATTTTCTTTACATATCATGAAATAAATATATGGAAGTGAAAACTTAATAAACTGAATTATGGAAGCAAGTATTCACTCCTTTGGGTATATTCACCAATATAAATGTAATGTTTTGGTTATAAATATTAGGTATTAAATACAATATCCCTATTACATATATGCTTTTAAATACAGTAACCATGTAAGAATATAAATTTTATAAGAAGTGAGGTGTGTTCTCCAAGCGGCTGAGAAATAGTGGTTCATAAGTTAGTGGTGAAAAGTACAAAACTTCTAATTGTCAAGTTTAATGATTCTTGTGAAACATTTGGAGTGTAACCAAAATAATAATCTCACGTGTCCTTTAGACACAAGGATACATTATTCCCATTCATGAATGAATGTTTTTTGTGGTTTTTAATACTCAACCAATAGTTCAGTAATTCTTGAATCATTGGAAATACATAATGAATATAAAATGTAAGACTTTGTTATAACCAGTTGTGGTAAGATAATACTTGGTCAAGAAAAACTAAGTAGTTATCAAGGATATACCAAGTATAGTTTTAGAATCTTTGGAGTTAAATACCTTAGGTATTATTGACACACTTACATACTTAGTTTTGGACAAAGAAACCTTTGGAAATAAAGGTATCCCACAAATATTTCATAACTAGTTCACTTAGATAGAGTGAACTCATCCAAGGGTAAGATAGAGGTATATTCCTATAATTAATTAGATTCATTTAAGTACTTATTAAGGGAAGTGATATTAAATCATGGCATATTAATGTTTATAATATATGAGTTGCTTCAGAATGGTGCGCTGAAGAATATCTTGACCAATCATTCATCGATCCTTATAATGTAACATGGAGTAATTCCTAAACACACATAACATTATCCACATCAGAGCTATGATGCTAATAATGAGGGTCAATGATGAGTCTTACATGTTAAAATTGATAAAAAAATGTAGTGTGGAGTAATTTATAAATGAACATTTCCTTATACACACCATATTCATGATGTAAGTATAAGGAGCTTCAATTTTGAGATATATATGCATTGTAGAAACTTCCATTATATTTCAAGATGTTCTTCCCAAATAATAGTGATATCCCATAACTATATGCCACCTATCATGAAAAATGGATATAATATGAGTGATAGTGTGATGGAAATCCATTATGTCATAAGAACATGTGTTTCGATGCAAAGGGTTTGATAAGATATAAACCAACTTTCATCAAAGAAAAACATGATGTGCATCTATAGTAATAATACTAATGTTTTATAAGCATATTATAGAAATACCTATGATAGAAAAGATATAGTCAAGTTATAGACTATATTTCTATAAAAGGGCGTACATATCTATTTGAGATACTGGGAACAAGATTGACTTGGGTTTATTTTATGCCAGAGATGCACAAATAGTTGGCATATGAACGAGTTCTACAAGAGGTGTGGAAGAGAATGTTCCAAATACACTAACTGTGAAAGAAGGTTGAAACCATAGTGATGGTTTTATATTCAACACAACTAGTTATACATCATTCTTTGAGAATAATAATTCTTATAAGTAATAAGTATATGGAAAATAGCTAAGATTGATGAGATCAATTAAAATTCAATAATGTATTTTATGTATCAAATTACAGGGGGTATATTATTTTGAATATTGTGGTGGGTATTCAAGTTAGATGATACATGGATGTTACAAGAATGGTACTAATAAGGATCGATTTGTTATACCAAGTCATTATGCCTAAATCCATTAAATTTTTTACTTGTCATAGAAAATTTATATGATCATTGAGCATTGGTTGTCAAGGATGCCAATCATGGAAGGTGTCTATATGATGTAACCAGAAAGGTATGGTGAAACCATGTAATACCAATAAGGGGTGAAAGTTACTGAAATATAGTTTAGGATTAATGTAACATGATCATAAAATATTCATTTGGAATGAATATTTTCCATGTATCTACCAAAGGTTAGTGGGATTTTTACTTTTTTCCAAGTAAAATATGTTTGGTAACATATGGAAGACAACTATTGGTATTACATTTAGTTAAGATCAGAATAAAAGTATCTCTCCATAGATTGACTTAAAGTATCAACCTAATTTCTAGGGAACAATATCTACAGAGTTGGATCTAATAGTTTCTTAGACCCATTCAATCATACATATACTGACAAGGTATTGAGAAATACAAGTTGGATCAATTTTAGAGAGAATTGTAACCAATGTCACATGACATATATCTCTCTAAGTAAACATGCATGGGAATAGGAGGAGAATAATATGGTAAGTTGAATTCTATATGTTTTTATGTGGAATTAATCACATAATCCATGATATGTACAAGATGTGATATTGAAAAAATATACTTTCTAGTAGGAAAATATCAATTATATACCGGATAACTGAAAAGGAAGAAGTCATACCATTCCAATTGAACTTTAATAAGTACAAAGTATATGTTCCTAGTATGTGGAGAGGAAAGGATACTAGTTATAAAGAGACAAAAACTAGTATTCCTTGGATCAATGTGACCTCATACCATAGTCAGCCTAAGGGAATGGGGGAGACAAGATCATAAAATCTAGTGATAGTCATATATGTAAATAATGAGTATGTTTTGACTTCTTAGGTATCTAAAGAAGTAGTGTAAAATACACAACAATTTTTTCCAATTTTTGGAATGACAACAAGTAAAATTTTATCATGATGATAATTATATTACTGGTACTAGCCAAGATGTCATGTTTGGATAGCGAACAAAATTTTTAAACTCAGGGAATACATCTCTTGAGAAGTTTTACTTAGGGAGATGACGTCGCACATAGTAGAATAGCCATGCAACAGAGACATGGCAGACTTAGCAACCAAAGTCGTGACTCAGCAAAAACACGATCTTAATCATGTGAGAGCTAACAAAGAAAGTTAGCTTGTTGGATCTAGTGAAAATGGGAGTGTTGTAATAGTAGGTTCCTTAGACCCAAAAAAATAGTAATTTTTGATTACCATTTCATGAATATAGTGAGATATGCATGATGCACACTTACCATTATAGTGTATTCATTTCTGTATCCACTACTTAAATTTCAATTTCCATAGATTAATAATTATATCAAAAGGTTATAAAAGATCTCGGGCTATAATGCGAACCTCAAGATACTATGAAATTAATCTTGACTGACTGAATGGCCCGAAGGCCAATATTTTTATTGATTTTGGATAAGCCCCTTTTAAGGGTAAATGGGTAAACCAAGACTTCAGATACACCAAGACTTAAACAAGATTCGAAAAATAAAGGGTTTCAACCTAGGAAAAGACTACACGAGAGTGAATCTACCCATAATCAATATCATTAAGGTATGCCTCCACCAAAGTATGTCTGATTAGAAAGCTGTCCCGTGCAAGGATGCACGAGCTCGGTACCGATGGCTATACCATACCCTATCAATCGTCCAAATCCGAAAATCCATACATGATGAAGACGACCAGATCTGTCCTCATATGAAGCAAAAACCATGTAGAATGTCTAGATTCCCTAGCAGACATCCATTTCACCTCCAAAAATAGTTAAACTGTAGGTAACCAGTAGATTCACAGCCAACCACGTCAATAGGACCACCACAATACCACCAATTTCAAATCCTATCAAACAAGATCTCACCTTAACCAAATCAAAACCTGGAAAAAACTTACAGGAGCACCAAAATGAAGGACCTCCCCCCTCCAAAACATTGTATCCAACCCTGAGCACACCTTCACATGCCAGAGCTGATGTCAAGCTGCAACGAGGTCGCACTGAGGTCGTGGAGTCGGAAAGCACACCAAGTCCAACATTGAGCACACCATAGCCCACACTGAGCACACCACAACCGCAATAGAATCCCGAGAAGTTGGTGGCTAGCACAGGGGAGCTGACGAAGAGCATACTACCTCTATGATAAGATCCCGAAGCCAAAGGCACGACGAGGCCGACACCGAGCACACCAATGTCGACACCAAACACCTAGAACCGTAAAGAGATCCAGGAGATGGAAGGATCATCGCCACCACCCGAAGTTGGAACACTTGGAGTCGACACACACTGGGGCTGAGCAGATCCAAAGCCAGAAGCGATGAAGCTGTCACTGAGCGTACCGGTGCCGGTGCCGATCACACCAGAAGCGAGACGAGATACCGAAGCTGAGAGGTGCAACAAATCCACCGCCGAACCAAGAACAAAGCTGGACCACATGGATCCACCACCCATCGACGTTGATTCGAGATGAGAAGACCACTACTGTGGTAGGGACACATTGAAGGAGGGGAGGAAACAGATTGGAGGAGAAACCCTAGGCTCTTGAGGAGGGGGGGAGAAGTCGCCGCTCAGAGGCCCATGAAAAAGTAAAATTAATCTTAAACATATGTTTTTTGGTCTAGATAAATTACACCGACTAGAAATAGTAGATATCTGAATATCATGTGTTGGAGGTCTATAAGCATTGATACATCTTCTCATGAAGTTCTCACTTAGTGATATCAAGTAGGTGACATCATGAGGATAGGCTCTCCAATAGAAACCCCACCTGTTTCAGGTATCATTGGTTTTTTCTATCAACAGACATGTGCATTGGTCTCCTGACTTGAGATCATTATCAATGTGTGTCATTTGATTGCATACATTAATTCCAGGAAAAAACCATGATAATGAAATCATGGAGAGGTATCTTGTGTTGGGTATGACATTTGTGGCATAGAATTGGTTGAATGATCAAGATATAATTTGTCACTTCTGAGTTGAGAAAGTAATATATCAGACCTCATTGACTAGGATGATAGTACCTTCATAAATCCTTGTCCAAGGTAGTAAAAGTTTATTTCTCCTGGTTAGATCATGAAAGGATTATGACACAAGTGTGCATCCTGCTTTATGAGACATCGAAAGATAAAGTGATTATATTACACAATAAATGTTCATAGGTTGGTTTTCATTATTATGAATATTATTTATCTCTTTAGATGCATTGATGGGTTTCTAGACTCCGATTTTGGTCTGTGAATATTATTCACTTCTTTTGAGATAAGGGCCTAGAGAGTCACACACAATAGCATATTCAAAAATCTGTCATATTCTTGTGAATAGATATATAGGACACGATTGGCCCCACCATGGGATATGAGAATTATTCAAGTTATCGATCACCCAATGAATTAATTAATTAATTATTATTCGAGTATATAATAATTGGGTTGAATTTATTTATTAAAATTATTCATGATGTATTCAGTGAATATAGGAAAACTATTATACGAAAAAATAATATTTTAATATTCCAGATTTGTTTAATATTAGCAAGAATTATGAGTCGAGTTAAATGACATGGTTTTATCACATAATATATTTAATATATATTACATGTATCTGATAAAATATAAATAAATATTATGACATAGTTTAGTTCTTCATAATTTATTATTTATTTCTTATTTAGCAGGTGTTGATTTTCTGGGGGATGAGGAACCCTTTCTGGGTATTCAACTCACCTACTATATAAGTGGGAGAGAGGATATCATTTCTGAATCCCTATTCATTCCAAAACAAAATGAGAGCCTCCCTCTCCTCCCACCTTCTAGAGAGAGAAAATATATCTCCGAGCACTGATCCAAGCATGTCTTTGACCGATCGAAGGCACAAGATCAGGGTGATTGTTGAGACACTGAAGGATTCATCAGAGCTCTGTGCTAGCACACAAAATTCAAAAATCAGAGAGTTCATAGATTCATGGAGTGTGTGTGGCTTATATAGAGAGGATCAAATTTGGACCATTTGAGCAACAATCATCAGAGAATAACTGTATTTGAGTATGCTACGTTTAGAACAAGGTATGTGTTCAGTTTTAATTCTTGTGCTATGTTTAATTCATGTGGGATCCTCGGGCCGTAATGGGGATCAGATCATCGTAAATGACAAGTTTCATCACTCTAGTGATCAAGAAATATAAAATATATGGCCCACTGGTTTCTGCTGCTCACCCCGATAGCTTCAATATCTCACAACTATATCAAACTCTAGTATCCCTCACTATTAGATTCAAAATACCCAGTTGCTTGAGTATTCTAGTGGAAGGAATCCTTTAAACCTATCATAGTTCACACTATGGATATCCCATTAAAATGTGAGTTTCAAGGTAGGCACTAGTCTGGTCAGCCGCATTGACTTGTGGTTCTTTGAACTATTGAGTAAAGTCTTGGCTTCTCATAATCATAACCTTGATTCCATTGACGTTTTGCCTCTAAAGTGGTAGCAAGATAGCTATGAATACTTGTTTGCTACCAAACTTAGTTAATTAAACTCATGACTCTCATAAAAACTCCCCAGTAGTAGGAGGAAACCTAAACTGAGGCTAATGAACATCTCGTACCCCCAGTTTTGTTCAAATTTATGTGATAGAAGGTGTTAAAACTTCATATTACTTTGAGGTTTTTAATTATTTATCAATGAATGTAATATTTTTCTATTAAATATGTTCATACTATGTGATCATTATCACAACTGAACAATGTGTTAATATAAAACATTCTATCGCATATTTATGCGTGAATTTTTTATTATTTTATGTGTTCTCGCAAACATGGATTTCATAAAATAATAAAAATGCATAAATGAAATAAATTAATTGAATAGCCATAGGAATATAGTATTGGTTGATCCATTTAAACTAAATGGATCAACCATGACATGGGGGTATAATACCGAGTCTGGTCTTCACTTATATCACAACTCACACCCCAATCCAATGTGTTCACATCTCTTATGGGATACCACCTCATCTTGGCGTGATCCACATATTATAGTTTCATCATCAATAGTACATGAATACTTGAACACAGGTTAGGGGGTCTTGGGAAGTGAAAAATACATATAGAACCATTCAAATGGTCTCACAGTCCCTTATATATATTAAATGAAGAAAAAAGATGTGTAGACCATTGAAAAATTAAATAATTATTACAATAACCACACAAAATTCAATTAGAATTAATTGAAATAGATATAGTATTAAACTTTAAAATAAAACTTCATAGATGAAACTATCAAATGTTTATGTAAATTAAATAAAAATTATTTTAAATTGTAAACTATTACCAGGAAAACTCAAGAATGGGGAAAACCTATTAATGCAGTAAATGGTTGGGCCTAGTGCAGACAAAAACCTGAAGGGGGAAAACTTGAATGGATTGTTGACAAAAATACAATAGAAAAATTTCAATACAACAAAATATATTAACTGAAACAAAATAAAATGACCCACTACTCCAAAATATTATCTGCAATTAAGCACATACTTTCTCAATATCCCTTGTTTGGAAAATCCCTTCAATAAAAATTTTGTAGCTATAAACATATGGGGGTATTCCAAAACTTATCATTTCTTCAAAAACAATAAAATCATCAGACAGTTCACCGTGGAGAAACAAACCACAAATAACAACATTATAATAGTAACAGTTCATATGAAGGCCTCTAAACCTCAAATCCTGAATAATATCCAGAGCAAGCTCCGTATTTCCAACACTACAAATCCTATAGATATATGTACCATATGTTACTACAATAGGTTTCATCCGACTTATTTCAAATTATTTTAAAATACCAGTAGCTTGTGAAGATCAATTTCACACTACCCTCAATACCGTTCACAATTAAAGTTCATCATAATATTGTAGGTGTAAACATTCCGTGATAGACCAGACATATTTAATTCCTAAAAATAATATTTGATGAATTATATCTCATTTTGGGTATCCAAACACTTCAATAAAATTTTTTAGGACCCAATGCTTGGGTAAAACACCACTTTCCTAGCCTGCAAAAAAGCATCAATTGTAGCATTGAGCATTAAATTCCATTAAAGGACCTTAATAGGCTCACTGATTACAATAGTTGACCCATCTGTGTAATTGGGAGGTTTAAATAAAATAGGAAATAGATCACGCAATTCAATAATAATGAATTGAAATAGATATAGTATGAAATTGAAAACCAAAACATCATAGTTGAAACTATCAAATGTTTATAGAAATTAAATAAAACTTATTTCAAATTGAAAACCATTACCAGGAAAACTATAGAATGGGTAAAACCTATTCATGTAGTTTAAGTTTGGGCCCATTGTGGATAGAAACCTGAAGCAGAAAATCTAAATGGATAGTTGACAAAAAATACGACAGAAAAATGTGAGTACAACAAAAGCTATTTTGATTCCCCATAATTATTTAAACCATAGTTGAAAATTATAATGACTTTTTTATGAATTATAAAGTAGAAAATATTATACATAATAACATTGAAGGGAAACAAATATACGACAAGTTATCATATATGATAAATTTTTTTTGGTTTTAGGGGAAGGTGTTGACTACAATGCTATAAAACATAGGTGTGGTATCTTATTATATTCATTACCTAAAGAGTTGAGGCTAGTATAGAGAAAAGGTAGTATGAATAAATTATTTATAACTCGCATCATAGGACATATTTTGTTTCTGAAATAAATTAAAGACCAGTTAAAAGGTCTCATTCTATACCAAAGAATGATCAATTCACATTAATGTGTGTGGATCTATTACAGATGTTAACATAGTGGTAGAATTGTTATGGGGGTGCACATTTCAATGCAGGTCCTATGAGTTCTATTTTGGATCAAAAGGTAAATATTTCTGAAGAAATCTATATATTAGTCTAAGTGATCCAATAGAAACCGCTCCTGATGTGTAATGAAACTGGTGATGGTGCATTCCGTGTCAGTGAAAATTGTGTGAAATATATTAGAAGCCTATATATTAAAGAGAAATATAATAATGAACAAAAATAAGCCTGCATATTCAAGTGAAATATAATTTTGAATATTCAAATATAAGAATACATATTCAAATAATAAATAACAAATATAAGTCCGCATATTCAATAAGCATGCATATTTAATAAGCCTGCATTTTCACTAATCCTATATATTCAAATATAAGACTACATATTTAAGATTACTTTTTCAATATAAGATTTCATATCTAATAATGAAAAAATACAATAAAAAATGCTCCTAATATGTAATGAAACTAGTTATGGTGCATTCTATGTTAGATAAATTTGAGTGAAATCTATTAGAAGCCTGCATATTTAAGTGAAATCTAATAACGAACAAAAATAAGCCTTCATATTTAAGTGAAATATAATTCTGAATATTCAAATTTAAGCCTACATATCCAATATAATAAAGAACAAATATAATATAGAATATTCAATAAGCCTAAATTTTCAATAATCCTATATATTCAAATATAATCCAACATATTTAAGCTTGAATATTCAATATAAGCCTTCATATTTAACAAGGAACAAATATAAGCATTCACATTCAATATAATAATGGATAATTTCTATTAACTAGTGACTACATGTACACACAAATGGATGATCATGGAAAAAGGTTGGATTCCAAATGAAATCATAAGAAAGAATCATCTTATTCATGCTCAATTTCTAAGCAGTGATATAAAATACACCATTATGTGTATTTTTTCAGTAATATATAAATCCAATTCATATGGGTGGCTAGTTTGAAAGCAGTGAATAGGTGTATAGATGTTCAAAAAAGTAAAAAATCTATATGAAATTAGAAGGTCCTAAAGAATTTTATGTTGAATGTACATAAAAAATGAAAATAACTTGTTAAATTGGAATGTGTGCAGTGGAGAAGTATTACATATGAGAAAATAAAATTATTTTAGAAAAAAATCATGATAGTTGAGGGAGTGCATTTCACATTCCTAAGTAAGCAACATAAGTGAAAAATTTAATTAATAGAAAATGATATCAGGAGATGTAACAAAAAATATAAGACATAGTGCATGCTTATAAAAAATTGTTGAGCATGATAAAATGATTTTCTCACCTTTTGGATCTATAACTGAAATAATGGTATGTTGATCCCTATGAAAACCATGGTTTGAAATATTAATACTATTTTTGATAAAAGGTACCTCTTCAATTTATAAAAACAGAAATAGAAATGAAATAATTGCATAGATGAAAATAACTGGGTAAATTGGAATATGTGTAGTATAGACGTATTACATACACGAAAAAAAATCTGTTGGAAAAAAATCACGATAGTTGAGGGATTTTATGTCACATACTAGAGTAAGCCTATATATTTGAGATTTCATATTCAATATAAGATTTCATATCTAATAATGAATAAATATAATACAAACCACAACCTGCATAAGTTCCAACTCTGTATAGACTCCCACACTTCATCCGCTCTATTACAAACATCTGGGTACTGAGTAAACACAAAATCAGTTAAAATATTACCTCATGGTGAATAGACTATCTATCATACTGTAGCCATGAAAATTTATCCAACAAACAAATTCTTATTAGACCCTAATTTATACCAGTTTGTAAGGATCAATTTGGAAGGACTTACCAAAAAACTTTGAAAACATGGTTGAAGGAATAGAAACTTATAATGGTGAAGCAAAGTGAAACTTCCATAGGTGCAGAAGACCTCCTTAAAGTGAAATAAACCATTTCCAAAGAAAATTGAAATAAATACACCAAAAATATTTAATTAAACTGTTATATTTAGAAAACAATGATATGTACTTTGGATAATAAGATGAAATTCAAATTGAAAATTTCTAGTAGAAAATAGTGTAGTCATATAAATAGACATATATAATAGAAAAAAGAAAAGAGGACATTACATAAATTCATCAAAAAACTGAGAGTAATATATAATAAGAATGATAAAATAAAACAATGAATAAAAACATTAAAACATACCAGCAGGAAGACTAATCTTATGACCTAATGAATATGAAAGTTAATTTTTTGAAAACTGGTCGAGAACTGAAATCAAATAAACCATTGTCAAAGGAAATTGAAATAAACTGTAGCCAAAGATAAATTTAAAACAAAAGAATATTTGAGAAACAATGAGAATAGAAATTGATACTAACAAATTGTAGATGATGGAAATAAAAAGTTCAGTTTAAGAATATTAACTGAAGAAATAATACAAGAAGAATGAAATTTGATGGAGAATAACAATATTTCCCAAACCCTTGGGTATATGGTTGGGATCCATAGAAGAGGCATGAGGCGGTTTTCAGGCATGGAGGAGCAGGATGTGGAGGAGACGCGGTGGTAGGATATGGAGGTGGAGGAGCCACGGTGGGAGGAGTCAAATGCGGAGCAACCGTAGGTTTAACAACTAGAGGCAGAGCAGCTAGAGACAATAGTGGGGTTTTGGGAATGGAGAATCTGGAGGAGAAACTAGAGGTGTAGAAGATAGAGGTGGAACAACTAGATGTGGAGGAGCTATTGAAAGAAAAGCCGGAGGCGATGGAGTCAGAGTCGGAGTAGGTGGATGCGGAGGTGGAGACAGAGGCGAAGGTGCGGTTAGAGAGGGGTGTTAGGGAGGGAGCCGAGGAAGTTTTATAGGAACTGTAATCATAGTAGAGGTTAATCCCGAGTAGGGGGAGGGTATGGAGGGATGGAACAATAAAATTGATGGGGAGGGGAAATGTGGAGTGTTGTATGATTGACACATCATTGAAGGGGAACCCAGCTTTAGTATATATAGTTTATATATAAATATGTTACTAAAATTAAACATGGAAAAAAACATTGATATCAATTTGATCTTAAAACATCAGATGGAATAAATTGGCCATCCAAGACCAGATTGAATTTTTTTTGCAGCGTTGGGACCACAATGATGTCCTCTACATGAATTTAATGTAATTTAAATTTTTCTTAGGATTAAAACATCACGTGATATCTATAATACCAATTGAAGTTATCAAGGTGCATTGTGGAAGTAGATGGGTGATAGATTTAAAATTTTTCATCAGTGATTGATGTAATTATGTTATCACTAGTGAAGCACAACCTAATATGAAGGATCAAGGATCCTGTTTGAAGTTTTTAAGCACAAAAATAAAAATAAAAATCATCTATTTTGATCTGAATCCACGCTCGACATCTGCTTCTCACCAGCGATCAGTTCTCGAAGGATCCATGGTTAGATCCCTATAGATCATTTACACATGATTAGAAAGTCTAGAGGATCATCGATCATAAAATTTCAGGTGCTAGCACAAAAATCTAATGACACCTTCAACATCCCAACAATCACCGTTGCATCGATACATCGATATGTGAAGCTAAACTTCGATCGAAGGCATGGATCATGAGTTTCTCTATCTAGGATGTGGGAGAGAGGAGAGAGAATCACTCATACATCATGCAATAAATAGTAAATTTCATTATATCCCCTTCTTCCTTTATATTGTGAGTAATAAAATTATCTGGAAAAGGCTCCTTAGCCTCAAATATTAATTATCCACTCAATGAACCATAAATGACATCTTATGACTATTTTACTACATCATAAAAATAATTTATATTGTTATCATTTATCTATAATATAATAAATATATCACAAGATAAAAACAAGTTATTAACTTGACTCATAATTCCCAAAAATATTAAACGAATCTTGAGTTTTAAAATAATATTCATTCATATAATATATTCTCATATAATTACTTTAATACCTATAAATACATGTAATAAATAAATTTAATACTAATTATTTTAAACTCAAATAATATTAATTTATTTATTCCTTGGTGATCTTAAATTATTGGACATTTTCCAAACCTCGTTGTGGGGCCCACCCAATCCTAGACTCTTATTCATCAAAATAGGGAACACTTTTGAATACGCCAAGTGTGCGACCCTCTTTGCCTTTATCTCGATAGAAGTGAACACTATTCACAAACCAGGAGTAGATTATAGCAACTCATCAAGGTCCCTAAATAGATAAGGTATAGTCATATCAATGAAAACCTTTCCTACAAACACACACTGTGTATTATAATCTCTTTGTCTAGAAATATATCATAAGGGGGGATGCACACTTTGTGTCACCATCCTTTCATTATTTATTGTTTGTTGATCTAAATGAATGAAATAACCATATTCTACCATGACCAATGATTTAGTGAAGGTACAACCATCTTGATAAATTAGGCCTGAGATATCACTTCCTTTCAGAAGTTAAAAATTCTTTCTTGATTATTTAATCAATTTCATGACACTAATGATTAACCCAACACAAGATACCTTGCTAAGACATAAATTTCATAGTTTTTTCCTTGAATCAAATCAAGCGATAAAATAGTATAAAATGATAATTATCTCAGGTTAAGATACTATTACATGCATTCACAAATAGGAACTACCAATGACACCAGAAACATGTGGTGTTTCTATTGGTGGGTCAGTCCTCATAATCTCATTTACTCGATATCACCATGTCAAAAATTCATGAGAAGAAGTCTCAAGGTTCTCATTATAGCCTTAGAACTTATATAACCTTTTGATACAATAAGTAATCCAAGGAAATTACTATATAAATATTTTATGTAGAAATATCAACAATATTATGGTAAGTAAACATCATGCATAAATCACGGTACACATGATATTATAATAAAAAATTTATTTTAAGTTGGGTCTAGGGCACCCAATATTACAAAAATATTGAAGGTGAGATACAATGTTAAAGACATGAAAAATAAAATATTTTCACATGAATAATTTTGTGAGAGGTCCTTGATATATGAGATTTATTTTGATGGAACTTGGTTGGAATTATTAAGAACTTATTTTATGTGTTTAAAAAAAATTTGTCAGTCATTAGACAACTGAGGGAACCAACTCAACTGCCAAGGTAGAAGAAAACTCGACCTCATCTATCCATGGTAGTATAGGTGTGAGGAATAGCCTACACATCAGAAAACATGGATACACACATGGTGTGAAAGGGAGGAGTTATATGGAAGCGCTGGTTGTCGCACAAGGGTGGTTATCCTCACTGGAGGATCAGGCCCAATGACCATAGGGAAACACCAAGCCCATTAGTATTTCAATTATCTACTTAAGGAACATATTTGGTTATTATGTAGAGGTAGACTAAGAAAATATTCAATGTGGGACTCATAAAAAACATGGGACATTGTCACTCCACTTATCAGTTACAAATATATCACACATTGAAGCTGAATGATGTTGTTTGTCCCAAGCATCGTCTGCTACCTCAATCTAGGGTTATTATGCATACGATCGACTATGGGTTGGAGGATCAATGACAAGAGTTCCATCTGAACACAATGCTTCATGGTAGATGAATTGATTGCATGTAAAGAATAATATATTGCATGGCCATCTCAGATCGACCACAGGTTTCTACTAACCACATGAAGACAAAATCAATCGTAAGTTTCAAGTGACTGTGAGAGTTTTGCACGACATGGGAAGTAATTGATCACTTTCATGAATAAGATGAACTATAAAAAGTTGATTGACTGCTGTATTCCAATATATTTTTAACCTTCATGCTACTGTAAGGTCATATTGACTCTGATCCATGAGTGGCCGCAAGAACAAAGGATGATCGACCGTGGGTTCCCATGGTAAGTGAAGTGAATGATCCAACCTGACATAAGAATAAAAAGCTACATGATAGAGTCATGCAAATAAGATAAAAATTGTGCATGTGGAATTCATGCATAAATTCCATGCATTATTTGAGGATCTTGAGATAAAATGTCCTCCTATAATCAATCCAAGTATTCGAATGGGACTTTCACGTAGAACAGAGTGGCCGAGGGTGATTTTATGATTGCTTGAGAAGTTTTGTTAGATAATAAAATATGCTATGGATTTTTGAGTTCATGATATTATCACAATACATTCATCCTTGCAAAATTATTGCAACTTTCATGCATGGATTTAATGAAGAGTGTGTCACATATAGATTTAATGCATGCAATTTTTTGTGGATAGAGATGGTTCAATGGTATTTATGAGGATGAATGTCAAGATTCGTGAAGGGATAAGGGATCTTGAGATAAAATAGAAATAATTAATGAAGGAATAATTCTACTATTTTAAATTCAAATTCTCATGCATACATGGTGATTTAAATACAATAATTTTTCTAGAAAGAAAATAAGAAATAAATATATGATAATTCTGTATATTTGAATTTATGTAGTTTATGCACAACTGCATGTGGTTTCAAGAACTTATGGAGGAGTCTTGGAGGGAAACTCCATTTTTAATAATTCCAAGAGATTTTAATTCTAATTATTCACATAGTATTATATGAAGAAATTATCGATTAAGGAGAAAGGTTTCTATCATTTTGTCAAGAAACCAACTGGATGAGTTGGTCATGAAGTACGTAATAGAGAGAGGGGGTTTTTGTTTTTGTCTACATATTCTAAAAATCTATTACATGATAAAGATGTAGTCAGTCTATGTATTTTTTTTCATATAATGTTGTGCATGCTAAATAAAGAGTAGAAGATATTAGCACACCTTAAAACTAGATAATTGCCTATGGGAGGAAGACATATTTTTTTTACATAAACATTTGATATTATCGTATCAGTACAGAATGAAAAAAACATTCAAGAGACATATAAAGCAAGTTATAAGGATTTTCAATGATCATAGTGATTTATAATAGTTTACTAGTAGATCGTATCATTAAGGGATTTAATGGATCATAGAAAAGAAGGGCTACTCACATTAAGTAGTGAACCTTTTAAATCATCTGTGTCATGTATATGTGTTCTTGTGTGTGAGAAAAAATAAAATAAATTCACTCTAACAAGTGACAAAAGTTTTTTTAAGGAGAAAACCTAAAATTGATGAATCACTAATTCACCCCCACCCTAGTGATTTCATTTATCTTATGTTCCTATAATTGGTATCAAAGTTAGGCTTCATTTATTTGTGTTTATCTATTTTAAGATATTTTTTTAAAGACTATATTAGATTGATGAAGTTACTGATTTCTATTATCTTAAATAGATAATCTAAACCTGGTAAATAGTGAGTGGATTCCTATGTTTGATGGGAAGGATTTTCACATTTGGAAGGACAAGATGTTGTCTTATCTCTGGTCTATCGATTATGATGTTTTGGAAGTAATAACTGATGGATTTTCTCGCCGTTCTGAAGGTTCTCTTATGATAGTAATATATAAGAGGGATTTAGAGAATGATGGTCATGCAAAGAATGTTATTTTATATTCGGTTTCATAGAATGGAGTTCTTAAAGCTAAATGTCTCAAAACTGCAAAATTTATATGGGATAAACTTTAGAATATATATAAAGGAAATACCAAAGTGAAGCAAGCTATGTTTTAGTTTTTGAGAATTATGTATGAAGATCTTTGGATGAATGATGATTAGACTATTGATAGTTTCTTCAAAAGGGTTAATGAAGTTGTGAGTACCACCTGAGACTATGGTGAGAAGTTGGATGATTTTGATATTGTGGAAAAGAGTTTATATATATTACTAGATAATTTTTATGTTAATGTCTTGGATTTGGAATAAAAATATACAAGTAATATTCCTCTTGATGATTTTCATAGTATTTTAATATCTTAGGAAATTAAGAAAGACGTTGTTTTAAAGAAAAATGTAAAGTCCGAAAAGTAAATCGTCGAGAGAGATTATTCATGCAACTAATAAAGAGATGGGGTTAAAGCCCATAGAATGACTCATTTCAGTAATGGAAACCCAACACTTCCTTTAGGTAGATCCTAATCAAAGTATTTAATGGGTAAAACATGTTACAAAAATGATTGTTGATATTGAAAATTATAGCCCCAAATTTTTTGGTGTCAATATCGTCTGTTATGACTAGAGGTTGAGTTATAAACTCTTAACAATATATCAAGACTCGATGAGTTATGTGCTCTAATAACGAAAGCACATTGTAATATTTTTCCTGTGTGAACTTATAAGTGGTGTCGCTTCTTACAGGAGTTAACGAGTTTACTCCTTAGAGAGTTCATGAAAAGGATATAAGCACATGGCCACAAAAGTGCTAAAAAATGAGGTGTTGGATGAAAGTTTCATTATATGTATGATATCTCTGGTTTATCTTAAAGTTTAATAAATTTAATGTTTCGACAACTTATAAATCTGATAAACTTTGAGATATTGATACTAAGTAAGGGTTTAAATCGAAAGATACCTTTATTATGTATAATGATTCACTTGTGATCTAGAGAATTAATATTTATGAATAATAGTGGGGGATTGTTATATTTTTATTCAAATTATTTATTAAAATAAATAGAGTGTTTTTTCAAATTTGAATCAGTGTGTCCATCACCAAGAGTTGTGTCATTTCGGTTGAACTAATGTGTTATTTGACCAAAATGGTGAGATCAAACCGGTGTGTCCCTCACCAAGAGTTGTCTTGTTTCAGTCTAACCAATGTGTTCTTTGAACAAACTGGTGCAATTCACACCGATTCTGATTTATAAATAAGTGATGATGAGATCTCTTATGGGTTAATTAATTTTTCAATCCAATAAATTCTTCAGAGTTCTCCCAACATCAGTGCAGCAGGGAAATAGGGGATTGGTGTTCGATTTTCCCCAAACCTTAGTGAAATACTTGAGGTATACTTTCACCAAGAAGCTACACCATCAACATGGGGGTGGATCAAACCCTTTTAGACAGTGAATTCAATTCACGCATCAAGGTTCATTATATCTTCTCCTTTTGCTTACATATTTCCTAAAAACTGTTTTCTATTAAAATGGTTATAATTATAATAATAAAAACAGTTTTACCCGATTATTCGCAAGGCATGTTTGAGTCTCATGTATACTATCCACTTTAGTGGGGGAGGGATACTCTAGGAAAAACACTTTTATAGAACGAACTTTTGAAAAAGCTAAAAAAAGATATTAACAGTGCTAAGAAAGTGTTGATAATCGAAGCACATTTAAAAGGAAGTCTCTTTTATCAGTGTTAAAAAATGATGATAAATGACTCTTTTATCAGTGCTAAAAAATGGTGATAAAATGAATCTTTTAACGATGCTAAAATAAAAGTGCTAATAAATGTCAAAAAATAAATTTTCAAAAAGAAAAAAAATTACTAAATAAAAAATAAAACTTGGACCACTTTTATCAGCATTATAATCCCCCTTTAACACTACTAGGTGCACCCCCACCTTTAATAGTGCTAGGCCCCCACCCCTTTAACAGCGCTATCATCCCCCTTCACACGCCGACGCACCCTGACCTCCGCTAGGATTAAAACCCAAGACCTCTTCCTTGCACGCATGCACCTTTACCACTCATTCATCTTGTTTGTTTCTCTATTTTATGATATATCAATTTATTTATATATACATTTAGTTATATTTATTCGTATATTAATATATATTTATATTAATATATATAGTTATAGTTATATATTTATTTTTATATTAATATCTATATATATATATATATATCTAGTTATATATTTTTTATCCATATATTTATTCGTATATTAATATATATTTATATGATTATTTTTAAATACATTTATAAAACATGTTTTGTGTTCGTGTGTGTTTATAAATAAAGAAATACATACATACTTACATACATACATACATACACACACATATATATATTATATATCTATGTATCTATAAATATAATTATATATATTTTTATTTATTTACATATATTATATATTTATATATATATATATATTATAATATATAGATAATATATATTAGTTTGTTAATAAAAACACACATAGAAAAACAGACGCACACATTATATAGGTATATAAATATTCATATATTTTTATTTTAAATAAAATAGATGTTATTTTTTATTTAGATATGGATTATATATTTATAAATATTTTTTATATGTAAATTTTTTAATTATTTATTTACAAAATTAGATTTTACGTGTGAATATGTAAAAAATATGTATATATTGTTATATATTTGATTATAAATAAAGCTACATTGTGAAAAATGATAAAATTTAAACTCTATAATATCAATATTAATGTAATTCCTGAGAATAAATTTAGTCCCCACTGAAAAATATCATAAAGATCTTCATAAATGAGGCTAAAAATCCATCGAATGTTAAAAAATTTGGATACCCCGACTAAAAACTCAGTTTTAAAGGCCTTCTAGATATTTTTGGGAGTTAAAAAATAGGACAAAGATCAAAGAACATAGTCTATCCCTTTGTGGAACAGAGCTCATAGTAGGTTTTGATTTGATATACAGTAGAGCCCAAATAGACACTCGGATCAAAAGTTATGGCAGTTTGAAGTTCGAGTTATGTCTTCAACTTATTTCAGATATTTTATTAATTTTTTGATTTATTTTATCTTCAAATTTTCATTAAATGACTATTAATCGATAATAATTAGTAAATTATTATTGAAAAAAATATTTTAAATTATTTTTTAAGTCATTTTCACTAAATATCTTATATATCAAGTGTAAATTCCTATTTACATTATATAAAAAATATTTAAAAAATAGATATTATATTTATATCAATATAAATATATTGATATATTATTTTTAATGTTTTTTTTGAAATATACCCTTTATCAGCACTAGTAAAAAAGCATTGATAAAAGGGACAATTTTAACAGCACTAAAAAAATGTTTATAAATGGGGTACCTTTATCAGCATTTTTTAGCCTTGTTAAAGGGTGGAGTTGCGTAAAGAAATTTTTGTGGTAGTGAGGAAATAATTGTATGGAGGGCTGGATCTGTTAAAATGACGATGATGATGATGATCGAAATAGGTTGAACCATGGAAACCCATGATTCCTTTATTAAATAAAAAGAAAATAATACAAAAGAGACGTGAGATCATAATAAGTAACACACAACCACCCAACACTCGACCAAACAATAAACATAAGACCTCTTATAATTCCATGAAATCCACCAAAAAGAAAATAAAAGGACCATGCAAAGTATTACATGTCATCATCCGCAGAATGCACAAGCTCTAAGACATATTGCATCTAACTACAAGTACCCTAGTAAAGGGTACCAAATGGATCTAATAGTAATCAAATTATGTTCCTCTTAGTTTAGAGCCAACTGGAAATAAAGAAGAATCATATGCAACATATTTCTTAGGGGTGCTCTAACCTCGTGGGTAGTGGCCTCTCCTAAAGGATTTGGGATTTTTCTATGACTTGTAAATCCTTAAAATATGAGAAAACTAAGAAGGTTGTTTGTGGAGATGATGAAGGTGTCTCAAAAAATTCAGATTCAAATGTGGATGTGACTTTTGTTGAAATTATTTCTCTCATATCAATGAATATGATAATAAGCAAGGGAAATTTCAAAAGGAACTTATCGCTTAAATACTTTAATTATGGGGTTGTTGGAAATTTTTGTAGAAAATTTTCTAAAACTAAAAGAAGTTGAAGTCATTAATGAATAAGCTTAAATATCTAAAATATTCTCAAAGAAGAATGAATTCAAGATAAAATACTTTTCTAGAAGAAATTATAATAATTTATCAATGAACAGAAAGAGAACTTTTTTATCTAAGTATGAGGAAGGTGAAAGTAGTGGGGAGGAAGAAGAGGTTGATACTGATAATGATTTTGATAAAAATATTCTCATTGCTAAAGTTAATGATGAATATTTCACAAGTGATGAAAGTAACAGTTTTGGAAATGAATATGAGGAAACTCAAATATAATTATTGTTGAAGATAGAATAGAGATAATTTCTCTCAAAACATTCAAACATGAAAAGAAGAATGATAAGATGATGAAATATTTTCAATATGCCAATGGTATAGAAACTATCCATGAATAAGAAAAATATAAGTTGTTAAGGAAGATTAAAGATCAAACAAAATTGATTAATAATGATAATATTATGAGTGTCATGATGAATGAAAATGTTAAAGATTTGGAGAAGGATCTTGATTTTACTCAACTGAAATTGATCAAAGTAAAATAATAATCAAATCTATCTGGACTCATTTTTCAAAATTATATTCAATAAGAAAAATAATTTTCAAAAAGAAATGAATAGAAATATCAATAAAAATCATCTTCCCATGATTATTCAGATGTTGAAAATATTGGTAGAAATTATGATAAGAATAACCAAGTCAAAAGAAACAAGTTTCTGGATAAATCAATTAAGTCTAAAAAATATAGGAATTCTGAGAATTCAAACATTGATTCAAAATATGATATAAACAGTGACTCTAAAAATCCATATGATATATCTAGTATGAAGAGGAGGATGCCAATAGTTCATCAAAAAAATATTCTCAAAAATGATCCAAGAATGATGAAAAAAGAATATTGAAAGGTAGAAACATAATTCTGGACATCTTACTATTTTTAATGGTAAATCTACTTTTTATGGTTGTTGTAGACACTATGGTGGATTTGGGTATACAACTAAGATGTTTTAGTTCAATTATCAATATCCATATGAGTCTATAAATCATGGGAGACAAAACTTTGTGGGGGGGGGGAGGGTCACCCCACTCAAAGAGGACAAAAATATAAATAGTTAAAAAAATGGATTAAAGACTAAAAACAGATTTCAAGTGTTATATGAAGTATGTGAAATATGTGAATAGTCAGGGAACCTTTCTAAAGGATGTCTCACTTTTTTTCATCCCAAAAATGAAAGAATTCTCTAGAGAAAAGGGATAAAGGTAATGAAAATAATCTTTTTGTAGAATTTGTGCTTAATGAATCAAATGAGTGTTTATGGAGATTGGAAAGTTAGTGATCTTCACATATTACAAGAGACTTGAAGTTTTTGACTGGTGTTGAAAATTGAAAAGAAGGCTTAGTAAATTTTGGAAATGATGGATCACTCAAGATCAAAGGGGTTGGTTCTACTTCTATTGGAAAATAAAAATAAAAATCTAAGAACACCTATTATAACGAGGGGTTGAAACACAACTTGTTGAGTGTTTCTTGGATTTGTAATAAAGAAAATTAGTTTATCACTAGTACAAAAGTATTTATCAGATCGGTTATTCATTAATAATGTGAAAAATTAATTTATCTTTATTTTTTAGGTTGGATATATAATAACCAATGTGAAAAATCTGGTATGTTGCTTTATCATGTCAGTTATCATATAACTGACGTGATAAATCAATTTTCATTTTTTTCACCTCATTTATATAATAACTGACATGAAAAATAAGTATAAACATATTTTTCACATTGATTATTATATAAATTACATTATATAACATTTAAGATTGTATGAATCATCGGTTTGAATCATTTTGATGTTATTCTCTCTCATGAAACCCAACTCGTTTCTCTCACACCGAAGCCCTAATCATCATTTCTTCGATCTGGTGGACTTGAATCTTGAATTCCCATCTTCATAGTTCCTCAGTTTTCATCCAGATCATTATTACACATTTGATCTGTTTGACTCTCAGGTAATCATCACACATTAGTCCTCTCTTTTGATCATTCAATGGAACTACCCTAACTTTTTTTTTCTACTCCATGTACTCAAATATCGCATTACCATTTTCTTAAACCCTTAGATTTCATCATCCCCATCATTTAAAATTTTAATAAATATTTTCTCATCTCAATCTCTCGATACAATATTCATATACCATAGTTATGCATTGATTTTAGTGAAAAAGTGTGTAGATAGCCTATATTAGTGGTGTGTTGTTTTTATTCAATAGAAATTCATTTTCACTGAACTATTTCACAACTATTTATACAGCATCCCATTTTAAATTTTTTCCTTGAATCTCAAAATATTTCATATTTTGATGATGTTTGCGAATCATTCATTGTTTATGCGTACACTTCCATGTATATGGATAAATTTCAATTATTTTTATGACCTTATTAGTTAATTATTAATCTAAAAAATATAATATATACATACATTAAAATTTTCAGATAGTTCAATATACAATATCGTATAAGTTTTGTATATTCATATCAACACTTTTATATTGATGTGAGTATATTATTACCTTGATAAATCATATATTAAATATGCAGTCTACATATTATGAGTTACTGTGAATATAATGTTGACATTATTTATAAATACAAAATAGATCAATTGGTTCCTTTACATAACTTTTTTATATTCTAATAGATATATTTTCATGTAATTACACATGCATCACATGGTATTCACTCTAAAAGAATTTTTATCCCCATAAATTTGTATTTTTATTGTATCAAATGAAGAAGACTCTAACATTTAAAATGTGGGTTATTATTGTCTTATATTCAAATAAAACATGTTTTTATATAATAAATATTAAAAAACATGCTTTTCACATTTTGAATAATACATTATAAATAAATAACATACAATATTAATTATATATATATGTACCGCATTAAAAATTTATCATTGTGTTCTTTGAACTACAGTATACAATTATATTATAGTATGAATTAATGTTTCAACTAATAATTTTGTTTTTTTCATGCAAAAATATTTTTTAGAAAATTCGATAATAAAGATACTAATCAAAATGGAAAATGAACACATGATTTGGATTTTAGTCAATCATATTCAATTTCAAGTTTCATCTAATTTCATTTAGAATAAAATGAAAAATGGGAGAATGGTTTGACTATATTTTCTTTTTTAAATTACTTCCATGAATTTATTTTTATGATTTACCAAATATATTTAATCATATATTGAATTATTTTATACAATTTATATTTATACTTTTCAAATACGCATATATATGTCTTATATTTCAAAATTTTGTTACTTTCAAATTATTCCATCTTTGATATAAATTTAAACTTTCTTTATCTTGAAAAGATATATATTTCCGATATTTTTTTTATTGATTATAATAATTCAAAATTCGACTACAACACTTTGAATAAGTTATGAATACGAGGAAGGGGTTGATGCTTTTTTGGAATTTTCTAAACAAAATTTTCCAAAAAATAGTGTGTTTTTCTATCCATGCATGAATTTTTAAACCTGATGAAGTTGAAAAGAATAGAGATCAAAGAATATTTAATTTGTCATGGTTTTAATCTGAGTTATAGACATCATATTTGATATGTTGAAACTCTGTAGAATTTCAAATCTCTTTATGATGATGATTTTGCAAGATGATAAGTCTGATCAAATTGAAGAAATGATTCTTGGAATTGAAGTAGAGGAAATTGAGAAAGAATTGACAATTGAGCATCTATATTGTGATTCTGAAAAAACCATTGTATTCAGGTTGTATGGAATTTATGATTTTATAAAATGTTAATATTAATTAACATGAAGGTGAAACATGGATAGAGTGATAAGATTTTTATAGAGTTTCTACAGTTGTTGAAAAATATTCTTCCTAAAAACAATGATCTTCTAGATTCACATTATAAAGTGAATAAAATACTCTTCCCGATGGGATTAGGGAACAAAAAAAATAAATGTATTCCTGAAAGACTATGTGATATTTAGGAAGGAATACAAATTTATTTTAGGGTGTCCTAAATATAGGACGTCACAGTATAAGTTGAGAGAAAAATCCCAGGCTGATTTAGCAGTTATAGAGACCCCTACAAATACATTTTGGTATCTTCCTATAACTCTTCATTTGAAACAATTATTTTCAAATTCACATGATGAAAAAGGTTAATATGACATTAAAATGGGTGTATATGTGATAGAAAATTATGGCATCCAACTGATTGTCCATAGTGGAAGAAAATTGATCACTGGTTTACTACATTTGAAAATGAAGTTAGAAATATCATACCTAGAATATGCATGGATGGAATGATTCCATATCAAAGGATTATTATCACACATAGTTCATGGCCTATTTTATTGGTAATTTACAACTTATCTCCTAATTTTTTTTGAAGAAAAAATATGTCATGTTGAATTTAATGATATCTAGATCAAAACAACTCAAAAATGATATTTATGTTTTTTTTATCACTATTAATTGATATTTGAAACTATTATGGGAGGATGGTACAAGGGTTTATTATTATTATAAAATGTAATATTTTATAGTACATGAAATAATTATGTTCACTATAAATGACTTCCCAACATATGAAAATTTGTTTAGATATAGTGTTAAGGGGCATAAAACTGGACCAATTTGTGAACAACAAACTTCATAATAAAAACTACATCATGGGAGAAAAATGGTATATATGGATCATTGAATTTTTTTGTCTATGGATCACTCTTATAGAATATTAAAAAAATAATTAAATGAATCACATGAATTTTATATTACTATAAAATATTTATCCACTTATTAGTATTTTGAGATGTTGCATTAAATTGATGTGACATTTAGAAAGACAAAAAAATCTGGTAATGATAGAAGTATTTGGAAGAAAAAATCAATATTTTTTGAGCTACCACATTAGAAATACAATGAGGTCAAATATAACATTTATTTAATTCATATGGAGAAGAATATATATGAATGTTTGATTGAAACATTGTTAGATATTAAAAGAAAGACTAAAGATGGGCTGAATGCCAGATTAGACTTACTCTCAATGGGAATACATTTGGAGTTATCTCCCACTCTCAATGGAAGGCGAAAATTCCGCCCCTAGCTTGTTATACATTATCCAAGAGGGAGAAAATTAGATTTTTTCAATATATTGATGATATCTAAGTACCACATGGTAATTCTTGAAATTTAAAAAAATTGTGTATTTAAATTATTTGAAGTTGACAGGTATGAAATCTCATGATTGTCACATGATGATGCAACAACTCCAGCCAGTTGTATTGCATGGAATTTTCCCATTCATGCTATAATGACTATCATGAAGGTATTTTATTTTTTAAATTCAATTTATAATAATTTTATTGATCTGAACGCTTTGAACACTTTGGAGAATAAATCTGTTTCTATACTTTTTCGATTAAAAATTTATTTTCCTCCATATTTTTTTGAAATCATGGTGCATTTAATGGTTCAATTCAATTGAGAAATAAAGCCTTGTGGACCTATATATATATGTTGGATGTATCCTTTTGAAATTTATATGAAGATATTGAGGGGTTATGATAAGAATCCATATCAACCTAAAGCCTCTATTATTGAGAAGTATATTTTTGAGGTTACAAGGTTTTCTACAAGCTATTTGTCTAAAGTAGATCACATCGGTTTGCCTATATCTTGGCATGGAAAATTTAATTATGTAGAAATGGGATTTATGGCTTGAAAGTCAAATTGTTTACAGGTGAATAGATAAATAAGGTATATTTATATATTTTGAATAACATAGATGATGCCCAACCATATTTAACATTTTATATTGATGTGTTAAAACAATTTTATCTAAAGAAGAAAGATATGTGGATTTTGAATGAGCCTAAAAAATTTACATGGTTTAAAGAGATCGTACATTGTAGATCAGATGCATTGGAAACATTGATATGGTTAGTGGGAGGTCCAAGTTTAAATTTGATAACATGGTTCTGGTATGGAATTAATGGTGCAGTTTAGAATAGTACTGTATTGGTGTTCATAGAAGCAATGCATTTTTTGAGTGCTAAAGAAAAAAACTCAATATCTATATTAACTTCATATTATAGAGTCATTAAAGAAATATGGGAGGTTGATTAAATTAAATTCCAAGTTCTAGTGTTTAAATGAAAATGGTTTATCGGTAAAAAATAGTTTCGAACATGATGAATTTGGAATAACAGTTTTTAATCTCAATAAATTGGAAGACACAATTGATCCTTTTATCAAGAAAACACATGATTTTTTTTCTATATTCTTGATCAATCCGATATGCAGTGATCTATTATTTTATAAGGAAAAAAACATCATGTTGGTGATGATAGACTTGATGAAGATGTTGATTTATGTTAGATCCCTACTTCCATGGAAATATTAATAGATAATATTGATGAGCATGTCCTAGAAATGGTTTGTGTCATACGGAACGATCATGATAAAAGAATTTGAGAAAATAATATTTTAGTACATTCCTCATATTACAAGTAACATATGTTTATTTTTGGTTTTCTTTTTTTATATTTCATAAATTATTAGATATTTTAATTTTATTCTCATTATTAAAACACGTATTATAACTAAAAAGTCAATTTTTTTTTGTTTATATTAGTTTTTTCTATTTATTTTACCATGTTTACCATTAGGTAACTTATCTATTAATTATTATTTTTAAAAACCAATTATTTTAAATTTCATATGTTAAATAAAAACAAAAAATATTTTATAACAGTATATTCAAAAGAAAATCTTTGTGATGTAAAAATGATTTATTAGGTTGGAGAATTTTTAATATTTAAACACACCATTTTTGGATTTGTTTTCATTCATTTATATCATTTCATATCTTAGTAATATTGTTAGAAATTTAGTTAACTATAGAAAATATGAATAAAAATGTGTTAAGTTTAGTGTTACTTTTTGTTGGATAATTTTTTATTTTTTATTTACATCTGTATGTAATAGTTGGATTTGTGTATTTGTGCACTAATTGTCTATTGGTTTCATTTGTACGATAATGGTAGTTTAATCTTCTGATCCACCACATACTTCTAGAGACGATCATACTCATACCTATGAGGAGGAACATACACATTCTTCTATTGGTGAGCCTCCTCATCCTTCTTTACATGAGATATCTACTTCCAAGAGGGAAAAGAAGAGTTCAAGGGTTGGTAAATGTGAAACCACACATTTACCAAAATTTTTAGTTTCCCATATCCAGGACCATAGGATATCAGTAGACTTTGATGATAATGATATTCCAAGATGTCCAAATTCAAAACAATTCAATATTTTTATAGCAATGGAGGCTAAAAGAAAAGTTAGTATTTTGTTTGATGATCGAATAAGTGTTGAAAAAGTGACACTATCTCACTTATGGGAGACTGTTTTGGTAAGATCATTTTTTATTATTTTACTTATCTTAAAATTTTTATAGTAATATATGTTTTCCCACTTCTTAACAGATGACATGTGATATACTTGATACTAAAAGAGTCGAGAGGAAATGTTTATCATTGGTTGCTTGGAGATGGAGGGATTTTAAATCAACTCTCACATAAGAATTCATTTTTGGGCATAGGCAACATCATAATTCCTATGATATATATCCATTTATAGATAAAGATATATGGAAGCAATTTTTTGAAATTAGAAGATGAGAATCATATTTCATAAGTTCAATATTACCTTTTAGAAGTTTTTTTATATTAATGATCTTATTAATGATTTATTAATTAATTATTTCTTCATAATTTAGAACAATCGAGGAGATATCATCAAGATATCCAATATAGAAATGTATACCCTCATACTTTATCTCGAGGAGGGTATACGTTTTTGGAAGAACAAGTGATGGATGAAAATTTTCAAAAACTGATAGTTGAGTCGTCAATCTCTATAGAGGTTGAACCCCCTGCTAGACATGAAAAATGGAAGAGGGGTTATATGAGAGAAAAGAAAAATATCTAATAGAAGAGTTGAGGGTTTTATCTTAGAGGATAGTAATATGTTTACTTTATGCATTTATTTAAGTTAATTTAATTATTTATATATTGTGATTCATTATGTATTTTTTCTAATATTTCATATAGGATTCTCTTGAGGAGAAGAGAACATTGGGGGTCTTTATAGATGAGGGTAGGAAGGATATTTTAACTACATAATTGGGAATTCCAAAACACTTGGTTCGTGTATGAGGATACTCGACAGGTGTACCAGTGAAAAAGTGTTTCCACATTTTGAAGCTTCTTCAATGGAGGATCTTTATAAAAAAATAGAATCCTTGGAAGCTAAAGTTCTAGATATTTTTGTGATGATGGAGGAAAGGATTAGAGTTTCAGTAAAATCAATGTTTACAGACATGAAAAGATAATTTGAGACTACTGATCCCACTCCACCTATGACAGAAGCTCTCACTCTTCAAAGTTATATGAATCCTCAACCTCTGTCAGTAGACCCCACTTCTTATCCTCCTACAACAACCCCTCCATATCTTACTAGTTATTGTTATTTATATATTGATTATCCCCAGAATATTATTTTATATGGGGTGATATTTTATATAATCAATGTCATTAATCATCAATAGATAGAGATAGAGCATCACATGGTCACTGTATAGGATTTTATAGATAGATCAGTAAGAATACCATGTCTTGTAGATGAGGTGAATAAAATTGGACAAAGTATAAACCATTTTTAGTTTAGCCATCCTGAATTATTAGACATATTACCATAGAGGTATGTGTATATTTTATATTTTATTTCATTTTTCTATTAAAATTTTTAATCATTTTTAATTTTATATATTAATCTAATTTTTTATAGGAATACATTAAAAGTAAATAAATATTGTATAGAAAACAATAAATGTAAATGGAAACGTTAGATATAGTTTCTACCAGTCATGATATACTGTTAACATATTCAAATTTTTTATTGGATATATATTTGAGATTACAATTAAAGATGATGTTTATGGGAATGCAATGAATGTGGGGATTTTGAAAAGCGATATCAAGGAGCTTGTTTCTAAAGATTAGTTGGGCATCAAAATGATGATTTTTTTGCATGTATGTCAATTAACAAAAACATTTCATTCATTTAATTTATTAAAAAATTTACACTTATATTCATTTTGTATTGGGTATATTTATAAAATTCGTAAGGGGCCTAAAATGATAGATTTGTGTGGATTTATGGACCCATAGTTTATATCACTTGTAGTGAGGAAAATGAATGATGCATAAATAATAGTTTATATTGATGAATGATTTTAGAAGAATGCAATTATTCAGTGACGAATGTTTCCTTATATTCAGAAGTATGAAACCTATATCTTAAAAAGTGTTCTATATATCTTAACATAATAATCACTAACATTAAATTTTATTTTATATTACTGTCCATTGGATGTTGGGAGTTTTTTATCGAAGAGAGAAGACACTTTACTGGCTATGCTCTATCCATGGTGAAGTGAGAGAAAATTTTAAGAATTTATTGGACACATAAGTTTGAATATTTTAATACTTATCTATATTATATTGACTTAAATTTGTAAATTCATATTATTTTCATACAGGGAATGAAATTTATTTTGAGAGACCATAAGAAAGAAGAGCTCAAAGATCAAATATATAAAAGGAATGGCGAATTTTAATTTACAAATACTAAATTTTTGATATATTTCATAAAAATGTTATTTTAATTGAAAATTATTTTAAACCAAAATGTCAAAAACAATAAGTCATAAAGTAATTTGAATTATTTGTTTTAAGATTTATGTATAAAATAATTACAATTATGACAATTATGAGGTTCCATCGGGTTAGAGTTATTTATAATTTTTTCCTTAATATTTCTTTTCTTTTATTTAGAATACATGTTAAATGGTTTCATTTTAATTTTTAGATATTTGATGACCCTCAACCTTATAGTACATAGGAGTTAAGACACTTTCAAATAGAATAGGAAAATCTCTTCACATGTTTTATTGAATTAAAGCTTATTTGTGTTATATATTGTAAACATGAATTTCAAATTGAAATTTTATTTTTTGGTTGTTATTTTGAATTATCTAATGTTATTTTTTCTTATTTTCTACTCTTTTCTACTACAGGGAAGAGGAAACAGAAGAAAATTAGTAAAAAAACCTGTTTTCACATTGGTTATTTGGTAACCGACATGAAAAACCAATACTGACTAGTTTTTCCTCCCAGGTACCAAATAATGAATGTGATAAACCTATAGTGACAGGTTTATCACATCTATTATCTGATAAATGATGCGATAAACCTTTTTTCACATTAGTTTTTCTAGAAAATTGATGTGATAAAATGATTTTCACATCTCTTATATGATAACCAACATGAAAAAGGATAACATAAATTTATTTACAACATAAATTAATGAAAAATGACGTTTAAAACATATTTAATATTCCTCATTCAATAATGTATCCTAATAACTGCTGTGAAAAGGAAAAAAACCAACATGAAAGAAAAAAAACTAACCCAAAAAACCTTTTTGCACGCTAGTGGATATTCTATAAATATATATTTTTGGTGAATAATATTGAAGATGGAAATGTAGTGACAAGAGGGAAGCAAACAAAGGGTAAATTATTTTAGGTTAGAGATGCATAGAATACTTGTAGTCTGACCATGAAAGCAGAAAATGAACTTAGACATAGAAAACTTTATTATTTTACCAAAGGAATATAAGAAAACATACCCAAGGAGAAAGTGTTCATGATTTTTCTGAAATGAAAAGTGGTATTGATTGGATTTTCTCCACATGCTAGAAGAAGAATATTACTAATTATCCAACCAAAAAGGATGATATTAAAACATCTCATCCTTTAGAGATAATCTATTCCGACATCTATGGGCACATGTGAAAGAAATAAAAAAAATAAAGATTAAGTATTTTATCTCTTCTATTAAAAAATTTACTTGTATACCATATAAAATTTAATCATAGTCTCTAAATATGTTAAATAGTTTCAGGATAAGTACAAAAAGGAGTATGGCTACACCTTAAAAATTGAGAGAGTTAGTGGAGTTGAATACACTAATAACAAGTTTGAAGCTTATGTCGAAAATCATGGCATTCTTCATGGACTCGGTGCACCATACACAACTCCACAAACTAGTGTGGATAAATAGAAGAATATAATTTTGGTAGAGATGGCTTAGATGATATTGATAGAGAATAATACCTCTTGATATTTTTAGAGTCAACCTATTGGAGCCGAAATTCATGTTCAAAATCATTTCTTTATATACCAAATTCTAAAAGGACTCAATAAAAGAATTGATACATAAAATCTATGTTTGAAATATCATAGAGTTCTTGGTAGCCCCTTTATCATAAAAAAAAAGATAAAATATGGGTAAATTTGATCCAAGAGGTGTAAATGAAAATTTTTCTTGGATATTCCCCAAATGGAAAGGGTTATTGTTGTTATAAAGAGAAAACTAAAAGAATTACTAAAATAGCCTATGTGATGATCTAGAAATAAACTAAGGAGGAAGTTGTTGATAATAAAGATAGTTCTAGAAGAAATTTTGATGTTTATTCTCTTAAACAACCTAATGAAAATATAGATAGAAATGAAATTGTTGAATATTTAAAAGATTGAGAGGATTCATCTATTTCAAGTGATGAGTAACAATTACATTCAACTCATCCAAGGCTGAGAAATAAATTTCAAGTCCAAAAAATCATTGGAGATCATGGATAGTGGGTACAGACCACAAGATCTATTAGGAAAACATCTCACACTTCATTGTTCTCTCAATTTGAATGTAAAAATGTCAAGGAATATTTGGATCATCAAGAGTGAGGTGATTTTATAAATGAGGAATTGGACCAAATTGAGAATAATGAGATTTGGAGTCAGTTCCCAAACCTGAAGACAAGAATATTATTGGAACAAAGTGAGTATTATGAAATAAGATTAATGAAAAGGGAGTAATAGTGAGAAATAAAGAAATATTAGTGTGTAAATATTGTTCCTAGGTTGAAGGAGTTGACTTCAATGAGACCTATACACCTATTGAAAGGAATGAAACCATTCGAATTTTTCTTTCTATTATAGCACAAAGGAAATACAAGATATTCCAAATGGATGTCAAGTATGTTTTCCTCTATGGTGAGATAGAAAAGAGGTTTATATTGATAAAACATGTGGGTTTTTCTTAAATAATATTATAATTATATTTAATTTAATTCCCTAGACTCTAGTAGCCTAGATCCAGAGCCTTAATTTTTTATATTGGCATAAGATACAATAAATCACATCTCAAAAGACCGAATAGTTTATTAACATTGGTAAACAAGATATATATTTGAAATTAAAATTACATTTTAAACATAAAATACAAAAAAAATCATAGTCTATCATTATTCCCCATTTGCGTAACCCAAAAAGTTAGTCATAAAAAACTTCTTGGAAACCTATGGAAAATAAAACATAATGGTTAAGCTCAAATTCTTAGTAAGAGTAAAGTATAGTTGAAGATAACTTGAATCAATGAGGATAATCAATATGGAATGGAAGATAACTGAAATCATATGTCATTTAACCAATAAAATGAAAATGAAATGAATCAATATATTTTTTCATAGTGAGAATCTACTGGATAATAATAAGTAAAATGAACGAAATGCATAATGGAAGACATCTGAACAATCAATATTTATCCTCTAGATAGTTACTATTAAGATCAATCCTCTTTCCAGTTTAAGTATGTGGGTAGAAACCCATCTGATTCTTCTTGGAAACAAACGTAAAGGTTTTGTTTCCAACTTATTTTGTCTCAAGATACTACTGATGTATCATGGGGATTTCATTAACCAGTCCCCAACTTGTGTTTTCATGTCCAAAGAATTCCTCATATATCAAATAATCAATTTAAAAAGATATTTTTAAATCAAAGTGTCCCAAAACACTTTGAAATATATGAATCATAAGCCCCGTAAAAGTAAATAATTATCAAATTAAACATTTAATACCATGAAGATAAAGAGATTCATGACATGATATATCAAAGGGGAAGTACACCACACAAAAGAAATAAGTGTTGCATAAATCATATCTCACTGAAATAAAAGTGATATAAGAAAAAACCTTACCTTGCACTTCACTTTAGTTGAACGTTCTTTAACCTCTTGTATAATGGTTTAAAGTATGTTATTAATTTATATAAAAACTATATCCATATTAATGATATCATATATGGTCCTATTATATCATATTATAATCCATTTTTTAATAATGTTTCGTTATTACACTTATTTTAGGTGTTAACTGCTTTATTTTCCTATGCACGTATTGTCATGTAAGTCTCAATTATTTTGTATAGGATATATATCCAATATCTATAGATTGATATTAATGTTATAAATATAATATTTGATCATTAAATATATTTTTATATCCATTCTTGAATGTTGGATATAGAAAATGAATCTCATCGCGTCGTGGATACGGTAATCCATACGTACGCAAGAGTGATGGTATCATTCCATTAATAAGTGAAAGGGTAAAGAAGTGTATGGTATAATAATTTTTATATAATCATTATAATGTAATAATTATCATATATATGAATTATTTCCATCATTATGAAGGTACTGGGACAATAACATAAGTCCAAAAAAAGGATTTTAAAATTTTCACCAATGATCGACGTGAGCATGTCATCGTCAGTGTAGCATTGCTCGATTACCTCCTGAGGATCTCATATGAGGAAATTTAAGCACAAAATAATAAAACAAAATAACTGGTTAGATTTGAAGCTACTCACAACATCTTCTCATTTTCGTTGATCATTTATTGAAGAATCTGAAGCAAAATTCCTCTAGATCTTCCATACACGCTTCAAGAAACTACAAGAATGTCGATCATTGAATTTTGGGTGCTAGAATGGTGATCCGAAGATTCATTAGATTCTCCAATGATCACCACATTATCATTATTATGATGCATTAGGGAGAGTTCAAACTTAATCACTTATATTGAGATATTTTATCTCTAGAAAGTGGGAGAGAAGAGAGAAGATCTCAGGAGCTCATTATGAACAGTTATGATGGTGAGATCCTCTCCTCCTATTTATAGCACGTTAATGAAATTTCCCAGAAAGGTTCCCCGACCACCAAATAATTAACAGACTATATAAAATATTTTATGACTAATATATTGAATCATAAATATCATTTATATTATTATCACCTTCATGTAATATAATAAATATATTACTTGGCAATAACCAAGTCATTAACTTGTCTCAAAGTTCCTGCAAATTTCAAATGAACTTTGAATATTTTAAACTGATATGCATTCAAATGATATTTGTCATGTATTTAATATAAAACTTGTAATTATATTTAATAAATAAATTCAATTAAAATTATTTTTAACTTGAATAATATGAATTTATTTATTCTGTTGGTGATCGTATATCCTTGGACAAAACCCGAACCCTAGTGGTGGGGTCCACCATGTCCTATATACCTATTCAACTGAATAGGGCATATTCATTAATACAATATTTTGTGTGAAAATCTAATCCCATATCTCGATATTAGTGAATATTATTCACAGACTAAGAGAAAGATCTAATAACCCATCATGGCCCCTCAAGAGATAAAGAGAATCACAGCAACGAAAACCAACCTATGAACACACACTACATAATATAATCTATTTGCCTTTAATATCTTATAATGAATGATTCACACCTATGTCATTACCATTTCATTATTATTTTTTGATCTAACTGGATGGATTCGATCCCAACTACAGTGACCATGGTCTTATGAAAGTACTACCATCCTGATCAACTAGACCCGTCATATATAACTTCCTTAACCTGGAAGCGACAAATCCTTTCCTGACCATTCAACCAATGATATACCACCAACGACATACCCAAAACAAGCTACCTCACCATGATTTCATTATCTTGATTTTTTCCTTACATCAAAGTACATGATCAAGTGGAACACATTGGTAATGATCTCAAGTCAGGAGACCAATACACATGTCCATAGTTAGGAACATCCAATGACACTTAAAACATATAGTGTTCTTATTAGTGGGTCTATCCTCATGATCTCACTACTAGATATCACTAAGTGAAAATTTCATTAGAAGAAGTCTCAATGATTATGATCCCCTAGTACCAGATAGTCAAACATATACTGTGTCTAGTCATTATGATGTATCTAGACCAGATGACATATTTTTTTAGATTACTGTTATAGTATCTCAAGGTTCTCATTATTTCCTTGGATCTGTTATAACCTTTTGATATAATAATTAATCCACAGACATTAAAATTTCAATAGTGGATGCAGAAAAATAAACACTATAATAGTAAGAATACATCATGTATATCTAACCATATACACAATATGGAAATCAAAATTACTGCATAGTTGGATCTTGGACACCCACTATTACAACACTCTCACGTTTACTAAATCTAACTTGCTAACCAAACTTACCAGATCTTACATGATCAAAACCATATTTCTACTGAGTCACGACTTTTGTTGTTGGGTCCTCCATGATTCCTCTGTTTGGCTATTCTACTATTTACGACCTCATCTCCTTGAGTAAAACTTCTCAAGAGATGGTATACCCAAGTATATCCCTTTTTTCCCGTTATCATAACTTTACATCTTGTCTAGTAATAATATCATATTTTACATTATGATAATTCTTTACTTACTAAGTGTGATTCCATGAACTAGAACAAATCGTTGCGTATAAATTCTTCTTAGCTGCCTCAGAAGCTACAACATACTTGGTATTTGTTGGTATGACTATCACTAGATTTTATGAGCTTTTCTTGATCAAAACCTTAGCCTAACTATGATATTAGATCACATGGATCTAAGGAAGACTAGTTTGTATCCCTTGAACACTTGTATCCTTTATTCTCCACTTACCAGTTACAAATCTCGTATAATTTCTCAAGTATAAATGGATAGTTTTGACTGGTTCCCTTATAGTGATCCTGGATATAACTAATATTTTCCTATTATAAGGTATATCTTAGAAACATCAATTCTTGCAAATATCCTGGAATATGTGATTGATCCATCTCTAAAGCATATGGAATTCAAATCACCATTTTAATCTCCTTCTATTTCCCAAACATCTCAACCTAGAGATATATATGCCATGTGAAACTGGCAACAATTCTATCGAATTGTTCCAACTTGTATTTTTCATTACCATGTCAATAAATTTACAATTTACTAGGTACAAGAAACCATTAAATCTACATCAGTAGATCATGTTCCCTAGAACTTAGGTTTCTACTTTAATTCAATCACTAGAGATTTACCTTCATCCTGGTCTTAACTAACTATAACACCAATATGTTTTTTCCATATGTTTGTAAACATATTTTTCTGGGAAAACGAGGGCTCTCCCACTAACCTTAGGTAGAAACATGGAAACAATTTAGTCAGGATGAATATTCTACAATCTAGTTGCTAAATTTAATCCTAAACTAGATTTCAATAACATGCAATCTTATTAGCATTTTGTGATATGACCATCCCTTTCTGGTTTCATTGTATAGACAGATTCCATTATTGGTGGTCATGAAATCCAATTCACAATAAAATGATCATAGAAATTAGTTATGAAAAGTAAAATTCTAATGGATATTGAAAGAACAACTTGGTAAAACCAATTGAGTCTAATTGGTACCACACTTGTTCCATCCATGTATTATATCACTTGAATACCCACTATAATATTCAAAATAATAATCCCCTTTACACTTTAATATATGAAATCCATTATTCAATTTTAATTGATCTTGTTGATCTTAGGTAGTTTTCATAAACTTTTTACTTGTAGGAATTATTATTCTCAATGAATAATGGATCACCGGCCACAATGAAAACAAAACCATCACTATGGTTTTAAAATTCATATGCATTATGTGTCATTGGAACATTCCCACTTCACATGCACTTATGGAACTAGTTCCTATGCAACTATTTGTGCATCACTGGTATTGACTAAAACCAAGTCAATCTGTCTCCCACTATCTCTAATAGAGATGTGCACCCTTATATAGAAATGAATTCTATCACTTGACTACCACTTTTCTATATTAGGGATTTATGTAATATCCAAATAAAATGTTGGGTTAATTACTTAGATGCATAATTTATTTTTATTGATGCAATTTTGTTCATATCCTAACAAAATTGTTGCATCAAAACACATATCCTTATGACATAATGGATGTCCATCATACTATAAATCATATGATATCCATTTTTCATTATAGTTGGCATATGGTTATTGGATATCACCATTATTTTTAAATCTTGTCATGAAATATAATGGTAGATTCTAAAATTTGAAACATTGATACTCCTTACATCATAACTCTAATGTATAAAATGTTCATTTAGGAATTATTACATGCTACATTTTATTGATCAATGTTAACATTTAATACTTTATCATCAATCCTCCTCATTTACATCAAATTCATGATGTATAAAAATTTAATATGTGTTTAGGAATTACTCCATGCTACATTTTGTTGACCGATGATTTCTTTGTCAAGATATTATTCGGTATGCCAGACCGAAATAACTTATATCTTCTAACCATGCATATACCATACTATTCTTTCAGATTCCTTAATCACTTAAAGGAATATAATGAAGTATATATACCATTAGATTACCCTTGGAATATTTCACACTCTCTTATTGAACTAATTTTGTAAGCTTTTGTGGCTTTCCTTTATTTCTAAATGTTCCTTTTTCCAAAACTAAGTATATACATCGACAATACCTAAGGTGTTTAGCTCCACTGAGTATAAATTTCATACCAGGTATATCCTTGACATCCACTTTAGTTTTTCTTGACAATGATTTACCTTTACGTATCTAGGTAAATAAGTATTACATTTTATATTCATCACAGATTGCCTATGATTCAAGTATCACTGAACTATTTGTTGAGTATGATACACCACAAAAAATATGCTTTCTAAAACATGGAATAATGTCCTATTATGTTCAAAGGGAATGTGAGATAAATGTTTTGGTTATACTCAATAATATTTTGACTTGAATAATTAACTTCAAAATTTGAAGTTATGTGTTTCTCACCGCCGACTTAGGAATCACCCTTTATCAGCCGCTTAGAGAATACACTTGACTTCTTGTAACATTTCTATAATTACTTGGTTATTGTATTAAAATACACATATGTGATTTACATATTTTATTTTATACCAAATAATCATGTTAGAAACATTAATTTATGAATATACACTGATGAATAATAGAGTACTTGATTCTACAATACAATTTATTACATTTATTATCCATAGAATTTATTTCATGATTTGTGAAGAAAATAACCTCTTGTTTAATAACCAACCTTATTGAATTGAAGGATGTTATGAATGTGCCTTTGGAATTACACTTTCCATTGGCCTTATCACCTTTCCTTTCAATTTTTTCATCGTAATAATTAAAGATTATTCTTTCTTTAATATCATATTTACTTGGAGAATGTTACCTAAAAAAGTTAATGAATCATTTACTCAAAACTATAACCCAAAACAAGACTAGAGTAATGGTGTGAAAAAAGATGTTAGAAATGTATTCCTTGAAAGATCTTGATTCTTCTTTCATATTTACACAAATCAAGTGTAATTATTACTCATTCAAATCTTGGTTCACTTTCTCCTCATGAACTTCTCGAAGATGAGACTGCATGTTATATCATCCATGTCCTGATGTTGTGACCAAAACTGAAATTGGACACTGATGATAGAATAATGAAATAACCATCATATGATACATACACGAGTCTCCTATATTAATTTTTACACTCTCTTCTGAAGGTGGTTTATAGGTATAGGGATGCCAACAACTTGAATTTATGATATCATATTATTGTGCGCAAGCACATATACTATATTTGGAAAATCATACTAGTGAGGACATTTACATTTTCCATTATTTATTACATTATTTATTATGGTATAACCTTCCATTTTCTAGAGAAATAAAATTCTAATAGATTAGTACTTTTATCTTGATTTCTGATTTAGAAATTTTTATTAATTAATTAAATCATTAAATGTCTCCCACTATTTTATCAAATTCTAGAAACCCTATGTACTAGAATCAGGATACTTTGTTTCTTGTGTATTATAGTTCCAAGGATCCTTGAAACTCCTCTCATAGTCTACAAGCATTGGCTAGACCACAACTTAGAGGGTTCAAGGTAGGCGTTTGACGGGTTTGTCATATTAACTCACGATTCCTTAATCTGTTGAGTGAATTCTCAGCTTATAAAATCATAACTCGATTTACTCAATGTTTTTCTTAAAAGTGATAGCAAGATAGATATGGATAATCCTTACTACAAATTTAGTAAATTCAACCCCCTCATTCTTATAATAACTCCCCAATAGTAAGAGTCACCCTCAACTATAGCTGACCAAGCACCCCGAACACCTGGTTGTGTTCAAATTCAAACAGAAGGCGGTTACGAATTAATATTTCTTTGAGTTGTATTATTTTTAAAATAATTAAATGAAATTATTTTTTATTTCATAAGCATGTTTTATGTGATCTCATTCACAATTGACTATGAAATAAATAGAAAATATCCATCACATCACATGTTCATTTTATATGTACATGCTTGTTTATTATTCTATGTGATTGCGTGTAAAATATACATTCAAAAAGTAATAAACAATGACAAAATAAAATGATGACATGATCATGATCCGATACTAATGGTTGACCCATTGAGTGAATAATGGATCATCCTAGAACCTATGGGCGCCTCCTTGAGTCACGTCGCTTGCAGATTGAGTTACAACACTTTCCCATCCAATGCATCAAACACCTGTCTGGTATGCCACCATAACTCTACAGGATGTACGTCACTTATCGTCTTCATCATTATACAAAAATTCTCACACGTAGATGAGGGGGTCTTGGGAGTATAAAATCTAGATGATAAAATGGATAGGAAAACCCTTATACATATAAAGATTCTTAGATGACACACAGATCATCATTTATTGACAAATTATTACAAACCATGCATTTAAATAATCAAATAAATAAATTAACATTCACTAGACATACATTGGTCGGACTATGGATCATGATCAGTGTATACACATTAAGCTCGTGTATAAAAATAAAATGCAGAAATAAAATTAAACCTACATTAAATTATTTTTTTATGAGGGAATTTTATTGAATTAAAAATTCAATCTTATTTTTAATTCAATATTTATGATATTCGGTCCCATTAATTAATTTAATTTTAATGAAAAAAATTAAATTAATTAAATAAATTAATTTAACACCTAAATTAAAATAATTTAACCTACGTATTAAAATTAATTTTTAAAACAAAAAATTATTATTTAATTAATTTAATTTAAAAGAAAAATTAAATTAATTAATTTTTGATTATTTAAAATTAATTGCATCCTAAAAACCCCTCGCATGGCCTGTGCGGGTCGGGTCGAACCCACGCAGTGCCATTTTCATCATGGAGACCCCATGCAGGGGTGTTCTGGACTAAATCAGCCTGCCCAAGCCCATTTAGAACTAAACCAAACCACCTGGGTCTATTTCATAATTGATCAGACCCAATAGAACCTGTAGATTACCACTCCAGGAGTACAACAACATGGTGAATGGACATACAAGAGGTGGCCATTCAAAAATAGCGGTCGTCAGTGAGAACATCGCGGGAGGCAACGCCCGCCCAGTGTCAATGTCCAGTGGCCACGTGGTCCGGGCGAGGTACTGGTTGTGCGGATATAACACGACGATTGGTAGAAGCTTCATACATGAATGACAAGAGAGGCTAGGTTCGAAGGATTTACGTGGAAGGAGTTTTGTAACTTGGGCCGACCAGGAGACATGACCTAGAACCAGAAGCGGAGGCACATCTAGGCGGCCGATTGCGGCTCTATGAGGCGAAAAAAGTGGCCTGAATCATGAAGGATACATTGAAGATGATATCCAGACAGGGTAACAATGGGTATCTGATGCGATGAACGGGCCATCCAGACTTAAGTGTGGTGGAAGAATGATAGTCCTCATGTGGAATGATCATGATGGATCTCTCCATATCTGGGAAAGGTGTGTAGGGAGTCACCAGAGTAGGAGGACACACGAACCGTGATGATGCGGAAAAGGGATGTGGTGACCCTGAGGGGTCTGGCTGGTGGAAGAAGGGTGAAGCTAGGCTCCCAATGCGACAGACATAGAAGCAAGGTGGTCATGGTATGGGTGGTCTCATTTTAGCCTGTCGCAAACGAAGGATGAGGCTGGTAGGTTGGTGCCTACCTAGAGGAGTGAAGGGCTGTGATATGATAGGGATGATATCGGTTGGTGTGTAAAAGAGGTGTAAGAGTTGGTGTCTTAGAACCAACTAGTTGTACATTGATTACATGGATATTTAATGTATTTAAATATTAAACATCTTATTATATATTGTTTATTGTTCTGCACGACTATGATGTAATAATGTTCTAGAGTATTTGTTGCATTGATAAGGTCAAGACAGTTCCCCGCTATGAGGAGAACTTTGAAATGCTATAACAATATTCTTAAATATAGTTCTATGGTGGGATGGCATAAAATTATGGGACACATAGCATGTAGACCATCAGGTCCAAGTAGTCCTAAACAGATGAGACTTCCTCTCATGAAGTTCGCACTTTCTAATCTCCAAGACATGAGATTATGAGAACAAACCCGCCTGAAATATTTCATCATGTTTTGGTGTCATCGAATATTTCTATCTACAAGCATGTGTAATGATCCTTAGAATTTAATATTATCATTAATATATGTCACGAATCGCACACTTTTATTTACGGACGAAACCCGCCACGCAGACAGTTGGCGGGAAGTAGGGTACGTTGGGTGACTCACAAGTGGCATGTTATTAATGTATAAGTTGAGGAAGGATTTGACCCTTCCATTTATGGAGGTTGATATCTCAGCCCTTTGATTGAAATGAAACAATCATGTGGAATTCCATTGCCATGGTGTAACGATGAGTTTATTTCAGGTAGTCAAAGAATGACATATCAAGCATAAAAGTTAATGAAACTATCATGAAACCTTCTTGATGAGATATTATGATAAAGGGATTATATTATACAGTGAGCGTTTTTTTGTGGATGTCATTGTTGTGACTTTAATTTCTTTCTCTTGGGTGCCTTGACCCATTGTTAGACAGTACTCTTGGACTTTTGGCAAGCCCACCAAATACCAACGAGAAAGAATCCTAGAGGTTCACACACTAAGTGTTTATGAAGGTATCAGTTAAATTCTATCTAAATTTAATTAATAAATATTATTCTAAAGATAGTGGAATAATTTTATTCAAGTTAAAATGATTTCATAAATTAAATAAATATTTATTCACCAGATTGTAGGTAAAATATATTTATTTATTTTATTGAACATTTAATATATATTTATTTACTAAAATGTAAATAAAACATTTATTTAAGAGAATAAATTATTTATTTATTTATTCAGGTGCTCAATAAATGGAAGTGGAGTTCAAGAAGACCAAGGCTGGTCCGGTAGTAAAATAATTATTTTTAAGATGATAAATAATTGTTTATCTAGTTGGGACAAATTAAAATAACGGTACTATTATTTTATGAAGTGGAATTTTATTTATAATTTTGTTTTGCACAATTTGGCGCACCATAAATAATGATGCGGTATTATTATTAATAGCATGATTTTTCTCTAAGGTTATGAATGTATTTAATTGCTGTTACACAATTAAATATTGTAACTGAATCCCCATGTCAATAAATAGACACATACGTCTATTGTTCCATGTACTAAACCGAACTCCTGGTGAATTGATAATTATTGAGCCAAACAATTTCTATCTCAAATCCACTTCCCACCCCTCTCAATAATTAGAGACATAATTTAAGCCCGAAGAACAAGCGATCAAGAATGACTGACACAAGACACTCGATTCACTGCACTAGCACCCAGAGAATGAGTGGTATCGATCAGAGGCCATTAGAGCATTTGTGGATCACCGCTAGAGGGATTATAGTTTGGATCCCTTCAAGTGAAACAAGATAATCTGGAAGAGTCATTCCAGATGATCAGCATCATCAACGAAGAAAATACCAAAGATCCAGGTATTATTTTCATTATGAAATTAATTAAATTAATTATAAACCTGATGCGTAAGAACCTATATAATGGTTTCGGTCCTCTTCCTTCTTTATCTAAATCTTTGATTCTATTCTGTGGAGACTGGCGTTCATTGTCATATTAATCCCAAAATAATCATTGATCATGGTAAAAATTAAAGTTGGGGTTCGGCCCAACTTCTCTTTATTTAAACCCGAAACCTACAAGTGGTATCAGAGCGGTTACATCATAGTATATATTTATTTAAATAATTCGTTGATGATTTATGATTTAATAATTTATTTTTTCAATTCAAGGTTAATCATTCTTGTAATATGGATTTCAAGATCTGTTCTCCCTATTTTTGTTTCTCATTCACCTTAAAGAAACGATCATTTATTTTAATTTTGATTAAAATAAAACAGAGGATCTCATCCGAGGGTGCCAAATGTTCTTGACCGTACAACACTAGAATACATGAAGTGTAGTTGGATTCACATGTCATGTATCAAGGTTCAATGCATCAGGACTGGTCTGCCAAACCAAGCCGTGTCTTTGGAGTTTTTCTAAGTCTTAAAGACTCCGTGTGTTGACTAGGAACTTGTGGAACATAGTTTTCAGATCACACGCCATGTGGCCCACTGGACACGGTGTGTAGTCCCTTTAGGTTAGGGTTGGACCATGTACTCGATACACGTATTTCCTTGCTGGACACCGTGTAATACGGATACTACACAGTGTGTTTCCCACTGGACACACCATGTACTCTAAAGATTTTTGAAGTACATTTACATTCCATATCCCCAGGCATGTATTTTGGATGGATGGTGAATGATAGTACACATCGTGTAGTTGGAACTACACACCGTGTACTCATCCAAATTACACAGATTTATTAAAATTTATTATTGTATTATATAAACCCTTGAGACGTGTAACCTGGTGCATGCGTAAAGCTGAGACACAACATGTGATAGGTGTTTTATGTATACGTGTTTAATTTAATATCTGCATAATGTTCATTTCTACTCATTGGGTAGTTTTGAACAGGAATTCCTCAGGTTACCTCTAAGGTACAAGTTACATAAAAAGATAATTTTAAATGAATTTATTTGTTTAAAATTATGATGGATGAGAATCTAAAGAAAATTCAGAAAAAGTATTAAGATAAAAGGATTGATTAATTAAAGATAATAATTAATTGATTTGAGCACAATATATCTTAATAAGAATGATTAAAAAATTTAAAACTAGTTTTATTAAATGTATAACTTGTTGCCTGTATATGGGTGATCATGATCTAGACCAAGACCTTTGTATGTGATTGGTTTCCTTTAAATTTATTTATTAAATTAATTGTTGGCCTGTGTGCCATCTCTCCTCATTAATATGTAGGGCCTGCATGCCCATGGTTTCTTTTATGTAAACCCCCATTTTACCCCTCACCTATGTGTGAGTTTAAAAGAATATTTAATGGATGGAACTCCCAAGCCAGAGGAGGCAGTTCAAGCTGGATCCGGGACAATACCACTCACAGGAGATATAGAGGTGGATAGGTGGAATGATGTAAATATAAACCCAAAAGGTTGAAGGTGTTTATCCCCTAGGTGAGGGTTAGTTTATCAACCACTAGATAAACTAACCTTTATAAAATATCATGATCATTCCCTTTACTTTATTTTATTTCTTTCAATTTCAATATTTATCATCATGGATGTGTTGTCGTGATCACATAATTAATGTTTTAAACAAGTATGCAAGGTGGAACTAAAATAAACTAGTCTTATGCGTAAATATTATCAATACATGGTTAATCACTTATGTATGTTCCACTTAATATTAACAAGCATGCGATAATGATAATAATCAATTCACACACAAGAGATAAAAATCCCTCAAATAATATATTAAGTCAGACCAAGCCTTTTGTTACTTGATTAGGGTAAAAACTCAATAAAACTATGTGTTTGACCAACCCCTGTTGGGACACTTACTTTTATACAGGAATACCTTATGAAAGGTTTTGGGTTGACTTAACAAAATTACATCAAGAGGAGTTTCCCTTTCTAGACATAGTGTAATATTGGAGGCAAGAGTTGAGGAAATACAAAGTCAGGATTTCATGATTGGGGAGTCCACTCAACAGATCAAGGAGTTGAAAAACCAAATTTAGAAAAGACCTTCCTACCTAAATATCTTCAAATAGCTTGACCAACCCTTTTTGGGGTTATGTGAAGGGGAATATAGATCCTTTCCACTATTACGTCATGATAACTAGACATTCTGTGTTCAATGGTGAGGCATATTGTGACTTGATAAAATAGTGGAAGAATTAATAAAATTAATTTATTATTTCTCATAAAAATAAAGAAAGTACTAATGATTTACTCTTTAAATTATATAAATAAATTAAAAGCTTTTCAACCACACTATCCCTAGGATGAATTATAGATAAAGAAAAAATCCTCACCGGTAGTAACTTCCAGGAATGGTTTATAATCCTCTGGGTTATCCTACACCATGAACAGAAGTCTTACATGTTGGAGTCATCATTACTTGGTCCACCTTTCAAAGAGACAAGTGATGAGGATTTCCTGGTCTATGAGAAACATATAAATGACGTGGTAAATGTTCAATTTTTGATGCTATCATCAATTTCTAGGGAGCTCATGAGGTCTCATAAAAAAATGGATTCTTATAGCATGCTCGAGCACATATATGGTATTTACCAGGAGATATAAAGACAAAAAAGGTTTGAGATCTTCAAGGAACTATTTTAGAGTAAACTTAGAGAGGGTTCCCCAGTTGGGCCTCTTGTAGTCAAGCTCATTAGATACATTGAGTGACTAGAGGTTCTAGGTTTTAAACTCCCCAAAGAACTAGGCACCGATCTCATTCTCACATCACTCCCTCAGAGATTTTCCAACTTTGTTGTCAATTTCAAAATGAACAACATTGAGAAGTCTCTATCTGATCTTCTTATCCTTATTCACCAAGTGTAAAAAGATATGAATCATAGAAATCCTTCTGTCCTTATAGTGAATAAGAGGAAAGGGAAGGTGAAGAGATTTAATCCCAAAGATTCTTCACGACCTTCAAAGAAAAGAAAGATCAAAGGGGAGGCAAGGGAATATGAGGATGTTTGTTTCGCATGTGGCAAGAAAGGCCACTGGAAGAAGAACTGCACCCAACCTAAGAATAAAGGGGAAGCTTCAGGTGCATTTGTTATCGAATGAAATCTATATGTTTCTACAAATCGGGTATTAGATATAAGTTATGGTGCTCACATATGTATCCAAATATAAGAACCAAGTATATTTAAGAATATTGACTGAGGGGAGGTAGATCTACAACATCTAAGAGATCAAGACTTGCTGTTGTAGCTATCGGGGACTAGCACATCATGTTTCCAACTAGGATTATCTTGGTGTTAAAGGGTTGTTATTATGTGCCGTCTATTACTAAAAGCATTATTTATATATCTAGATTAGATACAGATGGATTTTTGTTCATGTTTTGGAATTAATGTTTCTTATTTTACAAAGATAATTTTTTTTGGTAGGGAAAATTTATACAACAGTCTTTATGTGTCGGATTACAGAAACCAAGTAATCGCAATCAATAACAAAGATACTTCACATGAATCATACCACACCCAACTTTGGCATCACCGGCTAGGTCATGTAAATGAGAAACTCTTAACAAAGTTACATCAAGATGGATATTTATATTCTTTTGAACTAAAACCATTTGGTGTATGTCATGAATATTTACAAGGAAAAATGACCAAATACACATTTAGTAAAAAAGGTTACAGGGCTAAATAACTTCATGAATTGGTTCATAATAATGTGTGTGGGCCATTTCCAGTTGAAGCAAGGGTAGGGTAATCATAATTCATAACTTTTACTGATGATTTTAGTAGATATGGATACATCTACTTAATGAGGTATAAGTCAGATTCTTTTGATAAGTTCAATGAATACAAGAATGAAGTTGAGAACCATATTGGTAAGAAGATTAAGAAACTCATCTCAGACTAAGGTGGAGAATATATTAATCAAGACTTCATTGATTACTTATGAGAGTTTGGGATCCTATCCAAACTCACTCCTCCTTACACACCCTAGTGAAATGGTGTGAGAAAAAGAAGCAACCACACCCTGTTGGACATGGTGAGATCAATGACGAGTCATGAAAGCCTTCCATTATCCTTTTGGGGACATGCGTTAAAAACAGCAGAAAACATACTAAACTGAGTAACAATAAATCGAAAAATGGTATTCCATATGGGTTTTGGAGTTGAAATAAATCCATGTTATCAAATTTACATTTGTGGGGAAGCGATGCATTTTTTAAGGCCTCTTCAGGTAACAAACTTTCACCACGAGGAACAAAATGTACCTTTATAGGATACCCCAAGTAAAAAAGGGGATATTACATATAAATCACCTAATACAAAAAGGTTATAGTGGAAAGAAATTCCATATTAATTAAGAGGGATCAAATCTCCAAAAGAGATAGTGGGAGAGAGATATACTTATATGAAGTTGTGGCTCAAGGTACACAAGAGTTGGTATAAGAGCAGATTCTACAAATCCTCGTGGAAAAAATAACTGTTCTAGAGACACAAAAACTGAGTAGGAGTACAAGAGAGGTTAGAGAACCAAAACGGTATGGTTTTCTAGTTACTGAGGATGGTGAATCATTATTAGTTTATAATAATGACCCTCTAACCTAAAAGGAAGCAGTAAGTGGAATTGATGTTTCCAAGTGGCAAGAATCTATGAATTATGAAATGGACTCCATGTACCAAAACCAAGTATATATTTTGGTAGATCCTCCAGTTTATGTAAAGAATGTTGGTTATAAATGGGTATTCAAGAAGAAACTATACATAGAAGGAAAATTCAGTACCTATAAGGCACAACTGGTTGAAATAGGGTTGAAACAACATAATGACATTGACTACGATGAAACCTTTTAACGAGTTGCAATAATAAAATCCATCAGAATTATATTGGACATTTCCACTTACCATGACTATGATATTTGGTAAATGGATTTCAAAATATCCTTCCTTAATGTAAACCTTCAATAATATGTCTACATGACACAACTTGAAGGGTTTATGACTCCAAAGGATTCCAATAAGGTATGCACGTTGCAGAAATCCATTTATTGATTAAAGAAATCATCTAGGTCATGAAACATTCATTTTGATGAAGCCATAACAAAATTTGGTTTTATCAAGAAAGAAAATGAGCCTTGTTTCTACAAAAAGTTTAGTGGGAGTGAAGTCGTTTTCCTAATAGAATATATTGCTTATTGAAAATGAGATACCAGTTTTACAGTTTGTTAAGGCATGGTTGTATCAATGCTTATCCATGAATGACTTGGGGGAGGCTTCATATATTATTGGGATTAATATCCATCGTGATAGATCCAAGAGATTTCTGGGACTAATTCAAAGTACATATATGGATAAGATACTAAAGAGATTCAGTATGGAACAATCCAAGATGGGATTGCTTCCATAATCACATGGAATTCATCTTTCCTAGAAAATGAGTCCCCAAACACATGTGGAAAGAAAGATAATGGCAAGGACTCCATACACACCAGCGATTAGGTCAGTCATGTATGCCATGCTATGCACTAGGCTGGATGTTGCCTACGCATTGAGTGAGGTAAGTAGATATCAAGCTGACCTAGGTGATCACCATTGGATGGTAGTCAAGACTATCCTAAAGTATCTAAGGCATAAAAAGGAGATGTTCCTAGTTTATGGAGGAGATGAGGAACTAGTCATCAGAGTATATATAGATGCTAGTTTCCAGACTGATCAAGATGACATGAAGTCACCAACAGGATACATCTTCACTTTGAATAGAGGTGAAGTAAGTTGGAAGAGCTCAAAGCAGAGTGTGGTCGCATATTATACAGTAGAGTTTGAGTATATTACAACTTCTGAGGCCGCTAAAGAAGCAGTTTGGATATGAAGATTCATCCAAGATCTAGATGTGATATATATTAGTAAAGATCCAATCACACTGTACTGTGATAATACTGCAGCGGTGGTTCTTACAAAAGAGAAAAGGTCACATCAGCAGACAAAGAACATACTTCAGAAGTATCATCTCTTGAGGGATTTTTATTAGTGAGGTGAAGCTACAGTGGGAAGTATTTTCATGGAAGACAAAATTTTGGACCCCTTGACTAAAGCCTTGACTTAGTAAAAACATGATCACCATGTGAGGTCTAGCGGACTAAAAGTCATAGGCAGTTGACTCTAGTCCTAGTGGAAGTTTTTAAGAGTTGGTTTCCTATAACCAACTAGTTGTACTTTTATTACATGTATATTTAATTTATTTAAATATTAAACATCTTATTACATATTGTTCAAAGTTATTTATGACTATGATGTAATAATGTCAAAGTGTATTTGTTGCATTGATAAGGTCGTGGAAGTTTCCCGCTATGATGAGAACCATGGAATGATATAACAATATTCTTAAATATAGTTTCACGGTTTGATGATATAATATGATGGGACACATATCATGAAGACTGTTAGGTGTGGGTACTTGTAAGTAGATGAGACCTCCTCTCATGAAGTTCACACTTGGAAATCTACAAGACAGAAGATTATGAGAACAGACCCGCCAGTAGGAATTTCTCATGTTTTGGTTTCATCAGATATTTCTATCAGCGAACATGTGTAATGATCCTTATAATTTAAGATTATCACTAATACATGTCATGACTCATGCAATTTGATTTTCTGATGAAAACTGTCATGAAAACAGTTGGAGGGAAGTAGGGTATGTTGGGTGCATCACAAGTGGCATGTTATTAATGGATAAGTTAAGGAAGGATTTATACCTTACATTTATATAAGTTGATATCTCGGACCTTTGATAAAAATAGAACCATTTTGAGAAATTCCATGGCCATGGTGTAATGATGAGTTTATTTCAGGTAGTCAAAGAATGACATATCAAGCATAAAAGTTGATGACACTATCATGAAACCATCTTGATAAGATATTGTGACAAAAATATTATATTACACAGTGAGAATTCGTATGTGGATGTCGTTTTTGCGACTTTAAGTTCTTTCTCTTGGATGCCTTGACCCATTACTTGACATTAATCTTGGACTTTAGGAAAACCCACCTAATTTCAACAAGAAAGAATCCCAGAGGGTCACACACTAAGTTTTTTATGGTGGTCTCTATTAAATTCAATTTGAATTAAATTAATAACTATTATTCTCAAGATAGAAAAATAATTTTATTCAAGTTAAAATGATTTCAAAAATTAAATAAATATTTATTCCCCGGATTGTGGGTAAAATATATTTATTTATTTTATTGAAATTTTAATAAATATTTATTTAAAACTTTTTAAATATAATATATATTTACGATAATAAACTTTTTATTTATTTATTTGGGTTTTCAATAAATGGAAGTGGAGTTCGAGTGGACTAGTGCTGGTACGATAGTAAAATAATTATTTGTAAGATGATAAATAATTATTTAACTAGTTGTCACTAATTAAAATAATGCTGATATTATTTTTTGACCCAAAATTTTATTTATAATTTCATTTTGCGCAAGTTGGTGCACCATAAATAATGAAGTAGTATTATTATTAATAGCATGAGTTTTCTCTAAGGATATGGATGTATTTAATTGCTGTTATGAAATTAAATATTTTAAATGAAGACCCATGTCCATAAATAGACACATACATCTATTGTGCCATGTGCCGAACCGCACACCGGGTAAATTGAAAATTGTTGAGCTAAACAATTTCCCTCTCGAATCCTCTTCCCGCCCCTCTCAAGAACAAGAGATATTATTCAAGGCCAAAGAACATGCGATCAAGAACAAAAAACACCAGACACTCGCTTCTCCGCGCTAGAACCCAGAGAAAGAGTGGTGTCGATCGGAGGCCATCAGAGCACGTGTGGATCACCGTTAAAGGGATTCTAGTTTGGATCCTTGAAAGTGAAACAAGATAATCTGGAAGGGTCATTCCGGATTATCAATATCATCAACGAAGAAAATACCAAAGATCCAGGAATTATTTTCTTTATGAATTTATTTAAATTAATTATTAACATGATGTGAAAGATCCTTTCTAAAGGTTTCAGGCCTCTTCCTTCTTTATCAAAATCTTTGATTCTATTCTTTGGAGACTAGCATTCATCGTCGTATTGATCCCAAAATAATCATTGATCATGGTAAAAATTAAAGTTGGGTGCTGGCCCAACCGCACTTCCGCTGCGTTGGAACCTATAAGAGGAAGGGCCGCGGTGACTGGTCACTAGATGAGTAAGTCCTCATGGATAGAGGGGTCTGCCCATTTGAATGTCTTCCTTAGGAAGTGTTTTTTTATTTCTTCTATTTTTTCCCACTACCAACCGAAAATAGGTTTCCCACCCATTTTGAAAAAACACCCTTTTGAGTTTTCCATGATTTTTTTTATGAAAAACATTATGAGATGATAAAATAGGATTTCTAAAAATTTATTAATAAAAAATAATCACCGGTAAAAAAATATGATTGCCAAAATTCACTATTCTAGAGATCAGAATACCATTGGTGGTCGGGTTCTGTGGCAAATACAGATTCCATAGCTTTCATGTATTAAATTAACATAATATATATATCTTTGTGTGTGTGTTCTTCAAAAATTAAAACTCACATTATTAATTTTAATCTAAATTCAAAACATTGAATGGCTGCAGACTGTCCATCAGTGTTGGATTCAAAATCTGTCAATGGAGTTGGGACCAAAACAACGCCCTACTAAAAAATTATTACAAATTTAATTTTTCATTGGCTTAAAATCTTCACATGATACTTTGATACCAATTGAGGGTACCAGGGCTACAACGGAATCCCAAAAAATGGATTTTAAAATTTTCTACCGATGATCAACCTAAGCTTATCGTCGTCGGTCTAGGGCTTCCCGATTACCTCCTGAGGATCTCATGTGAGGAATTTTAAGCCAAAAATAATAATAAAAAATATCTGGTTAGATCTTAAGTTGTGCTTGATATCTGGTTTTCATCAGCGATTTCTACTCAAAGAATTTAAAGCTAAATTCTACAATATTTTCCACACGAGCTTCAAGAAACTACAGGAATGTCGATAGTCAAATTTTGGTTTCTAGTACAGAGATCCGATGATGCCTTCAATGCTCCAAAGATCACCACATCGCCATTCTTTATATGCATGAGGGAGAGATTTATCCTAATCACCTAGATCAATATCTTCACTCTCTAAAAGGTGGGATAGGAGAAAGAAGCTCTTAGAAGCTCACCATGAATAGTTATATTGGTGAGAGCCTCTCCTCTTATTTATAGCATGTTAAGGAAATTACCCAGAAAGGATCCCCAACCCCCGGATAATTAACACACTATATAAATGATATTATGACTACAATACTGAATCATAAATATCATATATATTATTATAACCTTCCTGTAATATTATAAATATATTATGTGATAATACATGATCCATTAACTCAACTCGAAGCTCCCTCAAGTATTAAATTAATTCTGAATATTTTAAAATGATATTTGTTAAAATAATATTTTTCGTGTATTTTCTGTAAAACTTTTAAATATATTTAATAAATAAATTCAATGATATTTATTCTTAACTTGAATCATATGAATTTATTTATTAATTTGGTTATCATATATCCTTGGACAATATGTGAACTCCAATGGTGGGCCCCACCATTTTCTATATACCTATTCAACAGAATAGGAAAGATTTTGGAATACACTATTATGTGTGACCCTCTAGGCCACTATCTCGATAGTAAGTAATTCTATTCACAAATCCAAAGTGAGATCTAGCAACCTATCATGGCCCCTAGAGAGATAAGGATAGTCATAGAAATGATAACCAACCTAGGAACACACATTGTGTAATATAATATCTTTGCCTTTAATATATCATAATGAAGAACGCACACTCGTGTCATCTCCCTTTCTTACTTTATTATTTGTTGATATAACTAGATGGATATACCCTTGATGGTCATGATCATGGTATTATGAAAGTAATACCATCATGATCAAACATACTCAAGATATATAACTTCCTTAACGAGGAAGAGACAATTCCTTTATTGACCATTCAACCAAAGTTATACCACCAATGAAGCAACCAACACAAGATACCTCACCACGATAACATTATCATGGTTTTTGACTTGCATAAAAGTATGCGATCAAATGAAACACATTGGTAATGATCTCAAGTCAGAAGACTAATACACAAGTCTATAGATAGGAACATACAATTAGACCCAAAGCATGTGGTGTTCCTATTGGCGAGAATATTCTCATGATCACACTATTAGAGATCACCAAATGAAAACTTCATGGGAAGAAGTGTCAATGTTTATAAGCCACGAACACATGATAGTCAAACATTTATAGTGCCTAGTTAGTATGATGTATATAGATCATAGGAAATATGTTTATGATTAATTTCATAGTATCTCGAGGTTCTCATTATAGTGTGGGATCTGTTATAACATTTTAATATGTCAATTAATCTATAGACATTACAATTTTAGTAGTGGATGCAGAAAAGTGTACACTATAATGGTAAGAATACATCATGTATATATAACTATATACACAATATGGTAATCAAAAGTAATTTATAGTTGGATCTAGGTCACCCACTATTATAACACATTATACCCATCCAAGTAAAGTGGTGATGAAAAATAGATTACACCATGATGTGGAGATAGTAATCCTTACGTATTGACATGCGGTATATTTGTTTTTTATAGGATAGATGTAAGGTGGAATATGGTTGTCCCAAAATCATAATAACATCTCAGCATATAAATAATACTATAGTTATTACTTTATAATTGAAACAACACATTAAGAGAACGTATAATATAAACAAACTTTAAAGAGTCGATAAAGATGATTACCTATTCTTTGACATATTTCCTTTATAAATTTTATTAAGGGACCTAAGGTAGGTATTTTGGAAGGACCAGAACCTATATAACTTAACTAAGAATGTTTATAATGGAAATGGTCATAGTTTTATTGATATATATGACTCAAATTGATGTGAGGAAGTGATATATGATGTTCTCTTTTATAATTAATGTGAGAGAACTTTAGAAAATCCATAAAATATTAAAAGAATAAGGCTATTCTAGAGACAAAGACTTCAAAATGGGGAATAAATTAATAAGGGAATCCATTTTCAACCATATATTATCCCATTTGTGATTATTTAACATTTTTATAATTTTTAAACTATTTAATAAAATATTAATTCAATAAAATGTCATTATTTTCAAATTTGATACTACTCATTTTAATTGACTTCAAATACATCAAGATAAAGTGTTAATTCGAATCTAATGATTTAAAACATCTATAATGTATCTTATAGATATATAAAATTAATTATACACATTAAATATTCAAAAATATATCAAAATTTATATTTTTAAAATAACTTATATTTAATTTTCTTTTAATTATATAAATATTTTTTTAACATTGAAGAAGAATTTTAGGCAATTATTTAATTTCTAAAAATTCAAAATAAATTTCTATAATGAAACTGATTTCATTAAGATTAAAATATATATTTTGTTTCGTCCACAACTTGATTTTGTCCCTATGTGGACACATAAATGATATTAAATAAAAAGTGAGTGACATTTTGTAACTATGTTTGATTTAAATAATATATAAGTTATTTTCACGGAAAAGTGTCCATTAAACAACTCCAATTAGATCTTAAGGTGATAAGGATCGAATATTATTAATACAATAATTTTTAGACAAGTTTAGTTCACATTCATACCCTTATCTTTTGGATTTAACCCTTATTTAATCCCTTTAACTCTTACCATGAAAATATGTGTTTTTTACTTCATAAGGGTTAATATAGTTCATATAAAATGTCAAAAGAACCACAAATGGATCATTGAGGACATTTTAAACCTTTTCCCAATAATTTGGAAAAAGTATATATTTTTATAAATCTTATATCATTTAATAAAATATTATTTTTCTTAATATAACACTCATGTCAATTTTGACACTATTCATTAATTTGACTTTTAAAAAAAATCAATAAAACAAGATATATTAGAACCAACTATTTTAGTACATCACTAATGTGTCAAAATTATCTATAAAATTCTTATATGACATTAATTATCTCAAATTATACTTATTTCAAGATTTTTAGTAACATTTATTTCATATTTCATTTAATTTAACATTTATTGCATCATCATTGTGAAAGATTTTAAGTTAATTATTTATTTCCTAAAAATTAAAAATAATTTATCATGATGAAGATAAATTTTTAGCTTTCAAATTAATACTTATAGTTGAATATATATTCTTAATAACCACATATTAAAAATGTAATACTTATTAAAACCTTGAGTATGACATATTTGACTTTCCTTAAAATAAAATACTATAAAAGGATTAAAGTCATCCAAGTGGCTCTAAGAGGCCATAAAATTAGCCCAATGACGATTTTTTGTTGAAAATAACTCATAAAATAAAATTAGGACAAGTTGTAGAGTAATTTTATAATACTTATAATATTATTTTTCCCTTAATTACCCAATTTACCCTTAAATGTGGTAATTAAAAAAATACTAATGTTACTATTCATATTGTCTAAAAATAAAAGAGACATATTTAATAAGTTTTTACCTTCTAATTAAAAATATGTAATCCATTTTTCGTAATTCAAATCCTAGAATTGTCTAAAATTAATTTAAACTAATCTCTTTGACGAAATGAGAGAACAAGTTTTCAAAGTGAAAACATTGAAAATATTGAAATGTTTTTATATCCAAATTCATTGTGAACTTGATTCTAATGATATAAATTTGATTAAAATATATAAAATCAGTTTAATTATACTTTAAACCCAATCAAAAATATAATTCAACACTAAAAAATATTTATACGAAAAAACTGTTTTCAATTAAAATTCAATATTTTCTCACTATTCATCAAAACATGAAACTTATCAAAAAAATTAAAAAAATTCAATAAAAGTAAAATTTGATATTAAAAAATCAAATAATACATTTATTTTATCAAATATAATTTATAAATATGTTAAAAAATATATTTAAAATAAGCGTGTCGTTAAAAGGTGGGAAAATTGCCTTTATAAAAATATAGTCCATTAATGCATAAAATTGGATTCATTCTTATCATATGCGTATAAAATTATTTGGATTATTTTAAAAAACATTTATTAAATATATATTATATAAGTTTTATAATTTGGTTAATACTATTTATTCCAACCAATTTAACGGCTAGGTTATAATAATATTTCATTGTAAGGTTAAGATGGGTGTTGCATGCAACGAAAGCTATAGAAAATATTTAATTTTAAAAGATACATGACATAAATTATTGAGGTGTTACATTTACAGGTTATATAAGGATTCATATGGAATTAAAAATTCTCCAAGATCTTGGTATTCTAAGATGGATACTTGTTTGAAGAGGTTGAATTTGAAAAAGGGGAGAGTGGACAACAATCTCTTCATTGATGATGAAAATGCGGTATCTCTTCTTGTTATTATTTATGTAGATGAATTCATATTTGCAGTAAATGATGAATAAATGTATGATAAGTTTTCTAAGGAGATAAATACATTATTTAAAATGTCTATAATGGGATAAATGAGGTATTTTTTCAACAAAAAAATATCTAAAGAAAAAGATCACATTTTTATTTCTCAATAGAAGTATGATAATAAACTATTGAAAAGATTTGGAATGGATTATTTAAAGCCTAATTCCACACCAATTTAAATGGGAACAATGTTATCCAAATATGAACAAGGAAAATATATTGATTCAAGTGAGTTTAGAATGTTAATTGGAAGTCCGTTATATCTCACAACTTTAAGGACATACTCGATATATGTTTTCACTCTGTGTATCAGATATCTAAGTGCACCTAAACAATTTTATTTTATTGTAGGAGAAGGTATTTTGAGGTATATAAAGGGTACAACAGATTTTGGGTTGAAATATGAAATCAAAGAGAAGTTGAATTTGTTTGGTTATATGGATGTAGATTGGGCATACCATGTTGATGAAAGAAGATCCACATCTGTTGGAGTTTTATTTCTTTGTGATGGGTGTTTTTGTTGGTGTAATAAGAAGTAGATTTATGTGACTTTGAACACTGATAAGGTAGAATATGTGGCTGCAACTCATTCCATAGATTCGTTAATGTGGGTGAAGACGCAATAGGATATTTGAAGGTTGAGGTTGTTTAACCACTTCTTCTTGGATGTATTAATCAAAGTGATATCAAATTATCAAAAAATCATGTTCAACATTCAAGGAGAAAGAATATTGATATTAAATACCACTTTATCAAGTATTTTGAGGAGAGAAATGAATTAAAGTTGTATTATGTTCCTAAAAAGGAGAAAATTGTTTTTCTGTTCACCAAGACACTATCTAAAAAAGTTTTTCAGAGTCTGTGGTTAAAGTTGGGATCTCATCCTCACTCATATAAAGGATATGATATGTTGTTAAAGTATCATCTTGCACATTTTTTTGGATATTATTGTCAAAGAGGAAGAAAAATGACAACATAAATCTCTTAATATTTATTCCTTAAAAATAAAATGGGGGGATAAAACTATTCTGAGAGTATCCAATGAGATGTCATTTACCATTTAATGGGTAATATATATTTAGGGAGAGTTTTTAAAATGGATGAACTATGAAATAATCATTATTTCATGTGTGAACTATTTTAATAGTTTGTTTAAGTGCATATGGGAATTTGTGTATTACAAATTCTATGAGCAGTTTAAAGAGGTTGAAGAGGTTTGAATGGAAATCACTATATTTTTATGGAAAAAAATGATTTTTATTAGTCAATTTTCTTGTTTTCCACAAAAAATTTACTCATATAGGCTTAGAATTGTTGGATGATGATTCATAAATAAGTGTAGTAATTCTAAAAGTGATTTATTTTTTATGGTTTCCAAAAAAATCCAAAGGGAGAGACCGTCACGACCAGTTTTGTTGTCTAAAGAAGTTCCTTTATGATGTGATATTCATCTATAGAATTATGAATGGAGAAAGTTGAAGTGAATGTGATTCTTGTGTTTTCTTTTTTTTTTCAAAAAAAAATCATGTTCACATTTAAATCATATGTTTTTATAACTATTCTTAATGGTCATAACATATGATCGTGATGTTTGAGGAAAGAACATTGTTTTCAACATGAAGATATATTGAATGTGAAATGAAACATAAAGGACATGAAAAAATAATATATTTCTTCATAAATAATGTTGTGATAATTCCTTTTCTATATTATATTTATTTTGATCAAACTTGGTTGGAATTATTAAGAACTTATTTAAAGTGTTTACAAAAAATTGGAAACCATTAGCCAACCAAGGGAACCGTTTCAACTATTAAGGTAGGAGCCAACTCAACCTCAACCAACCATGGTGGTAGAGGTGAGAGGCATAGCCTACACATCGACAAGTATGGGTTCATTCATGTCACACACAAGAGGAGCCATATGTGTAACACCCTAATATTTTCAAAGAATAAAATAATGTTCGATAGAATATGTTACACGGAACACTAATGTTTAATTGCATTACACACAATAATGAGTTTCTTTGAAAACTTGCGTTACACATAAGACTGAGTTTTACTGGACAACAATATAATATTAAAATTATTATTTAACATAATAGTTATTACCTAGTCATTGGAATGATAGGTATTAATATAATTAACTAAATTATGAAAATATATAGTTTACACATGTTTATTAATTATCTATTAATTAGTAATAAAAAAAGTATCATTTAAAAGAAAAAGAAATGTTTCCAGAAAAACAATATTGTTTTTCTAAAAGATGACTTAATCATGCTTAGTGCACATGATTTAAAATTAATTTTTTCCACTTTTATAAAATTTATATGAAAAAATAAACTTCATTTTTAAAGCGAAATACGAGAATTATCTTAGGGTGAATATTTGTTATTTTTCTAAGAAGTTTCATTTTTATGAATAGTGAAAAATACTAAACTTTAATTGAAAAATGTCTTTTACTTTAAATAATTTATAGTGTTAAATTATATTTTTAATTGGTATTAAAGTCAAAATAGATAAATTATAAATATATTTATCCAATTTATTCCATTTGAATCATTTTCATGTTGAATTTTCAAATAAAAACATTATAAACTTTTGAGCATTTTCATTTTAAAACTTTTCTTTCTCTTCATGTTTATGAGATTAATTTTAAATTAAATTATGAAACTTCAATGAGTTAAATATGTTCAGATATATTAAATATTTGGAATCAGTATAATTTAAAATTTCTAATATGCTCAACTTAATTTTTGACCATAATGATTAGTAAGAACAATTAATTAATTATATTGATTAAGGTAAAAACAAGTTTAGATAGTGGTTAAAATTTAATCCTAAGATGTAAAATTACATAAAACTTATCCAACAATCATTTTATTGATATATTTAAAACCTTATTACCCTAGGCACAATTTTTATGAGTTAGTGGGATAATATTACATTAAAGTGACATATATAATAGGTTAAGTAAAGAAAAAGAGAAAAAAGAAACCTTTTTTTCCCTTTAATATCTATAATGCTTTGGGAAAGGGAAAGAATTTTTTTTGGATATATATTTTCTTTTAAAATATAAATTAGTTGTTATCATAATAATTTATTTTTTAAAATTTTAGAGGTGAAATAATTAATTAACATGCTTAAGAAATGCATTGCAAAAATTATTTAGTTAATAATTAAATAAAATAATGATTTTGAAAATATAAAATCTAAAGTAAACTTAATGAATTATTATATTCCATTAATTTTTTATAAAAATATATCATGTTACACAAATTTGAACTAAATAGATTCAAATTACATATTTATCTTGATATTTTTTTATAATAAATGATATTTTATTAAAAGATTTAAAATTAATAAAAATACTATCTTCTACCAAGTGATTTTTATGAGTTAATAAATATAAAAATATGGCTCATTAATGTACCAATTTATCTTTTATAATTAACATATTTATCATTAAATAGTAAAAACTTTGTTAGTGTGGTTATAGTCAAAGCATCATTTTTGTGTGTTATATAAGTTTCTATTAAAATTAATTTTCAAAACACAATGGATTTTTAATTTATAAATTTGATATCATATTTATAAAAAATTTATCTAAATTTTCTAATAAATCTCACTTTAATTTAATGTTGAAAGATAAATTACCTATGTTAGAAAAGAATTTACCGTGGTTAAAACCAAAAAAGGGAAAATTGAGTGAACTTAAATACTAAGGAACCAAATGATAAAAATGATTTTTTTTTTGTGTGGTGTAAGTTTGGATCGACCATAAGTTATATAAACTACATTATTTTTCAATTTTGGAATCACATGAGGTAAAGAAGACCTCCCAATAGTGAATACTTTTTAGTATTTACAAGAATGTCACTCATCCTCAACTATAAATGGACACTCACTAACCCAACTTCTCCACACCTATCAAGTCATTTGGATTTTCCAAATACTGATAAATAATTCCAAAAATTCTATACCCTTATTCTAGAAGCCTTATTTTGGCCATAAAGTCAACCTAGAAAGGGTTTAGTGAAAACTAAAGGAAGATACCTGGAGAAGAGGTAATGTTCTTCAATAAGCGTCTTTGTTTTATTTCCTAATCCACCTCATTAAATTATTATTATACCATGATGATATAATAACATAAGTATATTACATATACTAATATGTTTTTATGTTAATGGTTAGACCTAAAACACACACTTCCATCAAATGGGTTACCAAATCATCATTCAAGTATACGTCCGACTACCTCCTTGCGAAACGATGTCATTTGTTTTTCCATTACCACCTCTCACAGTTTGGTATAACAATGGATATAAATTTTATATATGATATTTATAACATAATTATACCTATTTATTCATTATATCATATATAATCATTTTTATTCCAATGTGTAATGGATATGATAACGTCGTTCATGTGTACGATGTACTACTGCCTTATGAAGCAATGTGATTCGTTTTCACTAACGCGTAACATGTAAGGTAACAAGGGTAGTGATAATGAATATATGTGATATAAATGAAATATTATGACATTAATGACATATTTATAAATCTAAAATAATAATATTACATTTAATTTCTTAACTTTTCACTCACTAAAAAAGTGGTAGCATCGTTCGTGGACGTGTGGACTACCGCCTCCTCAACTTGATGTGACTCCTTTTTTCCATAAAAACATCACAAAAAATGATATACATAAGTATATATATTTAAAAATTATGGTATTTATGATATAATTATAATTCTTTGAAGATAAATTTTACTTACCTTATTTCCATAATTATCATTGAAAAATGGAAACATCACTCATGAGTACGTATGACCTACTACCTCTTTAATTGTAATGTTAGTTCATTTTTAATTATCATACTACATGATTTGTTTTAAAAGTATAATTGATTTATAAATATGATAATTATTTAATTATTATTATTATATATATGTTTAAATAATGGGTTTTTTGATCATAGTCAGCCTACCAAATTCATTTTTGACACATAAGTCAGATATTGTCAAAACATTTTACATAAACTTAATTGATTAAGTAATTATATATAAATTGTTTATAAGTGAAATAAATGTAAAAATAAACTTGTAAAATGTTCCCAATAAATTAAATAATTAAAATAATTTTTTTATTCCGCAAGATAAATAACAAGCGTGATGAATTGGACTCAAGGTAAGGGTTTTTCTCGTCTCACTTTTGTTTTTGTGAGATTCAAGTAATATTCACCACTTATTTTTATTGTGTGACGTATATATTTCATATGAATTTATTGTGTTATTATTATACATACATTTATGGGGATTTACAAATCCATTTTAGGATCTGTCTTTCATGGGGTTTACAGTTACAAGGTTACTAAATCGGTTAGGGGTTTTTATCTCAATTTTCCTTCTTTGAGATGTTTGTTATGTTATAAAACTATCTTATTTTATGAGCTATATATACTTCACATTTGACATTTTATATAAAAAATATTCTTATTTTTATGTTATCATAATTTTAATTTAATGTTATGGGGCTTACAATTCAATGTTACCAAATTGGTAAGAGTTTTCATGTTATAATCTCATCGTTTGTCAGGATTGTTTGTGATTAAGTCTCCAATATTGAAATATTATGATATACCACTAAATAATTATAATTAATTTTATTATCATCTTTTATTATATTATAATACATTTTTTCCATTTATTTTACTCTCTTTATGTACTCAAGAGTTCAAAAGAATATTTTTTTTAAAAAAATCACTTTTTGATCAAATTTTTTTTTTCTTCCAAAACCATGTTTTCTAAAAATATTTTAAAAAATGTTTTAAAAAGTTATTTTCAAAGATTAGAGTATATTTTACTCAAAAAATGTTTTAAATTATTTTTAAAAGTTTCTTTTATAATATTTCATTGTTATTTAAAAAAAAGTATTTTCTAAATGTTTTATGATTTAAAAAGCGATTTTTCAAAATGAAAAGGGTATTTTTTTGATTTAAATGTGATTTTTCAAAATGAAAAGGGAATTGTTTTTAAAAATATCCAATTATATTTTAATGGTATCTTCATTCATCAATTTAAACAACCCATGTTGTTACCTATGCTCAAATGGGGATATTTTTTAGTGATAACATCCTCATTCTTTCACTTAATGGATTACGACTATTTCAAAGTGATTGCTATGGAACTAATTTCTGTTCCATGTGTTAATTATATTTAAAAGAGATTAATATGAAAATTATTTATTTTAAATGGTTAAATCATGTTATAAAATGAATAATTATTTTTTATGAGTTTTATGAGGAAATCTCTTTGTACATTATTCAAATTGTAGTTCTTGGACATTAATTATACGATGGGGTGGCCCAAATAGTGTTAGGTGAGCCTGTTATAACCTATATGATGGGGTTTGCTAGATACCATTGGGTGATCCCATTAAAACTTATAATATGGTGAGCCAAAGATAGCATCAGGTGAGTTTGTTATGGTATATATGATGGGGTTACCTAAATAATGCTAAGTGAACCCGTTACATCTTATACGATGAGGTGACCTAGATAGCGTCGGGTGATCTTGTTATAGGTTATATGATTGGTGGACCCAGATAGAGATCCAATGAATTAGGTAATGATTATATTTAAATTTGACCATATGGTTATTCCAATTAAAAGTGTTCTGAAAGGGTTTTACGAAAATGATGCTCCAAGTTAGCAGAAAGTGTTTTGATTGCTTGTTATGGATTTATATTAAGATCAAAATTGATATCACATGGATCATTTTTATTGATTCTAATGACTCTTAAAATTTTCATTTTTTAATATTTTATGATCCAAGTATTGATGGGCATGTGTTCTTTTTTTATTCACACACGCACTCTGATTTTGTCATCATACCCTTCTGCACTTTTTATGCTCATTGATGACATCAAATTGATACTGCTTGTGTTTACCCTTACTAAGTATTTTAGTTCACCCTTATTTTGTTTCCTTTTCACTGAAGTTGTAAATAATGTGGTTGAATAAGTTATTTCTATAATGGGTTTCATATGGATGAATATAATGACTTAATGTGAAATAAGAAAATTTGGGTTAAGTGGGAAAGATGATCATTTCATGACATGGGTATTTTTTATATAGTAGGTTGTCCTAATTCTCTAAAACTAAAAATATAAAAGGTCCTAAAGAATTTAAGTGATCCAATATTTCCTTTTTATGTTTTAAGGATTGGATTGAAAAAATAGGTCATAATTATCATCATCAATGTCGAAAATGTAATCAATGACCTTAATCACTCTCAATAATTATTTACGCTTTTACTCAATTACCACTTATGTTATCATATTTGAAAACCTTTTTATGTGTTATTTCATATGAACTTTGTACGTACATTTCTCTATTATCAATAGGATGTTTTATAAACCGTTTTTACAATATGGGTTTACAACAAAAGTATGTTCAAATGTACAACCTTTGACTTTCCAGAAAAAGTTGAAATTATGAGGATGCAATTTATTAAAGGGGTGGGGGTGATGTAACACCTAGATATTTAAAAAAAATAAAAATAAAAGTATGTTCTATAGATCATGTTACATGAAACACTGAGGTTTGTTGTAATTACTCATAACAATGAGTTTCTTCGAAAACTTGCACTACATTCAAGACTGAGTTTCATTGGATAATAATATTAATATTAACATTATTATTTAATATAATAGTTATTAAATAATCATTGAAATGAAAAGTATGAATAAAACTAACTATATTATGAAAATATATAGTTTAAATATATATATTACTTATTTATTTCATAGTAATAAAATAAGTATCATTTAAAAGAAAAAGAAATGTTTCCTGAAAAACAATATTTCTTTCTAAATGACGGTTTAATCATGTTTGGTGCACATAATTTAAAATTAAATTTTAGAACTTAGAAAATTTATATAAAAAAATAAACAAAATTTTTAAAGGAGTAATACCAAAATTATCTTATGGTGAATCTTTAATATTTTTCTGAGAAGTTTTATTTTTTATATGAATAGTGAAAAACACTAAATTTTAATTGAAAGTTGTCTTTTAATTTATATAATTGAGAGGTAAATTATATTTTTAATTGGTATTAAAGTCAAAATAGTTAAATTATACATCTATTAATCCAATTTAGGTTATTTTAATCATTTTAATATTGAATTTCTTTATAAAAATATTGTAAACTTTTGATCATTTTCACTTTAAAACCCCACTTTCTCATGATGTCTGTGAGATTAATTTTAAATTAAATTTCACCACTTTTTTGAGTTGAATTTGGAAAAATGGATTCCATATTTGGAATAATAATAATTTATAATGTCTAATAAGTTCAACTTAATTTTTGACCATAATGATTAGTGAGAACCGTTAAAATTAATTATAGAAATTAAGGTAAAAACCAGTTTACTCATTGGTTAAACTCTAATCTTAAGGGGTCAAATGACCTAGAAACTTGTCCAAAATCCATTGGATAGATATATTTCAACCCTTATCATCTTAAAATACATTTTTATGAGCTATTAGGATTTTATTCCATGAATGTGACCTATATAATATGTTAAGTAATGAAAAAGACAAAGAACCTTCCTTGCCTTAAATATCTATAAAAATTTGGGATAGGGAAAAAAAACATTGGATCTGTTACACATGTTATTTGGAAATATAAATGATTTTTTGTTATCAAAATATTTTATATTTAATTTTAGAGATGAAATCACTACTTAAAATTCTTAAGAAATGTAAACGTAGTAATTATTTAGTTAACAATTAACTAAAATAATGATACTAAAAATAGTAAAAGTAAAGTAAATTTAATGAATTATTGTATTTAATTATTTTTTAGATTAATATATCATGTTACACATGTTTTAACTTAATAGATTCAAATTTAATATTTTCATTGATATTTGTTTAATTTAAATTAAATAAATAATGTCAAAATTGACATTATTATTTTTTAATAAATGATATTTTATTAAATGATTAAAAATTACTCAAAATAATATATCCTATCACTTGATTGGTAAGTGTTAAATAAATATCAAATATGGTTCATTCATGGACCAATTTATCTTTTATAATGAACAAAGTAACCCCTAAATAGTAAAAACTTTGTTAGCACACTTAAGGTTAAAATAGTTTTTATGCGCATTACATTCACTTTTATTAAAGTTAATTTCCTAGACACATGGGTTTTTTATTTTATAAGTTATAAATATTATTTAGAATCAGTGAGTCTCAATTTTCTAAGATGTATCACTTTAATTTACTCTTACAAGATAAATTACCTGGGTTAGACAACTAGTTACTGCGGTTAAAACAAAAAAAAGTTAAAATTTAGTAAACTTAAAATCCAAAGAAACAAAATTATAAAAGGTTTTTATTTTTATGAAGTTTAAGTATGGATCTATAATATTTTCTCTCCACTACATTAGTTTTCAATTTTTTAATCACATCAGGTAGGGGAGACCTCCCAATAGTGAATACATTTGAGTATTTACCAGAATGTCACTCCTCCACAACTATAAAAGGACACTCTCTCCCCACTTCTACAAACCTCTAAAGAGATTTGGATCATACAAAACCAGCCCAAATCACTCAAAAAGTTTCCTCATATAATCCTAGAAGCCTTATTTTTGGTATAAATCCAACATAGGGAGCGTTTTGTGCAAACCAAAGAAAGATACCCGAAGAAGAGGTGATGTTTTTCAACAAGCATCATTGTTTTATTTCCTTCTTCACCTCCTTAAATTATTATTATACCATGATGATATAAAAACTTCAGTATATTAAATATACTGAGATATTTTTATGTTAAGATTTATACCTATAATCACACACAATTCCATCAAATGTGTAAGGAAATCATCATTCCTGTGTATGACGGACAACCACCTCACGAAACGACACCATTCATTTTTCCATTAATACATATCACAATTGAGTATAATGATTGATATAAAATTTATATATTATTTTTATAAAATAATTATACTTATGAAGTCATTATATCATATATACCATTTTTATATTCCTATACATAAGGGATACGATGATGCCGTTCGTGTGTACGATGGACCACTGCCCCACAATGCGATGTGATTCATTTTCACTAACGTGTTACATAGAATGTAATAAGGGTAATTATAATGAATATAGGTGATATATATGATATATTGTTATATTCATTACATATTTATCACTATGTAAGTATAATATAACATTTTATTTCTTAAATTTTCACTCACTGATAGAGTGATAACATCATTCGTGCATGTGTGGACTACTTCCTCCTTAACACGATGTGACTCCATTATTTTCATTACCATATCACAAGAATGATATATATAAGTTTATATAATTAAATATTATGGTATATATTCTATAATTATAATTATAGTTAGATAAATTTCACTTACCTTCTTTCCATAATGATCATTGAAAAAACGGAAATGTTACTCATGCATGCGTACGACCTCCGTCTCCATGATTGTAACATTAGTTCATTTTTCATAAAAATATTCCATGATTGGTTTTAAAATTAAAATTTATATATAAATAAGATAATTATTTCAATATTTTTATTCCTGATATTTTTATATAATGACCTTTTTGGCCATAGTCAACTAGCCAATATCATTTTTGACACATAAGCCGGATATGGTCAAAACATCTGACATAAATTTAATTTATTATGTACTTATATATAACATGTTAATAATTTAAATAAAAGTAATAATAAAATTTTAAAAGTTTCTAAAGAAAAAAAAATTAACATAAGTTTATTATTCATGAAGATAAATAACAAGAATGACGAATCAAACTCACTGTAAGTGTTTTTCTCATCTCACTTTTATTTCTGTGAGATATGTATCACTTTTTTTGTTGTGTGGTGTATATAATAATCATAAATATATTGTATTTTTATTATTATACTTAAATTTATGTGGATTTACAAATCCATTTTATTATCTCTCTTTCATGGGGTTTACATTTTAAAATTTACCAAAGATTTAAGGGTTTTTTTAATCTCAATTTACCTTCTTTGAGACGTTTGTTATGTTATACACTTATCTTATTTTTGTGTGTGTATATACTACCCATTTGACATTTTATATTATAAATCTCCTTACTTTCATGATATTATATGTTTAATTTAATCTTATGGGTCTTACTATTCAATGTTACCAAAGTGATAAGAGTTTTCATGTTACAGTCTCATCATTTATCAAGATTGTTTGTGGTTAAGTCTCCAATATTGAAATATTATGATCTACCTCTAATGAATTATCATGAATTTTATTATACTATTTTTATGTCATGAAAATAAAATTCTTCCCTTCATTTTACTCTCTTTATGTACTCAAGAGTTCAGAAGAATGTTTTTACGAAAAATCATCTTTTTTATCAAAAACTCTTTTTCTTCCAAAACCAAGTTTTCTACAAATTTTTTTAAAAATGTTTTAGAAAGTGTTTTTCAAATTTTAAAGGATATTTTACTGAATAAATTTATTATTTTTTTTAAAATATTTTTTTAATAATATTTCAATGTAATTTTTAAAGAAAATTATTTTCAAAATGTTTTATGCTTTAAAAAGTGATTTTTGAAAATGAAAATGGTATTTTCCTCAAAATTTATTTATTAATATTTTAATGGAATTTTCAATAATCAACATCAACAACTCTTGTTTTTACAAACTCTCAAATGAGGATATTTTTTAGTGATTTCATCCTCATTCTTTTTCTGGATGGATTAAGATTGTTTCAAACATATTGTTATGGAACACATTTCTTTTCCACGGGTAAATTAGGTTTAAAAGAGATTGATATGAAACTGATTTCTTCATCATGGTTTAATCATGTTATAAAAGTAATAGTGATTGTTTTTATGAGTTTTATGATAAAAAATCTATGTACATTATTCATGTTTTGGTTCTTGTATATTACTTATACGATGGGGTGGTCTAGATAGCATTGGGTGAGCCCGTTATAGCTTATATGATGGGGTGGCTCTGATAGTGTGGGGTGAGCTTATTATAACTTATATGATGGGGTATCCCAAATATCATACAGTGAGTTCATTATAGATTATACAATGGGGTGGACCAAATAGTGTTGGGTGAGTTTGTTACATCTTATACATTGGGGTGTCCCACATAACGTCGGGTGAGCCCATTATTGCTTATACAATTTGTGCACTCAGATAGCACTACAATGAATTAGGTAATTATTATATTAGAATTTAAGTGTATGGTTATTACAAATAAATTTTTTTAAAGGGTTTTATGAAAATGATGTTCCATGTGGTCTTTAGTGTTTCCTGGAATCTTTCTTTGTAGTATTTTTGGATGACATTCTAGTGTATTCTCAGACTCAAAAATAAAATGATGAACATTTTTATATAGTTTTGAGAATTTTGAGAAAAACTATTTGTACGAAAATTCTCTAAATTTGATTTCTAGATACAAGAAGTATACTTTCTTGGTCATGTAATTTCTGAGAAAGGCGTATCAGTAGATCTTGAAATGATAGAAATTATTATCTCTTGGAAACTACTAAACAAAATCTTTGAGATACAGAGCTTTTTGGGCTTAGAATCTTATTATTACTACTTCATTCAAGAAATATTGTGACTCACATCTCTGATGATATCACTCACAAGAAATATCACTTTATTCCAATATGTTAATGATTGTGAACAATCCATTTTTGTGTTAAAGAAAGGATCACTTCCCCACCAATTCCTGTCCTTCCAAAACCAGGAAAATGTTATGTGGTATTTTGCAATACATCTAGATCTAGACTCAAATGTTCCCTCATACTAGAAGATCATGTCATATCTATGGATCATGATAGTTTCAAATTCATGAAAATAATTATCCAACCTGTGATTTGTAATTAGTTGCAGTAATACATGTTTTGAAAATGTGTTGTTATTATATATTTAGAGAGAAGTTCACTATGTTCACGGACCATAAAAGATTGAAAAATGTCTTTTTATTTCAAAAACCACAGAAGATGCATGGATAAATAGGTTTGAAAATCAAGAAAAGACCGAAAAAATGAACAAGAAAAATATGAACATAATAGACAACAATTTACGTGGTTCAGGAATAATTCCTACATCCACGGAGAGGCAGAATCACTTCCCTAATTTAGGAGAAAAATTATAGGGAGATAATAAGAGTTTCACACATAGAATCCCTAGATTAAACGATCTAATAAATAAGATAATACACTATTCCACCAACCACATAGTAATTCCACTATACTATAGTGTCTTATCTACCCAAGTCCAAACTACTACAATATCAAGGGAAGGAAATATACAAAACTACAGTATTGTCTTCAAAGTCTGAGATGTTACAATTCCATATTGGTGTCGCCTGGTTAGATATGTTATAGTTCCATGTCAAAGTTCATATATCTTCAATGAGTCATCATTACTACAGTTACCAAATTTTGGGTCAGGGGCATTCAACCCTCGATGTAGGGGCGTGTATCCCCCTACAAAATCACCAAGGAGTTGCAGTTTGGTGTGCTATCTAGGCCGCCAAAATTCGACCCAACATCATCCAAATGGATTGGGATACACTATTTCAACACTATTAAAAAAGGTATTTAAACCTGATACAAATATAATAGATGAAATATCTCAAGATTATTTACTTTGACTTAGTTTATACATAAGACAGAGGGAATTTTGTGCTTGATGCTTTAACTTGGGACTCATATAATCAATTATCCAAAGAAGATCATGATCAGTGGCAATTGATGGTTATGATTACTAATATGTGTTTGGATTACACTGAGTAAAATGAAGTCATTGTTTTCTTTCTAGTGATTCCCATAACTGATTTGGTAGAGAAAGTTAAGGATACTGAAAGATAAAATATAGATTTCCTTACCATTATGTCAAAACTCAACGATGGGGAGACCATTGACGAATGAAAATGAGAAGGAAATTTCATTTTGATTTTTTGAGATCGGATAGCTATTTTTTTGTCTTGTCAATAATAACTTATTTCTACATACTACCATTCGAAATGTTTTGTTCATTATAGAATCTAGAAGATGTATAAGGCATTTCAAACTCATTTCTAGTGGGTTGGAATGAAATGGAAAGTGGAAGAGTATGTCTCGAGATACCTCACTTGTCAATAGGTCATGGTTGAGAACCAACGACCAGTTGGTATGTTACAAACTTTTCTTATCCCTATATAGAAATGGGAGCACATGGCTATAGAATTTATCACATGTCTACCAATAATTGTCTGAAGACACTATGTCATATGGGTGATTGTGGATCATCTCACGAAATCTGCTCACTTCATCCCTATTTTTGGATCCAATATAGTGGAAGACTTAGAAAACTCTATATTAGGGAAGTTGTAAAGTTTCATTTACTACCAATTTCGATCATCTATGATAGAGATCCTCAATTTATCTCTCGTATTTAGTTATCTTTACAGCATGATTTGGGTACCCAGTTGACCATGGGTATGAATTTTCATCCTCAAACAGATAGAAAATTGGATCAAACAATCCAAATGTTAGAATATATGCTTTGAGATTATGTTATAGATTTTTGATGCTTTTGGGATGATCTTACACTTTTTTGGAGTTATTATAAAATAAAAACTATTATAACATAATACATATAGCCCTTTTTGAAGCATTGTATGGTTTTCCTTGTCTGTCTCCACTTTAATTGGTAGAGATCAGAGAAACCTCAATGTTGGGACCCAACATTGTTCAAGAGACAACTGAGAAGATTAAAATGATCAATAAAATGATGGAAATATCCCAAAGTCATCAGAAATATCACATGGATCATCATCGTCGGTCATTATCATTTGATGTGAGAGATCATTTATTCTTGAAAGTCTCTCCAAAGCTTGGGAACCGACATTAAGGAAAGCAAGGCAACATATCTCCTTAGTACATTAGACCATTTAAAACACATGAACTAATTAGTGATGTGGCTTATCAGTTGACTTTAAATCCATGGTTTAACTCCATACACAATGTATTTTATGTGCCTCAATTGAAGTGCCAGCCTGATCATGAAAATGTGATTCGATAGGACCACATTTATCTTGCACCAGATACTACTTTGATACACATGCCAATACAAATTCTGGATAGACAAGTGAAATTTTTTACATGGAAAGAGTTTTTGATTAGTGCATGTTTTATGGAAGCATGTTTAGATTTAGGAAGAGACGTGATAATGGGAAGACTTTATATCAAAACAATGGTCTGAGCTCTTCTAAAGAAACTCCAATCTCTATCTTTCTGAGGATGGGAAACCAAATTGTGGGAGAATGTAACACCCCTGGTTTGATGTATGTTCCATATTATCCTAGTGTTTTAATTCTTTGTATGGTTTTAATTGGTTTCACAGAGCTTTGGTGAGTTGCTCAGGGATTTTGGGAGTTGTTGGACAATTATTGGTTCACTACAAATATCAATATTCTATGGTGGTGGGCGTGTTGTGCTCAATGTGTCTTTGTGAAACATGGGGATACTGAAATAGTTGGCCTAATGGGAATGGTTGATGTCATGGAACCTTGGGAGGCTCGCTGTGAAACATGGAAAAGAATGCTTCATCATATCATATTGAAGGTTTGGTGAGCCTAAAATGGTCAAGATTTTTGCAACATGCCATGGTGGTTGACCGTGTTGTGCCACCTCGGTTTCGGGTGATGAAAGGCACCATGTCGTGGTCACAGTCAAAACCAATTTTTTGAAATGGATGATTCATTCTCAATTTGGGGGGGGGGGTTATATATTCACATGTGATCTTCTTGGGAGGGATTTAAATGTGAATTATGACTATAAATCACCTCTTATTACCTTCACACCCCTGCTTTTCTAGTTTATTTTAAATTTTTTAGTTTAGGTTGACCCCTTGTATGACTTCTTATTGGTCAAATGTGGAGTATTTGGGAGGCTGATTGTGGGTGTTATAGTCAATTTATCTCTCTCATTTTGTGGTATGATTAAATTGAGGTAGGTGAATTCTCTATCACTCCATTATTTCTGGAATTTTAAGGTTTAGATTTCTAACCTATCTTGCTGTGTTTTTTAATAAAACCCTCTTTTGTATATTGGTTTGAAAATATTGGGTTCCTTAGTGTTATATATTATGTACTTATTTTTTGAAAAACGTCTGGTGTTTCAAAGAAATCTATTTACCATTGTGGAATCCTCATTTTAATGGTTTGAGAATGAAATTAGTATTTCAATGTTTTTGTGAAATTTTAAAAAAAGTTGGTTTTGGTAAAAATAATTATGAAATATGGTCTTGGAATACATGGAAGAATGCATTCATATTACATTTTACAAGGCCATGTTGGTATGAACTTCATGTTTGGTGTCAGAGTAGAGAAACATGGGGAATTATCACCTTATAGAAACTTAGTGAAGGACAAAAAACCACTTATGAGTTTGGAACTATCATTCAGCATGAAAGTGTGTGGGAAAAACATGGGAAGAGTATTCCAGGAGTAAGGAAAGAATGAAAAATGTGTTTTAGTTCAATTGTTTTTGTAACGTATTGACCCGACTTACTCTGACTAGTTAAACCAGTTTGCTATATGGCCTCAGGAGTGCCTCCTCATATGCCAGAGACTACCAACTAGCAGCGATGGTTTGATGAGAAAAGTGGAGAAAATATACCCTCTTTATGGGAATAAAACAATAGAAGATATGATAATAAATAATAATACGTAATAATAACCATATTACATAACAAATTCCCAAAACTGGATATGCACCCCCAAACCAATACAGTAAACATGTCATGTCATAATAGTCGCATGTGTCAAAAGGAAACCCCAAAAGAAATACACAACTGATGATCTCCAAAACTGGTCCCAACATCCAACTCAGTCTCCTCAACCAATATCCACCCAAATTATTCATCTATCATTGAATTTTTACCCATATCTATACCTATAACCATGAAGTCTGCTTAGGTACCAATAGCGGCCCAATCAGAGTATCAGTACAACTCAGTAGGTCACCATCAATGGTGTCTAAAGATATATTTAGTCTAACAATAGTGTATGAATATATATAAAGAATAATAGATAAGTAAATGAATGAAAATACATTTTAAAATAATAACTATTTATCAATTAACCTCTCTGACCATCGGATTTCTCCATGACACCCAATCCAACCAAATCTACTTCAACCCATGCTAGAAGTTTGAACATTATAAAATATGAGATAAATAATTTAAGTAAAAGAGGGGAATTCATTAAATAATTCAAATATAGGTGCGAAGGAGAATCAATCCAAGTACCTACACTATGTCATAAACTATTATTTCCTAGAACATCATGTCGGCAACCCAACTAGGGATACGAAGCATCGTGTCTAACATTCTAAAACAAGGATGTAGAGTGTCATGTCCAACCATCCTGAATCAAGGATACAAAGCTTCATGTCCAACATCCTTACCCATGAGTCTACAGTGTAATGTACATCATCTTTAATCATCCCATCAACAATTAATTTCTATGGTCCAACATACATGACCTTATAACACACGAAGGCAACAAGGGTGCACATTTTCAACAATCATTATTCATCATGGTATATTATACTCAACAACCTTAAACTCATTACAAAATTTAACTCCATCATCATTTATTCATATTTCAAAAATATTAAAGGTTATTTAAAACCATTTAACCACTTAAACACCCCCTTTAAGGATTTACCATTTCTTCCCTTTATCATGACATAACACACCCAAAAAACACCTTATGTCATGCTAACATGTCAAGAAAAAAGTTTAACCAGGTTAAGTTGATAAACCCCCAATTGCACCATGTACAACCTCACTTTACCATTTCCATGGAATTGGAACACCCTATGGGTGGTCGTAGGTCTGGTCTCATAGTCATCAATGGTCCTGACAAGATTTGTGGATGGTCTAACACATCATTTAAAGGCCAAATCTATTTTTCTTAATCAAGGTAATAATTGTGCATCACATCAACACATTATCACATACCACACACACACGAAAAATATCAAGACAATGAGAAAAGGCTTGTAGACCACCTACCTTATGATCTTAAACAACCAATCATCCAACTCCAACCTTTTATTCAAGCTTAAACGACCGCAAACACAAAAGATGAAAACTCCCTAGAAATAGGGATCAGAAGACATAGAGAAAGAGAGACAACCAAGTAGTGAATCTTCCAGAGAATAGTAACGAAACATACTAGTAGAATTACTTGGGGCTTTGAATCGAAATGAAATACAATTAAAATACCCTAGAATTGAAGGATCTATGCCATTAGAAGATAGTGAGTTTGGGTCACACTCTAGGTCACTAGAAGTGAAATGAGGAAAAAATATGAGTGAAGACGAATAATGGTCGTGAAAGAAAAGTGGTAAATTCATCATTTTAATGAGGAATATGGTTTATCTAAAGGGTTTTTCAAACTGTGCACCAACTGTACAAGCCCCACTATCCTAGGAAACCACATGTTAGATGATTTTCTGGGATGCCAATATAGTTCTTCAAACTATGTGAAAGTTGTTTGAATGGATCTGGACCAAAATTTCACTATTTTTAGGCATCCACACATGGTTTCTAAAGCCATTCTCCCCATTAAACTATGTATCATGATCACAGAGAATGGTTAGAATTAATTGTGTCCCATATAATTTAAGGCCCTTATTCCACATTTTCATGTCTGGAACCCCTTATACGCTCATGAGACCTTTCCTACTCACAAGAATCATTCCATAAACCATTTAAAAGGTTTTTTAATAAAAAATAAAATATATTCATACCTCAATAAATGTCGGGATCTTACAACCTATCCAACATATAACATCTCACATTTGTGCTACACTCCCCAATATCACTAAACCTCCAAGGTAAAAAGGTTGGGCTACTGTGTTGGCATATTATCCTCCTTCTCCTAATTTTCCTCTAGAACAAATTCTTGCTACCACAAATCTCGAGCCAAAGGCACGATCTTACCTAGTAGAACTTTATTACTGTGATCCACAACACGAATTGAATCCTCCTCAAAAGATGCATCAAACTCATGTTTAACATTTTCAAAATTAATCACATGAGAAGGGTCAGGGTGATACTGCTGAAATGGTGATACATAAAACATGTTGTGTATGTTGGATTGGTGTAGGTAGATTTGTTCTGGATGTTTATTAGGCCTAATGATTCTTGACCATATTTCACACCAAGTAGTAACTTCGTGGGTTGAGTTCCTTAGTGAGATCATTGGGGGTTGCAGGGGGCAACGTGCCCCTACTCTGAGGGCCTGGGGGTCAAAGGCCCCCTACCTAAATATGGAGGCATGGTAAAAACACTGAAAAACTATAGAAGGGAGGATCAACGACACCAATAGTGCACTGTAGTAGTGAAGAATTTGGAAACAAAAATATTGTATCTCTGAGGACTTCCATGCATCGGCCACTGTAGCACCTTGGACTTGGGTGGCCACAACACTATAGCAGTGTAGACTTCCAGAAAACTTTTTCTATCTCTCATTGGACTTTTTGTGTGGTTGGTGGAATAATACTTCATCCTCCTTATCAAATCATTTAATGCCAGGGTTCTTTGTGTGCTTGAGAACCCTAAAACTCCCTATAATTTTATACTCCCAAATATAGTGATATTTTAAGCTCTCCATAGACGTATTAATTATTGTTGAACCACATAAATTTTTGTGCATCTATTATTCTTATTCTTTTGTTTTCGACTTTTCTTCATCCACAAACCTGTTTTGTCACTATGACTCCCGACATTTCCAAAAATAGTTCATAACACCATACCACTGTGGAAGATCCAATTAATATGCTTCCTGGCCGATCCTATACACAATATCGAATGGCACCACACACTTGTGTGCCAACTTACCATGTTTTTGAATCTAATAATGACCAATATCGATGACACCCGAAGGAATAGACGGCCGCCCACGGAAAAATAAAGAGGTCAATGGAGTCAATCATTTTATGACTTATGTATACTTTGGGCTATATTCATACACTTAGGGATCAATTGGACATGCTTTGATGTATCCGGTACAAGATTTGGTCCCACCAACTCTAATAATCCTACTTCCATCCAACACGATATTGATCTCCATGGCCTACCATAAAGTGCCTCTTGTAGTTACATATGAATTGTCTCCTAATAACTGCTGTTATAGTTGAACTCAAAATTCCCTAGGTGTTTCTTCTAGGTTCCTCCCAAATATAGGACAGATGCTCTTAACATGTCCTCTAACACATGGATAGTCAGTTCTGATTTCCCGTCTGTCTACGGGTGGTAGGTTGTACTAAAAAAACATGAGTTCCAAGTGCCTTATTCCAGACTTACCATAAAAGTGAAGTAAAATGAAAATATATATTGAAAAAAATACTCTATGACACCTCATGAAACCGTAATATCTCCCTAACATACAAGTTACTCAATTCATCGATGGTGAAAGTCTCCCGAATCGATAAAAAATATGCTACCTTTGTCAACTAGTCCGCAATCACCCATACCGCGTCACTCTTCCGAGGAGTCTTCGGTAATCCCACCCTGAATTCCATGATAATATTGTCTCACTTTCATTCTGTAATGAGAAATGCATTTAATATACCAGTAGGTCACTAATTCTTGGTCTTCACTTGGTGACAGATGTAGCATCGTGTCAAAAAACCTACAATGTTCTGCATTCCTGGTCACCAATGCTGTCAACAAAGATCACAATACATTTTGATCAAACCAAGTTATACCTACCACTTCAATGCATTAAACTCATGAATAAAATCCTCTCACATACCTATAGGCATATAAACGTGGTCATGAATCTAGGTAATCTCATCACCATCAATAATCCAGTCAGGAGGTAGCTCCATGCCATCAAAGTTTCCCCTCAACATTAGGCACTCTAGATCATCATACTTCCTCCTATTAATATAAATCAGTACATAGGGTACAATAAATAAATATTTGAGTGTTATAATTTATTAATCCTCTTGAAATACTATATGAATCTCAGTGGACAAGTTTATCATCTTCCACTCAGAACTAGACACATGGACCGTCTGAGTCTATGCCTTCCAACTTAAAGCATCACCAACATTGTTTCTTTTTAACAATGTATATTCTACTTCAAAATTGAAATATTTCATGTAATCAACCCATATCCACTATTGGAGAATTAAATCTCACTGAGAAAAAATATGTTTAAGGATTTTATGATCAGTATAAACAACAAACATTTCACACATGAGATAATTCCACCAATATATTGAGGTGTGAATCACTGCGGAAAACTCAAGATTGTGCATTAGATAGTTTCTTTCATATGGTATCAACTGTCATGATCCATAAGACACCACCTGGTCTCTTTGCATTAACACTACCTCTTTCCCGATTCAAGATGCATCACAAAACAGAGTATACTCTTTACCTGATTCTAGTAAGATCAGAATCGGTGTGGTCATCAAATGTATCTTCAACTCCTGAAAATCATTTTCAAATGTTTTATACCACTCAAAGATTATGTTCATGGTCAGGGTTGATATCAACCCTACCAAGTGAGAAACAACTGCTCATAATTTCTCATTGGTCATGAATAGACCTTCTTTTGAGATAATATTACCCAATAAATGAATCTTGTCGATCCAAAAATGACAATTATATGGATTTTCCTATAGTCAATTATCTCTTAGTATACTCAGGATGATGTAAATATTTTTGGCATGATCATATCTTGTCTAAGAGTACAGTAAGATTTTATCAACAAAGACAACCAAAAACCGATCCAAAATGGGTGAAAGATTTAGTTCATCAAGCCCATGAATATAACATGATCATTCATCAGCCCAAAAGGCATCACAATAAACTCATATAAACCTTACCTTCTTATAAAAGAAGTTGTGATATATTAGACAGTTTCACCCTAAAATGATGGTACCTTGAACCCAAATCAATCTTGGATAATACACTAGTACCCCTCAGATGATCAAAAAGATAATAAATACATGACAAAGTATACTGGTTATTAATTTTCAGCAAGTTCCGGTTTCAGTAATTAACACATAAGCACAAAATTTTTTCATCCTTCTTGAAAAATAAAACTGAAGAACTCCAAGGTGGCGTACCATAACAGATGAACCCTTCAGCCTCCAACTCCTCCAATTGAGTTTTATTCTCTAGGATTTTCACTGGATTCATTCTATAAAGTGGAATAGAAACTAGATTATCCCCAAACACCGAATATATAGTAAAATCAATATCTCTCAAGTGGAAACCCTAAAAAATCCTTAATAAACACATCTTGAAACTCATCCACTATAGTAGGTATTAAATCCTATTACGTTCCATCATCATTTATAATAATACTTGCATACTGGGTTATGAGCTCACCCAAATATTCATAGACTGAGCCTACAAGACCTGCCTAAATATCTCATTCTCTAGGATGAACATAGATGTCATACTCAGAAAACATGAAAGTCTCCCTCCTATGGTAACAATAAATATGTGCATGGTACAAAACCAACCAGTCCATTCCCAATATCAAGTCAAACCTCATAATCTAAAGTACTAAAATATCACAAAGGACAAGATACCCACCAATTTCTAGGGAATTCCCTTTACAATGATGAAAATTACTTGATCACACCTAAAATGGTGTGTCGATCAACATAATCCTATATAAAAACTCCACTAATAGAATAAAAAAATTTGCAAACCAATAAGATAGAAAATAATGTGACTCTGTTGTGTCAAATAACTCTCTAGAAAATATAGAAGCAATAAGAATCGTACTCGAGCAGTTGACGACTCAGCCTCGCTATCAATGGGTGCAGACTGAACTGTGTACCACTGACCTAACCCTCTACCTTGAGCTACTATATGAGACTTGTGAGTGTCACTTCTCTGCTGATACAAACACTCTTGTACTAAAGCACCACGTCCTTGACCCCGACCGATAAAACGAAAAGAAATATAACTTCCTGACTAATATAGGGTAGAAGATCCACTGTCGATTCTTTATATCAGCCTAGGTCCTCCATCACCAGCCATATTTTGAGGTTCCTACAAAACCTCTATATGTACCTCATCCTGCCAAAATCCCAACAATCCACCAGTGGTCGAAGACACTAACCTCGCATGTGACCGGGCTTGCCACACTAATTGCAGATCACTTGATTACTTCCCTGAGAGGATGATCCCCTCCCCTAACCACTATGTATGTCACTTCCTTGAAAAAAAATTCTCATAGTGACAATTGTTACTATATAAGGACATAGCATCGTATCTCTCAACCGAAAATATCTGTCTACCAGTATTAACCTCATTTAGGTTCCCCTCATAAAATAGAGCCTGATTCGCCACCTTAGAAAACATCTTCAAATGAAAAATATTTACCTACGACTTGATCTCACATATGTGTCCAACCCAAAAGTGTTTCACTATGGCCACCTCATCTCCAACCATATTTGAAAAAAATGCTTGAATTCAATGAAGAAGTCAATATAATTCATCACTACCATGTTTCCCTAAGGAAATAAAATAAATTCTATGACTCCCTCTTTCATTAGGGTGTAACAAAACTAGTTTTTTCTTGTAAGACTTTATAATATTTTATAGAATATTTTTAAAGTCAGGCTCTAAGTCGGTGTGGAATTATGAGATCCAGAAAGGATTGGTATTGATATAATATAAATATCATATATATCACATCATGAGGGAGTAATTTTTTTAGGTATAAAAGAATAACTCTTGAATAGTGAATTGGAACGGAATTCTCATACTTCCATTAAATAAGGAATGTGGGTTTTATCCTAGGTGCAACATAACCATTGTCAGTGTTGGAAGTTTGGTTAAAAGGTTGTCATGGGCGGATCAATAAATAAATAAATTAGCCATTACCTAGATCCCTCATATTTAAACCCTATTATGGGTTAATTCTAGGGTTAGTGGCATAACCCTAGTGAGTTGAGGCGGATTCATGGAGGAGAGCTTCGTGGAAATGATGGGTCATGGTCCAACAGATCGGTACTGCTGGGATCGTCTATGCCAATAGCGTTACTAGATCTCACCAAATACTTTAATGTGTGACCTTTATTTATCAAAGATTGATCAAAACTTGATGTAGGGATCATTATTTAATAGATTCTTCCCTTTTTAATTATTGAGCATGGATTTTAGATTATATGATTAATTTATCTTTGGTCTTGTGAATTGAATGAACAATATTAAATCTTGTTAAAGCCCAATTATCAAATTTTTTTTGTTCTGCCATGCATCACCCCTATTTCCCCCATATTATGATCATTGGACAATATCAAATTGACTAACAATGGATTTACGTCGTTCCTATTATTTTCCTCCACTTTTCATCACGTTCGTCATTAATGACCCACGAGGTTGCAGTTAGACATTGACGAGGCGGGTTTGAGCACACCAGATTGATGATGGTTACACGAACGAGGTAAGGATAAATGGTTTTTGAATGGATCAAGGTATGATGCAGGATGAAGGTGATGGATTCATGGATTTGGGATCTGGAGCAGCGATAGGAGGAGCTATGGGACACGCGGTAGCTTCGCATGAGTGATTTGACTTTCAATTTCCAGCAACCGGAGGCAGGGAATCGACGGTCAACAGTGTTTCCTTCGATTTTGTGGAAATTGAGTGGTCAAACAAGTGTGAACGATGGTGGAAACAACATATCAAGGATTCGTGTGAAGAAACAGGGTTTCTTCAAATTTCCTGACTACACGTCGTGTATCCAGGAGGAACACACACTGTGTAGTCTCATGGTTGTGACAACTAGTGTTTTGGGTGGAGATAAATATCACACACCATGTATGTCATTATACAGGTCATGTGTCTTGGTGATATCAGCTCGATGTTTATTTTGATAGTACCTAGGCACAAACATGTCTAGACACTTGGGCACGAACATAGTACACATGCAGAACAATGTACGAGGACACAACCACGGTACACAGACATGACCAATGCACACAGGCATGGGCCAGAAGGATACAGGCAGGCCCTGGGTGGTTGAGACATGTTGTTTTCCAGCTATAAAAATTGTGCAATAGAACATGGATTCTCAAGCCATGTCTAGGGTAGAACTCATCCTGGTGACAGGGTAAGGACACATGTTTTGTAACCCCATGCACATGCCATGTATTTCCCCCATGAACTTCTATAATTTGTATCTCCTCTGTCAAGACTCATATTTTGGATAAAGGGTATCCTATCATGAGTAATTTTCTATATATAATGTGATTGTATCCCTTGTAGTGTATTTCAAGATACGACATGATGTGTTGCGGAGATGAAGCTTCTTGAGGTGACAATTGACTGATAACAGTGATCAGGAAGGATCATAAGAGAGATGTCAGGGTTGGTAAACCCCCTGTCACACCAGGATGTAGGTCCCCCATTTTCTCTACTCAGGTTAAGTGGGACCCCCAATTTCACCAGGGTGTGGGTCCTCTATCTACTGAGTGTTACCCCTTATTGCACTAGGGAACGGGTAATCTATCCACTGAGTGGCACCACATATCACACTAGGGTGCAGGTCCTCTATCCATCGAGTGGAACCTATCTATTACACTAGGGAACATGTCCATTTTTATTAGGTGGGACCCCCTTATGAACTAGTTTATGAGTCCTTTATTCATTGAGTGGAACTCCCCTGTCGCACCAGAACACGGGTCCTCTATCTACCGAGTGGCACCCCCTGATGCACCAAGGTGTAGGTCCTCTGCTAGAGATTGTTCCCCCATAGCTATGGAGTGCAGTGGAGAGGTGTGACCCCTTAACTCTATATCTTATGTGGTTATGAAGAACCACCACTAGAGATAGCTCCCCTCATCTATTGATAGCATTGACGAGGTGTGGACCCTCCACACAAATATTGGAATGTTTTCAAATGATGCTTGGAATCAGAGATGGACCATTGGAGCTGCATGATGAATCGTCATTCTTAGCTAGGTTATGAAGATGGATATCCTATTTCTCTCTCATTTGGTATCCTTGTCGGGCATGTATGGGTTTTTATGGTTTTTTGTCATGTTCTAGTTGATAGGACTTTGTTGGTTGAGTTGAATACTGTTTTATATTTCTAGTATTCCCTTTGTAGTTTTTGGGGTATCTTACTAGGTATGTATATAATCACCCGTACATGGGATTTTTCTGCATGTGTACTGTCTTATGTAGATGAAAGTTAGATCAATGGTGATTTCGGTGGAGTATAGTTATACTTGGATGCATTGTTAGACTTGGAGATCAAGAGATGGGATTCCTAATTTCGAGTTACTGTTAGGTTGAGAATTCATTTCTCGTTTGGTGTGTATTTTTACCTTGAAGCTTTGGCTTTGTATTGGTGTACTCTAATATAATCCCAATAGGTTATTACATGCATAATTATACTCTATATATTGAAGTATTTTATAATTTTTATGCACATTTACATGGATATGGTTGTGTGTGTGCCTACAAGTACTTTAGGCTAAGACCTATCATTATAGTTTATGTCTTCTTAGTGCTTAACACCATCCTCAAGCCTATTGGATGCATTCTTGGGGTTGTGACACCCAGCTTCCCACCATCCAGGTAGGCCCCAATGGGTTGTGTCACGATAGAGTGGTATTAGATGAGTTCATCCTAAGGTCCGGGTTGGAGTGGGACACATGGTGAGGATTGGTTGGGAACTTGAACAAATGGTGTCAGAGTGTCTCGAGTGTCACTTTCAGGCAAGGGAACCCAATGTTGTTGTGATGGATGACACATCCATTCACTAGAGATTTTGATAACCTACTTTTTGACTCGAAACATATAGAAAATTGTTGTAAGGTTTGAATTGATACATGCATCATATAGGAATGATTTTTGGATTCTCTTCCAATCTTGAGACAACTTCCTGGATATGCTCTTTAACTGTGGTGTGTCTTGATGACTTTCAAGATGTCTCATTGGAGAAATCCAGCTAGGATTATGATAAAATTTTATGATGACCAGTTGAACAATTAGGCCTCGATTAAGGGACCTATTCTTGAGCTGTTTTCCTATAGGCAGGTACAAAGTAGTTCTACCACCTATTGAGCAGCGCATGGACCCACCTCCAGTGGTTTAGGCATATGATTGTCCTCAAGTTGTGCATTCGATGGCTCTAGAAGGATATAATGATGGTATGTGTGGGATTGGAACATTTCATGATTTCTAGTGATAGATAAAACTTAGGATTTTCAAAGAGTTGGGCCCCCAGGCAGTGGAGGATTGGCTTGATGTGGTGGTACAAGTTTTCTATCTTGTGTAAACCTCGACCCACCAGATGGTTGCACTCAAAAACAGTCTTCTTCATGGAGAATATGCTCATTCCGGTGGTACCAGAAGATAATTCACTTATTTTTATTATGCATTTCAAGTTTCAAATAAAGAAATGAACCAAGTTTCATGGTGATCCAGACCTCCTTCTTAAGAGTTAGAGGATTGGAACGAGCCTGTGGTATGAAAGTACCGCTTGAATAGGACCCCCCTTGGTGGTGGTCCTAGAAATGAGACTTCTCCATGGTGACATGGAGCATCAGTAGACCTATTTGATGGTTATGTTTGAGATGTATTCAGATACACAAGGAAGAGGGACACTTCCCCCACAGAGACACTTTTTTGTGACGCGGTCTAAAACCATACAGGTGAGTTAGTGTCACCCAAATAAGATAATTTCAAGGTTTGGTGGAAAAGTTCCATTGACTTGTATTTTTAAGGTCTTTTGGATGTTCTATGGTGTCAGAGAAGGCTCTAGATAAGGAGGATAGATAGAAATGGGGAAATATAGCTTCAAGTAGAAGAGGTTTGTGACCCCGAGGCATTGGATGTCATTGAGGTATGACCTGTGACTTCTATGCTCCAGTTTAAGTTTTGGTAAGTGGTAAAAAACCACTTTTACATTGACATAGACTCTATTTGAGGCCTAAAGATAGTATTGTAACTTTTTAGCATGACCCTTGTGTTCGGAGGCTTTCGTAGAGAGTATCAGTGATCACACACTTTTACTAAAAGTGTAAAATAACTCAGGGAGGAGATAGAGTCACACATTTAATCATTCCATAGCTGTTAGGGAGGCCCTGAATTTTTTTACTCAACATAGAATAGATGATTTCTGTCTGTACATAGATAACTGTCACCAGTGATGCTTACAGTGTACCCGAGGTGATAGTGCGTGATTTTCCTTCATAAGTGAAAAGTAATCACAGGAAAATAATAAAGAGATCATGTGGAGGATAAAATGATTTTATTAGTTAGCTATTATGACCCTTGAAGTAAAGGATTCTATGAGTTTTCAGTTTCCAATGATGGTAGATGAGTATGAGGACATCCTTCTTGATGATGGGTCATGTTTACCTCTCATAGAGAGTTTGTTTTATGCACGGACTTACATCAGGGATGACCTGATATTTGTTCCAACATGTTATATGACCTCATAGATCTACGAGAGTTGAAGGTAAAGTTGGAGAATCTGGAGAGAAATGGATTTTTTTGGACCCAATGAGTTCCATTGGGAAGCCCAATGTTGTTCGCATAGGAGGCAGATGATATATTGAGGTTAGGTATGGATAAAATTACTTCAATTAGGTGACTATCATGGAGGAGTATCCATCCACTAGAATCAATGAATTCCCCATCTAGAAGTTAGGGGTTAATAATTTTTTCGAGTTTTACCTCATGACAAGTTATTAACAGCTTCGAGTACATGAGGAGGATATACCGAAGGTTTCTTCCAAGAGCCGCTATGGTTGCTTTGAGTTATTTGTGATACCCTTTAGTATGCTAGATGCCCCAAAAATTTTTGTGAAATTTATGAGCTGCATTCTTAACCCTTCTTGAATCAATATGTTATAGTATTATTCCGGAACATCCTTGTCTACTCAGCGGTATAGGTGTAGCATGCGATACACTTGAGGATGGTTCGGGACATGCTCTGAGAGTACCGACTTTATGGGGTTCTCTCATAAGAACAGTTATGTGTTCAAGAGGTCCACTTATTATGATATTGATTATCGAACATGGGAGTGATGGTGGAATTGGTGAAGAATGAGACATTCTAGCTTGGGAACCACCCAAGGGTGTGGCTGAGGTAGCAGTTTCTCACCATGACGTTTTTTTGTCTGGTGTTGTTGAGAGAGGTGATAGAGCAATTGACCTCTTTACAGTTGGACCTTTATGATGAGGATGATCCAGTTTACCTCCATTCAATGGTTGTTATGCCTCCACTTATACAACATATTAGGGAGACTCGGTCTTAGATACCGATTCTGAGATCTTGAATGACCAGATTTTCACTAGACATGATCTAGATGGATTTCCTGAAGGTGGGGAGCATGACATCCTTGTTCAAGTAAATACAATGATATTAGTCATACTATGAGTGGATGTTCTAATAATATTGTTTTCCCTTGTTAATACATCTAGGAGAGGTGAATATGTACCAAGACGATTTAGCAATAGGTTGGGTATCCAATGATGTTGTAGTGTGTAACAGAGTTTTTCACTTGATGTACTGCCAATCTAAAAGTGCAGATCGAGGTGACCATATTCAGTGGAAATGGAATGGTATCATTTTAGTTCTCATAATAGGGAACCATAATTGGTGAGAGTTCACAACACTATATGAGTGATCATAGACTGACTCACCAAGTGGGCCACCTCAAAACCATATGAGATCAGAGCTTAGTGGAGAGTTTGGGACATCTGGGTGTGCAGGAGGTAGTCCAGATTCATGGTGTTCCTTTGATGATCATTTCATACTTTTATGAATGCTTCCTATGACAATTATGGAGAGGATGCATGAGGCTAGTGAGACTCAGTTGTGGATGAGAACAACTTTTTTACCCCAAGCAGATGGACAAGTAAAGAAAACAAATCAGGTTTTGGAGAACATGCTTCGGGATTGCATATTAGATTTGGGTCATAGATGGGAGGATCATATATCATCAGGGGAGTTTTCTTATGAAAATAAATATCAATTCAACATTGATGTAGCATAATTTGATTCCATGTACAGAGGACCCTACAAGTCACTGTTGTACTGGTTGGATCCAGTGGGAGACAACGCTTGTGGGCCTAGAGTTGGATCTAGAGATGGTTATAAAGGGTGTAGTTCATCCATAGGAATATGAGGACTACCCAGTATTATCTAGAGTTCTATGTGGATAGATAACAATGAAATTTTGTGTTGAGTGAGGAGATCATGTATTTTGAGATATCTCAGATCATCAAGGATCATGAGGATTTGGTTGGGACAACAGACTATGTCTGGGGATCGTATGCCCTGTTTCTAGTTACTATCTTAGGTTAGTGAGGTGGAATATCACATGACCCTATGGTTGTAGTTAGACCGGGTGCTTGGTGTTTTCTATGTGTCACATCTAAAAATATATGTTCATAACTCATGGCATGATGATGACCAAGGTGAGATAGACATCGAGGGTGGAGTAAACTTTTTGAGGTGTCTAGTGGTGTTTGTGAACTGGTATGAGAAGGCCCTTCATGGGAAAGTGTTTCCCTTGGGGGTGTGGTTGTTGACAGCACATGAACCCTCAAGAGAACTCGTGGGAGTGGGAGGCCCTGATTAAATCTTGGTATCCTCACTTGTGAGTGGGTTTCCACTTTTTGAGATGAAAATACTTGAAGGTGGGGAGATTGTAACAACTTTATTTTTTTCCATGTAAGACTTTGGGATATTTTATGGAATATTTTCAAAGTAATGCACTGAGTCAGCGCAAAATTTTGAGACACAGAGATTCCCATTACTGATATAATAAAAATAATAAAAATATTATATCATCCATGAGAATGTTTTTCCAAAAATAATGGAATAAATATCAAATGGTGTCTCATATGGGGATTTAGATACCGTTATTAAATTCAGAATGTAGGTTTTACCATAATCATGGAATAACCTTTATTAGCATCATGTTTGGTAAAAATTGGTCATGATCAGATTAGTAAATTATTTAATTTAATAGAAAAGAACTAGATTTCTCCTATTTAAACCCAGTTATGGTTCATTACTAGGTTTAGAATCATAACCCTATATTGTTTAGGAGGATATGTGGAGGATAGATTTGTTGTTACGACCAATCATGGTCTAATAGATCGGTACTGCTGGGATTATCTATGCCAACGGGGTTAGTGGATCTCACCGATGACTTTAACAGTAACCGTTCTTAATCAGGGATAAGTCCAAACCTGAGGTAGGGTATGTTATTTTATGGTTTATTCCCTTGTAGATTATTTAGCATGGATTTTGGTTTATCTTCTTAACTTATCATCGATCTCATTAATTGAACGAACCAGATTAAATCTTATGGAAGCCTGTTTATCAAATTTGTTCATTGTGTCATGATTTAACCATTTATTCCCCATATCATGATCGTTGGACATGATCACATTGTCCAATGATGGATTTACCATGTTCATGTGATTTCCCCCAGCATTCGTCATGTTCTTCGTCATTGGTGCATGTGGTCGTGGTTTGAAATTGTCAGGGCTGGTTCAAGTACGATCAAACCCCCGAATTCATGGAGGCTAAGTGAACCATGTATGGAGTGACAATTTATAGATGGATCTAGGTATTTTGTTGGATTCAAGTGATGAATCTGTGGATTGGGGATCCTAAGAGATGACAGGAGGTGCTACGGGATGCGTGGCGACTTCGTACAGGTGATCGAACTTCCTATTTCTAGCCACCAAAGGATAGGAATCGATGACTGGTGATGTTTACATCGATTTTGAAGAAATTGAGTGGTAAAAAAAGAATGAACTACAACATGAATGGAGAATCTGAGATCCGTATGAAGAAACTATGTTTCTAAAAATTTCCTGACTATGCATCGTGTATCTCGAAGGAATACACATTGTGTAGTCCTCTAGCCATGACTGCAAGGGTTTCTGGCAGAGATAAATATCACACACTGAGTATGGAATTATATATACTGTGTGACCTAGTGCAAGCAGCTGGGAATGTACTCCAAGAGTACTCGGGCATGGACACATCCAGGAACACAATCCACAGCTAGAATACACAGGCACGACCAGAATACACGGGCACTGCCATACACTCCAGAACGATAATGATATACGGGAAGAAAAAGAACATATGATCATGACTGTGTACTCAGGCATGAACATGGTACACAGGAATGGCCAATGCTCATAGGCATGAGCATGGGGGACACGAGCTAGCCCCATGTGTTGGATTGGTGTCACCCAATCCATTTGGATAATGTTGGGTTGAATGCTTGCGGCCCATACTATGCACCATGCTGTAACTCTTGCAGGTGGATCTCCATGGTGAGCTTGTTGGGGGTTGTAAGGGGAAACACACCCATTTTTTTAGGGTTTGGGAGTCAAAGGCCCTCATCCCAATTTCTAAGGAACTGTAAAAACTCTGACTGAAAATAGAAAATCTCACTAGGTGACAGTGACAAGGCACAATAGTAGTGTAGAATTTTGGAACGGCTACTATAGCATCTAAGACTTTGGAGTCATTGGTATTGTAGCTCTATTTACTTTATACCACCAGACACTATAGTAGCTTGAACATGGGTGGTCTCAACACTATAGCAGTGCGTATTTCCATCCAACTTTCATTGTAGTATAGTGGACTTACTGTGTGGTAGTTGACATAGTGTTTCATCTTATTTATTAGTTCATCTAAGATATTTTTTATCAGTGTGTGCAAAAATATGATCTCCTTGAAATTATGCTCCCATATTTCATAGTGAAGTGGTTATTCCTATCCATGGACATAGGGGTTATTCCCAAACCATGTAAATTGTTGTGTCCGTGTTCAGTTTCTTCTTCTTCTTTTGTTTCTATTTTTTATTCATCTTGAAACCTCTATCTTGTGACTTCTAATGTTTCTGAAACACTAGGTGGCCAAGACACGTCGTGTATTACCTACACACCCCGTGTAGTATGAAATGTCTTCCCAAGATGTGTATAGGGGAGAACATTCCTAGGGGACAATGTGAGGACACACACTGTGTATTTCCCCAAGAACTTATAGCTTCCGTATCTCCTTTGCTGGGACTTGGATTTTGGCCTATGACAATCCTATCCCGAGTAGTTTTATATATAGAATGAAATGTTATCCATATTAGTGAATTTTGAGATATGATGTGAGTTGTTGCAAGCATGATGATTCATCAGCCGTCGCATGACCGATATCAGTGACCGGGCAGTATCATCAAAGAGATATTGGGGTTGGTAACCCTATGTCACACTAAGGCGTGATTCCCCATTCTATCTACTCAAGTTGAGTGGCACCCCCTGTTTCACCAGGGCACATGTCCTCTATCCCCAATGTGTCTCCCCCTGTCACACCCGAGTGCGATTCCTCTATCTGTTGAGTGGAACCCCCATGTTGCACTAGGGAGTGGGTCCCCTATCTGTTGAATGGAACCCTCTATTACACCAGAACGTAGGTCATTTTCTTGTTGAGTGTAACCCCACTAATGCACTAGGGTTCTGGTCATCTATATATCATGTGGCACCCCACCAACACAAAAAGGGCACGGTTAATATCTATGCAAAGTGGAAACCCCAATCACATCAGGGTGTGGGTCCCTCTATCTACAAAGTGGCACCCCCCTAACACACCGGGGCATGGGTCCTCCACTTGAGATTTCCCCCCATAGTCCAGGAGTGTAGTATAAAGGTGTAAGACCTCTACTCTGTATCTTATGCGGTGAGAATTAACCACTACTGGAGATAGAGTCCACTCATCTATTTAGAGCAATAATGAGGTGTGGGCCCTCCACACGGATGTTGGCACATTTTCACATGATACTAGGAATCAAAGATGGAATCTTGGACCTGTAGATAGACTCATCATTTTTAGATGAGATGTGGAGATGTAGATCCATTATCTCTCTCATTTGGGATTCTCGTCGAGCATATTTGGGTTATTATGGTTTTGTTTCATGTTCTGATTGACAGAACTTTTTGGGTTGAGCCGACTAATTTTGTATCTTTATATTACACCCATTTTGGTTTTTGAGTCATCCTACTAAGTATGTATATACTCACCCCTGCATGGGGTCTGCCCGCACATGTCATGTCTTACACAGATGACAAATAGATCAGCGGTGACTTTGATGGAGCATAGTGATACTTGGGTGCATTCACTACATTTAGTGGTTGGACTAGGAGATCAGGAACTAGTCCCCCTCAATCACCCCCTTTCTAGTTTTTGTCAGGTTGGGACTTCATTTCTTATTGGGAATGTATTTTATCACCTTTATGATTTGATTTTATATTATCATACTCCGATGTATTCCTTAGAGGTTATTGTATGCATGGTTATACTCTAGATGTTGCGGTCTTTTATAATTCCTCTATACATTTGCATGGATATAGTTGTGTGAATGCATACATGTACTTTAAGATAAGGCCTCCCATTAAATTTTATTCCTTATTTACACTTGATGTCAACCCTAAGATAGTTGGAGGAATGCATGGGGTTGTCACACCTAACTTACCATCGGCCAAGTGAGCCCTGGTGGGTTGGGTCGTGACATGAGGTCTCTGGGTATCCAAAAAACTTCTCATAAAAGTACTTCCAATTTATTATCTCTAGATGTTCATCATAGACATTGAATATTCCAACATCTCTTCTCTATCCCTGCAACATATAATTCACCGACTTCACTCTCCTCTCTGAATGAGTCTATAAATGGTTCATGATCATTTGAATAGACTCAATCCAGAACTCATCTCTCTTGATACCACCCTCTCTAGTGAATGTCAATGGATGTTTCATGCTCGATGTAGCCTGAATTGGATCTCTCTCCATAAACTGCATAAAGTGGGTAAAATTCTCACAGAACTACTCTCTTGCCCTATCACCTATAACCAATTGAAGCTTTGGACCAACTTCCATAAGTGCATTCTCTAAAATGTCCTCTTGCCACCGTACTAGAAAACATCATCGTAGGGGAATCCCTTCACAATGTTAAACAGATGTTTTAGGGAATATAACATATAATACACACAATTTCACAAAATAGGGGTCACAACTAGCCATAATCAAGCCACTCCACATACACTATCTCAACAGATATAATTGAAACACAATCACTACACCCAACCATTCAAATCTAGGGCCATTGGATAACTCAGGGTAAAACCAATTTTAAAATATAGTCAATAGAATTCAATTTAAAATAGTTAACCCTCTCGATTAGGTACTATTTAAAACCACAGTGAAATAAAAAAGAATTTTACTCCCCATAACCCGATCATCTATTTCAAGGAAACACAACATAACATGATTTTCCATGCGTGTATAATATGATGCATGTCACAATAATCCTTTAGTGCCTAAAATGATGCATGCATACACAATATCATTTCATATCGACCCATAATGAATCTCCCAACAAGTGTATCGCACAAATTGAAATAACATCCAAATGAAACAAGAAAACCATGAGAACATCAACCTCATCTATGCAAACATGGGTTTTCCCCTACACATGGGTTAACTAATTCCATGCATGAGATCATTAAAAAGTTCTGACACATCCTCATCTCATGTCTACCTTTCCCAAATAGTTAATCGAAAGAAAAGACCAGATGCCCTGATATCACTTTGTAAAATCCCGACTCATCTCACTCCCACTAGTAGTGAACCTATTAAGCTACTAGTCAGAGTGAGTCCAGCCAGGATGTTTTAGTTTTTCTTGAAATGTATTTTTTATGGAAAATGGATTTCATATTCTCAACTTTTGTTTTATATAAAATGCTAGTAAAATTTTTTATGGTCCTAATAGTGTGTGTTAAGAAGTCTCTTTGGTAAAGCCTACTGGGTAAGATTACTCCCCCTCCATGTGAACTTATAGAGTTGGGGATATAGAACCAAATTCTATGTACTTTATGATAATATGTTTTCATTATTTTGAATATGAATAAATTTTCTATCACATCATGATTGTTGTTACATGTTCCATAGTATGTGATAATGTCCTAAGAGTAGTTGTCGCACTGAAAGGTCATAGCGGTTCCCTGTTATGATGAGAACCCAGCAGTGTCACAATAATATTCTTAAATATATGTTTTATAGACAAATGAAATCATTTTTGGGGAAAAAATAATATATGCTATTAGGGGTTTAAACTTTTAGGACTTTGATCCACCTTTTCATGATGTACATCCTTGGTAATATCCAATGTATGATATTATGAGAATGAGACCCGTTGGTAGGAAATACACATTTATGCGTCATTGGATGTTCCTATATGTGGAAATGTGTATTGATCATTATAAAAAAGTATTATTATTAATTAGTATTACAAGTCACATATTTTTATGTATTGAATAAAACTTTGATGACATATATTTACGGTGATATATAATATGTTGGGTGTGTCACGGGTAATATTTCATTAATGAATAATTCTAGAAATGTTTAGTTCATTATATTCTTTAATGGAAGTTTATATCTCATGACCTTTGATGAAAATGATATAGCCTAAATAAATTATTGGTCATGGTCTTCAATAGAAAAGTTATTTTTTTGGAAAGTCAAAGAAAAAGGCACCGAGGGAATGTGTTGATGACACCGACATGCAATCTTCTTGATTAGAGATATCATGATAAAGGGATTATATTTCATAATAATCTTCTGTATGAGGTATTATGTCATTGAAGCATTAACTTCATTCTCTATTAGTTCCTTGGTGATATCCCTAGAGGGTGTCATTAGTTCCCCACAGGTTTATGATTTTTTTATAAAAACTCAACTATACTACTCAATTAATTAAAACATAGTAAATTATAAGATCAAGAATGATCTATTTGGATGGGGAAATTAGCTTGATTATAATTTCAAAAAATTTATTTTATTAAATTTAAGAAAAAATGAGACAAAATAGAGATTTGATTGGTTTTGATTGAAAAATGAAAGAAAATAACAAAAGTAGATTGATTGGTTTGATTGAAAACATATTTTGGAAATGCCCCAAGGTTTTTTAATTTTGGGGTTAAAGTGTAATTGGATTTAATAAAATTGGTTTTTTGACTCATGTTTGGAGTCATATTTGGAAAGAGAAAGATCCAATGGTCATGGTATCCCCTTCTTAATGTAGCAATTCCCTATTTCCCTTGGTTTGGTAATTTAGGGTGTTATCGAATTATGTTTGTCTCAATACCATTCTTAAACATGATTTACCATTAAGATGACAATGGTCATTACTCCTTTAGAGATTTAGTTGCACAATTTTAATGTTATTTTAAATTAAATTATCCATGATCATGATTAAATAAAAATAAAGGAATTGGAAATTGATTGAAGAAATCACGCAAAAACAAATTCATGAATAAATGAAAAGAAATAAATCCAATGACACCTTCCAATTTATATCACATCACCCTAGCACAAGGCGGGTTCACCCCCTCATCCTAGAAATGATAGGTTTAGGGGGAATGAGAAAAGGAAATAAATACATAATGAAAATAGAGAATACTTGGGGAGGACCCTGCGTAATGCAGCTTCTCACTCCAAGATTATGTATCTGAATCTAAATACTCCACATTAGATAGTTTCTCCCCTATTTATAAGATTCAAATGTTATCTCCTTAAAAATTTTCACAATGTGTAATGTGATTACACATTGTTTAATCCTGCTTCAGGTTTTCCTATATGCTTTTTGAATCTTCATGAATCTCACGTGAATCTGATTTGAAATTTTTTAACATTGACTCTTTTCACGATGTGTAACTAGGAGTCACGATGTGTAATAGAATTTCACAATGTTTAATCATGTTATGACTTGTTCTAGAAGAAATAATTGAATTAAAAATACAACATGATGTGCAATGTTGAATCATGTTGTGTATTGGATTCATGACTTGAAATTCTTCACAAATTTGCTTCACAGTTTTCCGTATGCTATGAAATGTTACTACACGCCATATAATGAATTTTCAAGATAAGTAATTCCATTTTTCTCTACATTCATCCATATCCACTTTGGATTGAAAAATCAAGTGTCACGCCACTACACTTTGTTCATGACGTGAAATGTCTTTTAGCCCCATTATTCAACCATTTTCATTCCTTTTTCAAATATCTGTTTGTTCCTTCCAAAAATCATAAAACAAGTCAATACGTTCCAAAATTGGAAAGATTCAACATTTAAATACACAAATTAATACATCAATATACCATAGAATGTATTCATGAAATACACTTATCACTTGGCGTGTTGTTAGATGCTAACATTGTACTTTAGGTTTCTTTGACTAATGTCACTGAGAAAGAGACCTATACGGTCACACACTAAGTATATTAAAAATCTTAGTGAAATAATATATTATTATTTATCAATTAACAAATTGAATAAATATTATTTCTGCATGTGGTTTAACAATTAATCATTTTTTCTTGATTTTATATATTATGTTACCAGTTATTCAAAAGTATTATGTGAGTGAAATATTTAATAAATATTTTTTTTATTGAATATACTATTTATTTGTTTATTGGTGAATAATGCAGTGATATTTATTTATTAAATAGATAATGATTATTCAGGCCCTGATGAATATTATGGAATGATGGACCAAGTTTAATGGTCTGATGAGAAATAATATATATTAAATATTATTTGATTAAATAATATTTAATTTAATTCATGAGTTTTGCACATGCCAACAAATAATAAAAAAATTATTATTATAGAAATGGGGTTCAGTAGGGATTAAATAAATATTAAAGGGAACTAGTTCAATTATTTATTTCCAACCCTAGTGGTCTATAAATCCAATAATATTATTTTTCAATAGGGTCAATTCATTTTCTTTGGTTGTGCATAAAAAAATCCAGAGAATCATCTCGAAACACTAGAGAGATCCCTTCCCAAAAAACGCTCCCATGAATGGAGAGTGATCTTCATCCACCTTCTACTATCAAATCAAGAGAGATCAAAGAGAATCCTTTGGAAGAAACAATTGGGGTTATCAAAGGAAAAGGACGTAAGTGATTGGGTATGTCATGCTAGCACCCAAAGGTTACTATAGAAATGTTTGGATATTTGTGGAATACATGTAGATAACAGATAAAGGGAATCTATTCTTGGTTCCTACAATGCAATGATGGTACGACATAAATCTTTTTTCAAATCCATTAATGAATAAATAATTTCATTCAAGGTAATTAATAATTGCTTAAATTAATTATAAATAATATGTGATGGTTTTGCGCAAGGTTTAAAAATTCTATCCATTGTCCATATTCTTTGATTTAATTATATGGATCATGGAATTTATCATTTTTTAAATCTTCAATTGACCATAAATCATGATAAAAAAAATTTGGTCATAACCCATCACATGATTCCACTGCATCTGGAACCTTCAAGTGGTATGATAGTGGGTTGCATGATTATTTAATGGGGCGCATGGTTCAGACAAACAGTTTTCCAAACCATGCACAAACTGTGTGTCAGCCTCTCTCCAAGAGGGTTCCCAGTCGCACAATTAATTGGTGAGCTAGCATGATTTAACAAACCGTGTTCCAACCATGTGAAATTACTTTCTCCAAGCCCACACTGTTTGGGTTTTTCCCTGGTACAGTTTACCTAACTGTGCACCCCTCCTCCTGGATAGCATGGTTTGGGAACATAGTATTCACTAACCATTCAACAAGCACATGATGGATTGATCTCCCTTTTCTTTCATGTCCCAAACCACCAGGGACTCACTCACCTAGTAAAAATTTAATTATCCAACTTTAAGGGATTCAAACCAAAATTTGAACAAGAACTTACCTCTACAAAGTCTATATTATTATAGGAAATTTATCTCAACTCAACCACCTTACACACCACAACGGAATGATGTTACTAATGAGTCATGTAGATCTTCAATTATCCTTTTGGGAATATGTGTTTGTTTCAGGTGCAGTGGAAGTGTATGAAGAGGGGTGATATATTAAAATTTATTTTAATAATCATTTCACAAAACCAAGAGCGAGAATATTGCACGTCAAATTTATAATTAATTTATTTAATATTTGAAGAAATAAATATCCAGGCATAGGGACTTTATTCATTGGAGAATTATAATCATCTGAAAAGACCCTTTTAGATTACCTTCGTTGTGCTATGAAGATCCAAGGATAGAATCCCTCCAGCTATGATCCACACATGCTCCTATGACCTTCAAGAAAAAACACCTAATCTCCAGGTGCTAGCGTAGTGAGTCGAATGTCCTGTGTTGTTCATTATTTATCACTCATTCTTCAGTATTGAATAAATCTCTCTTACACTTCTCATTCTTAAGATTGAGAGAGGGGGGGGGGTAATTGAGAGAGAATTCTTTGTGTGCAATAATTCTCTATTCTTAATTTTGGATTCTTTACACAATAGATATAGCCTTCCATTTATAGAGTTAAGATTTGAATTGAAATATTATTTAATTGCATACTGGACATTCAATAACATTTATTACCTTTAATAAACACCTTGTTACATAATAATAATTATATTATTATTATTTTGTGGCACTCGCCAACTTGTGCAATAAAAAATATTATATAACGATCTTGTTAATTATTATTTGTCACCAGACTCGATCTTGGTTTATTCAAAATACTCTATCATTTATTGAACAACCAAATAAATATTTTATTCATAAATAAATATTTTATTCACAATCTAATTAATAAATATTTATTGAAATATTAAATAAAATAAATAAATATTTTATTCACATGATGGAAAATAAATATTTATTTAACTTATACGATCAATATAACTTGAATGAAATTATGCCTCGCACTTGGTGACAACATTTATTGCATTAATTAAACTCAAATATAATTTAATCGAGATATATGAAAACACTTAGTGTGTGACCCTCTAGGATTATTTCTCATTGGAATTAGTCAGTTTTTCCTAATGTCCAAGATTACTATCTACCAATGAGTCAAGGAACCCACGAGAAAGAACTTAATGTCACAACATCGATAACCAAATACAAATGCTCACTATGTAATGTAATCTCTTTGACACAATATCTCATAAAACTGGTTTCATAACCATGTCACCAACCTATATACTTGATACGTCTTTCTTTGAATATATGAAATAAACATGTCATTACAACATGACCATAGAATTTACTATGAAGATTTTATTCCAATAAAAGGGAAGATATATCATCTTCCATAAATATATAAGGCACAAATCCTTTCTCAAATCATTCATTAATGACATGTCACTCTTTACACACCCAAGACATCTAATTTCTCCAGGAAATGTTATCATCATGGTTTACAGAATAGATTTTAAGTACACAAGTTGTAACATGCATTAATAATGATATTAAAGTATAAGGACCATCACACATGCTCATAGATATGAATATTCGATGACACCAAAACATGTATAATTCCTATTGGAGGGTCTGTTATCATAATATCTCTTCTTGAAGATTTCCAATTATGAACTTCATTAGAAGAAACATCATCTGTTTATGAGTACTCACACCTGATTGTATATGTACTATCTGTCCCATAATAGTACCTAATCCAACTAAAAACTATTATTTAAGAATATCATCATAAAACATCAAGGTTCTCATCATAGCAAGGAACTCATATGACCTTATTCAATGCGGCGTATACTCTAAGAAATTATTACATTAGAGTCATGTAGATCAAAAAACAATATGTAATAAGAAGTTTTATTAATATTAAATACATTTTATATTCATGAAATAAAAGTACAAACAATTGGTCCTAGGACACCAACTCCAATAATATTTTTTAAAAATTGTGGAATACACATTAAATTGAGCACCAACTAAAGAGGAAAAATGATTTTTATTCAATTTATAGAGTGGAAAGAAACATGTTTTGTCGCATACACATGTATGGGGTTGCAAGACATTTGTTAAGGCCTTCTCAAGAACCAAGCTAGAACTACATGCATAAATTTTATATTTATAAGGTATTATAAGGAAGCAAAGGGATGCTACTTATACAACTCCTCAGATAAGAAAGTGATTATTGTCCAGTAAGCCATATTTATTGAGAGGGAGAACATACTGAAAAAGGGGAGTAGGAGAAAGATTGAATTTGATGATTTTGATACTCAAGATATATAAGAGTTGGTACAGGAATAGATTACACAAGTCCCGATGGAAGAATAGTTCCTGAAACACAAGTACAGTGTAGGAGCTCTAGAGAGGTAAGAGAATTAGAGATATATGGTTTTATAGTCATAGAAGATTGTGAATCATTATTAGTTTCCAATGATGAACCCCTATCCTATAAATAGGTAGTTTAGAACTCAGAAGTTGTGATGGAAAGAAGCCATGAATTCTAAAATAGATTCCATGTATCAAAACTAAATTTGGGTTCTGGTTAACACGCTAGTTAATGTAAAGCCTGTAGGATGAAAATGAGTATTCTAGATAAAAATAGACATAGAAGGTAAATTAAATACCTATAAATAAAATCTAGTGGCTAAAGGGTTTAAACAATGTCAAGGAATTGACTACGATGAGACCTATTCACCAGTTTCCATAATTAAATCCATCCAAATTTTACTTACCGTAACAACTTACCATGACTATGAAATTTGAAAGAATGATATCAAAACTATTTTCATTAATGGAAAACTTAATGAAAATGTGTATATATAACCAAAAGGGTTTAAGACTCCATGTGATGCCAAAAATATTTTCAAGTTGAGGAGATCCATTTATGGATTGAAATTAGAATCTAGATCATGGAACATTTGATTTGATGAAGTTATATAAATGAATTTGGTTTCATTAGTGGGAATGTCGTCGATATCCTAGTAATATATGTGGATAACATATTAATTATTGAAAAAAAACATACTAGTATTATAGTCTTTTAAAGACAAGTTAAATAAGTGTTTCTCCTTAAAGGACTTAGGCAAAGCAGTCTATAATCTAGGGATCAATATCATTCATTATAGATCCAAGAGGCTACTTGGAATAATCCAAAGTACATATATTGATCAAATACTAAAGAGATTTAGTATGGAACAATCCAAGAGAATATTGATTCAAGTTTCATGTGGTATAAATCTTTCTAAGAAAATTTATCCTCAAACAAAACAGGAGAAAGAGAGAATGAGTAATATATCATACACTTCAATGATAGGGTTAATCATGTATGTCATGTTATGTACTATACTTTATGTTTTCTATGCATTGATCATGGTAGGCAGATGTCAAGCTGATGTGGGAGAAGGGAATTGGTCTATTGTTAAGGTTATTCTCAAGTATCTGAGAAGAAATAAGGATATGTTCCCAATGTATAGAGGAGACGAGAAGCTAGTCATCAGGTGTCATACTGATGGTAGTTTTCAAAACATATAAGAATGATATAAAGTCACAATAAAGATATGTTTTCTTTCTTAACATAGGATTTGTATGGTGGAAGAGTTCAAAATAGCCAGTTGTCGCTGATTCTACAATGGAGTTCGAGTATATAGTAGCTTCTAATGCATCCAAAGAAGCCCTTTAGGTATGAAACATTATTCAAGAGCTTGATGTGATACCTAATAGTAAAGACCATATCACATTGTATTATGATAAATTGGTAGTGATAGCTCTTTCAAAAGAGTCATGGTCACACCAACAGAAAAAGAACATACTCCGAAAGTATCACCTCTCGAGGGATTTTTATCAAAGGGGTGATGTTGTGGTAAGTAGTATTCTCATAGAAGAAAACATGGTATACCCCTTGAATAAAGTCCTATCTCAGCAGAAATATAAATATCATGTGAGAGCTAGTGAAATGAAGATTGTTAGAAGTTAGTTCTAGTGCAAGTGAGATTATTTTGGAGTTTGTACCATAGAACCATCTTTTGGGTATTTTATGATAACGTTTATTCATTTTTTTTGAATATTAACAAACTCTTTATCACATCATGATTGTTCTTCTACGTGACATATTATGTGATAAATTCCAAAGAGAAGTTATCACACTGAAAGTTCATTGGAGTTCTCCACTATGATGAGAAATCAAAAGTTTCATGATAGTATTCTTAAACATATGTTTTATAGCTATATTAAATGATTTTATAGACACAAATGATACGGGTTTCAACGGTTGAGACTCATAGGACTTCGGGGCAACTTCTTATGGTGTACACCCTAGATAATATCCAATGTCATATATTATGAGAAAGAGACCCCAGTAGGAAATCCACATTTATATGTGTCATTAACTGTTCCTATATATAGACATGTGTATTGATCCTTAGACATTAAGATTATTATAAATGAGTATTATATGTTTCATACTTCGATGTATTGAAAAAAACCATGACGACATATGTTCACAGCGATGTAGGATATGTTGGGTGCGTCACGAGTGATATTTCATTAATGAATAATGTGAGAAAGGATTTTTCACTACTATTATCTAAAGGAAGTTGATATCTCAAAATATTTGATGGAAATGATATAGATTAAATAAATTTATGGTCATGGAGTTCAACAGGCAAGTTCTATTTCTAAAAATTCAAATAAAGAGACATCAAGAACATATGTTGATGGAACTGGTAAACAACCTACTTGATTAGAGATATTGTGATAAAGAGATTATATTACATAGTGACCATCTGCATGAGGTATTATGTCATTGCGACATTAACTTATTTCTATATGGGTGGCTTGTTGTATTTTTAGATGCTAACCTTGAACTTTAGACTACATCACCTAAGGCCACTAAGAAAAAGGCATAGAGGATTACACACTAATTGTATCCATAATATCAGTTAAATAATATATTATTATTTATTATTTAAAAACTTAAATAAATATTATTCTCACTTGTGGTTTAATAATTATTCATATTTTATTGATCGCATATTTTGTCACAAGTTATTTGAGAGAATATTATGTAAGAAGAATATTTAATAAATATTTATTTGATATTTTTTGTGAATATAATATTTATTTATGTATTGGAGAATAATGAAGTGATATTTATTTATTAAATAAATAATAATTTTTCTGTGCCCGATAATATTGTTGTGGAATGGTGGACTGAGTTTAATGGTCTAGTGAGAAATAATATATATTTAATATTATTAGATTAAATAATTTTTAATTTAATTCAAAAGTTTAGCACATGTTAATTAATAATAACAACAATATTATTATTATATAAATGGGGTTCCACAAGAATTAAATAAATATTAAAGGGTACTTGTGCAATTATTTATTTATAACTCTAGTGGTATATAAACCCAATTATATTATTTTTCAAAAGAGCCTATTAATTTTCTTCTTTTCTGAAAAAAGAAATACAGAGAATCCTCTTGAATCCCAAGAGAGATATCTTCTCTAAGGACGCTCCTAAGAATGAAGAGTGATCTTTCTCCACCATTCACTCTCAAGTCAAGTGAGATCAAAGAGAATCCTTAGAAATTGATTCTCGGAGCGATCAAAGGTGAACGACGCAAGTGATAAGATATGTTGTGCTAGCATCTGGATATTCCTACGAAAATGTTTAGAGATTGGTGGAATGCATGTGGATCACCGCTTGAAGGAATCTTTTATTCATTACTACAACACAAAAATTATATGACATAGATCTATTCTCAGATCAATCAATGAAGAAAGAATTTCCCACAAGGTAATTCTTAATTGATTAAATTAATTATAAATAATATATGACAGTCATGCGCTTGGTTGCCGAATTTTATCGATTACCTATATTCATTAATTTAATTTCATTAATCACAAAATTTTTCATCATGTAATTTTCATATTAGTCATCGATCATAACAAAAAGAAATTTTGGGTACGACTGATCACACACTTCCACTACACCTATAACCTTTAGTAATTTAGTTCATATATAGATGTTGTTCTTTTTGAAACAGGTAATGTCTCTTATTTCACTAGTGGAGCATCGTGATTCCACAACATCAGGATAGATTTTTAGAGCTTGGAGTTTCTCGTGAAGTGGTTGGAGTGATACCACATCGATGTGGTTATGTCCGGGCATCCTTCAGTTTTCTTGAGTCGTATTGTCATACCTTTTCACTACTACTCTGATTTTGATGCTTATTGGATTTTAGTGGAGTTATATTGTTTATACTCATGCATCATATAGGTTTCCTTGATTTTTTTATTTTGTTATATATATTGTGATTATTTTAAAATGGGTAAATCATCCCCCGATGTTTAGGTAATCCTTTGACATTCATTGTCAGCCTTTGGTGTCATGGGGACATCACCTATGGTCGGTAGCACCTCTGACCCATCTCAAGCCATTGGGTTGGGCATGGAAGTTACACTTTACAACATTTCTGCTATATTACACATCGAATTAAGGTTCAAATAATTCATACAAGTGATAAATTAATTGAGGATCATTATTCTATAAGTTCACGATAATTCGAGCAATATTTTTTGGTTTTAGTCATTTTATGCACTTTTAAAACTTTTAAAACATTTTTAATTCTAATAATACTCTTTCAGTATCACACAAAATGTCAGATTAACATGTGATTTGTTCATATTTATTGTAAATAAATTTATGATTATTATATTACATTTCAATGAAAAACTGAACTCATTTTCTTGACTTGGTCATTTAACACACATTTTTTTACATTAAAAACAATTGTATTAATTATAAAAATTCACTTTCGATCATTCCAACTGGAGAACACATTGAATTGATGTGAGATTTGGTCCCACATATCACAAATTAATCGATGATGTTATCCTATATTTTGACAACAATTTTAGATCTATTGCATGATATTTTATTGTTTTCTCACATTTTTAACTTTGAAAAAAAATACAACCTAGAAACACATTTTTGATAAGATAAGTATCTAGGAACATAACTCAAACATAAGGTACATCAGACATCTTATCACCTACAAACTCATTATGATGACCATAAATCTGGAGGCTAGAAAAAATAAATATTATATATTTACATCAATGTGATGAGAGGGAACACATTACAAAGAAAATCACACAACAAACAATAAAAAAAAGTACTCAGTTATACTTGAACTCGAGACCTCATTAAGACCCACATGTGAAACCAACAATTGAGTTACATAAATATTATATATTATATGAATATAATGAAAACCATTTTAAATATAATTTATTTATTCTTGTACCTGTGACCTCGAGACTTGTATATTATCATCAAGAGCAAGTCCATGTCCAAATGGTTGCACTATCACCTCCATACGTTCCTCCAGATGTGAAAATTTATCCTCAAATTATGTGTATAGATGCATCATCCGAGAATCTACCTCATGGAACATGGATTGTATTTTGGAATAAAACCCATATTGTGTGTAAATCCTTATATCTCTATGTTCAGTTGTTACCTCATCCCACACAACTCTAGGTCATTGAATATTCATGTCATACATCAATGAAGAATTTCAAGAAAGGAAACCTCCTTAGAAGTCTTCTCACAATGTGTGTGTGAATGAAGAAAAATCACACTAGAATGTGTAAACTTATAGGAATAGTCATTAGTATAATAAGTGAGTACATTTTTATTTAGACACTTGGGTAGGCCAATAGATGGAACAATGCATGCCTATGTGTAACTAGTTGTTTCAGATAAGGTAAGACATGGGGGGGTGTTTGTGTTGGTTGATAAAAACTAGTTGTTGTAATTTTTTCCAAAACAAATACCCAAATAGAAATGTTGTGGTTTTATTTGGGTTTATGGTGTGGGGTTTACAACGAACATGTTGGGATTTAAATAATAAAATTGTAACATACCTAAAAATGAATTTAAGATTAATTGAACTGCACATGTAATCATGGTTTATATTTTTTTTATTAGTTTATTTGATAAGAACTACATAAATTGTCATATCTGTTTGGCTTCGAGTGGTTTCAGGATAGATTTAGAGACAATTTTTATCGAGGTGTCTGTGATTGAAGACATAACACATTGAAGGAACATGCGTTAGTTTATGTGAGAAATCTATAGTTTGATTACTAATCATTTATCTGGTTAGGCGCGTGTGTGGGTCATAGAGATATCACATGTCTTTGGAGGTGGCCTATGGTGGGGAGATCCCTAGTGGTGGAAACAGTGATAACGAGGGATTTTCGAGTAAACAAACACCCAACCATTATATTGGAGATACAAACTCTAATAAATAAAAAATTCCTAGAAGTCAAAGAACAAATACTTACAAACATACAGAAGAAGGGCCTGTGAAATGAAAAGCCATATGAAGGGATTGATTTAAAGAGTAGGAAATTTGACATCTGAAATTTTAGGGTAGAAATGATGAAATTTTCATTGGATATTTCACCTGATTTATTTTCATTAACAACGTCATCATAAGATTCCTCAAAATCCTTGAAAACTGAATAAGAAGAAAAATCTGGTCTTCCAATTTTGGGGGATGACATTTCACCATGTTCAGAACTCCAACGACAATATTTGATAGAACTTATTGTGAATAGGATCTATGTTGGGGAAGAATAATCCTTTTTTTCCAGTACTACTGTGATTCCTTAATATAAAAATCATTATCTCCCCCATCACGATGGTTAGGATCCAAGGGGGATGCAAGTGGAGGTTGAAAAAAATACATGGGGTGGGGGATCATTTCCATTACTATTTCTTTTATCACATTCCATGATAGAACCAGATCATGTAATAACAAAATTAGACCAGTATATAAAGAGATAAACCTTATTCAAGAAGAGTGTCTGCAGAACCAACAAGGGGAAGGATTCGAATCCATGAGAGAAAAGGGTTTCATAGTGGCAGCAACCAACTCAAAGAGTTCAAACATAGTAAAATATGAAGAGTTCTAAGAAATAATTATAGAGTTGGGATGAGGGAGGGGAGTTTCATTAGATGGATCCAATGGATGTTCGGGGCTATATAGGATCTGGAGAGAGGGGGTACGAAGGTGTTTTTTTGGAGCGCTAGAATTGTTTGTGTAGAATGGTGAATTCCCCTTACCTCAATGTTAGGTAGAGAAATTATTTTATATATGGATAAAATAGAATACAAATTGTGGTATTTCAATATGAGAATCTTAAATACACTCTATAATAAATAGGGTTCAAAACTCCCCCTCAAGATGGAAATGCCCATCTGGGACCATGAGTCCCATAAAAAGAAAGATGAAATTAAATAAGACCAAACACACTCCCCCTCATTCTGGGCTACAGATGAAATGGATACCCAACTTGGTACTAAGAGAGTCTATATGAGCTCCTAGGAGTCCTTGGTGAAGATTTCAGCAAGATGATCGGCTGTCAGTATGTGGCTGAAACTGATATGGTGTTTCTCAAGGTGATAGAGAAGAAAGTGGCAGTCCACCTTGATATACTCCCTGCATTCATGGAAGATGAGATTAAAAGAAATCTTCGTGGATATTTGATTATCACACCAGATATGAGCAGATGTCTGTGGCAGGATGCCAATATCTTGGAGGAGATGTCGAAGCCAAAGGATCTCATTAGTGACAGTGGCCATTGCACTGTATTTAGAATCCAAACTAGATCTGGAGATGACAGTCTATTTCATGCTACACTAGGAGATGAGGTTACCATCCTAGAAAATGGAAAACCCAAAAGTAGAATTTTGGGTAGCAAGGAAACCAGCATATTCCACATCACAGATGGACTCAACATTCAGGTGATTGTGATGTGAGTACTAGAGACAACATGCATGGTATTTCATGATTTATTTTGTAATGTGGAGTAAAACATCCCACTAATATTTTATCAGATGCTCCATGAATTGGATAACTTTTCTCACAGTCCATGAAATGTCTGGACGTGTCATGGTGAGATAATTGAGTTTTCCCACAAGACAACAGTTGCTCCCTGGGTGAAAAAAACATTCTGTGTTATTATAAAGAGAATATTCCATAGGATTAAGAGGAGTGTTGATGGGAGTACCCTGATTTAATCCAGCATCCTACAAGATATCCAATGCATGTTTCCATTGGAAAAGAAAGATGATGTATTTAGAATAGGAGACCTCAATGCAAAGGAAGTATGTCCATTGAATGAGATCATTGGTGTGAATGTGGTGGTGAATATGCCCCTTTAGTTGGGTGATTACAGTGGAGTATTTCCTAAGGATGATGATATCATCAACATACACCACCACTAGGATACAATTGGGAGACTTCGTAAGGTAGAAGACAGTGTGGTACTTCATACTCTGAGAGAGTCTTAATGAAGTGAAAATGGTGCTGAATCAGCCAACCACTCTGGAGAAGACTACTTCAGTCCATAAATAGAGTGACGAAGTTAGTAAACATAGTAGTCATCTATGGAGGCATGAAATCCAGGAGGCTTATATAGATACAACTCTTCTTCAAGAAAGTCATGGAGAAAGACATTCTTGACATTTGGTCGATGAAGGGGCCAATGATGATGAGTGGCCAAAGAGAAGGACAATTTTATAATTTACATCTTTGCAGCCAGAGAGTAGGTATCAAAATATTCAATATCATATGTCTGAGAATAGCCTGTCACCACAAGTATGGACTTGAGGTGTTGAAGTGTGCCATATTATTTGAGGAGGGTTATATAGATCCATTTAATACCGACCGTTTTTATACCTGCTGATAGGTGGACCAGATACTATGTTTTATTTTCATCCAAAGCCTATAATTCATCCTACATTTTTTGAATCCCTCCTAGATGATATTTGGCATCACCAACCATCCAGGTAATAGATATCAACTCTAGAGCCGAAAGACCCTTGTAGGAGGATGTGTAAATAGGAGTATCCCGACAAGAACGAGTACCTTTTTGTAGTGAAATGGGAAAGTCGTCAGGATCCAAAGCAAGAGCATTAGAAGAATCTGGGATGATGGTGTCCTTGTCTTGGATGGGGGATACAGTCAATGGGTGGTGGGTTTAGATATTTCCAAAGTAGTGATCAATAGAGTGTAGCACCAGATGTGGGTTGGTGATGGAGGAGTGAAAGGAGAGCCCTCAATAAATGACACATCAGCAGAGATGACATATCACTGTAATTCAGGAGATAAAGACTAGTATCCATGTTGAGTGTGGGAATATCCAAGGAATATGAAACAGAGGTATTTGGGAGAAAATTTGGAATGGTTGGGATGAGTGTCCTGAACATAACATAGACACCCAAACACACGAAGTGGAAGTGAGTGATGAGGGAGAGAGGAGAAAAGAGTATGAAAAAGAGTACCCCCTAAAGGATAGAAGAAGGAAGTCAATATAAGAGGTAGGTAGCAGTAAGATGGCATCAGAATAGAATAAGAGAGGAACCTTCATGTGTAATAGGAGTGCACAAGTCATCTCTAGAATATAGAGATGTTTCCATACAGTAACTCCATTATAATGAGGTGTGTCAGGGAAATATACCTGAAAATGACACTTTTATCCTTGAGAAACTTCTGAAAGGAAGTGGATAAACATTTTCATCCATATTCAGAGTAGATACATTTAAGGGAGGTGGATAATTGACTATGAATTTCATTATAAAAGGTTTGAAAAGTAGAAAAAAACATCATAACAATCATGAATAAGGTAAATCCATGTCATGTGTGAGCAGTCATCAATAAAGGATATATCATAATTGTACCCTTTCTATCTAGGAACCCTGAAAGGACCCCATACATTGGAATGAACAATTTTGAATGGTTTTATGGCATGCGGTGCCAATCAAGGAATATACGTCACCTGATGATGTTTAGTAAACTTGTAGGATTCACAATGGAAGGAAATATGGGGACTAAATTGCAGGAAAATATTATGTAGGATGGAAGCCAGTGGATTACCAATGCCATAATAAATGTCAAGAAAACAGGATGAGGTGGAAGATAAAGTAAAAGAATGTGTGGGTATTGAACATGCACAACCCATTCCAAATATAACCTTGACCAAGTTCCCAATTTGTCATCTACTTCTGAAAAAAAACATGAGAAGATGTAAAAGTAGCCACATAGTTTAAATATTTGGTGAGTTTACTGATAGAGATAAGATTAAATGGACTGTCAAGAACATGAGCTACTGAATCTAGGTGACTAGATGGGGTCAATGATCATGTTCAAAATCCCACAGTGAGGATTTTTGATCCATTAGAAAAAGTAATTTCAAAGGCACCTATATGAGGATGATAGGTAGTGAACATACTAGCATCTCTTGTGATATGTTCAGACACACCAGAGTCAAGCATCCAAGATGTCAGCCAAAGAGAGATACCCGCGACAGGGGCACCAGTCTGAACAATGGTGTCTAAAAAAGAGTAAGGAGACAAAGCAACCCAATAAGATTGTATAAAGGTAATCTCCTCCGGAGAGAGTGCCAATCTCTACTGGGTACTCGAGACCAGTGAAGAAGCATGGGATAACTACTTAGGCGTGTTCATAGATGGAGGTATAAAGTGTGGGGCTTCTATACGGGAAGTCCAAAAGCTGATGTGTGGGGGGGTCTTTTCAAGAGATCCAATTATGTGAGGTTCTTATGGATTCCCGTGGGTGGAAGTGCAAACTATGATGGAGTCAGTGGCCACCGTGTGGGAAGAAGACCCCCATTAATGGGTCTTCGATGCTGCGAGAGCCATTGTGTTGATGATAGACAACACAAGAGGTGGGTCCTGATGCATTGAGGAGGGAACTGACTATGAGATCACTGAGAAGCCACAAGTAGGGTGGATTGGGAAGGGCTGTGAGGAGGTGGGGTGGGGACTCACTGAGGAGAGCAGGACCAGGATACGCTGAGAGATGGTGGTTATCAGGAGATCACTAGGAAGCCACAAGTAGGGAAGGCTGGGAACTAGTATGAGTAGGTAGGTTCAGGACTCATCGGGGAGACACGGTGCTGGAAGAAGTCGGGAAGCCGTTGAATGGAAGGTCAGGACTCACCTAAGAGAGACGAAACCGAACAAATCCAGGAATTCAATTGAGGGTGGGAGACCCCGTCGGAGGCGGTGGCCAGAAGCGCTGAGGAGTGAGGGTTGTCCAGGAGACCATGGAGGTGGTCCTAGAGAACTATTAATGAGAGGTGGTTCCGATCAATGTTGGGAGACCACAGGAGTTTAGTATCGAACGTCCCTGAGAAGACATGTGGAAGGCAGGGTCGTTCATCCTCTTTAGAGGTGGGTCGGCTCATGCGTGTGACCAAAGTAGGCTCCTGGGCTTCCCACAGGTGGAGCGAACCTAGAGATGGGATCCGTCAGAGGCCTTCGAGCAGCGGGTGATGGAGGATGGATGAGATGCACTGGGAGAGCCGTTTGGGTGGATTTCATGGTGGATGGGAGGATCCAATGCACATGGAAGGGGGGGGGGGGGTGGTGGAGATCCATCATATGTCTGTCAGGTGTCTTTCACAAAGAGGCAGAGAGACGTGTTGGCACCGGGAGGCACCGAGAGAGGCAGCGACAACTGGTGAACAGTAGGGTGACACCCTTGAAGGCCAGCAAGGATGGATCTATTGTGGGACTGTGATGGGGTAACGAACCAAGATCTGGGCCACAGAGGGATGAAAAGTGGGCGGTCCAGCTATAAGGGAAGCATGGATAGCGTTAGGGTTCGACAATATGGCCACAACGGAGCGGCTGAGGGCGACAACTACTTGGTCATGTGGTGCACATGGGGGGGGGGGCTAGATGGAGGACCTACAGGGGAATTTCTGGAAACCCTAAATGGGGGGGGGGGGATAGGAGGGATGGATCTGGTTAGAGAACACACTTTGATACCATGTAGAATGGATAATTACTCTTACCTGAAGGTGATATAGACACATTATTTTATCGATGGATAAAATAGAATACAGAGTGTTGTATTCTGATGTGGGACTTGAAAATTCCCTCAAAAAAAACTAGGTTCAATAGTTTGGAAGTGTTGTACTGATGAGGTCTGGAGATGGTTGATGGGGAAGGGGTTTTTTGTTTTCCAAGATTTCTTAGAATTAAACCATTTGGTTGTAGTTGATGGCATGTCCTGATTTGAATCAAATGAATGAGAAGAATAAGCATGTCTAGTTTTATGGAAATTCATACAGTATGATGGGAGATTTTCATAGGTTACAATTTGAGAAAATCCACTGAGACCATTTACAATCCAGAATAAATAATGAAGACATTATTTTGACAACTTCTGGATGCGGTAGTGATAGATGAATCTCTCTAATTGTGGCCAAATTGAGTTTGATAGGGCCACCAAATAACTGGTTGATCACCATGAGTGAAATTTGGATGAAGAGATTGACAAGAATATGTTTGAAGGAAACACGAGGGGCGTGAAATCAGATAATCAAAATTTTAAAGCAAATATTTGATCACTTTTATAAAATAACTAATGAAGATTCATGTTTTGTGAATCTAAAATAGATAACTGTCATATCAAGTGGGAGAATGGAAAAGTAGATCCAGATCATCTATAAGAATCATGTGAAACATAAAAATAACATAAATTCAAGTGATCTTTTTGGTAGAAGGAAATTACCTAAGAATTTATCCATGAGAGTGAAGTGATTTTAATAAGATGTACCTCCACATCCATCAATGATGCTGTACTAGAAAAAATCAGCACATAGCCTCAAATTATTTGAAAATGTTAAATGATGAACAATAAAAATAAATAGAGCTAGATTGAAAACCTATTTGTTGTATCAGATCAAGAACAAAAATATTTTCCCTTCCACTATAATAGAAATCTCATTAGTTTCCCTATATCAGTGATTATTGATCTTTACCTAAACATTCTCCCAAAATAAAGGGATACTGATACTTATGGACCAAAATGGAGGTCTAATTCTTGTTAACCCCTGCATTTATGACACATGGTATCCAAATGACCATAATGACCTAAATTTTCCCTCCTTCTCCTAAAATCTCTGTCAACTTTTGTGCACTGATCCTCATCACCCTTAGTCTTACTCTATAACCCTCTTCCCCATCATCTCTCTTCTCTCCTGAAAACCCTAGTTCATCATCGGCTCCTTCGGAGCGCATCTTTCTATTGTTTTCCACTCTCGTGCCACTTCCCATACCATTAATTATTGTGGTTTCACCCTCCTCTCTCTCATTTTCATCATACTCTCTCGAAAAATATAGCCCATCGTCGCCTCCTTCCGCATGGTCATCTCACTGTTTCGCAAAACTCCCACATCATTATCCTCTACTCTTGCTCACCATCTTCCTACACTCTTACATGTCATCGTCCTCTACTTCTGTGTGTCATCACACTCCACTCCCACATCACCACCCTTCATTGTCATTCCATTACTCTCCACTATATGGTCTTCATCTTTCTCTCAGGAAAACCCTATCCAGTCGTCTCCTCCTCATGGTATCTCCATCTTCCCATAATTTAATTTTCTATGAAATATTTATGTCCTCATCCCAATGTTTTACTCCTTCCATATCATTTTCTTTATTCCTTACATCTTTGATAACTATTTTACAGTTATATTTCTTAGTAGAAGTTATAGGGATTGCAATGAAGAGGAAGAGATCAGTAGGGTTAACAAAATTTAGGTATGATTTTATTTCCAGTATGTTTTAATTTTTTCTTGAAAAACATGTCATATTAAGGTTGTGATAGAATTTAGTTTTTCTTTGTAATGTGTAGGAATTTTTTAAGAAAAATAAAGGATTGTGTAAAAATGATAAGGATGAAAATCCAAACATAATATATGCTTATTAAAAAATTTAAAAGCGTTTAAAGATTAATTATAATCTCATGGAAAATGATGAAAATGATTCTTCAATAGATCAAAAAGTTATACCCATACTATTTTAAATTGTATATGTTCTCTAAATTTATTTAAAGATGTTTTGTATTTCATTTTTATACATGAGAAGCAAAAAAAATTGGTCATAGAATTGGGATTTGGTACATTTTTGGCATTTAAATTTTAATGATTTTCGATATAATTATATGAGAATATTGTAGACGCCTTTGATCCACCAACATGTATGATAACACTTAGAGGAAAAGAAATGATGATTAATACAACGTATGTTAATTACTTATTAGAAATTTCTTCTAGAGGAAGAATTGTTTGTCTTAATATCGATAGTTATGAATATAAATAAATGAATAGGTGTTACTTGGAAAAAAAGTTAACTGCATTAAAGGAAATGATTTTTTGAAGGTCATGGGGAAAATGAATTTTTAACAGCTATTGTTTACATTGGGAACAATGTTAAATCCTAGTTATAGTTCTTTTGTAAATGAAAGAAATATTATTATTTTTTGTGGTTGTCTAAAAAATTTGAGAGAATAGTATTGGTCCCAATTTTTTTTGAAGGATATTGTTCGAGAGGTAAATATCTACAAGAAGTTGATACACAAAGGCCAACATAAGAAGCATGTTGGTGTTTGTTTGGTTGTCTTATTCGTATGTTTTAAAAATGATTAACCCTTTTTGCCTTTTTTTTATTAGCTAGTAAATTTATTTTACTAATATGAATATTTTAACACTAAATTGTAGCTATTTTTCTTTATCCACTTCTCAATTGGAGAAGTTCATAATTTATGTAGAAAAAATGTTTGGCAATTTTGGGATGAAGATAATATTGACAGGCAATTGAAGTTGGAAAAAATGAGCAAAAGGGGCATCTTGTATGAAACTCCGAATTCATTAGGGAACAATTTTCCTAATCAATCTTTATTCACCCATCCAGTAAAAACCCCCTCTTTATATTCATGAAAGATTCCGGCTAAAATTATCATATTAAAATATGAATTTATAGTGTTAAAATATGATTTTTTTTGTGTTAACTTCTGGATGAACGGTGTCAAAATGAGTGATCTTAGGGTTTAAAAAATAGGAATTATAGTTTTATAATGTGGTATTTTTTATTACCAACTTTTAAATGTTTTATTGAAAGGATTAGTTTTCATTTCTAAATTGGTAGTATTAAAATCTGGAGGGTTAGTGTTAAAAACCAGTTGTTGAGTGTTAAAATATGGAAGGTTTGTGTTAATTTCTATAAGATTGTTGTTAAATAATTTGAATTCTTACTTTTTGAGTTTTATATGTTATTTTCTAGATTTTCAATGTTGAAACATGTAATTAGAGTGTTAAACATTAGTATTTTAGTGTTAGTATCTATAGTGTTAAATAAAAAAGATTCTTGTTTGAATATCTAACGGTTAAAGATAACAAGTGGATGCCCAATATTAAAATATAAATGCTTATTGTTAATTTCTGGTTTGTCTTTGTTAATTAATTATAGATTTATGTAAAATACATTGAAATCCTCTTTATAAATGGACACATGTTTAGATGTGTATTAATAATGGTAAAAATTTGAAATTATAGTGTTGTAATGTGGGATTTTAGTAGTACCAACATTGAAATGGTCCATTTAAAGTATTATTATCCATTTATAAATGGTTAGTGTAAAAAACTAGAGGTTGGGTATTAAATTATGAAAGGAATGTGTTAATTTTTATAATATTGTTGTTAAATACTTTTAATTATTCCTTTTTGATGCCGATATGTTATTTTATGGATTTACAATGTTAAAACATGGAATTAGAGTGTTAATCATTAGTATTTTAGTGTTAGTATCTGGAGTGTAAAATTAAAAAGATTCCTATTTTAATATCTCACATTTAAAGATAAAATTTGGATTCCCAATGTTAAAACTTGGATAGTAATTGTTACTTTCTTGTAGATCAGTGTTAATTTCTAGAAGGTTTATGTTAAATGCCTTGAAATCCTCTTTAAAAATGTCCATGTGTTTAGATGTGTAATATTAGTGGTAAAAACTCAAAATTAGAGTGTTAAAATGTGGTATTTTAGTTGTACGATCATTGAAATTGTCCATTAAAATTCTAAGTTTTCATTTATAAATGGTTATTGTGAAAAACCGAAGGCTGAGGGTTAAAATCTTGATGTTCTGTGTTAATTTTTGTAAGATTGTTGTTAGATACTTTGAATTCCTCCTTTTTGATGTTGATATATAATTTTATGGGTTTTCAATGTTAAAACATGAAACTAGAGTGTTGAAAATTAGTATTTTAGTATCATTATATAAAGTGTTAAATTAAAAAACTTCCTATTTGAATCTACCGCTATTAAAGATAACATGTTGATTCCCAATGTTAAAGCCTGGATGATGATTGTCAATTTCAGGTAGGTCAATGTTTATTTCGGGTAGGCTTATGTTAAATACCTTGAAATACTCTTTATAAATGGCCATGTGTTTAAATGTGTAATCTTTGTGTTAAAAACCTGAAATTAGAGTGTTAAAATGCTGGATTTTTGTGGTACAAACATTGATATGGTCCATTTTAAGTCTTAGTTTTCATTTATAAATTATTAGTGTCAAAAACCAGAGGATGAGTATAAAAATCTAAAAGGTATGTGTTAATTTTTTGTAATATTTTTGTTAGATACTTTGACATCCTCCTTTTAGATTCCCATATATTTTTATTTGGATTGTTTAATTGGAAATATTTTTGTTATCTATTACTATCAATTTTATCCCCATTATATATTATAGGATATCAAGGTTTTGCATGATGAATATATGAAAGATTTCAATGGGAACCTGTATGAATTCTTCTAGTTCAATGTAAATTGTTAACTGGAGGCTCTACTAATAAAGTGGATATATTTGATATTGTACTAGATGAAGAAATAGAGGTCGATGAAGAGTTGGAGGAGCATTCAAAGGACTTCAAAGAGGAAGTGGAGGAGATAGATGTAACACCTCGAGATTTTATGAGAAATATTTTTTTTAATTTCATTGAAGTCTTGTGTTGTACGCTACACCAAGATTATCTTGTGCTATACGAAACACCGTATTATCTTGTAGTATATGCAACAATATTCTTGGCTTTTGTTACACGCAAGAGAAACCTTACTCGATAGTTTGCATTGTACGCAATACTGAGTTACACTAAACAACGATATGTTATTAAAATATTATATAAACTAGCCGTTATGAATAGTAATACCCACTTTTTGAAATTTTATAAACTTTATCTTCCAAAATGGACTTCATTTTTGGATTCGTAATATCGAAATTATCCTAGGGTGAGTTTTTGGTATTTTTCTGAAAACATTCGATTTTTGATGAATAGTGAAAAACACTAATTTATAGTTTAAAACTGAATTTTTATTTAAATAATTATTTATTTTATTTAAATTTATTTTAGGTCAAAATTGATACATAATACCTATATAAGTTCAGTTTAATTCATTAGAGACATTTTATAATAAATTTAGATATATAAAAATTTTATTGAACTTTTACCGTCTTTTACCCACCTCTTAGGAGAATTTGTAAATATACGTAAAACTTGATTTTACCGCTTCTGTGAGTTGAATTTCAAAAATCTGAAAGACACGGTTAATATCAAGGAGTAAATGTGGTTCAATAAGATAAAAATAATTTTTGGTGAATAGTAACTTTTTACTTTTATTTACCACGGTTAAAAGTAAATAGGGTAATTAAGGGTAAAAATGATATTATTATTACCCTAACACATGTCCTAATTCTATTGGATAAGTATAATTCGACAAAAAACAACCTTATGAATAAAATATGACCCTTTAGGTCCACTTGGATTGGATGAGGACATTTATTATTATTTAATTCAAAGAAGAGTTAAAAAAGTTAAAATCAAAGTTTAATAACTAAAACATTTTTAATATAGGGTTATACATATAATGAATTAGACTATAAATATTAATTAGAAATATAAAAATATTTCCTACCTAATTTTATTTTATTTATAATTTTCATACGTTAAATAATTTAATTTATTTATGACACAATGATGATGCAGTAATTACCATATTAATGAAATATTAACATAATTGATATTATAAATACCCAAATAATTGTAATTTGAGACTTTTTATGAATTAAATTAATTTTATAAGTTAATATAATATATTATGGTAGTTTATTTGGATTTTTTTCTAAGTAATAATTTTTTTATAAATTTAGGAAAAACAAAATACCAAATAGCGTCAAAATTTACATAAAATAGTTTTTTAAACAAATATTATATAATTAATTGATATAATGGTCCTAAAAATCTAAGGTTCAGCCAAAAGACTTATATAATAATATATATTACATTAATGAACCTATTGGGGTTTGATTGGAAGTTTATAGTAAGTTTATTAACCACATAGTGTAATAATATAAGAAGACACGGTAAAAGTTAAATTATTTAACTTAGAGTTAAATCTAAATGATAAGGTTAAAATGGTAACCTAAACTTGTTTAAAACCTTTTGATTTAAATTATTTAGACCCAACCACACCTTATCCTTGAAATAATTCACTTTGGAGCCATTATAAACCGAATATAAATTTATTATAAAATAATATTTTAAGTTTTTACTAAGGTGCCCCTCACCCCTCTTATAAAAGGGCACCTCCTCCCTCTCCTCTTCACAAAAATTTGAGCCTTCAAGATTGGAAAAACCCTTCCCATTTCAGTTCTATACTTCCATATAAACCTACTAGAGGTACTAGTCTTCTTCAGAGACCAACTTTAGTGCCCTAAGAGGAGGTTAAGAGGAGGCACGTCAAAGAAGAGGTAATCTCTTCTACCAATTCTTTCAAGTTTCTTTATTCTTATACTTCCTATTATTTAGTTGTTTCATTATAAAGTAATTAAATAAGTATAAATAATATAATTATATGCTATTATAAATATGAAACAACCCCATTTCACCTTCTATCCATCCTACAGAAAATGAAATCACAGCGCGTGCGTACGTACGGAATATTGTCTCCATGCCGTGGTGTAATCTGTTTTTCCACCACCACCTTACTTGGATGGGTATAATGGTGTAAATAATAACTATATATGGTTATTATAACATCATAATGATTCTGAGATATTATATCATCCACTCCAATTCCATTCAATAATTATGGGGACGATATCATCACTCGTGCGTACGTACGGATTACCGTCTCCACGACGAGATGAGATTCATTCTCCATATTAACCATTCAAGAATGATTATAAAGTATATATAATGAATAATAGTTATATATTTGAAATAATAATGCTACTTTATTTATATATATATATATTTCATCTACTTACTTCCATTCAAGTCAATAAAGAAAGGAAAACAATGTTCATGCGTACGTACGACCTACCGTCTCCATGAACGTTGTGTTTCATTTCATTTATCTATCTATTATATATATATATATACTGAATATATAAGATATATAAATAATATTTTACATTCTGGAAGTAAGTAAATCATGATATAAGTAATAATAATATCAACAACAACAAGTCCAAACACGTACGATAAATGAAACGATTTCACCCAAAACGCTGCTTTAACATGGAATTGACAAAAGAACAGGTAATATAAAGTCATAAGTGAATCATATATGATATCATAAATATTATTATGTTTCTGTTACAAGTTAATAATATGTTTAAACCCACTATATAAGAGTTTTGGAGATGTATAAAAGAAATTGGACCTAAGGTAAGGGATAATTTTTCAATTTCAATTTTATCTGAGATTGCTTATATGTAAGTATTTATTGGGGTTATATTTTTCATCCATGACCATAAATTGTTTTTCATAAGTGTTTAATATTCTTCCATGTATGTTTAAAGTCATTTTTACCCCTCTTTGACTACTACTTTGTGTTATGGAAGGAATCTTTCTTTGGTTTACCATATGTGGTACCTTTTGACGTTTCCTTTAAAAGTACGATGAGAATGTTTATTTTTAATTTATTCAGAATGAATGGATTTTTATGGTTTCATAACACCTTATTTTCATGAAGCTTACTCTACAATATTTCATGAATATTTTCCACAAAAATCTTTTCCTTTAAAATTTCATGGCATTTTGAGAAAATAAAATTATTTTGAAGAAGAAAGGATATTTTCCTCAAGAATTCATTTCAAGTGTTTTTATCAAAACTATTTTCCTTATAAGATGAAATTATTCAATATGTTTATGTTTTAAGTATAATGAATCTATTATTTACATGGTTTTATTTTTCTTATGATTAAATGATATCCATTTGTTTTATATGGATTGTGTTATGATGGGATGATGTTTATGAAACCCATTTTATTCTTTGTGTTATTGTAACAACCCGATATTTTTTGATAAGTATTATTTTTAATTTATTTGATGTCATGTGTTTTATTCTACAACAAGATTATCTTGTGCTATACGCCACATTGTATTAGCTTGAAGTATACACAACACTATTCTTAGATTGTGTTACACACAATTTCAAGTTCGTTTTATAATAGTCATTTTACGCAACATTAAGTGTATATATATATATATATTCAATGTATAAATGAAATATGGTTGTATTCTGTTATACAAAATGATAAAGGATTCTTGCACAACACGCAACCCTGACTTGGATTGCATTACACGCAATCACGACCTTCCTCGACAGCGTGTGTTGTACGCAATACCGGGTTTTACTAAACAACGATATATTATTATAATATTATTATGAACTACCCGCTATGAATAATATTAAATAAATTTTAATTTTATAACATTATTATTCATCTTAAAAATTTTCTAGAACATGGTATAAGAAAAAAATACATTTTTCGGGTAAAATATGTATTTTTCAAAAAATGCAGTTTTGCTGCCTTTTGATGGCGTACCTAATTTCAATCTAGTTTTTGAAATATTTATAAGTTAAATTTGACAAAATAAAATTCTTATTTGGAATCAGGATATAAAAATTTACATTGGATAAAGTTTTTATATTTTTCACATAACTTTCATATTTTAATGAATAGAAAAAACACGCTATATTTTAATTAAAAACAACTTTTTTTATCATAATAATTTATATGGTTAAATTATAATATTTAATGGTTTTAAAGTATAAATAGAATATATTTTTACCATTTAATATAATGTATGTCATTGGAATTGATTTTACCTTGAATTCGTAGGTTAAATCAATTCAATCTTTTGCAATGTTTTAAACAAAAACCCGTTTTCTTTCGACAACGGGATTAATTTTAATTTAATTTCTGAAACTTTTGTGTATTTAATTTGGAAAAATGGATTCCATATTTGGAATCAGTAGGGCCAATTTTTTTTAATAAACTACTTTTTATTTTTGGGATTTATGAATAGTAACTACAGTAAATTTTATTTACCATAGTTAAAGGTAAATCGGGTAATTAAGAGTAAATATAAGATTACAAAATTAACCTAACACCTGAAAAAATCCTATTGGATGACTAAAAGTCGACCCATATCACCTAAGGGTCGGATTAGAATCATTTAATGGACTTTTTTCCTTGAAAATAACTTAATTATTATTAAAACCAAAGAAAGTTACAACATGTCACTCTCTTAAATCTTATAAGTATATTAATTTTAATTTAGTGATAAACTTCATGAAACTTCTAACATGAATAGTCTATAGAAATTTAATGAAATTGTATACATCATATACATTTATTTATAATTTCTAAGTATTAAATAATTCTCATTAATTTTGAGACAATAGGGATGCAAAAATTATTTATTTAGTGAAAAATCAATAATATAGTTTTTATTTAAATATTAATACATATCAAAAGGCTTAAAAATCTGCACAAAACTTATTATTAGTGTATATATAAACCCTAATAATCCATTGGCCGAATTGTTGACCATTTCGATCCTTATTAAGATGATTAGGACACTTATATTATTTTATTTTAAATGATGCCAAAGTTGTCACTTTCATAATTTAATAAATATAACAATTTAAATATTGTGATTTTAAGATGATAAATTCGATTAAAATTATTATTGTGAAATTTAATAGACTTATCTTCATCATAGTATTTTATTTTTAATTTTTATGCAACAAATAAGTATATTAAATAATTATACAAAAAATGATGTAGTAATTATTTTATTAAGAGATAAACCAAATAAATGGTTTTAAAAATAATAAAATAAGTATTATATGAACTATTTAATGTGATCCACTAATTTTATAGATACATATGACATTTTATGAATCTATTAAAGATTTTAGTTCGAACATATATTCTGTATATATTTTATTTAAATTCAAATAAATGAATAGTGTCAAAATTGACATTATTGTTATTTTATAAAAATAATATATTATAAAATTGTTTAAAAATCACAAAAATATTTAAAAATTATAAATTTATATTTATATGGTAGAAATTTTATAAATTATCCAATTATGGAAAATTCACAACAAATAAGTAATTATTTGTTATAATTTAAAATTTAGAATGTTATTACCACAAATAAAATTAAATTGATTAAATAAGGATAAATCAAGTTGATAATGTTTAAAATAAATTCCTAACATGTCTAAATTTGACTGGTTGATGAGATTACAACCCTATCTCATCTAATATTTGGATATGAGTTATTTTAGGAGGTTTTTAAGTGGGGTTAGATTTATTATAAATTAATATTTTTAATAATTCCAATGGTGCCCCTCTCCTCCCTTATAAAAGGGAACCTCCTCCCTCTCTTCCTCACACCACTTTGAGCTTTAAATCTCGGAAAAACACTGCCAAATTATCTTCTCCACTTCCCTAGAAACATCCTAGAGGTACTGGTCTTCTTCAAAGACCAATTTTAGTGCCCTAAGAGTAGGTTTCAAAGAGGCGCTTCAAAGAAGAGATAATGTCTATTACCGATTCTTTCAACTTTATTTCTTCTTCCAATTATTCTTATTTAGTTGTTTTATTATTAAGTAATAACATAAGTATCACTCATATACTAATATGTTATTATATGTATGAAACAACCATATTTCACCATCTATCCATCCTATGGAAAACGAAATCACCGCGTGTGCGTACGTACGGAATACCGTCTCCACACCGTGGTGTAATCTATTTTCCACCACCACCTTACATGGATGGGTATAATGGTGAAAGTAATGAATATATATGATTATTGTAAAGTGATATTGATTCTGTAATATTATACATACACTTTAATACAATTCCAAGATCATGGGAATGATATCATCGCTCGTGCGTACATACGGAATACCGTCTCCACGACGCGATGAGATTCACCCTCCATGATAACCATTAAAGAATGATTATAAAGTATATATAATAAGTAATCATGAAATATATGATAAAATATTGTTATTTGATTTATGTATATATATATTTATGTCATCTACTTAATTCAATTCAATTCAATAAGGAAACGAAAACAGCGTTCATGCGTACGTACGACCTACCGTCTCCATAAACGGTGTATTTCTTTCCATTTATCGATCCATTATATATATATTCTACGAATATATATTATATATAAATTATGTTTTACATTCTGGATGTATGTAATCATGATCTAAGTAATCATATGAATAATTACAATTTAAAACACGAACGAAAAATGAAACAATTTTACCCAAAACGCTACTTTAACATGAATTTACAAAAGAATGGGTAATATAAAGTCATAAGTGAACCATATATGATATAATAACAATGAATATGATTCTGTAATAAGTCAATGACATTATTTAAATAATTATACATGAGGTTTGGATACGTACGAAGCATATCAGATCTAAGGTAAGGGATAATTTTGCAAATCTCATTTTTATCCGAGATTGCTTATTCGTAAGTATTTACTGGGGTTATTTCTATCATCCATGTCCATGTTTTATAAAAGTGTTTTCATGTATTTTTAAATTCCCTTTTACCCATTTTTGACTTTTACTACATGGTATGTAAGGAATATTTCTTTTGTTTACGTTACGAGGTACTTTTTTGACTTTTCCGGCAAAAGTATGAGAATAATGTTTTTTTAACATATACGGAACAAACGGATTTTTATGGTTTTATAAAGCCTTATTTTCATGAAGATTCCTCCAAAATATTTCAGGACTATTTTCAATAAAATCCTTTTCTTTTACAATTGAATGAAGTTTTGTGAAAAGAAATTGATTTTGAAGAAGAAAGGATATTTTCCTCAAGAATTCATTTCAAATGTTTTATCAAAACCATTTTACATCTAAGATGAAATTATTTCATATGTGTATGATTCAAGTTTAATGTATCTATGATTTACATGGTTTCACTTTTCTTATGATGAAATGTCCATTTGTTTTATATGGATAATGAAATGGTGGGAGGATGTTTATGAAACCCATTTTATTCTTTGGGTTATGGTGAATGTTTTAAGTTTATTTTGTGGAACAAGTAAGAATGATTTCAATATGAGATGGGTGGGACCTATATCTCCCTCCAATGCATTGGGTAAATATTTATATCTCATGAGATAGACATGGCTGGAACGGTAAGCTAAACCGGTTCAGTAATACAGGACTGGAACGAGGAGTGAACTCGATTTAGAAAGGGACTTTGTCCACTAAGATGGTCTTGGAAGAAATTCCTTGGCTAATATGGAAATCATAACATGTTCTGAATGGTTTCCACAATTACATGTTTTTCTCCCATGCTATTTTATCATGCTTAATGTTTCTTTATGATCTATGCCTTACTTACTTCCATGTTTTATGTCATTGCTCAAGATTTTGATGTTTAAACATTATGTTCATGTTTTTAAGCTCAAATGTATATGATTTGTTTTATTTTATCCATGATTACCCTTACTGAGCATTTGAGATCACTCTTTATATGTTTTATTTTCCCCAGGATATAAAGAAAGGTTTTAGGTAAGAAAAAAAGGGGAAGATCGATATGGGTGATGTTGAAGATCTTTCAACAGGATTAGATGTTTATATTCTGAGTTTCCAAAGACACTAAACTATTACGGTCCTTTTGTGTCTGTTTTTTTTATATACTAAGTATTCTGCAAAATTAATGTAATGTCCATGTACATCAAGCTTCGGGACTCTACAGTTGGTATCAGAGGAAAGGTTTAGTCAACCTTTGGAAACTAGGATGTGAAAACGTTAGTGAGATCCCTAGAGATATTTCTAAGGTATGTCTAGGGATGTACCTGAGGATAAGTATACATATAGGATATAGTCCTAGAACTATGGTAACGATCTTAGAATTTAACCTAAGATTTTAGATATTGAGGGTACTCCCCCTTTACTATGTTGTTTTCCCTGACATAATTTTTGCCTCTCACACTATTCTTTTTGGGTTTTAGAAAATGGATGGAAACAGGAAGATTCATGATAATGGAGGATATGACAGACAATGGAATGATATTCTTCATGAGAAACCAAATGAAACCGGATTTTGAAGTCCAAACATAGTTATTATGCCTAATCAACAATATCATAATATGATCAATAATCTCAACTTTGGTAAGTTTCCCGACTCAGATAATAAGAGAAAGATGGAGTTCCATGATGATCATAGAGGAAAGAAAGTTCAATTTCTCTCATGTAAATCCTGTGGGAAGAGGCATCGGGGAGATTGTTTCAAAGGAACTGGAAGATGCTTTGGGTGTGGAAAAGAAGGACACAAAGCCAGTAAGTGCAAAAGAAAAGGTTCAGTTAACAGCCTAGACAAGGATAATGGTATTGCTACGACATCAACAATGATTAGATGTTTTAAATGTGGAATGTATGGGCATTATGCAAACCAATTCCCTAAGGGAAAATCTCATGAAGAGAATCAGCATGGTCATACGGGTAGTATTTATGTGGATGATGATGAAGAGACTACAAATGAAATATGAGATGAAAAAAATGATGAAGCTCAGTCAGTGGTTTAAGAAGTTAGTGGAATGATTGTATGTTTATAAAGAATAATGTATGGTACTATGGAATAAAAAATCATCTAAGGATTGTTACACTATTGTGTTTCCTAAAGTATTTGAAAGTATATGTTGAATGGTACCGGTAACCATGGAAGGTTATTCAGATATTATGCGCATAATGAAGGGATAAGAAGATAATGAGATGTTTGATTGTATTCATGAGCTCATGACTGATATAAGGACTAAGTGATATTATGGTTTGAGTATATAGAATTTTGGGGTTTTGGTATGCGGAAAGAGTTAACTTTTGACAGCACTCTTGTTTTCACTAAGGTTATATGGTAATTTATGTTTCAAGAGAATATATGACTAAGGTATTCATGTGTTTGGAATGCAACCAAAAAGATATATCTTATGATATATGTGGGATACATGCTTGTATTCACATTATTGGTAGATATCCTTTCTAGTAATTGTATTCTTTATACTATGAGATTGGACTGAAGTATTTTAGATAATCCTAAATATTGGAATGGATTATGTTGGACAGAAGTTAGTATTGTTTAAGGATAGAATTTTTTTCGATATTATTATAGTAAGGTAGTTTTAGAAAAAGGAAAACCTACAGGACGGGCGACAACCCATCTCGTCGGACAAGGCTATGGGAATCTAACCCACAACTGAAGTGCGACTGGCCTTTATCACCTACCACTGGCCTACATGAAGTCCATGGTTAGTAGAAACTAGTTTTATTTTATTAAGCGGTATGATATATGAAGTATAAGTTCATTTTTGTAATCGTATATGATTAACCTCACCATAGATGGACTTATGTATATTTGATAACTTTTGCTAACCTTTTGTTTGAAACAGATGGAATGACCCATCATTCTATCACATGATCTGTTAACACTTCACGAATAACAAATTCAACTTCATTTCTTTAAGAGATGAAGTGGAAAATTGTTCAAAGCACGAACAACAGTGAGATTGTACCAAAATCAAGCAAATATTTATTCTAATTCAAAATTTTCAACTTTAGGGAAATGATATTGAAAACCAAAAATGTTGTCCTAGTGCTCTTATATCCGATGAATTAGATGGTACCTTGGATCATCACAAATCTATGGATTTTTGATTGATGGCTTTTTCATATCCATGTTCTCTACCACTCTCCATCATAACTTGATGGTTAGATTTTTCTTCCAAATCCATATTTTCACCTATGTTCTCCTATGTGGAAACCCAGTGATGAGTTAATTTGGGTAACCTTTACGTTTCATACTTTAGTTTTTAAAGCCAAGTATTGGTATTCATTTTTACAATGTGGATTTCTATTAAAGAAACTTTCGAGTAGTAAACCATTTATAACCCCGACGAATTTCGAGGGAGAAATTCATTTTAAGGGGGGTAGAATGTAGCAACCCAATATTTTATGATAATTATTCCTTTTAATTTATTTTATTTCAATTGTTTTATGCTAGAACAAGATTATCTTGTGCTATACGCCACATTTTATTATCTTTAAGTATACGCAACACTATTGTTAGATTGTGTTACACACAATTTCAAGTTCGTTTTATAATAGTCCTTCTAAGAAACATTGAGTGTATATATATATATATATATATATATATATATATATATATATTCAATGTATAAATTAAATATGGTTGGATTATGTTATACGAAATAATAAAGGATTCTTGCAAAACACGCAACCCTGACTTGGCTTGCATTACACGCAATCGCGACCTTCCTCGATAGCGTGTGTTGTACGCAATACCGGGTTTTACAAAACAACGATATATTATTATAATATTATTATGAACTATCCTTTATGAATAGTATTAACTAAAATTTTAATTTTATAACATTATTATTCATCTTACACATTTTCTAGAACATGGTATAAGAACAAAATAATTTTTTCGGGTAAAATATGTATTTTCCAAAAAATGCAGTTTTGCCACCTTTTGATGGCGCACCCACTTTAAATATAGTTGTTGAGATGTTTATATGTTAAATTTGACAAAATAAAATTCTTCTTTTGAATCAGGATATAAAAATTTACATTGGATAAAGTTTTTATATTTTTCTGATAACTTTTATATTTTAATGAATTGTAAAAACACGCTATATTTTAATTAAAAATAACTTTTTTCATCGTAATAATTTATATGGTAAAATTATAATATTAAATGGTTTTAAAGTATAAATAGAATATATTTTTACCATTTAATATAATTTATGTCATTGGAATTGATTTTACCTTGAATTCGTAGGTTAAATCAATTCAATCTTTTGCAATGTTTTAAACAAAAACCCATTTTCTTTCAACAACGGGATTAATTTTAATTTAATTTCTGAAACTTTTGTGTATTTAATTTGGGAAAATGGATTCCATATTTGGAATCAGTAGTTCCAACTTATTTTAATAAGCTACTTTTTATTTTTGGGCTTTATGAATAGTAACTACGGTAAATTTTATTTACCATAGTTAAAGGTAAATCGGGTAATTAGGGGTAAATATAAGATTATAAAATTAACCTAACACCTGCCAAAATACTATTGGATGACTAAAAGTAGACTCATATCACCTAAGGGTCGGATTAGAATCATTTAATGGACTTTTGTCCATGAAAATAACTTAATTATTATTAAAACCAAAGAAAGTGACAACATGTCACTCTCTTAAATCTTATAAGTATATTAATTTTAATTTAGTGATAAACTTCATGAAACTTATAACATGAATAGTATAAAGAAATATAATGAAATTATATAAATAATATAAATTTATTTATAATTTTTAGGTATTAAATAATTATCATTAATTTTGAGACAACAGGGATGTATAAATTATTTATTTAGCGACAAATCAATAATATAGTTTTTATTGAAATATTAATACATATCAAAAGGCCCAAAAATCTTCACAAAACTTATTATTAGTGTATATATAAACCCTAATCATCCATTGGCAGAAATTTGGACCATTTGGATCCTTATTAAGATGATTATAACACTTATATTATTTTATTTTAAATGATGCCAAAGTTATCACCTTCATAATTTAATAAATATAACAATTTAAATATTGTGATTTTAAGATGATAAATTAGATTAAAAGTATTATTGTAAAATTTAATAGAATTACCTTCATCATAGGCTTTTATTTTTAATTTTTATGCAACAAATAAGTATATTAAATAATTATACAAAAAATGATGTAGTAATTATTTTATTAAGAGATAAACCAAATAAATGGTTTTAAAAATACTAAAATAAATATTATATGAAATATTTAATGTGCTACACTAATTTTATAGATACATATGACCTTTTATGAATCTATTAAAGCTTTTAGTTCGAACATATCTTCTGTATATATTTTATTTAAATTCAAATAAATGAATAGTGTCAAAACTGATGCTATTGTTATTTTATAAAAATAATATATTATAAAATTGTTTAAAAATCACAAAAATATTTACAAATTATAAATTTAAATTTATATGGTATAAAAGGTTATAAAGTATCCAATTATGGAAAATTCACAACAAATAAGTAATTATTTGTTATAATTTAAAATTTAGAATGTTATTACCACAAATAAAATTAAATTGATTAAATAAGGATAAATCAAGTTGATAATGTTTAAAATAAATTCCTAACATGTCTAAATCTGATTGGTTGATGAGATTACAACCCTATCTCATCTAATATTTGGATATGAGTCATTTTCAGAGGTTTTTAAGTTGGGTTAGATTTATTATAAATTAATATTTTTAAGAATTCCGATGGTGCCCCTCTCCTCCCTTATAAAAGGGCACCTCCTCCCTCTATTCCTCACACCAATTTGAGCCTTAAATCTCGTCCAAAACCTGCCAGATTCTCTTATCCACTTCCCTAGAAACATCCTAAAGGTCCTGGTCTTCTTCAAAGACCAATTTTAGTGCCCTAAGAGTAGGTTTCCAGGAGGCGCTTCAAAGAAGAGGTAATGTCCGTTACCGATTCTTTCAACTTTATTTATTCTTCCACTTATTCTTCTTTAGTTGTTTCATTATGAATTAATAACATTAGTATCACTCATATACGGATATGTTATTATAAGTATGAAACAACCCTATTTCACCATCTATCCATCCTACGGAAAATGAAATCACCGCGTGTGCGTACGTACGGAATACCGTCTCCACACCGTGGTGTAATCTATTTTCCACCACCACCTTACATGGATGGGTATAATGGTTAAAGTAATGAATATATATGATTATTTTAAAGTTATATTTATTATATAATATTATGAATACAATTTAATACAATTCCACGATCATGGGAATGATATCATCGCTCGTGCGTACGTACGGAATACCGTCTCCACGACGCGATGAGATTCACTCTCCATGATAACCATTCAAGAATGATTATAAATTATATATAATAAGTAATCATAGAATATATGACATAATAATGATACTGGACTTATGTATATATATATATATATTTATGTCATCTACTTACTTCCATTCAATTCAATAAGGAAACGAAAATACCGTTCATGCGTACGTATAGCCTACCGTCTCCATGAACAGTGTATTTCTTTCCATTTATCGATCCATTATATATATATTATCTAAATATATATTATATATAAATCATGTTTTAATTTCTGGATGTATGTAATCATGATCTATGTAATCATATGAATAATTACGAGTTAAAACACGAACGACAAATGAAACGATTTTACCCAAAACACTACTTTAACATGAATTTACAAAAGAACGGGTAATATAAAGTCATAAGTGAACCATATATGATATTATAAAAATGAATATGATTCTGTAATAAGTCAATGACATTATTTAAATCATTATACATGAGGTTTGGATACGTACGAAGCATATCAGATCTAAGGTAAGGGATAATTTTGCAAATCTCATTTTTATCCGAGATTGCTTATTCGTAAGTATTTACTGGGGTTATTTCTATCATCCATGTCCATGTTTTATAAAAGTGTTTTCATGTATTTTTAATGTCCCTTTTACCCATTTTTTACTTTTACTACATGGTATGTAAGGAATCTTTCTTTTGTTTACGTTACGAGGTACTTTTTTGACTTTTCCGGAAAAAGTATGAGAAGAATGTTTTTTTAACTTATACGAAACAAACATATTTTTATGGTTTTATAAAGCCTTATTTTCGTGAAGCTTCCTCCAAAATATTTCATGACTATTTTCAATAAAACCCTTTTCTTTTAAAATTGAATTAAGTTTTGTGAAAAGAAATTGATTTTGAAGAAGAAATGATATTTTCCTCAAGAATTCATTTCAAATGTTTTATCAAAACCATTTTCCATCTAAGATGAAATTATTTCATATGTGTATGATTAAAGTTTAATGTCTCTATGATTTACATGGTTTCACTTTTCTTATGATGAAATGTCCATTTGTTTTATATGGATAATGAAATGATGGGAGGATGTTTATGAAACCCATTTTATTCTTTGGGTTATGGTGAATGTTTTAAGTTTATTTTGTGGAACAAATAATAATGATTTCAATATGAGATGGGTGGGACCTATATCTCCCTCTAATGCATTGGGTAAAGATTTATATCTCATGAGATAGACATGGCTGGAACGGAAAGTTAAACCGGTTCAGTAATACAGGACTGGAACGAGGAGTGAACACGATTCAGAAAGGGACTTTGTCCACTAAGATGGTCTTGGCAGAAATACCTTGGCTACTATGGAAATCATAACATGTAATGAATGGTTTCCACAATTACATGTTTTACTCCCATGCTATTTTATCATTCTTAATGTTTCTTTATGATCTATGCCTTACGTACTTCCATGTTTTATGTCATTGCTCAAGCTTTTGATGTTTAAACATTATGTTCATGTTTTTAAACTCAAATGTATATGATTTGTTTTATTTTATCCATTCTTACCCTTACTGAGCGTTTGAGCTCACCCTTTATATTTTTTCTTTTCCCTAGGATATAAAGAAAGGTTTTAGGAAAGAAAAAAATGGGAAGATAAATATGGGCGATGTTGAAGATCTTTCAACAGGATTAGTATTTTATATTACAAGTTTCCAAAGACACTAAACTATTACGGTCCTTGTGTGTCTGTTTTTGTTATGTACTAAGTATTCCGAAAAAGTAATGTAATGTCCATGTATGTCAAGGTTCGAGTCTCTACAATTATGATGAATGATTTATGTTTATTTTGTGGCACACGTAAGAATGATTTCATTATGAGATGCGTGGGACATATATCTCCATCCAATGCATTGGGTAAGGATTTATATCTCATGAGATACAGATGGATGGAATGACAAGTGAATTCATTTCAGTAATACAGGGCTGGAACGACAAGTAAACCCGGTTCAGTAATGGACTTTGTCCACTATGATGGTCTTGGTAGCAATGCCTTGGCTACTATGGAAATCATAACATGTGCTTAATGGTTGCCACAATTAAATGTTTTATTCCCATTCTATTTTATCATGATTAATGTTCCTTTATGATCTATTCCTTATGAACAGCCAAGATTTATGTCATTAATCATGATTTTGATGTTTTATGTTCAGGTTCTTAAGTTCAAATGTTTAGGGATTGTTTTATGTTTTCCATGTTTACCCTTACTAAGCATTTGAGATCACTCTTTTTATGTTTTCTTTTCCCACGGATATAAAGAAAGGTTTTAGGTAAGAAAACCAAAGGGTAAGATCTTTATGGCAGATGTTGAATATCTTTCACCATGATTAGAATATTATGTTCTGAGTTTCCAAAGACACTAAACTAATACGGTCTTTGGGCGTCTGTTTTAATCATGTATTAAGTATTTTGAAAAATTAATGTAATTTATATGTACATTAAGCTTTGGGTATCTACAGTTGGTATCAGAGGGAAGGTTTAGTCAACCTTTGGAAGCTAGGATGCGAAAACTTTGGTGAAATCCCTAGTGATATTTCTAAGGTATCTCTAGGGATGTCTCTTAGGTTAAGTATAAGTATATGTTATAATCCTAGAATTACTGTAACAATATTAGAATTAAAACTAAGATGTTAGATATTGATGGTACTCCATATTTATTAAATCAATTTCCTATAATGATTTTTTTCACTCACACTATTCTCTTTGGGTTTTAGAAAAATGGCTGGAAATAGGAAGATTCATGATAATGGATGATATGATGGACAATGGAATGATATTACTTATGAGAAAACAAACGAAATGGGATTTGGAAGGTGAAACATTGTTATTATGCCTAATAAGCAATCTCATAATATGATCAATAATCTCAACTTTTCTAAGTTTCATGACTCAGATAAAAAGAGAAATATGAAGTTTCATGATGATCATAGAGGAAAGAAAGTTAAATTTCCCTCATGTAAATCATGTGGGAAGAGGAATCAAGGAGAATGTTTCAAAGGAACTGGAAGATGCTTTGGGTGTGGAAAAAGAGGAAACAAAGCCAGTAATTTCAAAGGAAAAGTTTAAGTTAACATAATGGACAAGGATAATGGTATTGTTAAGACATCAACAACGTTTAAATGTTTTAAATGTGGAATGTACGGGAATTATGCAAACCAATGCCCTAAGGGAAAATCTCATGAAGAGAATCAACATGGTCGTATGGGTAGTATTTATGTGGATGATGATGAAGAGACTATAAATGATATATGAGATTAAAGAAGTGTTGAGGAATAAAATGATGAAGCTCAGTCAGTAGTTTATGAAGGTAGTGGAATGATTGCATGTTTATGAAGAATAATGTATGGTACTATTGAATAAAGAAAAATCTAAGGATTGTTACACTGTTGTCTTTCCTTGAGTATTTGAAAGTATATGTTGAATGGTATAGATAACCATGAAAATTGATTGAAATATTTTTAGAAAGTAGATTATATGCGCATAATGAATGGATAAGGAGAAAATAATATGTTTGATAGTATTAATGAGCTCACGACTGATATAAGGACAAAGTGATATCATGGTTTGAGTATATTAAAGTTTTGGGATTGTGGTAAGTGGAAAGAGTTAAATTTTGACATCATTCATGTTTTCACTAAGGTTCTATGGTAACTAATTTTTCAAGAGAATATATGATTAAGAAATTCACATGTTTGGAATGTGACCAACAAGATATATCTCATGATATATGGGTGATAAATGATTGTATTCAATGCTTGGTAGATGACCCTTCTAGTAATCATTTTATTTATACTATGAGACTTGACAGAAGTATTTTGGATAAACCTAAATATTGGAATAGATTAAGTTAGACATCAGATAGTATTGTTTAAGGCTAGAACTTTTTGTTATGTTAGTATATTTTTAGAAAAAGGACAACCCGTAGGACGAGCAACAACCCGTCGCATCGGACAAGGATGCAGGAATCGAACCCACAACCGAAGTGCGATAGGCCTTTATCACCTACCAATGGCCTACAGGAAGTCCATATTTAGTAGAAACTAGTTTTATTTTAGTAATCATTATGATATATGAAGTATAAGTCCATTTTAGCAACCTTATATGATTAATCTCAGCATAGATGGACTTATGTATATTTAATAAATTGTGCTAATCTTTTTGAGATAGAGACAGATGGAATGACCTATCGTTCTACTGCATGATCTGCAAACACTTCACGAATGAAAAATTCAACCACATTTCTTTAATAGATGAAGTGGAAATTGTTCAAGGCACGAACAACGATGATATTATACCAAAATCAAGTAATTATTTCTTTTAATTTAACAATTCTTCAACATTAGGGAAATTCTCTTGAAAACTAAAAACGTTGTCCTAGTACCCTCATACCCAATGAATCATATGGTACCTTAGATCATCACAAATTTATGGCTTTGTGATTGTAAGACTTTTCATATCCATGTTCTCTACCACTCTCCATCAGAACTTGATGGTTAGATTTCTCTTCCATATCCATATTTTCACCTATGTTCTCTTATGTGGAGACCCAGTGATGAGTTACTTTGGGTAATCATTATGTTTCATACTTTAGTTTTTAAAATTATGTTTTAGTATTCCTTTTTACGATGTGGGTTTCTATGAAATAAACTTACAAGTAGTAAACGATTTATAACCCCAACGAATTTTGAGGGCGAAATTCATTTTAAGGGGGGTAGAATGTAACACCACGAGATTTTATGAGATTTTTTTTAAATTTCATTGATGTCTTCTATTGTACGCTACACCAAGATTATCTTGCACTATACGCAACACCGTATTAGCTTGTAGTATACACAACACTATTCTTGGCTTGTGTTACACCCAAGATCAACCTTCCTCGATAGCTTGCGTTGTACGCAATACCGAGTTTCACTAAACAAAGATATGTTATTAAAATATTATATAAACTAGCCGTTATGAATAGTAATACCCACCTTTTCAAATTTTATAAATTTAATCTTTCAAAATGGACTTCAATTTTGGATTCGGAATATTAAAATTAGCCTCGGGTGAATTTTTGGTATTTTTCTGAAAACTTTCAATTTTTGATGAATAGTGAAAAACACTAAGTTATAGTTTAAAACCGAATTTTTATTTAAATCATTATTTATTTTATTTAAATTTATTTTAGGTCAAAATTGATACATAATACCTATATAAGTTTAATTTAATTCATTTGAGTCATTTTATAATAATTTTATATATATAAAAATTTTATCCAACTTTTACCGTCTTTTACCCACCTCCTAGGAGAATTTTCAAAATTACATAAAACTTGATTTTACCACTTCTGTGAGTTGAATTTCAAAAATCTGAGAGACACGGTTAATATCAAGGAGTAAAATGTGGTTCAAAAAGATAAAAATAATTTCTGGGGAATAGTAACTTTTTACTTTTATTTACCACGATTAAAAGTAAATAGAGTAATTAAGGGTAAAAATGATATTTTTATTACCCTTAAACTTGTCCTAATTCTATTGGATCAGTATAATTCGACCAAAAAAACCTTAGGAATAAAATATGACAATTTAGGTCCACTTGGACTAGATTAGGACATTTATTATTATTTAATTCAAAGAGAAGTTAAAAAAGTTAAAATCAAATTTTAATAACTAAATTTTTTTAATATAGGGTTATACATAAGATGAATTCGACTATAAATATTCATTATAAATCTAAAACGATTTCCTACATAATTTTATTTTATTTATAATTTTTAGACACTAAATAATTTAATTTATTTATGACACAATGATGATGCAGTAATTACCTTATTAATGAAATATTAAGATAATTGATATTATAAATACACAAATAAATGTAATTTGAGACTTTTTATGAATAAAATTAATTTTATAGGTTAATATAATATATTAGGGTTGGTTATTTGAATTTTTTTTCGAAGTAATAATGCAGTTATAAATTTTGAAAAAACAAAATACCAAATAGTGTCAAAATTTACATAAAATAGTTTTTAAAAAAAATATTATATTATTAATTGATATAATTTTCCTAAAAATATAAGTTTCGGAAAAAAGACTTATATAATAATATATATGACATTAATGAACCAATTGGGGTTTTATTGGAAGTTTATAGTAAGTTTATTAACCATATAGTGTAAGAATACAAGAAGACACGGCAAAAGTTAAATTATTTAACTTAGAGTCAAATCTAAATGATAAAGTTAAAATGGTAACCTAAACTTGTCTAAAACATATTGTTTGAAATTATTTCTACCCATCCCCACCCTAGCCTCTAAATAAGTCACTTTTGATCCATTATAAATTTAATATGAATTTATTATAAAATAATATTTTAAGTTTTTCCTAAGGTTCCCCTCACCCCTCTTATAAAAGGGCACCTCCTCCCTCTCATCTTCACACAAATTTGAGCCTTCAAGATTGAAAAAAACTTTCCCATTTCACTTATAAACTTCCATATAAACCTACTAGAGGTCTTGGTATTCTTCAAAGACCAACTTTAGGGCCCTAAGAAGAGGTTAAGAGGAGGCGCGTCGAAGAAGAGGTAATCTCCTCTACCAATTATTTCAAGTTTCTTTATTCTTCTAATTCCTCTTCATTAGTTGTTTCATTATAAAGTAATGACATAAGTATAAATAATATATTGACATGTTATTATAAATATTAAACAACTCCATTTCACCTTCAATCCATCCTACAGAAAATGAAATCACCGCGTGTGCGTACGTACGGAATACCGTCTCCACGCCGTGGTGTAATCTGTTTTTCCACCACCCCCTTACTTGGATGGGTATAATGGTGTAAAGAAAAAGTATATATGGTTATTATAACATCATACTGATTTTGAGATATTATATCATCCACTCCAATTCCATTCAATAATTATGGGGACGATATCATTTCTTGTGCGTACGTACGGATTACCGTCTCCACGACGCGATGATATTCATTCTCTATATTGACCATTAAAGAATGATTATAAAGTATATATAATGAATAATAATTATTTATATGACATAATAATGATATTGGATTTATTTATATATATATGTCATCTACTTACTTCAATTCAAGTCAATAAGGAAAGGAAAACTGCGTTCATGCGTACGTACGACCTACCGTCTCCATGAACAGTGTGTTTCATTTCATTTATCTATCTATTATATATATATATATACTGAATATATAAGATATATAAATAATGTTTTACATTATTGAAGTAAGTAAATCATTATATAAGTAATAATAATATCAAGAATGACAAGTCCAAACACGTATGATAAATGAAACGATTTTACCCAAAATGCTGCTTTAACATGGAATTGACAAAAGAACAGGTAATATAAAGTCATAAGTGAATCATATATCATATAATATTTATTATTATTATTCTGTTAAAAGTTAATAATATGTTTAAAACCACTATACAAGAGTTTCAGACATGTACAAAAGAAATTTTACCTAAGGTATGGGATAATTTTTCAATTTCATTTTTATCCGAGATTTCTTATACGTAAGTATTTAATGGGGTTATATTTTTCATCCAAGTCCATAAAATGTTTTTTATAGAGTGTTTAATATTATTCCATGTATTTTTAAATCCATGTTTACCCCTCTTTGACTTTTACTTTAAGTTATGGAAGGAATCTTTATTTTGTTTACCATATGTGGTACCTTTTGACTTTTCCGTTAAAAGTACGATGAGAATGTTTTTTAAAATTATACGGCATGAATGGATTTTTATGGATTCATAACGCCTTATTTTCCGGAATATTACTCTATAATATTTCATGAATATTTTCCACAAAAATATTTTATTTTAAAATTGCATGGCATTTTGAGAAAATAATATGATTTTGAAGAAGAAAGGATATTTTCCTCAAGAATTCATTTCAATTGTTTTATCAAATCTATTTTTCATCTAAGATGAAAATATTTTATATATTTATGTTTCAAGTATAATTACTCTATTATTTACATGGTTTTATTTTTCTTATGATGACATGATATCCATTTATTTTATATGGATTATGTTATGATGGGATGATGTTTATGAAACCCATTTTATTGTTTGGGTTATGATGAATGATTTATGTTTATTTTGTGGCACACATAAGAATGATTTCATTATGAGATGGGTGGGACCTATATCTCCCTCTAATGAATTGAGTAATGATTTATATCTCATGATATAGACATGGATGGAATGACAAGTGAATCCAATTCAGTAATACAGGAGTAATACAAGACTGGAATGACAAGTAAACCCGGTTCAGTAATGGACTTTGTCCACTATGATGGTCTTATCAGCAATGCCTTGGATACTATGGAAATCATGACATGTGCTTAATGGTTTCCACAATTACGTGTTTTATTCCTATTATATTTTATCATGATTAATGTTCCTTTATGATCTATTCCTTATTCACCGCCAAGATTTATGTCATTACTCATGATTTTGATGTTTTATGTTCATGTTCTTACGTTCAAATGTTTTGGGATTTTTTTATGTTCTCCATGTTTACCCTTTCTGAGAATTTGAGCTCACCATTTTTATGTTTTCCTTTCCCCAGGATATAAAGAAATGTTTTTGGTAAGAAAACCAAAGGGGAAGTTCTTTATGGGAGATTTTGAAGATCTTTCACCATGATTAGAAGATTACATTCCGAGTTTCCAAAGACACTAAACTAATACGATCTGTGGGCGTCTGTTTTTTTCATGTATTAAGTATTCCGAAAAAGTAATGTAATTTCTATGTCTGTCAAGCTTTGGGTCTCAAAAATAGATGAATCCGAGGAGATAGGGGGAGATGTATAGGAGGGAAATTTTTTGGAGGAAGGTGATAAAAGTGATGAAGGGGAGGGGGGAGCAGTGTAATTCAATGAGGAAGTGGAAGAGTAAGTGGATAAAGTTGTGTTCGAACCAAAATTATGAGACCCATCTATTGGGATGGCTCCTAGGAGGTCATAGTGAAAAAAGACCAAAAAAATGGTCACCCTATGTGAAAAAACTTGTCAGTGGAAAAGCCGACCTTAAAAGGAGGTTTTATGACTTGTGCACCTCAAGAAAGCATCATGGAAGCAAAGAGTGATAGGCGGTAATCATATTCATATTTTTATGAATTGAACTATATTTAATTGTATTTCATTTAATTATGTGTTGTGGTTTGAATTCATAGTTATTGTTGACATACATAATTACTATCTGACTGAACATTAGTGTCATTTTTTGGGACCTAGGGAATGGGTCAATAACAAGGTTAGTAAATGATTCCTTTATATTAACCTATTTTATAATAACTAATCAGTAACATATGAATGAAAATTTTGGAATCACAGATGGTGACCATGATTGCAATAACTCTTGTGAATGACCAGAAATCACATGGAACAGTGACTAGACACATATTTGATACATTATTCATGGTACTAATTTTAAGAATATATGTTTGTAATTTTTTTTGTATTATGTTTTATATATTTTGACAATATATTATTGTAGGATAATATTATCTCATCTCAGGAAGAGTGGAAAGTCACCAATGTTTTGATTTATGTCATGCATAATGTCATTGGACACAACATAGGAGAGTCATGACTTTTTCCATCATTTTGAGAAATTTTCACTCGTTTTTCTATTAAGATGACTTGAAACAAAAGAAATTTCATGTTATAGACTCACTTGGTATTGGTTATACAAATAAAAAATAGAAAAAACATTTTTAATTACTAGTACATAAAATGGCCTTCACCATCATTTGGGTTTTGGTTAACAAACATAGTTATTTAGAAAGTACTAATTTATTTTATCTGTTGAATTTCAAATAGGGTGATTGTCTTGTTACTATTTTGTGGAATCTTTCACAATGGGGGTTTTATTGACCATATAAATTTGAATTTGTGTATGAATTTGTTTAGATACAATCTAATTGGTATACAAAATTACTCACTGCATTATTTTCCAAATCTTGTATTGTTATCTAATGGGTGGGTTTTTTTTCAATAAGGATTACAGAATTCACTTGATCAGATACTTGCAAGAATGGGACAACATAATGAAGATGAAAGACTATAATGATGTAATTATTTTACACCTCTTTATATATTTTTTCTCTCTAATATATAGAAATATTTTCAGGGTATGTTTGTAGATTCAGCTTAAAAGGAAAAGGGTTGATTTGTTACGGTGGTTGGTGAAACATGGCTGCAATGCAAGAAGAATTTTTTTTGGAGGAGTTTTCCATCTAAACATAGAATTTGAAGGGGAAATTTTTGTAAAAGAAACTGTTAGTGAGTTTCTAGAGTTTGGTTGAATTTTGTGGGAGTTTGGTTCTATTTAAAATATGTATTTGTTGAATCAATGACATACTAAATAGAGTTTGGTTAAATTTGGTTGGCCTTTGGTCCTATTGTCACTATGTATTTTTTGAATCAATGAAATAATCAGTCCTATTGTCACTTTGCATTTTCTTATTGAACCAATGACATACTGAATCTAGAGTAGGAGTGTGACCAACTTCTTTATAATGATGAAGAGTTTTTTTGTAAAACTCATGGACTTTTAGTTTAATTTTCACAAAAACCAGAAAAATGGTAGCATGACTATTAAAATCTGGAGGATTCATATTAAAACCTATATAGTCGGTGTTAAAATCTATAATATTTTTCATATAACCATGTTGAAATTGTTTATATGTTATAATGTCACACATCTTTATGAATTCATCAATTAAATTATAAACAATAACAATTATTCATACCTCAACATCATTATAAGTAACAAAAAACCACAAAAAAACCAAATTCATGGTATTTAAACACCATAACTCCACAAAAAAGATTTTGTTTTCACATTTAAATCATTTTCCTCTATAACATTACCTTATTTAGAGACATATTAGGCAACATACACACACTTGGATTGATAATTCTACACATTTTTCTCGTCTGGACAACTCCTTTGCAATGATGAAGACAAATCTTCAGTGGCTACAAATAATTTTCATAAATTTCATTGGTATATGTCAATTTATTCAATTGTAACATAGGTGTTTCAATCTAAAAATTATGTTATGTAAAATTCATGGATTTTTTGTTGAATTTTCACAAAAACAAAAAACAAAAAAACTGGATCATGATTGTTAAAATATAAAGGGTTCATGTTAAAAGCTAGAGAGTTAGTGTTAAAATCTTAAATTTATTCCATATAATCATGTTGACATGGTTTATTTGTTATAATTATACACATATTCCTGAATTATTCGATTAAATTAAAAATATCATCAATTATTCACACTTCAACATCATTGTAATTAACACAAAACCACAAAAAATCAAGGGATTTAAACACCATAACTCCAAAAAAAAAACATACTTCATTTTTTTACAAATAAATAATTATCTACTCTAAAATTCCCTTTCTTAGAGTCATATTATGCATCATACACAAACTTGTATTAGGATTTCTACACCTTTTTCATGTGTAACCAACTTCTTTAAAATGATTAAGAAAAATATTTGGTGGCTACAAATAAGTTTGATACATTTCATTGGTATATGTTAACACATTAAATTGTAATATATGTGTTACAATATAAAACACCTGTTATATAAAATTCATATACTGTTATTTGTATTTTCAAAAAAAATCAAAAACAAAAAACCTGGAGTAGGATTCTTAAAATATGAAGGATCCATTTTAAAAACTGGAAAGTCAGTTTCCAAATTCGTAATTTCTTCCATCTAATCATGTTGAAATGGTTTATATGTTATAATTATATTCCTATTCATTAATTAATCAATACAATTATAAAAAAAACTGATTATTAATACCTGAACATCATTATAAGTAACAAAAAATCACAAAAAATCACAATTCATGGGATTTAAACACCAAAACTCCAAAAAAATCATTTTTTCACAATTATATTATTGTTCGCTCCAGCATTCCCTTGTTTAGAAACATATTAGGAATCATACACAAATTTTGATTGATATTTCTACACCTTTTTTATGCGTGACCAACTTATTTACAATAATTAAGATAAATCTTTGGTAGCTATAAATATGTTCCATCCATTTCATTGGTATATGTCAAATCTTTCAATTGTAACCTAGGTGTTAAAATCATAAAATAATGTTATATAAAATTCATTTACTTTAATATGAAGTTTCATAAAAACAAAAAAAACATGGTGTAGGACTGTTAAAATCTGGAGGTTTCATATTAAAACCAAGAAAGTCAATGTTAAAATCTGTAATTTCTTCCATCTAATCATGTTGACATAGTTTATATGTTATAATGTAGAATATTTTCCTGAATTCCTCAATTAAATTATAAACACCAGTGATTATTCATTTCTCAACATCATTATAAGTAATACAAAACGATAAAAAACAAAATTTATGGGATTTAAACACTAGAAATAAAAAAACATATTTCACTTGTTTTCACATTTAGATAATTTTATGCACTAACATTCCCTTATTTAGAAAAATATTAGGAAACACACAATAACTTTGATTATATACCTTTTTCATGCATGGAAAACTTCTTTGTAATGATGAAGACAAATCTTCTACAGCTGAAAATAAGTTTAATCCATTTCATCTCTATATGTAAACACATTCAATTGTAACATAGGTGTTAAAATATAAAAAGAATGTTTTGTAAAATTAATGGACTGTTAGTTTAATTTTCAAAAAAACCAAAACAATAAACCCGGAGGAGTATTGTTAAAATTTAGAGGCTCTGTGTTTAAACCTGGAAAGTCAGTGTTAAAATCTGTAATTTCTGATATCTAATCATATTTACATGATTTATATGTTATAAATTTGTACATATTCTTGAATTAATAAATTAAATTATAGACACCATCAATTATTCATACCTCAACATCATTGTAAGTAACACAAAAAAAAACAGAATTCATGGGATTTAAAAACTAGAAATCTATAAAAAACATATTTCATTTGTTTTTAAATTCAGATCATTGTATGATCTAACATTCCCTTATTTATAAACATATTAGGAATAATAAAAAAACTTTGATTGGGATTTCTATACCTTTTTCGTGTGTGACTAACTTCTTTACAATGATGAAAACAAATCTTCAGTGGCTACAAATAAGTTTAATCCATTACATTGGTATATGTCAACACAGTCAATTGTAATATAGGTGTTACAATAGAAAAAGTATGTTATGTAAAATTAAAGGAATATTAGTTGACTTTTCACAAAAACCAAAACAAAAAACCTGGAGGAACACTGATGAAATATCGAGGCTCCATGTTAAAACCTAGAAAGTTAGTGTTAAAATCTATAATTTCTTCCATGTAAGCATGTTGATAAGGTTTATATATTAGAATGTCATACATCTTCTTGAATACATCAATTAAATTATAAACACCAGTTATTATTCTTACCTCAACATCATTGTAATTAAAATGAAACCACAAAAAAACCGAATTCATGGGTTTAAACACCAGAACTCCAAAAAAAGCATATTTCATTTGTTTTCACATTTACATCATTATCCAATCTAACATGGAATTGTTTAGAGACATATTAGGTAGTATACAAAAAAACACTACAATTTAAAAGTTTTCACATCAACTTAGATTACGATTTCTTCACCTTTTTCATGTGTGTCCAACTACATTACAATGAAAATAATTATACAACATCTTATTTTGAAATTGAGACTCTATACGATTACAAGATGGTCTACCAGGAAGATGATAATTCTTCAGTTCATGTAGAAAGGTTTGATCCATATAATCATTATATGTCCATGCATTTAAATTTGGTATATCATTGGTCTCAACTAGATGCATAACTCCAAAATAAATTTTTTGTTGGGTGCTGAGAAAATAAAAATCTTATACATATTTGTACAGTTTATGATGTACTTTTCTTATTATTTCATATGTATGAGAACAAGGTATCCCACTCATTTTCCATTCTTGAAAAGTGCATTCCCTACTACCTAGTTGTACAGTGATATCCACATTACTAGTCCGAACTAAGAAAACATTATGTTGATATTTCTATAATATAAATTTTCATCCCTTAACACATTAACCTTAAATTTTGCCTCACCATTGGGACCAATTAAATTTCTGTACATTTTCTGGTCTTCCTTGGGGGAAAAAAATTTCTTACTCAATTTCTCATGATTCTCATTAATCAACACAAAAATATTGTGTCTCATCTCCTACTTAATCAATGCATTGAATGATTTGGATAAATTGGTTGTAATATGATCCCATCAACGATGTGGAAATAGATACATTTCCCACCAATAGACATCACCATCATTTTCAACCCATCTTGATAATTATGGAAAGAATATTGTCAAATTATTCATAGTAACATCCAAATCACAGTCCAACTGAGAATAAGAAATGGGATCCATTAATTTCTATTCCCTTTCCTTAGTTCTTCTTCCCATTCTCCTACATAATTTTAAAATTTTAGAGATAAAATTTTCTTTCAAATGATTGTAACAAAATGCATGTCTATCTCTAAAAAAAAATATTCTAAAAACACCTGTAATTATATTATTTTGATCAGATACAATAACCAGTTTAACAGAACCTATAATTTCTTTTATATTGTTTAAAAAATGTCCAATCATCATATGTTTCACCCCCAAAAATTAAATATCCTGATGAAAACATGTTTTCATATGCATCATATGCTAATGCTACCAACGAGCTACCTTTATAAGGACCACTGATGTGACACCCATCTATAAAAAACATATCCCAAGCACCTACTTAGAAACCATTTATGAAACACCCATATGCAGTGAATAATATATCAAATCTACCAATTTGTAAAGATACCCATTTCATTATTATTTCCATATCAACTTCAATTAGTCTATTTCATATCCATGGGGTTGACATATATGACTACTCTAGAACCCCATATATTCCACCAACTTCTTTTTACTTGGATCTTAACACTTGATGATATCTAAGGGATATACCATAGTCTCTGTACTAGTCTTCTTTAATTTAAATGGTATATTTTTTCATATTTGACTTCACATAATCACAAATGATATATGACATTAATGACGCCCTTGATTTGTGAAAAATTGTTAGCCTATATTGGTTTGAGTGCATATGATCATTTTGAAAAGTTTTGACACAAATAAATGGATTTGAGTTCCCCAATCCATATGTTGTTAACTTTCACATGAAACTCTCAAATTTTCATTAAGGACTATTCCTTAAATATTCAAAGTCAAACCTGTGTGCAATGATATAGTTGAAAATCATCTACCTTAATGATTTGGATAAATTAAAAACATGGAAAACATCTAAAAATAATTCATTTCACTCTAAAGCATTTAACTCTGGGATCAAACATAGAGCATCACTAATTTCACAACGTAGCATTTGAAAATAACCATAAAATGATAAAATTTGTTCTGAATTCCCACAAACTAATTTAATGCTACAAATTAATTATTAAATGTAAATACAAAACATGTGAAAAAATTATTAATACAAACTATATTTACATGTCATTTCTTTTTATCTATATCCATTGTTGACTAAAATAATTCATCCAACCTCAAAATAATATAGACATGAGAAAAAATATCATTGAATGTGAATAATTTCTCAACTCCCCCATCATTTATAAGGTTGATAAAAGTACCATTTTCAAACTTTAATGTGTATTTTAAATCTAAGAATGACACATAATACTTCAGAATCAACGATGCCAATATTGATATTTCATCAAATGAAATTCCTTCTATTACCACTCTACCCATCAATATTCCACCTTCATAATTCATTTTTCATTTTGAATCATCAACAAGTACTCAAAAAAATGAAAATAACAAAAAATTTCTTTTTTAAAATAATTTGACATCATCTTGTATTAATTAACCTACAAAATTAATGATTATAAGATATTAAAACTCATTCTAATTTCATATTTAAATAAATTTACAAAATAAATAAAAAATAGTATAGGCATCATATAACTTAAATAAAATCTGGATATAGTAGGCACTGAGAGAAGGAAATGACTGATAAGTTTTTGGTGAGAGTGGAGTCGATGGTTGGAGGATGGCACTAGGATCAAGGCCACTACCACACCAGAAAGATAGAAATAGGAGAAGATAGTCAGATGAGTGAAAGACAGGAAGATCATGTTGAATGATGACTAGAGTAACATCGAGATGAGATCCATAGAGAAGACAATGATGAGATAAGAACCGAAGATGAGTCAGTGGATGGACAAGCCTGGGAGAGGATGCACTGGTTGGATGAGAACCAGAGAGGATGTGTGGAGGGAATAGCATGGGAAAGGCCTACAGGGACTAGATGGATTCATGTTTGAGTAGGAGAGAAGTTTTTTAGGGTATAATATTCATTTGGATACCCGGTTTTATAACAGCAGGTCCCTCATTGGACTTTTATCATTTCTTGGTCTTTAATTTGAATTACACCCGCCTTTTGGTCTATAAATTTTATTGTCCCCAAATTAAACATGACTCCAAAAATATAATTAATATGACTCCTAAAAAAATAAAAAATATCCTAAAAGGTATGTATATATATATATTCTATCAAAGCATGAACACATTCAATAAAAATAAAGATGTATCCTAAAAAATAAAAAATATGCTAGAAAGTATGAACATATATCCTAAAAAATAATCAACATATCCTATAATTTTTTTGGTATGGAAACCACAAACCCCCAACCCCTTACATGCATTAAAATTATAATAGTGTAGTCCCTTGTCATTGTTGAACCACAAATTAACTGAAATCAACATCACCAACATTCCTATGCTGCAATCTGCACTGCTACACTACAGACACCCTTCATGGAAATGAAGAGGATCTTGGGGTTTCACTAGAATCTCAGGAATCACTATACTACAACAAATTCTATGTGGTGTAGTGACCTAGGAAGCCTGAACTCATAGTAAGGATGTATTGTGCTTCCACCCACAGTTCCATGGACATTGGAGCATATTTGAAGAAAGAGATCACTATGGAATCATCCAAATCATTGCTTCATGGCTCTTTATAGCTGGTAAATGATGAATAATGACATTTCACCATATAGGAGAAATTACGACGTGGAGGTGCCTTATATAGAAGAGTTAGAGTTTTGAGAAAAAAATGACGATATGAGGCTATGGATATCACATCATACACTGCCCCATGGCCATGAAGGTTAGATATGGTATGCACCACAACCACTCAACCTGAACTATAATAGAGGAGGTTGTTCATTTTTAAGTACCAAATGTTCTCGGGTTTTCCACGGGAATCAAAATCTGCCAACGAAGAAGTTGTGGAACTGAAAAATGTAGAGGCCTAACCATTGAAAGTGAGTATGGAATACCCCAACAAATCATGGGGAATATTTGGCTGAGTTATAAAATATAGAAATAGAAATAAATAGAGAGAAATGGTAGAATAATAATTAAAAAATAAGAAAGAAAAATTAAGTATAAGTATTCAAAGGAAAAAATGCTAGTGGGAGAAAGAAATTTAAATTTTAAAATAGTGATAATTCTTTCTATAAATAGAGAGAATATTTTTTTTCAAGGGATTATAGAGTCCAAGATTGATGAGAGAACCTATAAAAAAGTTTCAAAGACCTAGAGGGAGGTTCCATTGCTAATGTAGGAGGCAAAGTGGGTGATCTCAACCCAAAATCTGAGGAGAAAGTGGAGAAAAGTGGTCATCATCAACCATGAGGCTAATTAAATTAGATTTTTTTTAGTTTTTATTTTTGCAATTTTAATTATGAATTCATGTGTAATCTTTGAGAGTAAAAGCACTCATGTCTACACTTTTACACTGCACCTTTATCTTGGAACTAACTATATTCATCTCCCTCAAACACAAAAATTATCCATATTAATTTAAAGATTAATTATAGATAGAAAAGTTCTCAAGGAATAGGTGAGTTTTATTAAAAGTTTGAGCACAGAACTCAAATTAATATCACTTTGAATTAAAACACATCATATCCTATAAATTCTTGAAAAAAATGGTGAGATTTAGAGGATAATACTCAATGTGATAAAGGGAAATGGGAGAGTGAAATCGAATTGTAATTTTGCCTTCCATTTTGATATTTACTCATCATGAATCTTAATGGGTTATAGTCAACCTTGAGAGAGATCCGACCAATTTAGATAGTTCAAGTGGTGGATGAGAAACAAAAATTGATACCCTAAGAAATATCATGATTAATTTTATAAATGAAAAACCATCCTTTGATATTATATCACTTCCTTTCGTCCTTATTTTTATTTCTTTTGAGTTAGTCCAACCCACACCTGTCTAGAAATTTAATTTTATTCCCAAACGTTTATTGGTAATGAAGTTTTTGAGCCTTTATAAACATTTTACTTAAGGGAAATTAATCAAATTCATTTAATCCCATGATTTTATTCATTTAAAATTGTTGAAAATGTGTTACAGGGTGAGTTGGGGAAGAATAAACATGTAAAGGGCTTCAAAAATATTTTTTTTAAAAATGGGTTTTTCATATGGATTACATGGTTTACCATTATGAAAATCATATGTGTCACATTAAGGTAAGGATTATTACCCTTTAATAGTGTAAAATTTTCATACTACCCTTACATATCTCAATTTTACCCTTACACAATCATTAGAAACAAGGGGTTACCCTTTGCATCTTATAGGTTACCATTAAAAAACCTTTATAATCTTATTGATACACTTATGTAGCTCCTTCTTTCCATTATGTAGCACCCTATTACCCTTAAAAAACACCTAGGTTACCCTTATATAGTGTAAGGTTACCCTTACACAACCATAAGTAGTCATAGATTACCCTTATGTAGAACTATGGTTACCCTTACACGACATATTGCTACCCTTGCACAACATACCTTACCCTTACATAGGTTTATGAAATATACTAGTACCCTTAAACAATGCATATTATTAGGTCCTTAACCCTACAATACATTGGATGACCGTTATGCAGTGCATGGTTTCCCTTACACATGATTTTTTACTCTTATGTAACCCTTTTAAAAATAGTGTTACCTTTACTCAGGGTCTCTAAAACCCACTTTACTATTACATAATTCCATAAAAATACTATATAAGGGAATTTTTTATTGATAAAATATATTTTTCACATAAAATTACTTATAAATTATAAACCAAATAGGGTTCAAGGATTAATTAAAAACTAAAAATATTGCACTACCATCCTGGTCAACTGAGTCTGAGATATCTCTTCCATTCAGAAGCAATAAATTCTTTCTTGAACATTCAACCAATGTCATACCATCAATGACACACCCAACATAAGATACCATGAAACAATATAAATTTTATGGTTTTCCTCTTGAATCAAAGTATGTAATCAAATTATACTAATTGACAATGATCTCAAGTCAAGAAACCAATACATGTTCTTATAAATAGATACAACCAATGACACATGAAACACGTGGTGTTCCTATTGAAAGTTTAGACCTCAAGATCTTCTCTCCTTGAGATCACTAAGTGAAAACTTCATGAAAAATAATTCTCAATGCTTATGATCCCCCAATACCTAATAATCATACTTTATCTATGTTCTATTTGTATGATATATCTAGACTATATGACATATGTTTAATATTGTTGTAATAGTATCTTGAGGTTTTCATTATAGATGGTAACTACTATAACCTTTTTATATGAAAAATAATATAAGGAAATTACCATTTTAATAGTGGACATAGAAGTTCAATGCTATTATGGTATGATAATATCATGTATGACTCCTTGTACATGTGATATTGTAATCGAAGAGTGATATTCAAGTTGGGTCTAAGGCACCAACTTTTATAATAGACTTATAATACATCGGGTTATATGATATAGCTAGCACAAACAATGGCATGTGATATAACCCAATCGTATAATATATAATTCCTTGGAAATAACTTGTAACCAAGCTTTATGATATCATCAAATCATAAAATATGAATTTTCCAATTGCATCAAAAAAAGGATTTAGGGCCTATATCATTCACCTCCTACACAGTCCAAATCCCACAATCATCAGGTAGGTCCCATGGTTATTCACATATACAAGTAGTGGATCCAGAGGAAGGAAAAAATGGATCCAACCACCTACATGATCCAAACTACACCATGCTAGGTAGCTCCCATGGGTAATCATGTATACAAGAAGTGGATTCTAAGGAGGGAAGCAATGAGGCCAACCTCATGCACAAGCTATATCATACCATCATCATGTTATTCCCATGGTGATCACACATGAATTAATAAATCACAACATGGGCGATAAACTTATATAGAAACCCTTATAACTCAAATACCATTAAACCCTCTAACCAAACCCACTGGAGAAAGTTTCCATGTCGGGCCTTATCCTATAGGAAATGACATGCCATACCCAAAACATACCCTTCTTACTCAAGAATTATACCACTAGGATTATCATACCCAACCCACCATCTACTCACAAATACCACCCCATTTCGGTCACCCCATTGTGACTTCACATCCCTTAGGATCCACCAGACCCTAGACCCAATAGGCCAATCCAAATCCTTTATAAGTTATCACCACACTATCATGGTCCAAATACCTAAGGAAATATCCTAGTCAAACCCACTCAAGGCAATCTGTTCATATGCACACATTTCTCATGGCCCATGAATGGGTCCCATATCACATCTCCCTAGGACAGCTATCAAGATCACCATCTAGAGGAAACCCTCCTCATCACACCAAACCAATCCTCAGTTGAATTAACACACTCACCTCAATAACTAAGACCATTAACCCACCATATAGGGGGTGTTCACAACCATAAATTAAATTAAAGATCACTATACCCATCACATAAGGTCCAAAGCCCACCACGCCTATCATAATATCCTTTAAGAGATATAATCTATGATACCTAAACTAATTCCAAGACCAAAAATATTCTCTGATTCCTTGTACAAGAAAATAGAATCCTTTACCCTTGGTAACATAGTCTTTAGGAAAATATAGATCACTAAAAATGAAATAGAGAACTTTCTCCAACTCTAGTAGGTTTCAAGACACTTTAATTTCCTCTCAAGAAACTCTCAATCACTTCCAAAATTCCCTAAACCCAAACCCCCATGAAAGCTTTCATAATCATACATAAATAAGAAAATGGTTAATTATCATGGGGACCAATTTCCACTAAAATGAAGTTACCATCCTTAATACATGACCACCAAAATCAATTAAATAATTTCCATTCATCAACATGCTTTTGAGATCCTATCTCAAGACATAATACCCATTATATTAATTACAAAAATTTATAATTAATTAAAAAATTCCATATAATATGGTATAGTCCCCTAGAAACTCACCGAGAAATCATGTCACACATAAACCATATCCAGTCACATGAGGATGGTAAATAGTGAACTTCTATCACCATAGTGAGAAAAAACCCATTCAACTGACACTTGATTATTCACCAATTTCATCCAATTAAACCAAAATCCCCACATAAATTAGATGGATGAAATGACTCAAAAAAATGAAATATGGGGTGCATTAATCATTCCCCTATGACCTCTATACATTTCACACAAAATCCTCTTGTTTGGGATGATTCCACCATGCTTTAATAGAATTTACACCCAATACCTAACTCAAAACTACAACATATTAGTGATAAACCGAGAAGAAGAATAATGAAGGTGAGATTTTACCTCTAATATATCAATGACGAGCCTCATAAATCAAACCCTATCACGAGGGATCCAAAGGAGGTGGAAGGTTGGTAGAATCATTATGAATGACCCTCCCAAAATCCCCATTTACCTTGTAAATATCAAGAGGAGATGACATTGAAAATGAGGGTCTACCTCTTCTTTAAAAAAACTGGAAAAAGGGTACATTGTGGTGCCACCAATGGAATCATGGAACAATGTTCCAGATCATTGTCAAGTTTAAGCATGACCAAGGGGGGTTAGGGTGTGACATTGGGCTTTTCAATGTAGAGGATGGAGTGGGGGAGGCTTGTGGTGCACCCTCAATGACTGCATTGTGGGGCTCTATAGGGTAGCTGCCTTGTAGTGTAGCCATACGTCCATGCTGTAAGGGAGTTTTGCAGAGGCATTGGCACCTCTATTGTTTTAGGGGTACTTGCATCCTGGTCCAAGGACCACATTGAAATTCCATCAACAGAGGGGAATCGACCCCTCTGTCAACATTTGGGTGCCAGTGCTGTGGTCTGGGGACCAAACCATAGTGCTTTCCGATGGGGTAGTTTTTTAAGGGAAAGTTCATGATTTTTCCATGGACCCCCTTTTAACCTCCCCTTCCTTCTCCCTAGAACCATACACACACAACCACAAAATAGGATTTTATCAGTGCTAAAAAAGACCTTTATCAGTGCTAAAAAAGTTCTCATAATCAAGGTGCTATTAAAAGGTGTCCCCTTTATCAGTGCTAAAAAAACTCTGATAAAGGCCCCTTTTATCAGTGATTTTTAATAAGCACTAATAAAATCCAAAAATATTAAAAATAAACATAAATCAAAGACCCCCATTTTAATAGTGCTTAACCCCCCCTTTAACTGCGCTAGGAAGCCCCTCTCATGCCCCTGCTACCCCCTTTAACAGCGCTAGGCACACCCACCCACACTTTGACAGTGCTAGCCCCACCTGCACCTGCTAACACACCCCTTACTCTACATGGATTCGAACTCGAGACCTGTCCCTTGCATGCCTGCACCATTTCCACTTGCCCATCTTGTGTTGTTCTTCATTTAATGTTATATATATATATATATAGATATATTTATTCATATATTAATAAAAATTTATATTAATATATATATATATATCATTATATAAATATATATATATATATATATATTTATTTATTCATATATTAATATATATATATATAGTTATATTTTTTATCTGTATATTTATTCGTGTATTAATCTATTTTTGTAAGATTAGTTTTAAATACATTTATAAAATATGTTTTTGTGTGTGTGTTTCTAAATAAATAAATAAACACATACATTTATACAACATAAATACACATGTATATATATATTATATATATGTTTATATTTAAGTATAATTATACATATTATATATATATATATATACATATATTATATATTCGAATGTATATTCATATGTTAGAATATATAGATAATATATATCAGTTTGTTAATACAGACACAGACTAACACACACACACACACATTATATAGTTATATAAATATTCATATATTTTTATTTTAAATACAAATGGCATTATAAGGATTATCTATTGAGAATTATACTTTATATGTAAATATGTTTAATTATTTGTTTATAAAATTAAATTTTTATGTGTGAATATATAAAAAATATGTATATATTGTTATATATTTTATTATAAATAAAAATAAATTGTGAAAATATAAAATTTCAAAGACAAAATATAAATATCAATGTAATATTTTGGAATAAATTCAGTCCCCACCGAAAAACAAAAAAAAGACCCCCTAAAACGAGATTGAAATTCCATCAAATGTTATAAAATTTGGGTATCCCGAATAAAAAATTATTTTTTGAGGATTTTTGTTCTTTTTTTCCTTGAAAAATGTGATATAAGGTAATTTATGTCATTAGCGTATAGATCTCAGTGCGGGATTCTATTTGATATGTGGTAGAGCTTAAATGGACACCCGGATCAAAATTTATGTCCGTTTGAAGTTTGAGTTACACTTTTAACTTATTTTAGATCTTTTACTAATTTATTATTTTTTTGTGTCTTCAAATTGTTATTAAATGATTATTACTCAATTATAATTTTAAAATTATTAATTAATAATATTTTTTAAAATATTTTATAAGGAATTTTCACTACATATCTTATATATTAAGTGTAAATGTCTATTTATACTTATCTAACTCATATTTCAAAATATATATATATTATATTTATATCAATATAAATATTTTTTTATATAATTATATTATTTTTAATGAAATATACCCCTTTTCAGTGAAAGTAAAAAAATCAATGATAAAGACCCCCATTATCAGTGATACTAAAAAAAGCGTTGTTAAAGGGTGGTGCAATGAATACCCATTTTTGTTGTAGTGAAAATTTGGGAAATGTGTGAGATCTATCTTGCACATTTTATGATCCTCCAACCTTGATATTTTGTTACTTGAAGTTTCATATATTTTTGAGTTTTTCTTTTAGTGAGACTAGAACCATTCAAGCCCTAGTTACCCTCTTGTTCCTCTATATATTGGTTTTAATTGTCTAAAACCAAAATTTGATGATTTGGGGATGATTTTAGGTTTCTTGAAGTTTGAGTTTGAATCATGAAGCATGGATTGGAAATTATTCTATGTTTTTATGAGGTAAAAATCTCTTATCATGTTACACATTTCATATAAATTTGTATTCCTTGACTTGCATGTGGGTGTGTGTGTCTCGCTCTATAGGAAATATTCTTTCAATATCAAAGATATTGGTAGATCTGTAGAGATGTGGTAGAACCTCTAGAGGTGGTGGGGGTCATGTCTTGGTTATGGTGGAGTTTGATCTCATTTCATGTGGGACACTATGGATGTCCACTCAGAGAATTAGACCACATTGGAGTTTTTCAATCTCGATTGAGGCTTGGGCAGCCCAATAGGGTGGTGTAGGGGTTTGTATGATGATTCCCATTATTTTTTATGATAATTGATGTGTATTTATCCTAGTTTCCATCCATGAGAATGATGATGTCCAAGTCCACCTTGAGTGATAAGGTGTGGCTTGGTATGTGTTTAGGCCAACCTTGAGTGAGATGGCGTGGTCCGGATTGTGAGGTCCGGGTCCACCTTGAGTGACACGGTGTATCTTGAGGCGTGAATTACCTATCTTGAGTGATATGGAAAGGTAGAGGTATGATACCTCCCTTGAGCGAGAAGGGTAGGGTTGGGTGTTTGAAATGAGGCTTTGAGGTTCCAATAGACCCTTCCTTCTAGCATGGAACCAAAGCAAGTAAGGATGTGGATTCATGTTGTTCGGTTAGCACATGATGACCTAGTGAGTATGGTGTAGTTATTTATTTATTTTATTTTATTGAAGAATATACCTTTATTCGACTATTGTATTTATGTTAAAGGGCCATTGGTGGTGTCTTGTTGGGTTCATACTCACACCTTGCATTTTATCTTAAGGTACATACCGACATCATAATCAGGGATCCATCCAGGGCAATATCCTTATGACAGACTTCTAAGTAGGTGATGGTGGATGAGACTTAGGCGATACTGAGATATACACCAAGATATGTTGTTGTGGTTCCTCATTTATTGTTTTATTCTATTTTCACTGTACATACATTGATCTATCACATTTGGGATCCCTTTTATCTTGATATACCAGTTAATGTATATAATTATAATAACGAATGTGATGGCGTTATTATTTATTTCATTGTGTTCATTTTACTGCTTCCATTTATTATTGTTTCGGTTGTATGTGTTTACTTTGATGGTTATCTGATACTGAGGGAATTGTCTCACAAATGTACTATCCAGGACTCACTACTAGCCAACATCCTCTTACATACATGGAGGTGTTCATAAGGTCTTGTGCCAAACCAACTCAAACCCAGTGATCTGAGTTGTGGCATCACAAAATGGTATTAAAACCCTTTTCTTGATTTATTATTTGGGGCTTAGTAGAATGGATATGTGATGTTCGGAACTCGAGTAAGAAACTATTCTTTCATATGGACAATGACTTTGTAGGGGATAAATAAAATTCCAAGTTAGATAGATTTATTTCATTGGCTATGCTGTTATGATTTAATGTTGTTCCTCCATCATTTCTGTGTTATTACAATTTTTGGGATTTTCACTTGGCATGATTGGCAAGAGTGTGTGAGGTCATGCATCATATATATGCACAAGGGATCACATGTCATGTTCCTGATTTCATGTCATTGATGTTGGTCTAAATTAATTAAACACCAATAATTATATATTTATTGTTTTCGCAAATATATTATTAGTGAAAATTAATTAATTTCATATGATGATTCCTATATTTCTGTTTAATTTTATTTTTGCTAATGTGAAGGTGTTGAATACTGGGGATTAAGCCTTAGTTTGGGGGAAGGGGATATACCTAGTGGTTGTGGACATGCCTCTAGGGCATGGTTCATATCATTGTTGTATTCATGTGCACATATTAATTGTTAAATTATTATTAGTATTTAAGTTGTTAGGGAATTTCTGAGTATCCCTTTTTCATTTTAGATAAATCCACCTTATTTAAGTCATGTGATGCCGAAAAGGGTCAAAGGTAAGGATGTTCTTGAAGTAGTTAATGTTCTTTTTGTACCTACAATATTTTGGAAGTGTCAGGGTAAGGAAGCTTTTGATGTTTCACAGGAGGTGTAGGTAGTAGAGCTTCTTCAGTCGGGTGATTTTTATATAGTGTCGATGGAAGGTGGAGGTTCCCATTAAGGAGGCATGATAATGGTGTATTTTTCTAGTGTTTAAAACTAAAACACTCTCCATATTTTTCATGATTGGGTGGTCCTTAGGATTTTAATGATTGGATCAAGATTCTTGAGGTGATCTTTGAGATTCTTGAGATATTTAGAGTCTGATAGAATCAACTTAGTTTTTGATGAATAATAACGTACCCTTATGAATAGTAACAAACCCATATGAATTGTAATGAATAGTAAATCAGAAAAATATATAAAATTCACCCATTAATGTATAAATACAATTCAGACATCTTCTAAGTGAAGAAATGATCATAGTATAATTATTGGTATTTTTGTATCTCATAAATATTTTAATTACAATTTTATGATTAAATTAATAATTTAAAATGGAAATTTATTTTCATAAAATGTAATCATAAATTTTTATTTTATTTTATTAGGGTTATAAGATAATTTTATGGTACATTGATTAATTTTTCAAGGTGTTATAAAATGAGTTATAGTTTTAATGTTGTTTTTTTCGAATAAACTATGGTTTTATTTAAAAATTAAATTATAAATATTTAAGAAATTTATTTTCAAAAAATGGATTTCATTTTTTAATCCTACACATTTAAAAATTTTTGGAGTGAATTTTTGGGATTTTTCTAAAATACTTGAATTTTGGGTGAATAGTAATATACGATAATTTACGATAAATGATAAATATATGATTTATTCAGTCAGAAGTGATGTAAGGATTATGTAACCCCACTAGGTTATAAATCAAATTCACTTATTTCTATTCTTGGTCACAATAATTAATACTATTGGTTGTCTTTGGAAAAATAATAAAATAATGAGTAAAATAATGGGAAAACCCTCCTTTCCTCCACTATAACCCCCCTCACTCCCTCTCTCTTCACTCTCTCAAGCCATGTTCCTTGTATAAATTCTTATAAAATATCCTTCAAATATACTCTCCCAAGTCCATCATCCCTTTTTGTCATAAAAAGACCAAAACCTTTCCCCTAAAGAGGCTCTCAAGGAAGATTACTTCAAGAGGTAAATTCCTCTTTTCTTTTCTTTTATTTCAAGTAACTTTCTTTTAATTTTCTTTCATCATATACTTTCATCAAAAATTTGTGATGAATCTAGTACCTTATATGTATTTAAATTTTGTTATGATAAAGGAATAATTCTTCATCATCTCTCATTTCCCCTTCTTTTATACTATAAATGAAAACACCATCTGAGATGTGTTAATTTATCACATTCAAGGACGACGAGTTTTAAATTTCTATTTCCATCGTCAATTCTGGTCATGAAACCATTTTTATGGTTGAAACAGAATATAATATACATATTATAACTTATTTAAGGTTCTATAATCCGTTTTTACACATGATATTAATTTATAAATCAAAATAAATTTGTTGTGATCAAGAACTTTCAATTAACCCAAACAATTGTCATTAAAGTTTTATATAATGATTAATATTCACTACCAATAAACAAATGAATTTTATGACCATTTAATCTTCTAGTTGTTCAATAATAAAATACAACTTATATTTTGGTCAACCATTCTCATTATGCATGTTTATCCATACATTAGTATAAGTAAACTGATCATGAAAACCATGGAAGAAAACACTCCCAAACAATGAAATTGAATCTCTTAACCCATAAAAAGGGCATGAATGAACATAAAAAGGTTATAATGTATAAATTATATGTATAGGAGGTTTTAGAATCATTAATTTATGAACCTAAATTTTATTATTCAGGGCATTAAGATCAAGTTAGGAACACCTTCGTACTTAAGGTAAGGGTTTTCTACCCGAACCTCCATTTTCATTCGGGTTACTCTAATTCTCTACTTATATAAATTAAATTCCTAATTATTCATATTTATTCCTCATATATTCTGTGTTAATGTTCTATATATGTGTACCAACTATAATCCTACTTTCATTTATGGGGAGTTATATGTTTTAAAAGGATCTTTCAAAAAGTATTCATGAAATACAAGCCTAATTCAAGGGAATTTCACAAATTCTTACCTATTTTCTAGGGAACTCTATAATATGTTTTTTGAAACAATTATCTTAAAAGAGACACTAATTTTATTATGAAAAAAATATCTTACTTTACTTTTGGTTTTATTCCAAGATTTTTCCAAAAGAACCCTTCTTTTCAAAGTTAAACAGTATTTATATCAAGAATTACTCGATGAGTTTATAAGAGTGTATTCATCTATTTAAACAATCTTGTTGATAATTATTTATTGTTGGGATTAATATTTTATGATATCAAATACCATATTTAATTTATTTTTTTATTATTAGTTTTAATTTGATTGTACTATCTTAAAACCATTCACCATTTTACTCTGAATGGTTAGTGTTTATGCTTAATGTTCAGGGAAGGTTATTTACATTTCATATATTAGTTTAAATATGAAAGTATATGATGTTTATGTTTTTGAACATTCATATGAGTAATGAATTGGTCTTATTAAGTGTCATGTGGGGCCCGTTATAACCCCTCAGTGCTTCGGTATGTCTCATGAGACAGACTATGGTCTTGGCATGAGGCCTTGAAAAAATGGATATTTATGGTCTTGGCATAAGGCCTTGATGGTATGGTTATGATGTCCCTCATTATGAATTCCATGATTATGAAACTAAGTTTTGATGGTTCATTTGGTTATTAAACTAGTAGAATACCCATGATTAAGTTTTATTAGGGAATTATTTATTCAGCTCTTATTCCCGACATATTATGTTCACATTTATTTTTAAAGGTATGTGTTTTTAGTTATTCACCATGAATAATGGTTATGTTTATAATATCTTTATCTATATTTCTTACCCTTACTAAGCATTTGAGATCACCCCTTTATTATGTTTCATTTTCTCAGGACATGAAGAAATTTATTATGAATGACCCGTAGGGATAAACTTAGATTTTTGGATGTTCCCAATAAAACTTATATGTTGTATTTCATTTCAAGTTGTAATGTTGAAATTATGTATGTATCTTGTTTATAAAGATAATAAACTACTCGGTCCATCAGGATGCATATTCCTTGTTTATATTGCAATGTAATAAAATAAGGCACTGGCTCCGATCAATTAGGGGTGGGTCCTTATAGTTGGTATCAGAGGAAGTTTAGTAGAAAATATGGAAACTAGATTTATAAAATGTAGATTAGGGAACATATCCCTAATATTTTCTTTGAGGATAAACATACAATAACATCTTTGTATTTTTGTAAGTAATAGATTATGTGGATATTTCAATCAAATACATCCATGTTTGGATAGTAGAAGTGAACGTGGTTTTGGCATAGATGTTCCTAAGAGTGAAAACTCTAATAAGGAGTTTCGAGCTTGACCCAGGGTATTATGGTACACGACAATGGGCATACAACACACCTAGTTTGACACTCCCATGGGATATACTTAGGATAATTCACATTTTCATTACAAAACTTTATGAAGGATTTAAATTTAGTTTTTTTCTTCAAAGAAACCATAATTATGACTATGAGATTAGCTATTCTTACTATATATTTTTTTTATATTGAGATTATACATTATGATTCATAACTTATCTAGTGTATGAAATTATTGATAAATGGAGCCTAGTGAATGGAACAAAAATCTAATGAATGCACGTGTCCCATGTAGGGATTTCCCTCAATTGTAAGATAATGATATTGGCTCCAGAGCTGTGAATAGTGCGGAGAAACTTATAAATATACTAGGACAAATTAATCAGGTTATGAACAATAAACTTACCCGAATGGAACATCAAAATCCACAATGTGGAGGATATATTTTAGATCTTTTTATGCAACAACATACTTCATCATTCAATGGGAATACAAACCCATTTTTAGCTTGTCATTGGATAAGTTCTATAGAGAATATATTTCTCACTTTGGGATGTAATGAAAGAGAGAAGGTTGTAATGGATGTTTATCATCTATCAAAAGATACAGACAAGTGGTGGTCATTAATAAAAAACCCAAAGGAGGAGTAATAAATAGAATATATTTAAGGGAGGTATTTTAAGGAAATTTTCCTAGAAAAATACTTCCATCATGAACAACGAGAAGATATGGAAAGGTAGTTTCTAAATCTGAAGCAAAAAGAGGATGATAATGTTGTAAAGTATGAAGCTAACATTACAAGGTTAGAAGGGAATGTTTTAGACTACATACATAATCCAAGGAGAAATATTGATCAATTATTTAATGGTTTAAAACCATTCCTTATAAGGGAACTAGTCTCCTAGAATTTCTCATCACATGAAGATATAGTCTCATGTGCTATCAAGAGAGAAAATGAATTTTCTATGTTTTATGACTTTAAAGGATAGTAAGAGAAGAATAGGGAAGCTGAAAACTTTGGTAAAGGGAATATAGAAATTGGGAATAAGGGAAGAGTTGACCTTCCACCCTCTATTAATTGTGGGTAGAAACACCCTAGAACACGCCTGTAGGGAATGAGAGTCGGTTACGAGTGTGGAGAAAATAGAACCCAATATCATGATTACAAAGGGAAGAAAGAAACAACAAATTTTCAATGCTATAGTTGTAAAGATATGGGACATTATGCACTTTATTTTCCTTATCATCAAGGAAATGTTCCCTAAATAAGTCCAAGGGAGAAAGGCCAAGCTTATGAGGTCACATCTACTGAGGTTGAGGTTCCTAATGATGTGGTGGCAAGTACTTTAATCATTTCCTCAAACTTGGCCAATTATTTATTAGATTATGGATCATCACATTCTTTTATATCATCCCAATTTTCCAAGAAAATTATACATTTCCAATTTGATTTAATAAAGGAGTAATTAGTCAAAAATCCTAGGGGATGTATCATTGAAACAAAGATGTGTCAATCAGTCACCCTCATGACACGTAAATTTGGTTTATTTTCTAACCTTTTCATTATAACCTTGATTAACTTTGATAATATCATTGGTATGAGATGGATTTCACGTTATGGTGTGAAGATCTATTGCAAGAAGAAGGAAGTTGAGATTTTTTATAATTGTGTTGAATCCCTTATCTTTAGAGTAGAAACCTCACCAGATAATTCTTATCTAGATCCACCCCCAGTAGCTCTAATGAATCCAATTATTGGGGAGCAAGGGAATTCAATAAATATAGATGAGGAAAGGAATGTTCAAATAGAGTACATACCTATTGTGCAGGAATATGTTGATGTGTTTCCATAGAATTTACCTAAACATCCTAATGTGCAGGAAATTAAGTTTTCCATTGATTTAATTCCTGGTTCAAGGACAATATCAAAAAATCCTTATAGAATGACCACTATGGAATTAGTATAATTGAAGAAACAACTAGATTAATTGAGTGATAAAGTATTTAGTCTCCCAAGTGTTTCTCCATGGGGATCCCCCGTTCTTTTCATTTAGAAGAAAGATGGATATTTGAGGTTGTGCATTGACTACATGGAGAACTATTCTATGACAATAAAGAAAAAGTTTCCCCTACCTCGCATTGATGATTTATTTGATCAACTTCCAAGAGGCCAATATTTTTTGATGATTGATCTTTGATCTAGACATCATTAGTTGCATATAAGGAAGGAAGATGTTCCAAAGACAACATTTCGGACCAGTTATGGGCATTACGAGTTTACAGTAATACCTTTTGGAATGACTAATTCACCCTCAATTTTGATGGACTAAATGAATAGAGTTTTCAAGGAATGTCTTCATGAATTTTTTGTGACATTTTTTGATGATATCTTGGTATACTCTAAAATCAACAAAGATCCTAAAAATCATTTGCGCACTATCCTGAAGACTCTTAGAGGAAATTAATTATATGGGAAGTTTACCAAGTGTGAATTTTGGATTCCATGAGTTTTCTTTCTTGACCACATGATCTCTAAGAATGGAATATCTATTGATCCTATTAAGAAAAATGTTGTGAAAGAATGGCCTACTCCAATGAACATAACTGAGGTACGTAGTGTTATTGGTTTAGCTGGTTATTATTGATATTTTGTTCATAACTTCACCCATTTAGTCAACCCAATGACCAAGATTACACGAAAAGGGGTTATGTTCATTTGGAAAAAAGGATGTGAGGAAAGTTTCAAATAATTGAATAGTATATTAGTGAACGCTCTGATCCTAACCCTAACATTGGGGAATGATGGGTTTAAGAACTATAGTGATGCATAAAAGAAAGGACTTGGTTGCGTCCTTATTTAGAATAATAGAGTTATTGACTATGCATCAAGGCAGTTAAAAATTAATGAACAAAAATATTCTACTCATGATCTTGAGATAGAAATGGTGATCTTTTCTCTGAAGATATAGAGGCATTATATTTATGGAGAAAAATTTGAGATATATACAAATAAAAAGAGTCTAAAATATATCTTCTCATAGAAAGATCTCAACATGACGCAAAGGAGATGTCTCAAAATACTAAGGGATTATTATTTTTCCAAACACTACCAACCAGGAAAGGAAAATAAGGTAGCTGATGCATTGAGAATGAAGGATCATGGAGTTCTAATCAAAATGATGATTAATAAGGATCCATTGTACATCGATATAGTGAGGATGGATGTGGGGATTATCAAAGAGGGTGAAACATCCCTAATTTTTCAAATGGTTTCCTAACTATATTAATTGGAAATAATTAAAGCTTCATAGTCTGATGATGAGGATCTTTAAAAGAAAATTAATGCTGTGAAATATGGGAAGTTGGCTGACTCAATGTGTGAAGATAGAATTATAAAATTTGGAAAGAGGCTATGTGTTCCCACTATACCCAAGCTGAAAGGGGAGTTATTGGATTATTCCCATTGATAAAATTTATTTATACACCTAGGTAGCACACAAATGTATATATATTCGAAAGAAAAGTTCTGGTGGGATAAAATGAAGAGGGAAATTGCTGATTATGTACCAGGATGTTTAGTCTGTCAATGAGTGAAGGCCGAATGAAAAAATCCTAGAGGATTAATGCAACCTCTACCTATTCCTTCATGGAAATGGGATGAAATCACCATCGATTTTGTTACCAGATTACCCAAAACACCAAGGAATAATTATTTAATATGGGTAATTGTTGATCGACTTATGAAATCTATACATTTCCTCATTATAAGGGAAGCTTTTTCACTGGAACACAAAGAAAAAATCTATATCAGTGAAGTTGTGAGACTTCGTGGAGAACCTCTCTCAATTGTGTCTGATCGTCACCCTCAATTTACATCAAAATTTTGGAAAAATATTCAGAAATATTTGGATACTGAGATTCATTTGAGTACTTCTTACCACCCACAAACTGACAGGAAATCAGAAAGGATGATCCAAACCTTAAATGACATGTTGAGATCTTGTTCACTTGACTTTAAATGTATGTGGGTTCAATATCTACATTTAGTGGAGTTTTCATACAATAATAGTTTCCATTCAAGTATTAAAATGGCACCATATGAAGCATTGTATGGAAAGGGATGCCTTAGACCAACTTGTTGGGATGAATTTGGAGAAAGGAAGCTTGTGGGACCAGAGCATGTGGAGGAAAAAACAACAAAGGTGAAGACTATTCAAACCCATATGTCAAAAAGGACCTCCTTCCTGAGGTCATTCCAGTTATTCTTAATTAGGAAGACAAAAATTTTCTTTTGAGCATCCCCCATGACCATGAAATTAAAGACACTATCTTCAGCCTCAATCCTGATAGTGCCCTGGGTCCCGATGGTTTCAACAATGGTTTCTTTCAACACTACTGGGAGACAATCCACTTAGAAAATTGTGAAATTGTTAGATTTTTATTTTCTAATGGTGTCCTCCCTCATGGCCTTAATGCTCAATTTCTTAAGTTAATTCCTAAAGTGACGAATGGATCTGAAATTCATCTCTTTCTTCCTATATCTCTCATTAACTCTCTTTACAAAATTATCACCAAGATCCTTTCCAACAGTCTTTCTTTCATATATAATAAAATTATATATTGGAATCAATTTATTTTTATCAAGGGAAGGTCTTATAGGATTGAAATAATGATGTAGATGCTCAATATACAAGAGGGGGTGAATTTTATACTTTAAAAAATTCCTTTAGAACTTTTAAAGATGGTAATGTTTAACAAAGTTAAACTGGGTAAATTCACAAGACCTCTTAGTTCTACAAACTTTCTTGATTCCAAAAATATAGTTTAAGAAATGAAACTTAAAAAAAGTTTACAAGAACAAAGATTCTACCTTAAAGTGTATAGAATCTTACTAATCAGAGTATTGAAGTACTAGAAAGTATAATATAGTTATAATTTCCTTGTCAATCAAAATATAGTGGAAAAAAACTTGAAACAATACAAGAAACAAGTATGAAATATTTTAACCCAAAGAGTAGGGTATCCAACAACCTTGGATAATGGTCCATTGATTTATACTTTCAGGAAAGTATGTCTTACCCACACCAGGGTAATCCCTTGATACAAATATTGGAGTTTATCTTGCTATCCCCGCAAGCCCTCGAACTTCAAGGTAGTGAGAACCTCTATCTTCCTATCCTCAGAAGCCCTCTAATGTACTCAGCAACATTCGGAGTCACACGAAGAAATTTTAAACAAGATGTTTAGTATGCACAAAGCATGAGAGTCTCTCTCTAGAAATCACTTCAGCATCATGTAATATCTAGAGTCGTAGAACAGGATTGAGATCATTCAAATGAGATCCTATTTATAAGAACATCTCTAGTGGTCATCTCCATCCTCCCACGGTCATATTTTTCCTTGAATTTCGGAGGGACTTGTACTTGGGTCACTCAAACAACGATTGGTTAGAAACTGAATGCATGAAATCATTTTATAACTCAAACAAGTGTAAATAAAACATGGTTGTTCAACCAAACCTATTTTTTAGAGTCTAAGGAAAAATAGAATTCCGTAAATGAGTAAACCTTCGGAGTCTATGTCAAGAGGATATATAGATTATATTTTTTAAGGAATTCGGAATCAGAATTATATAGCTTCCAGAGTCTGAATTCTGAGGAATTCGGAGTCTTAATTCTGAGAAATTCAGAGTATAAATTCTGAAGAATTCAGAGTCTGAATTCTACAGAATTCAGAGCCCGAATTCTAAGGAATTCATAACATGAATTTTGAAGAATTCGAAGTCTGAATTATGAGGAATTGGAAACCTGAATTCTAAAGAATTCGGAGTCTGAATTCAGAGGAATTCAGAGTCTAGATTCTAAGGAATTCAGAGTCTAAATTATAAGGAATTTAGAACCAGTATTCTAAGGAATTCGGAACCAGAATTTCAGAGAATTCGGAGTCTAAATTTCAAGGAATTTGGATTCTGAATTTTATAGAATTCTGATTATGAATTTCAGAAATTTCATACTCTGAATTTCAGATAATTCGGATTCTAAATTTCATAGAATTCGGATTCTGAATTTCAGATAATTTAGATTATGAATTTTAGAGAATTAAGATTCTGAATTTCAGAGAATTCAGAACCTGAATTCGTATCCTAAAAACATAATAATCTATATCTAAGTATTTATATAATTCTAAGGTTTTATATGCGAAACCGAATTTTACACTTAGGAATAAAAAGAGTTAGATTTAGAGCATCTAAAATATGAACAATTAAAACAAGGTAAGGATAAATTTTCCTTGGGGAAGAAAATTTATTTTATCAAGATGAAACTTATGAAAAATGAAATTAGCCTTAAGATTGAGTGCTTGTGATTTTAAAAGCATATGGGAATAGAAAAGTCATGAGGAAACCTTATTGACTCAATAATCTCCCCCTTTTTGGAAAGCACAAACATCCTTACGAAAAAGAATATAAAGTCTTAGAAATTTTATTGTCTTGTAAAAAAAACATATCTCCCTTTACTTATAGATCAAAGTGAATATGACTAACTCCCCCTTAGGCTTTGGAAACACTAAGGATCGTATTCTGAATTTCCAGAATGATATTTTTTATTTTCCTCCAAACAAAAAACTTTCATGATGAAAACTCCCACTTAGTTGAACTCCCCCTTACTTAGGGAAATTTATTTTTTACTAAGTATTCTTTTTTGAAATTACTTTCTCCCCCTTTTTGATTTTCAAAAAGAAATACAGGGAATAGAAAGGAAATTTGGGACCTAAAAGATAAGTAATAAACGACCAAAAAATATGAAGAGCAACAAGAATTTCATTAGGATTGAAATATTTTGTACAACAGAAAAATACAATAAAAGATCAGATTTGGAAAAGATTATCCTTCCTTCTCCTTCGGTATCATATTCTTCACTATGGTTTTCAACTTCTTAATCTCCTTGTGATCCTATTTTTCATGCTTGAGCAACTGATCCTGATCTTATATTTTCTTCTCTAAGGATTTAATTTTTTCTTCCTGAGCCTTAAGATATTTTACCTGACCCTTCAAGACTTCTTCTTGATTAACAAGATTCTCTTCAATATCAATTCTTACATCCCTTTCTCTCTTCCAACTCTGAGCAACTAAATTTATCTTTCCATTCAGGTCCTTAAATTCCTGCTTCCAAGAAGTCTGTTCTAGAGTTAGCTTTTCCTCAAAACTATTAGTGAGATCCTTGATCTTCACATATTCGGTGTCAAAAGAATCGTTGACACTTTCTTGAAATTCATAAAAGATTCTCATCTCTTCTATTATCTTCCTTGACTAACTTGTCATCTTTTTTTGTGATATTTTATGAGCTTTATAGTTATTGATAAAAATCTTGAAGTCTGCCTTGAGTTTGACACACTTATCCATCCCCATATATACTGAATCCGATTTTTGATTTAATGAATGATGAAGCATCTGGAATCTCGATTCTATACTGGGAAATATTATAATAGTCCCAATAATACTTTTCATGGACTGAACTACAAAATCATGTCCAAGTGAGGATGATTTTGAATCCAAGACTCTGGTTGGTGAGGATTCTTTTTCTATTTCAACATCCTTCCTCTTCGATGAACCACCAACTTCTTTCTTATCTACCACAGACTTTCTAGGTGTATCCACAACCACTTTTTTTCCCTTATCATTATTCGGAATGGATTCTTCTTGATCAGGAGATTCATGTTCACTGTCTCATAGTAGAAGAATTTTGTCTTCATCAACTTCTTCCTTCTCGGCTCCTGCCTCAACATCCTCTGGGTGAATGAAATCATGATTGCTGCTATCATTTTCAGACAAATTACTCACTTCTTCCTCACCCTTCTCCTCTTTTCTAGGGTTTTCATGTTTTGAAGAATCTTCTTCATAAGTTCAGATTGATAACTTCTCATAGGGACTCTCCTTCTCATGATAATCTTCCACCTGCTTAATGATATCATGAGTATCACCACTCCCTTCATCCTCTTCTTCTCCTACTTCTTCTTCTTCTTGCAATATTTATTGTAATTTCTCTTTTTATGGAATCACTAACTTCTTTCCCAGAGTCTCTGGTAATGGTTCTAACAAAAATGATTCTGGTACCAGAATATTCTCAGAGGATTTCTCAGCAGATTTCAGAAGGGATTGCACTATCTCAGCCTCAGACAGGTTCTTCCTTTGCTTCTTTTCTTTATCTTCATTTTCTAGATTCTCAGAAGTCTTTTCCTTCAATGATTTTTCCTCAACAGGATCCAAACCAAAACTATGCTCCACTAATTTCCTGTTCTTCTTATATTCTCTCAACTTAGCCACTAATTCATCAGGATATTCTTTTTTACTTATTTGGATTTGGAGGTGTGGATTGAGTTTCCTTAGCCACTGGGGTTTTTATATTCTCTTCTGGTTCCTTCAACTTCCACTTTCTTCCACCCTTCTTAGAATTTTCAGCCACTTCTAGCTTCTTTAATAGAGCTTTAACATCTGCTTCCGACAAATCATGAAATTCTCTAGATTGACTATTAAAGCCAATCTTCATCCTCCTTAGAGTATCATCACTCAAAATCATCACCTTACAATTATTCAGCTTAGAACTGAAAGGAATCTTAAAATATTGAAGACAAATAACTATGATCTTTGAAATAATGGATGGATACATAATAATATGAGACTTAAGATTTCCATTCTTTATATTCTCAATCGTAACCAAGATATGCTTAACGAGATTTATCTTTCTTAGGTTCACAAGGAAATCCAAAATGTAAATATCACTTTTCTTCTGGGTATCCTTGTCCCCTTTTATCAAAATTTGAAATCTTTTAACCCATAGCTGATGAATCCGAATATTTGTATAGAGGTGATTTTTTTGGAGTCTTCACTTCTTCAAGACCAAGACAAGCTAGAGCCTTTTTCTTATCAAAGGATCCGATTACATTAGGTAGCTTGTGAGAGAAAAAATCAGCTTCTCACTCATAAGGAATTCTTATTAGATTTTCTTCCATGTTATAAGAAAGAGAATACTTCTTTCCATAGCTCTTGAATGAAAATTTATATCATCCTCATTCATTAAAAAAACTAACTGTCTCCTAGAATTCAAACAGTACTTCCGGATACACTAGATCATGTGCTTTTGGTTTTGATATGAAAACACTCTCCCAACTATTTATCTTCATATTCTTAGACACAATAGAAACATACTTGGAAAAGAACTTTGGATCTACTAACCTTTCACGGTAGATCTCCCACTTAGATATTTCCTTAACACTTGACTTCTCTTTCTAAGAAGTGGCTTCAGCAGACATTTGGAAGTGAGAAAATCTTGAAGATCCAGAGTGAACTTAAGTAGGAAGGTAAGAGCTTTAGAACGTGAAGGCTTGAGTTTGATGTGGGACAACCATTGATGGGTCCTTTATATAGGAAATCAAAGTGACGGTTCAACTTCCCAGATTGATCCAACGGTTGAAAGAATCTTGAGAAGATCTAAGGGTTGAGATGATAGCTAAAAAAGGATTTTGATGGATTTCAATCTTTTGAGGTTTTTAAGATAAAACATTCAGATTTATTGAAAAGTGAATCCAAAAAATTCAAAGATAAAAGGAGATACCAACTAGTAAAAGATGATTATGAAAACTTAGGAAAGGAAACATACCTCTCAGATTTCTAGGAAGATTATTTGTAATGAGGAAAATTTTTCTTGGAGAACATTGGATTCCAAAATTTTGATGATGAAAAAAATTTTAACTATGAATATTTTGACTACAAAAATTTGGATTATGAAAATTTGGATTATGAAAATTTTGACTACGAAAATTTTAACTACGAAAAATAAATCTAGCTAACAAGAAAATGTACTCCCCATATGAAAAGAAGTTTCTTATTGTAAGGAGATAGGTTTCAAAAAAAAGTTAATAAGGAAGATCAACTTATGGTTATCATTCCTAACTTCTGTTTTATGTATTCAAATTTATCGAATGGTAAATATTTTGTGAAAATATCAGCAAGTTGATCTTGCGTTCAGATAAATTGAAGAATGATATCTCCTTTTTGTGTGTGATCCCTAAGAAAGTGATGCCTAATATCTATATGTTTTTCACGAGAGTGATATGCATGGTTTTTACTTAAGGCAATAGAACTAGTGTTATCAAAAGATATTTTTGTTTTGGTAAAAATCATACCATAGTCTATGAGTGTGTGTTGCATCCATAATACTTGAGCACAACAACTTCCAGCCGCTACATATTCAGCTTCAGAAGTGGAAAGTTCTATTGAGTGTTGCTTTTTACATGAACAGGAAACTGATGAATCTCCTAAGAAATGACATGTTCCGAATGTACTTTTCCTATCCATTCTACATCCACCAAAGTCAGAATCCAAATTTTTTTAAAACAAATTCAATTCCATAAGTATAAAAGATTCCTAGATCCATGGTTCCCTTTAAGTAGTGAAAAAACTCTTTTCACTTTCTTTAAATGAGATTCCTTAGGATTGTATTGATATCTTTAACATAAGTATACTAAAAACATTAATTCTGTATGACTTGGTATCAAGTAAAGTAGACTTCCTATCATACCTCTAAAAGATGTTTGATCTACTAGTTTCCCAGCTTCATCAAGATCAAGGGAATTTGAGGTACCAATGGCAGTACTTATACTCTTAGTGTTTTCATATCCATACTTTTTAATAATATTTTAATATACTTATGTTGGGATATATTGATTCCTTATAGTTCTTGAGAAATTTGAAAACCAAGGAAAAATGTTAACTCACCCATCATACTTATTTCAAACTCAGATTTCATTAGATCTGCAAAGGAATCAGTTAAAGATTGTTGAGTGGAACCAAATATAATTTCATCAACATAAATTTGAACAATGAAAACATTTTTATTATCTTTATTTATAAAAAGAGTCAGATCAGAATTTTACTTAACATATATTTTGAAGAAATAATCCTATAAGTCTATCATACCAAGCTTGAGGGGCTTGTTTGTTTCCATACAAAGCTTTGGTAAGGTTGAAAACATGTTCAGGATGTTTTGAATCTTGAAAACCAGGAGGTTGTTCAACAAAAACTTCCTCTTGAACAAAAACATTAAGGAAAGAACCTTTAACATCCATTTGAAAAAGTTTGAAATTGAATAATGCTGCAAAGGGAATTAGAATATGAATAGATTCATTTATAGTTACTGGAGCATAGGTTTCTTCATAGTCTATTCCTTCTTGTTGATTATAGCCTTTAGTAACCAATCTATATTTATTTCTCACAATGATTCCATTTTCATCACATTTATTTCTGAGGACCCATTTTACTCCAATAAAAGAAGTTTCCTTAGGTCTTTAAACCAAATTCTAGACTTTATTCCTTTCGAATTCATTTAGCTCATCTTGCATCGCTTTTATCCAATCATCATAACCTAAAGCATCATAAGTGATTTTTGGTTCTAATTGGAAAAGGAATGCTAGATGTTCTACTTCATTTCTTAATGAAAATCTAGTCCTTATAGGTTGATTTACATAACCAATGATACTATCACTAGGATGATTCTTTAGAAACAACTAATTTGGGTTTTATAAAACCTGTTCATCAACATATGGTAGGAAGTATTCTGGGGTAAATGCTTCAGAAACATTTTCTTGGACATTTTTCTTATTAGAAGGATCTTCTATCAAAGTTTGATAATCAGTTTTTGAAAACACATCCGAGGATATAGGTTGAGGTTATTTAAAAATAGAAGAATCAGTTTCATCAAATTTGTCATGTACTATTTGTTCAACAGTATAAGTATTTTTTTGAAAACTCTATAAGCCTTAGAGGTTTTGGAGTAGTCTAAGAAAATTCGTTCATCATATTTTGGTGCTAATTTGTGTAGATTATCTTAAGTATTCAGAATGAATACCTTGAAACCAAAAACCTTGATGTAGGAAAGTCTAGGTTTTCTACCATTCCATAACTCATAAAGAGTTTTATTAAGAAAAGGTCTAATCAAAACACGATTTATAGTATAAGAAGCAGTACTTACAACTTCAGCACAAAAATATTTGGATACCGATTATTCACTCAACATGGTTCGTGTTATCTCTTGAAGAAATCTATTTCTCCTTTCAACAACACCATTTTGTTGACGTGTTCTTGGTGATGAGAAGTTATGATTAATTCCTTTTCTACTACAAAAAGTTTCAAAATAATAATTTTGAAATTATCCTCCATGATCACTATGAATAGTTATCAAAGGAAGTTTTTTCTCATTTTTAATTTGGGATCTAAAACTTTTGAAATAAGAAAAAGCATCATATTTGTTTGCTAGAAATAGACCCAAATAAATCTAGTGTAATAATCAACTATAAAAAATACATAATATTTTCCTCCAATGCTTCAAGTTCTTGTTGGTCCAAAAAGATCCATATGCACCAACTGTATTACATCAGTAGTTGAGACGTCACTGATTGATTTAAAACTTTATTTATGTTTCTTTCCATATTAACAAGGATCACAAACTTTTGAAGAATCAAATCCATGCTCCGGTAGATCCTTAACTAGTCTTTTCTTATAGAGTTTTCATAGGTTCCTAAGTTTACAGTATTCTAACCTTCTATTCCACAACCAAGAATGATCTTCCATTACACTAAGACAAGGTAGATCTTGGCTCCTAATGTCTTCTAAGTTTAGTGTGTAAACATTCTCTTGACTATTGGCAAAAAGAATAAAATCTTCCTTGGAATTGTGTACTAAGAACTTGTCATTCCTACAATTCACAAGGTAACCTTCATCAAATAATTGACTTATGCTAATGAGGTTGTGCTTGAGACCCTTAACAAATAAAACATTCGAAATAAAAGTTTTTCCAAGAAGAAAAATATTACTTATAAAAATAATTTCTCCATTATCATTATCTCCAAAAGTTACTTTTCCTTCTTTCCTCTTGATAATCTTTGCAAATAAGTTTTTGTTACTAGTCATGTGTTGGGAACATCCACTATTCATGTAGCATGTATTACTATTGGTACTATCTTTATTTTCCTGAAAATAAGAATGTTAGACTTTCGGAAAGAAAAATTTCTTGGATCTAGAAACATAAGAAAGAAAAACTTTAGGAATCCAAATTTCCTTAGAAAAATAGGCTTTTTGAAAACCTAAATACTACGTTTTGTTTAAGGAACAATCTTCTGGCCAATTCCCACCACACTGACACTTAGCACAAAATGGAGAACTTTGAAAAAAAAATAATTATTACTAATTTTTTTTGAACTAGTATAACCAAAACCATAATTATTTCTTAGAGGTCGAATTTGAGAATAAATCTTATCAAAATTTTCCTTACCGAAGGTAAAGTTTGAAAAACACTTCCTCAAGGAAAATATTTCTGACTTCAGTCTAATAACTATGTTTTTATCTTCAAAAACATTAGCTTTATCACTAGAGTTAGGCTTGAAAACAGTTTTATTAGAAATTACATTTTCTAGATCTTTAGAAAGTTTTCCTTCTCAGAATTAACTTCCTCAAGGTTTTTTTAAATAATTTCGAAATCAAGAATTTTATTATCAAGATCTTTAGAAAGATTTGATAGTTCCTTAGTAATAATATAAATCCTAGAATTTTCCTTATCATGTTTTTTCTTGACCTTAGAATTTTCATTCTCAAGAATCATAGAAAACCTAGAAACTTCTTCATAGGTAGGTAAAGTATTATCTTCATCAGAAGAAGATTATTCATCTGAGGATTCATAATACTTACTATCACTATAATTATCATTCACGGATACATTGGTTATGGATTCAGTATTGTGTACCCTAGTCATTAAATAATTATTTTCAATAGGTAGTCTGGCTGTTAGACCAAGATTCTTCTGTCTAGAAGATTCATACTCCGAGGATTCATCACAAGAGTCCCCATCACTGACACTCCAGGTGTCATTAGCTTTTAAAACTTTCTTAGCTTCATCCTTGTAGTATTTATTTCTATTCCTCTGAGAATGATTTCCATTTTTATCTTTTCTCTTAATAATAGGACAATCTGGCCTTATATTCCCTGCTCTTTTGCATTCAAAACAAATGACTTCAGAGTCTTTCTTGTCATTTCTTTATTTCTTCTTATATCTATACTGAAAATATTTCTTCCCGACTATCTTGTTCATCCTTAGAGCAAGATTGGCTAGTTCATTCTCAAAATTTTCACTTTCACTTGATTCAGATACGAAAGTGACCTTCATAGATTTAGATCTTGTAACTCCCTCAGGAGTCTTGGATTTCATATGAGTTGAAGTAGTTGTAAAAGCAACACTTCCATTCCCATTATTCTTCTTAACATTGTTAGCATCACTTTTCATTCTAGTCTCATGTTGAAGAAGAGATCCAAAAAGCTTATCAAGAGTAATCTGTGAGAAATTTCTATTCTCGCCAGTATCTGTTCTCTATGATTCCCGCTCATTTGGAAGGATGTCTATAATCTTGTCCACAAGTGCCTCATCATCTAAACATTTTTCACCCATGGATTTTAAGCTATTGACAATAGTTATGAATCTCTATTGTACCTTTCATATATGTTCTCCAAAAGGAAAGAAAAAAACATGATACTCAGCTCTAAGCATAGCTCTTCTAGTTTCAATAACATTGGATGTACCAAAATGAGTTACTTCAAGCTTCTTCCAAATAAAATTTATAGCTTCACAAGAATAAATATATCTATATATATTCTTGGTCATGGAACACAACAAAGTATTGTGTACTTTATAGTTTAGTTGATATTCTGACTTTTCTTGATTAGTGAAACTTCTGACTTCCTTATCAGGAATATTATAATCTCCAATAATCATAACAAAGTTGTCCACTCTAGTGTTAATAACAAAAGTCTTAATACGATCTATCCAATATTCATAATCTTTTCCAAGTGGTCTAGTAGGATTAATATTGTCAATTGAACCAACATTCATTCCTGCCATCTCAAAGAAAAGAAAATCTTTCCACACAAACTTGTTAATAATAAAAGTTTGTAAACAAGGATAAAAATATCCTAAGAATGGAAAATATAGAACAATGAAAACTTGAGCAAGAAAAATTATATGTGAATATAAGTATTTCAGAGTCCTCCTCTGATACCAATTGTAGGATCAAAATAATGATGTATATGCTCAATATACAAGTGGGGGTGAATTGTATACTTTAAAAAATTCCTTTAGAACTTTTAAAGATGGTAATGTTTAACAAAGGTAAAATGGGTAAATTTAGAAGACCTCTTAGTTCTAAAAACATGCTTGATTCCAGAAATATGGTTCGGGAAATGAAACATTACAAAAGTTTACAAGAACAAATATTTTACCTTAAAGTGTATAGAATCTTACTAATCAGAGTATACAAGTACAAGAAAGTATAAGATAGTTATACTTTCCTTGTAAATAAAAATAAAGTGGAAAACAAACATGAAACAATACAAGTAACAAGTATGAAATCTCTTAACCCAAAGAGTATGGTATCCAACAACCTTGGATAAAGGTCCCTTTATTTTTACTTTCAAGAAAGTCTGTCTTACCCACACTAGGGTAAGCCCTCGATATGAATATAGGAGTCTGTCTTGCTATTCCTGCAAGCCCTCAAACTTCAAGGTAGTTGGCACCTCTGTCTTCCTATCCCTAGAAGCCCTCGAATGTACTCAGCAACATTCAGATTTGAATGAAGCAATTCTGAACAAGATGTTCAGTATACACAAAGCATGAGAGTCTCTCTCTAAGTAAAATATGGTTTCTCAACCAAACCTATTTTTCAGAGTCTAAGGAAAAATAGAATTCAGAGTCTAAAACAGTAAACCTTTAGAGTCTATGTTAAGAGAAAATACAGATTCTGTTTTTTAAAGAATTAAAAATCACAATTATATAGATTTCAGAGGCTGAATGCTGAGGAATTCAGAGTCTGGATTCTGAAGAATTCGGAGTCTGAATTCTAAGGTTTTTGGAGTCTGAATTCTATGGAATTCGGAACAGGAATTCGGAGGAATTCTGAGTCTGAATTATGGGGAATTCAGAACTTGAATTCTAAGAAATTCTAATTCAGAATTCTGAGGAATTGGGAGTCTGAATTCTTAGGAATTTAGAGTTGGAATTCTATGGAATTCAGTGTCTAAATTCTAAGGAATTCAGAGTCTGAATTCTAAGGAATTCGGAACCTGAATTCTAAGGAATTCAGAACCTGAATTTTAGAGAATTCAGAGTCTGAACCTGAATTTGGATCCTGAAAACACAATACTCTATATCTAAGTATTTATAGAATTATGAGGTTTTAGATGTGAAACTGAATTTTACACTTAGGAATAAAAAGAGTTAGATTTATAGAAACTAAAATATGAATAATGAAAATAAGGTAAGGATAAATATTTCTTGGGGAAGGAAAATTTTCCTTATCAAGATGAAACTTATTGAAAATGAAATTTTCCTTAAGATAGAGTGTTTGAGATTTTCAAACCATAAAGGAATGGAAAAGTTATAAGTAATCCTTTTTTGACTCAATAGGTCTATACAAGACTACATTTTATTTGCCTTGGAATGAATAAAATCTCTTAATAAAGTAACCATATGAGGAAATATTTCTATTAAACTTGATATTATCAAAGCCTTTAATACCATGGATTGTGGCTTCATTTTCAAAGTTCTTCAGGTTTTTGGTTTTAATGATAATTTTATCTCTAGGATAAATTCCCTATTTATATTTGCCTCTATATCTATCCTTGTCAATGGCTCTCCTAAAGGCTATTTCAAATGCACCAAGGGTGTCAGGAAAAGATATCCTTTATCTACCATCCTTTTTTCTATTACGGAGGATTATCTTATCATGTTTCTCAATCTCCTTGTGGATCAAAATAAAGTAAAACCCATTCAAGTGGCTAAAAATCTAAATGTTCCTATACATCTCTTATATACCGATGACATAATCCTATTCTTACAAGGTGACAAAAGAAATATTCAAAATTTCAAAAACACCTTAGCTCATTATGAAGAGATCTCTGGGAAATCTATTAGCTGGAGAAAATATTTTGTGTTCTTTGGGAAAATATTTTCTCCTCTTAGTAATTGTAGCATCATAAATAGATTAGGCATCAAAGAAGGATACATTCCTTTTACCTACATGGGAGTTCCCATTTTTTGGGGAAGGCCTAAATCCATGTACTTCACCGCTGTTGTTGACCAGGTTATCAATCAACTGTCCTCCTGGAAAGGAAAATACCTCTCCATGGTTGGAAGGATTTGACTAGGGAATTATAATATTGTTTCTAAAATGTTCTACTCAATGATGGTCTATAAATGGCCTATCGATCTCCTCAAGAAAATTAATGTTTACATCAAAAATTCTGTTCGGACTAGTAGCATTCTTGAAAGGAATCTCATAACCATCCCCTGGTCTAGAAGTTGCAAACCTCTTAAGAAGGGTGGTCTTGGAATAAAAAATCTAAAACTCTTTAATGAGGCCCTTAAAGTGATACTCACTTGGATATTGATTAATAACAACTCTTATTCCATTTATTTTCTTAAAAATAGATTCCTTAAGAAGTTAAAGAAGGGCAATTTGAACTATGTTAACTCTTTGATCTGAACATCCATTAGAAAATATTTCGCCAATATAATGAATAGTTATAGATGGTTGGTTTGAACAGGATCCTCCATGAATTTTTGTTTGGATAAATAGACTGATGACCCCCTTATATCCATGCTATCTCCTAATCCCCCGCAGTTGAATTCCAGCTATACTATTAAGGATGTGATGCAATATCGCAGCTTCAATTTTCATGATAACATTATGAAAGTTGTTGATAAATAATCCTTCTCTAACTATGATGATTTCATCATCTGGGTGCCTGCCCACAATCATGTTATTGATTCAAAAAGTTTTTATAATCATTATTTTTCAAATTCAGAATCTAGCTTTTGTTGGTTGAACTTCTTTTACAAACCTTAGATTAAACCCTCACGCCTTAATCTGGTTTGGCATATTTCTCACAACTGTATTCCTACTGAGGTTTGTCTTCAATATTTTGGTATCCATCTTTTCTATAAGTGTCACTTCTATCACCCACATAGAGAGGATACCAACCATCTATTTTTTTCTTGTACTACGGCTTTAGCCCTTTGGAATTATATTACTCACATGTTTACTGAAAATGGTTATGATTTGAGTCAATTTTCTCACAATTAAAACATTTTGTAGAGATTTAATATTCACAGAAAATAAAGAATCTATTCTTAACCGCTATTTATAATATCCTCCATGGGATCTAGTATAATATAAATTCTATTACCCACAACAACAGCTCATTCAATCTTAATGTAGGTTGGATGAGGATTCTCATTTCCATTAGAGATGCTGCCTTGATTCAGAAAGCTTATTGTAATAACACTATTGGAGACTTTATGATCCTTTGTCGACTTAGGATTGAAGTACTCTACAGAAGTTCGAGGTGAACCTTTAAGGTGTTATGGAAAGCTCTGCTCCCAAGATATATCAAAGTAAATGTTGATGGAGCCTCCAAGGGAAATCCGGGTCCTACAGACTGTGATGCTCTCTTCAGAGACTTTCATGGTCATTTTTATGGATTATTCTTTGGTAGTTGTGGTATGACCTCCTATATGAAAGTGGAAATAATGTTTGTGATACATTCTATCGATTTTGATAAGCAAAGAGGCTGGAAAAAAATTGTATTAAAAGTGATTCAACAACTATTGTCCAAGATATTTGAAATGGTGTAGTGAACCTTGCCTGGATGCTTACCACCCATTGATTGAGCTGCCTTGCTTCACTTCTGGAGATCAGATATATTTCCACTCATGCATTTTGTGAAATGAAAATGGTTGCAGACAGTCTTTCCAATAAGGTAATCAACCAAGAAATTTCTTGGCTAGATAATCTGACTATTGATCTTCTCCCTCTTTATGAAAAAAATTGTAATAAGATCCCCTCCTTCAGAATCTTGTAGTTCCTTTTTATTTATTTAATAAATTGTGTCTTGGTCTTAAAAAAATATCAAAAAATATCAAATTAGGAAAAAAAACTATGCCGATAATCAAGGGAATGATTTGGAATTTCAAGTGGGAGATCACGTTTTCTTAAAAGTATCTCCCTGGAAGGGCATTATAAGATTTGGGAAGAAAGGGAAACTGAGCCCTAGGTAAACTGGACATTTTAAAATTCTTGAGAGAATTGGATCTATTTCATATCATTTGGCTATGCCACCTAGCCTATCTAAAGTACATAATGTTTTCCATGTCTCATTGCTAAAGAAGTACATGCCAGACTCAACACATGTCCTCACTTCTAAAGGTATAGAATTTGAACTTTATCTATCTTACCGTGAAAGGCCTAACCGAATTATGGACACTAAAAAATAAGTGTTGAGGAATCAGATCTCTCAACTGGAAAAGATAGTATGGAAAAATCATAAAATTGAAGAGGCAACATTGGATATTGAGAAGATTATGGTTAAGAATTACCCAAATCATTTTGTGGGGTAAAATTTTGGTAATTTCGAGAAATTTTTTTTTGTAATGAGGGGATAATTTAACACCTCAAGATTTTTAAAATAAAATTAATATTGAATTCATAAAACATGGAGTCTCTACAAACACCAATTTTTTATAACTTATACTGTAAACATAATTTTTTCCACCTCTGTGATTTTAATTTCGAAAAATTGACATACACAATTACATTTAGTAAAATATTTAGAATCTTATAGAATCTACGTAGTTTTTGATGAATAGTAATATACCCTTTTGAATAGTAACATACCCTTATGAATATTAATGAATTGTAAATTGGGGAAAAAAATTAAACTTTACCTGTGAATGTATAAATATAATTCCGAAAACTCATAACTGAATAGATGATCATAGTATAAGTATTGGTATTTTTTATGTCATAAATATTTTAATTACAATTTTATGATTAATTTAATTATTTAAAACGGAAATTTATTTTCATATAATGTAATCATAATTCTTTATTTTATTGTTTTATGTTTATAAGATAATTTTATGGGACATTGATTAATTTTTCAAGGTTTTATAAAATGTGTTATAGTTTTAATGTTGTTTTTTTGAATAAATTTGGATTTTATTTAAAAATAAAATTAAAAAAATTTATAATATTATTTTCAAAACATGGATTTCATTTTTAAATTATAAATTTCAAAAAATGGTTGTAGTGAATTTTTGGGTTTTTCTAAAATACTTGAATTTTGGGTGAATAGAAAAATACAATAATTTACATTAAATGCTAAATTCCTGATTTATTGGGTCATAAGTGATGTAAAGATGATATAAGACTAATAGGTTCGAACTCACATGCAATTATTACTATTCTTGGTCACAAGAATCAGTAATATTGGTTGTCTTTGGCAAAAAATAAAATGATGAGTAAAATAACAGGAAAACCCTCCCCTCCTCCACTATAAACCCCTCCCCCTCACTCCCTCTTCTCTTTACTCCTCTCAAGCCCTATGAATTGTCTAAATTATGCTCAAATATATTCCCAAGATCATCCCCCACGTCCATAATCCCTTGGTCTCATAAAAATACCAAAAACACTCACCTAAAGAGGCTTTCAAGGAAGATTACTTCAAGAGGTAAAATCATCTGTTCTTTTCTTTTATTTCAAGTTACTTTATTTTATTTTTCTTTTCTCACCTAATTTTATCCAAAATTTGTGATGACTCTAGTACCTTATATGTATTGTAATTTTTTTATGATAAAGGAATAATTCTTCATCACCTCTTCCTTCCCCTTATTTTATAATAGAAATGAAAACACCATCCGAGATGTGTTAATTTATCACATTCAAGGACGATGGGTTTTCAATTTCTATTAACATATTCAATTCTAGTCATGAAACCATTATTATTATTGAACCATGCTATAATATTATTATTATAACTTATTTAAGGTTCTTTAATCCTTTTTTACACATGATATTAATTTATAAATCAAAAAAAGTTTATTGTGATCAACAACCGCCAATTAACCCAAACAATTATCATTAAACTTTTATATAATGATTCATATTCACTTATAAAAACCAAATGAATTTTATGACCATTAAATCTTATGGTTGTTCACTAATAACATAAAACTTATATTTTGGACTGCCATTCTCATTCTACATGTTTATCCATACATGAATATAAGTAAGATGATCATGAAAACCAAGGAAGAAAAAACTACCAATCAATGAAATTGAATCTCTTAATCCATCAAAAGGACATGAATGAACCTAATAAGGTTTTAATGAATAAATTTCATGTATAAGAGGTTTTGGAATCATTAATTTATGAACCTAAATTTGATTATCTAGGTAATTAAGATCAATTGTGGAACACCTTCGGACTTAAGGTTAGGGTTTTCTACATGAACCTCCATTATCGTTCAGGTTACTCTTATTCTCTACATACCTCAATTAAATTCTTAATTATTCATATGTAATCCTCATATATTCTTTGTGAATGTTATATATATGTGTAGAAAACAGAATCCTACATTAATTTATGGGGACTTATATGTTTTAAAAGGATCTTTCAAAAATTCCTCCCGAAAATACAAGCCCGATTCAAGGGAATTTATCAAATTCTTACCTATTTTCAAGGGAACTATATAATATGTTTTTGGAAACCATTATCATTAAAAAAATCACTCATTTTATTATTAAAATAATATATTACTTTACATATGGTTTTATACAATTATTTTTCCAAAAGAACTCTTCTTTCCAAAGTAAAAGAGTATTTATCTTCTGAATTACTCGATGATTTTATAAGAGTATCTTCATATATTTCAACACTCTTGGTTATTATTATGTATTATTGGTATTAATATTTTATGATATCCTCTACCATATTTAATTTAATGTTTTATGATTAGTTTGACTTTGGATGTGATATCTTAAAACCGTTCACCAATTTACTTAGAATGGTTAGTGTTTATGCTTAATGTTCGGGGAAAGTTATTTACATATCATACATTAGTTTCAATATGAATTTATATGTTATTAATTTTTATCCCTGTTCATATGAGGAATGAATTGGACTTTTTAAGTGTTGGTTGGGGCCTGCTATAGCCCCTCAGTGTATCAGTAGGTCTCAAGAGACATACTATGGTCTTGACATGAGGCCTTGATAAAATGGATATTTATGGTCTTAGAACGAGGCCTTGGAGGTATGGTTATGATGTCCCATATTATGAATTACCTCATTATGAAACTATGTATTGATAGTTCATGTGGTTATTGAACTATTAAAATACCCATAACTATGTTTTATTGTGGCATTATTTATTCATCTCTTATTCCTTTCATATTATGTTCATGTTTATTTTTAAATGCATATGTTTTTAGTTATCACCCTTGCCTAATGTTTATTTTTATGATATCCTTTGCTGCATTTATTAACCTTACTGAGAATTTGATCTCAACCATTTATCATGTTTCATTTTATTTTGAAATGAATAAGTTTATTATTAATGACTCATCGGGATAAACTTATAGTTGTGGATGTTCCTAATAAAACATATATGTTGTACTTCATTTCATGTTATAATGTTGAACTTATTTATTTATCTTGTTTTGAAATCTACTAAACTACTTAGTCCTTCCAGATTCATATTCCTTGTTTAGATGTCAATGTAATAAAATCAAGCATGGAATCTGGCCAACTGGGGTTGGGTCCTTACAGTGGAGGCACAGTGGCATGGAGGAGAGTAGTTGGGAAGGAGAGATAAATATGTGTTCTCAGTACCTAGAACTTTTTTGAGTTTTTACTTAATCTTTTTTTCTTGTGATGTGATGTTTGAATCATTATATGTTGTGATTTTTATTGTTTTGTTGATGTATGATGTGTGATAATTTTCCGAAATATATAAATTGGAGAAATGATTCCTTAATGAGAAGCATGAACTTTGATGAAATTAAACTTATACAGGTGAGTCAGTGCTTCCTAGAGTGAATAATATCTTAACATGGAGGATGGAATTCTCATATTTGTGTGTTTGGGGTGGTGTGGTTTGTTGATTGTAGTGGTTGTTGGTTTGGGTTGCATGGAGGCTAAGTTGGTTATGCAGTGGTTGGGTGGTTGTGTGAAAATAGGCAGTTTGTGGCTTTGTAGTGTGCATTGTGGGTGTTTTTTTGGTGTGTTTTTTTGGTGGTAATATTGAGGAGCAACGAGATCCTTGAGAGGTATCTTATGGGGTGGTTGTTAGGAACCCTTTTCCTTCTCGGCTTGGGTTTAGATTCTCAAGGTCAGTAATCATTTGAGAGGTATCTGATTTAAAGGACCATGCCTTATCATCCCATTACTTTTAAGTTTATGGGAGTTGGATGTGTTTTAGAGGAGTATTTAGAATGTTTTGTGATGGTTGGAGGTACAATAGAGGCACTTCAGGAAATTCACATCATGAAAGGTTTACACAGTGTAAGTGGTGTTTCATAGGTTGTTTGGATAGCTAGACTCATATAATTTGTGCAGTTGAGTTAGAACACATGAAATATATTAATATTGTGAAATTAATTCACAATGTGTAATTAAATAAATGTCGAGGTGGCGTAAATTTTAGCAGATGCTTAAATTGTTGGGAAACCCGTGGATTTCATGTCGTGAATGGGTTACCAAACATAAAGATAGTGGGATCGAGGTAATTTTATAAATTTTTTGGATCATTATGTTCATTTTAACTCACCAATATCTCTAATTATGGAGGAAACCTAGGCACCTTTGTAGTATTTTCTATCCCATTTCCTTTTGCTTCAATTCTATGGGTTTCAATTGTTGTTCGTTGGTGATTTTTGGTGAGTTATCTCCTTTATCCCACCAATTTCTCTTTTGGTCTTCTATTGAATTTTGATGTGGTGGTGTGGTTTTGGTTTGGGGTGTGTGTGGAATATGTTCTGATGGATCGTTTGATGTAGTGTAGGTTGATCTATGGGTTTTTTATACAGTTGTTTTTTGCGAGCATTTCTTCTTCTCCCAACGGTGCACAATGAGTTTTCAAAGCTTCTTTGAGGTAGGGAATCACCCATTTCTCACTTTTGTGTATCATTTTGGAGGGTTTTAATCTTTTTTATCTACGGGGGATGTTTTTCTCTAGCCTAATCAAGATAAATTAATTATTTAATTGAAATTTAAATAGAATGGGGAATGATTCATAGGATTTTATGCCTTTATTATTACGGTGATGTTGTATTTGTTTGGGCTGAATTCCCCACTGAAAATCATGGTTGTTGGGAGCCCTTTATTACAGTGTAGTTGTTGTGATTTGGAAACCTTATAGCATGTTGTTGTGATATCACCCCAAAAAGGAAAATGGTTAACCAATTATATTTGTCTAATGAAATGGTTTCCCCTGGATTTATGGCCGGTGTGATAATGCCCCTAAAATAAAGTGAAATATGATATAATCCCCCTTTTTAAATATATAAAATGTTCATCGATGTGATGTAATGTGTGGTCGTGCTTGTAGGGTGGTGGTGTGTCATTCGGATGTGGTGTGGGGTGATGTGTGGTTTATTTGGTTGTATTTTGAGGGTGATGAGGTGATGGTTTGTTTTCCCATGCTTTTGGGGTGGTGAGGTGATGGTTTATTTTGTATTGATTTAGGGGTGGATAGGCGATGGTTTGTTTGGTCGTGATTTTGGGGCGGTGAGGCGATCATTTTTTGGGTCATTATTTTGTGGAGGTGAGGTGATAGTTTGTTTGAATGTGGTTTTTGGGAAGCTATGTGATGGTATGATGGTAATTTTGATCTACTTGTGTGGTGTGGTTTCATTATGATAATTTCCTATGTAGTGACATAATAATTGGATAATAATGTTTAAAATGGTTGGGTTTTTTTTTGGTTAATGGTATGAAAATGACTAATGAACAATTAAGTGAAGGTTTGTGTGGTTAAATGTGGTTTTTGGTAAATAATGAAATGAATGGTTTGGATATTAAAATTGGTTGGGGTGTAAGATATGGCTTGTGGTTTTTGTGGTTTTATGCGTTTAGTGGTGGTAATGAAAGTGGTGGTGTTTTGAGTTGGTTAGTGTTTTGTTGTGAACACATAGGCTGGTCTAGTATGTGGATTATATATATATATATAAACTTTTATATTTCTTATGATTTATATATGGACTGCACCTGCATCGATCACTATGTATCGACACCTATATTTTAATATGGGGGTGTTTTCCCAACATCCTGGAGATGAGGATGGATTGATTTATACAATCTCTTCCCCAATATCTCTTCCAAGCGAGTAGATATGAATAGGTTGTGATGTTCATAGGCCTGTTAGTGCACTAGGTTATGGACTAGGGGTCTTCGAGTGAGATTTGATTTGAATATGTTATGGGACAGTGGTCCATGTCCCTTTAGGTGGGTTATGATATGTCCGTGTTGTGGTGCAGATTATGGTGGAGTTCGTGCATGGTAATAGGAGGGAATAAGGTTGATGCCCTTCATGTTCAGGATACCATACTACTCTGGTTATGGTTTTGATGTGATAACCAAGGTGTCTGCGGGTGATATGAGATGTGACCGTTCTTTGGGGTGGTTTTCTAGGTGTCTATGGGTGTAATGAGATTTGAATATGCTTGTGGGGAAATGGTATATGTTATTCATAATATATGGGAGCTCCAGGATGTATGAAGTTTGTGTATGAGGGTGAGAAATCATTGGGAAAATGGTGTAGGGTATCCTTTATCGATATGCTTATTATTATGTTATTATAATTGTATTGTGTTATTTAGGAAGCGTGTCTTAGTGAGGTAGGGATAGATAGTTAAACTATTCAGGTGTTGTTGGTTCTTCTATTTTTTTCATGAGTGCATTAGTATGATTCTTTCACATTTGCACATGAAACTTTGGTTTTCCTACTGAGTATATTTGTATACTCACCCTATGTATATAAACTGGTATTCAGGTTTCTAGGTGGACCATGTGGACCGTGATGGACATTACTAGCCCAGATATTTGGACAGTTTCTATGTATCTGATTTAGATTTTCTTATAGTTATTTTAAATTAGAGGCTTTTATTCATATCTTATTTTACTTATAAATGCATTGGGGGATGGTTTGGGTTTATTTTTATATTATTTCATGGAATTTCTTGAGGATGTTTCATCTTATCTCCCAAGACTATATTATTATAGAGGGAAATGCCTCCCATTTCATGAGATTTTTATACCCCCAGTACTAGTCACCAACTTAGGGCCTACTGGAGGAGATACTCGGGTGTCATTATCACTCTCCCCTCATTGTAGTATCTTTGGTGGGAGGGGGTCGTGATAGTATGGGTAAACATTTTACCATTACACAATAATACCCCTATGCATATGGGTAATCATAATTGATATAAAATTGTTATTTTTTAAACATTTAAAATGATTTAGATGGTTTATAACATGTTTATAAATAATTATAAAATGAATTTTTAGAATATTTAATTTTTATGGAATTTATAAATAAATTAACTATTTATAAATGTTTTATAATTAAATTAAATAAATGTTTTTAAAATATTTATATTCCAAAATATTAAATGGCTATATGTGAAATACATTTTAACCAAATTATATGGAATGTCTTACAATTTAGAAATAAAAGTTTTTATTTTAAAATATTATGAAAAATAATTTTTAAGGGGTTATAAATTATGAAATAAGACAAGGATATAAAATTTTTATATTGAAATTATGAATTGTTAAAAATTAAAGGGGGATTATTTGGATATTATTTAATCCCAAAAAATAGTGTTTTGATGATTGATATGATCAAGGTGTAAATAATAATTAAGTATATGATATTTAGATTATGTAAAATGTTTAAAAATAGAAATTGAATTATAAATAATTTATAATTCATATAAATATCCTGTATTTAAAATTGAAATTTCATATAATGATAAATATGAGAGTTTTCTTATTGTAAAGAATATAAAATGTTTATATTTATAATTATGTAATGTTCATAATGTTAGAGTTGATATTATAAAAGGGTTTTATAGTTAAATTTTATTTATGAATTGTTCATAAATGTTTATCTCATTTTTAAATATCTGAATTTTTATTTATTTAAAATTTATTCCCTATTTTATTCATAGTGATAAAAATTTTATATAATTAATGGTGTATTATTTAGTTAATTGTTGAATTGCTTCTAGTATAGAGACTTTCATTACATGCTAGGATTGACTCCATGTCGAGTTCAACCTTTCCTATCCCTTAACCTCGATGTGTAATTGAAGTTATTATCTTGCATTTAGATGTTGAATATAGTTTGTTCATATTAGGTGTTAGATTTATGATGAATTTTATCATCCATTGAGTAAAGTATCCCTAGGTAGAGGGACTTGGGGTTAGACAACCTACCTACCAAGAGGCTTATTCCTTGTTTAGGTTGGTGAATGGTGTTGGTTATCTATTGCTCAGGGCTTACTCATGTGGATATAATCAATATCATATAATCTAAACATTTACATGAAGTGTTCATGTGCCTTATATATTTAATGCATTCAGATATGTAGAATATACTTGACTTGTAATTTTGGGAATGTAACACAAACTTGTGGGTCGTGTAAAGAGTTACACATCAATATGGTCTGAACATATTGATTAGGTGGAGGGAACAAGTTTCCAAACTAAATTACAAGAATAATTAATATATAAAAGGAAATAATATGAGATAAAATGGGGAGATTAAAATCCCCTTATAATACTATGTGTGAGATTACTTTCAAAGTTACACTTGTCAAGACCTCAGTCATCCAACCAGGTAAGTCATGCTAAAGGTTGGTTCCCATGGATTATCTTGTGTATGGAAAGTATGTAATGAGTAAATATTGATTCTCCTGATGTTTAGGTCATTCTTAAGTTGGGTTCCTTTAGATTATCTCTTTCTATCTTATTTTTAGCTTTTTATTTGGGTTACACTAATTGGAAGACCCTAATAGGATTAGGTTAGAAGAGGAATAAAGTTGAGTTTTTCCATATGATATATTGGACAAAGAGTTATCTATTTGATTATCTAAGAATCATATGTGATATGATTGGGATGATGTCATACCAAAATAACTAAAAAATGGGAGAAATGCTAAAGCGGATTGGATATTAGTGAAATATAGATCATAGAAAACTAATGGATATGATGAACATTTAAAAGGGTTATCATATTAGTGGGATTCAATGTAATGAAAGTTTTTATTAAAAAGTTAATAATAATGATATTAATCTAATAAAAGATTCTATTTTAAACTAATAAAATCATCATCATCAAAATAAAATTTGAGATTAATCCTTGAAATAGGAGAAACTTAATATAAAAAACTCCTTAGACTTGTAACTTAAGAATAGTTATTAAGAATTATAATTGATTCAAGAAAAGTTATTAAGAAGAATTCTATGTGTAAGAATAGTTCCTTACTCAGTAACCAAGTACTTAAATTTTTCAACAGGTGAATCTATATGCTTATGGAATCATAGATTTATTACTTCAATATTTTAAAGTAATTGGATGGAAATTGACCAAAGGAATCTTAGTATCCACTCAATATGATTGGGTACGTCAAATTTTAGTCTCATATAACCAATATGATTGGGTATGTCAAATTTTACTCACATGTACTCAATATTATTGGGTATTTAAAATTATATTAAATGTGATTAAATATATTCATGACTCAATAATACTAATGGTTTCCTAAAATATTTATTGGTTATAGAAATAAATTTTATTATTATGATAGATATATGATATTGATTTTATGATTTACAAGTTTTGTAAAAATATATAATGTCAGAAGATGAAAAAAATTGAATCTTGAATTCTGTTTTCATGTAATAGGGAAATTGAGTTTCTATGTTGATAAATTGGATAATACATTCTTGGATGATTTTTTTATAAGATATGTATTATCTCATTTTTCTCTTGGAAATAGCATGAAAACATTTTTTGTTTAAAAAAATGAGATGGCATGTTTTTGATACACATAGTTATGATCTGTTCAATTATATAACATGCCTTAATGGAAGACTAAAAATGGATTGTTCTAGTTAAGGAATTTATCTTATTGTCATCTATCAAAATATTCAGACAATATGATTGAATTTAGAGAATGTTTACCCAATATTGTTAATATTTTTGGAATATATATGAACTAGGAATATAATTTATATATTCTAAAGTGCTTTATAGACAGTACAGGTAAGTAAAAGTTCAAATATGAAGAATAAAAGTCAGTTAAAAAGTTTAATATATTTCATTAAGATTAAAATAATGTTATTGAAACCTATGGTGTTTTACGAGGAAATATTAATAATTCAATATTATTGGATTATCCAAGATATATACCCAAAGGAGTTTGGGAAACTCCATGGAAAAACAATGTTAGGTATGGATTATATAGGAATTAATTCTTCAATTTTTAAGGGTATGTGATACCGAATGTATATTTTAAAAAGTGTTTCAAATATAAAGGATTTAAAAATAAAAGAAATAATTTTTTGAGATTGCATTTTATATTCATGAGACGAAGTAAATAGTTACTACATTGAGTCTTTGAAAATAAATTATTTTATCAAATTAAATTGAATCTAAGTAAAAAATGTGTATCTTAATCTCTTTTATCCTATGTGATAAGAGATAATGTTCGATAATAAAGATTTTTTATAAACAACATGATATTATTAAATATACACACAAGGTTTATGATTTATAAATTTCTATAACATGTTTTGAGAATAATACATGGATACATGTTTTTTATCAAGGATAAAATGTTTATCCATATATTAGTTAAAATATATGGGAATGTGTTCCCACCGCCCATTTTCTTGAATAGTGTAGCCTGATCTGTTTGGATGTAGTTGGGTGTAATTCTATCATTCCAGACTATATAATAGACCACAACTCCTACAATTCAACCTCCAAGATAAGGTCACTAGGGGTTTAATGGAAAACACAACCTTGGTCTGGGGTTCAGAGGTCTAAGGGCCCCAAACCAAATTTTGCTTACTATAACAATGTTGACTCACTCTATAAGCATTGATCAACGACACTAACAGAGAAATGTATAATTGGGGACTTCGACATGGCACTATATTAGAGCTGACTATGCAACACCGACATGTTACTATAAAATCTCATACTTTAGAGACGGTTTTATTGTAAATCCAAAGACTTATTGACAGTGACACCTTAGAAACCTGGTCTTCAGTGGCTATAACAGAGCAGCACAATGGGCTTACTGTGTGGTTGATGGAATAATGCATCTTCATCCTTATTAGCTCATTTGAGCTAGGGTTTATACATATGAAACTCAGATTATCTCTCTATAATTTTTCTCCTGAATTAGTGAAGTTATTCTGCCACTTTGTGTATGTAGGTTTTTTTACCAAACCACATAAATATTTATGTCCATATTCATATTCCTCTTGTTATTTTTTCTCTTTTCTTAATATGAAAATAATTCTATCCCACATATCCTTACATTTACACAACACCATTTGTGGTGTATTTTAATAAAGTCTTATTTTAAATGAAAAATGATCCATTCACATAGAATACCATATATGATATGGAAACAATAGTTTATTTATTAAATTTTACCACTAAAAGGAAATAAATGTTATTTACTAACATAAAAGTGTTGTTTATCCTAGAATTATATTCTCAAAAGGTTATAATATCTATGAGGCTTGTTGGAGTATGTTTAGACATAAATAAGTTCAAAGTTAACAAATAAAGAATTACACCAATCTAATTTTAAAGTTAATTTTACTTAATATCCTAATAGAGTTGGTGTAAAACCCATATTTTTGTTTTTTTCCTTTTTTCTAACTTATATTTTGGATCTCGGTTTTCTCTCGAGTTCTGGGTGTTCAAGATTTAAATTTTAAGTTTTGGATGTTTTGGGTGGTTTTTGGACCCATTATTGGTTCTTATGAAAGGTACAAGGAGGTGGTGGCTTGGAAAATGAGTTCATAACACCCTTAGTGGCATATTTTTATGATGGTATGTTTTTTTATTTCTTATCTCCATGAGTTATATGAGTTTTGTGGTGAAAAGGGTGATTTTTGGGGACTTTTTCAAAGTCACACGGTAAGGTGCATAGTTATTTTTATCATGAAACTAAGTGTGCATGGGTCACATGGTTTCATTGCAATGAATTAGAATTCCATAAATGATATTTCCCTTATTATGTTTATTTCATATAGTATAGATCACAAAAAATAATTTATAGAACACAATAGAAACATTAAAAATTAAAAATGAATGAAATAAGAGGTATTTCTAGAAGTTAAGGAACATATACTGACAAAATAGTAACATAATTTTAGGAATAGTAATGTGAACCTTATGAATAGTAAATTGGCCAATAAAATTGTAGCATCCCCGATGAAATTATAAATTAAAATTTTCCATCATATAAATGAAAATATGATATAATTATATCATAGTATAAGTAAATAAATATTTAAAAAATTACTAATTAAGTGTTGGTCTTTTTGTAATTCATAAATATTTAATGAAAATTTTATAATTAATAAAATGAATTCAAATAAAATTGATTTTCATAAAATTTATTCATAAATAAATGTTTTGTTGTCTTCTGATTTTAGTATAATTTAATATGACTCTAGTTAATTTTTCAGAGTGTTATAAAATCAGTTATAATTTTAGAAACGATATTTTTTGAGTAAATAATGATTTTAATTAAAAATTAAAATTCTCATATTTATAAAATTATTTTCATAAAATGGAGTTCATTTTTTAATTATACACATCATAAAATGGATAGGGCTAATTTTTTCTATTTTTTAAAATACTTGAATTTTTGGTCAACAGTAAAATATGTTAATTTATGGTATAGATACATTATAAGATAAATACACTATTACTTGAGTCATTAATGATTTAAAAACAATAAAATAAAACTTAGTTTTATTATTTTAATATATTTTATGATAATTCTCAAACTATTCATAGTCCTGAGCCAAAATAATAAAGAAATGAATAAAATATTCAAAAATCACCCCACTCTTCCACTATAAATACCACCCCTCACCACCACTTCTCCTCACACCTTTAAGAATTTAAAATTTTCCAAATTATACCCAAATACCCTTACCAAGTATCTCTGCCACATATGGGAGCTCTTGGTATCATTAAAATACAAAAAATCAATCCCATTAAGGAGGTTCTCAAAGAGGAGAATTCAAATGGTAAATCCCCTTTATTTTCTTTCCTAACAATTTCCTTTTTTATTTCTTATCTTCTCCTCACCTCCTCTTTCCAAATCAGCATTATAACTCCAGTATCATCTATATGACACAATGATATCATTTTAATTCGATATCATTCATCAAACACCCTTCTCTTTTGATTTTATTTTCAAAACGATATCATCATCCACGAGGTACTGATTTACAACCTCTGTGGACAACGAATTTTCGTTCTTCAATTTATCCTTAAAGGCTAGTAATAAAACCATTTTTATGGTTAAAATAGACTATAATATATGAATTAAAACATATTTAATGTTATATAACCAGTATATATTCATAATATTAATTCATATGAAAAAACTGGTTTGTAATGATAAAAAAACCACCAAAATAATCTAAATGATTATCACTAATGTTTTATCTAACGACTCATCCTCATACCATTTAAAAAAATGAATTATATAACCATTTAATGTTATTTATTTTCATTAATATAATATAAATTCAATTATTTATAATTATACCCATTCTACATGAACTTCCATACTCATATACAAGTACATCGATTTTGAAAACCAAGGTAACAAACACTCCTGAGCAATAAAGTTGTCTCTTATAACACATAAAAAAAGCTATAAATGAACATAATAAAATTATAGTAAATAAAATAAAGGTATATAAGGTTATTAATTAATTAATTAAAGGATTTAGTTTTATTATCTTGGACATTAAGTTCAAATTAAGAGCACATTCAGACATATGGTAAGGGTTTTCTTCCCAAACCTCCATTTTCATTCAGGTTATGATTTATTCCTCTATAAACCAATGTAATTACTAATGATTTTTATATAATTATTATAAATTATATATATATATATATATATGTTCCAAAATCATATATCCAGATAATTTTATCATTCTTTATTGGGAGAATAAATGTTTTATAAGGTTCTCCCCTCTTTTTTTCTGATACGCTAGCCTGATTAATGGGAACATCTTGATTTCCTACCCATTTTAAAGTATCATCCATAATCTACTTTATAAAACCATTATTTTTCTAAAACCACTAATTTTTTCATGAGAAAATATATGTGTTCATTATTTGTTTTATAAAAACAATCGTGGTAAATACAAATGATTTTTCCAAAAGAACTCTTCATTGCAAAGTAAAAAAGAGTATTTCTATCAAGAATTCATTAATGATTTTATTATAGTATTTTCATCCAATTAAAAACCTATTTTTAATTTTATTATTTATTTATTATTATATATTTTTTATCATCCATCTTATTTTATTAAATGGTTTATGATCATCTTGACCACGAATGTGCTATCTTGATACCATTCACCATATTACTCAGTATGGTTAGTGATTATGTTCATAGATTGGGGAAAGTTATTTACATTTCATATGTATATGTTGTTAATGTTTATCCTCATTCATATGAGGAATTAATTGGACTTAGTAAGTGATGGTTGGGGCCCACTATATCCCCTATATGTATGGTTGGGGCTCATGAGATAAACTAGAGTTGGTTTTACCCATTATATATGGTGTCTTGGTTGAGGCCTTGATGATATGTTTATGATGTCCAGAATTATGAATTCCCTCATCATCAATCCAGTAATTGATATTCCATGTGATTATTAGACTAGTAAAATATCCATGGTTATGTTTTATTATGGAAATTTTTAAAAAACTTTTGTTCCCACCATATTATGATCAAGACTATGTTTTAATTCCATATGTATTTTTAGTTATTCACCATGCATTTTATTTATGCTTCCACTATATTACTTACCCTTACTGAGCATCTGATCTCACCCATTTCTTATTTTTTATTTTTCCCTAGGATGAGAAGCGGTATATTACGAATGACTTTCATGGATAATCTTGGAGTTATGAATGTTTCCAATGAATTTTCTATGTTGTTTTTCATTTCAAGTTGTAATGTAAAGTTCATGTATGTAATCTAGATTCCAAAACTGCTAAAATAATCGGTCCTTTGAGATGCGAATTACTTGTAATCATACTAATGTAATAAATAAAGGCACTGGATCTAAGCTACTGGGGTTAGGGTCTTTATAGTCGGTATTAGAGGATGTTTAGAAGAATCCTTGGAAACTAGACTTAGAAAACATAAATTTGGGAACATAGCCCTAAGATAGACATATATGATAAGAATGAAAGAACAACCTAGAATTTTGGTAAGGTAGAAATTATTTGGATCTTTATAGAAATACATCCCTGTATGTATACTACAGGTGGACGTGGTTCTGGCATAGATGTGCCTTGGGGTAACAACTTTGTCAAGGTGTCCCGGGTCTGACTCGGGGTAACCTGGTACATGAAAATGGGCCTTACTGCGCACCTGTTTTGACATTCTCAGGGAGATATTCTTAGGATAAGTCATATTTTCTTTACAAACCATTATAAAGGATTTAAAATTAAATATATACCTGATGAAACCTTGATTATTATTATGAGATTAGATATGAATAAAACTTCAATTTATGTTAACTATTTTTCTAGTTTAAGATTATACATTACGATTCACAACCTAATATAGTGTATAACATTATTTAGAAATGGTTCATAGTGGAAGGAATGAAAAACGTATCAACACACACATACCATATAGGGATTTCCCCCATATATAATATAATTATGTCTGTATTGGAGATACGACTACTACTAAAAAACTAATAACTATATCGGGACAACTGACTTAGGTTATGAACACTACCCTTAATCGTATGGAGCATCCTAATCCACAAAATGGAGGAGCAATGTTAGACCGCTTTATGCGACGATAACCTCCATCATTCAATGGGATTACAAACCCATTTATATAAAAGAATTGGTTAGTTCCTTATAGAAGATATTTCTTGCTTTGGGAAGTAATAAATGAGAAAAGGTTGTCATAGAGGTTTATCATCTATCGGGAGATGCAAATAAACAGTGGTCACTAATTAAAAGCACAAAGGAGGGGTACAAAATTACAAATATGGAATTGAGTGATTTTAATGAAATTTTCCTAGAAAAATATTTTCCTTGGGAACAATGAGTAGATATGTAAAGTAAATTCTCAAATATATTGAAAAAGGAGGATGAGAATGTTTCCTAGTATGAATCCAACTTTACATGGTTAGATATCCTTATAGAGGAAAACATAAAAAATCCAAAGAACAAGATTAATTAAATATTTAATTGTTTAAAAACATTATTCTGAAAGGAACTAGTATCCCAAAATTTCTCATTATATAATGATATAGTGTAATGTTCTATTAAGATAAAAAAATAATTCACTAAGTTATATGAATTCAAAGTAAATAAAGAGAATAATAGGGTTGATGAACACTCTGGAAAAGGAAATAAGTAAAAGGGGAAAAAGGGAAGAGTTAATTTTCTATCTAGTGATAATTGTGGGAAGAAACACCCTGGTACTTTTCTGAAGGGTATGGGTGTTTGTCACAAGTGTGGAGAAAACGATCACCAAGCCTGTGATTTCATGGGAAAGAAAGAAGCTAATGATATTAAATGCTATAATTGAAAAGATATGGGACATTATGAAAATGATTATCCTAAGAGCCAGGGAAACTTTCCCCAAAGAAGACCAAAGAAGCAAGACTACTATAATGCGGTCACACCTGCTGATGTTGAAGTTCCTAATGATGTAGTGGAAGATAGTTTAATCGTTTCCTAAAACTTAGCTGATGCTTTATTTGATTTTGGATCATCTCATTTTTAATATCTTTCTAGTTTTCTAAGAAAATTATACATTTCCCATTTGATTTAATAAAGTCATTGTTAGTAAAAATTTCTAAGGGAAGTATCACTACAAAAAATATATGTCAATCTATCTCCTTTATGACACATAAGAATTTTTTAGTTGCTAACCGTATCATCATACCAATGATTAATTTTGGTATAATACTCAGTATGAATTGAATTTAAAATTATTATATGAAAATCTATTGTAATAAGAAGGAAGTTACAATTTTTAAAAATGATGTAGAGTCACATATCTTTAGAGCAGAAACATCACCATCTAATTATTATCTAGATCCACCCCCAGTAGCTCTTATGATTTCAATTCTTGGGGAGGAAGAGAACACAATATCTATGGGTGAAGAAAGAAATCTTCAAATTGAGGATGTACCTATTGTGAAAAAATACATTGATGTATTTTCAGATGATTTACCTAGACGTCCTCTGAAGTGGGAAATTAAGTTTTCTATTAATTTAATTTCCAATGCAAGCCCAATATCAAATACTCATTATAGAATGACCATAGTGGAATTATTGGAGCTAAAGAAACAACTATAGTAGTTTAGTAGTAAGGGTTTTATTCACCCTAGTGTTTCTCCATAGGGATATCATGTTCTTTTTGTTAAGAATAAATATGGATATATGAGACTATTCATTGACTACAGGGAGATCAATGCTATTATGATAAAAAAAAGTATCCTTTACCTCGCATTGATGATTTATTTGATCTACTTCAAAAAGCCTAATATTTTTCAAAGATTGATCTTTGATCTGGATATCATCAATTTCCTGTGAAGAAGGAAGATATTTCAAAGTGAGAGTTTCAAAACAGGTATGAATATTATGATTTTATAGTAATTCCATTTGGACTGACTGATACACCATCTATTCTCATGGATCTAATGGATAGAGTTTTCAATGAATATCTTGATGATTTTGATGTGGTATTTATTAATTCTATCTTGGTATACTCCAAAATCTACCATGATCATGGGAATCACCTACGCATTTTTCTTAAGACTCTTAAAAGGAATGATTTATATGGGATGTTTAGAAAGTTCTATTTTTGGGTACAAAAAGTTTATTTTATTGGCCATATTGTCTCTAAAGATGGAATCTTTGTTGATCCTGTGAAGACAAAGGCGGTTCAGGAATGGCCTACACCAATGAAAATAACTAAGGCACATCGTTTTTTTTGGTTTAGTAGGTTATTATTTATTTTTCATGCAAAACATTACCCAATTAGATAACCCGATAACCAAGATTACTTGTAAAGGGGTTAATTTCATATAGAAAAAATAATGTGAATAATGTTTTGAAGAATTAAAGAGAAGAATGGTGAATGATATGATCTTGAATATACCATTAGGAAAAGGAAGGTTTGTGATTTATAGTGATGCATCAATGAAAGGACATGGATGCATCCTTATAAATAATGAAATATTTATTGTATATGCATCAAGGAATTTAAATAATAATGAATAGAACTATCCAACTCATGATCCTGAGTTAGAAGATAAAATATTTTCTCTAAATATATGGAGACACTATCTATATGGTGAAAGATGTGAGATATATAAGGATCAAAAGATTTTGAAATATATCTTCTCACAGAAAAAACTCAACATGAGGAAAAGGAAATTGGTAGAGCTACTCAAGAATTATAATTTTTTAATACACTACTACCTAGGGGAGGTAAATAATGTAGTACTTGCTTTGAGTAGGAAAGATCATGGAGTTATGAACAAAATGATGATTGAAAAAGATCCTGTGTACATGGATATAGTAAATACGGATATGGGAATTATAAAAGAAGGTGAAACATCATTACTTTTTCAACTGGTTATCCAAATATATTTATCAGAAAGAATTAAAAGTTCTCAGTGTGATGAAGAGAATCTTAGAAAGAAAATTAAAGCTATAAATGATGGGAACTTTCCAAACTTCATGCGTGAGGATGAGATTATGAAATTTTAGAGGAGGACATGGTTACCTCTATACTCGAGCAAAAAATGGAGTTATTGGATGGTAACCATAGTTAGAATTTCTCTATACATCATAGTAGCACTAAGATGTATATATATTTGAAGGAAAATTTTTGTTGGGATAACATGAATTGGGAAATTATTGATTATGTATCAAGATTTTTAGTGTGTCAATAAGTGAAGGTTAACAGACAACATCCTAAAAGAGTAATGAAACCTCTACCTATTCTTATATGGAAATGGGATAAAATCACTATTAATTTTTTCACTGGATTACCAAAATCACCAAGAAATAATGCTGCAATATGGGTGACTGTAGATCGACATACCAAATCTACACATTTCCTCACCATAAGGTGGAATTTTCCACTAGAGCGTCATGCACGGATATATATTAATGAAGTTTTAAGACTTCATAGAGAACCTATCTCAATTATGTCTAATCATGATCCATGATTTACATAAAAATTCTGGAAAACTCTTCCAAAGTATTTGGATACTGAGATTATTTTGAGTACTGCTTATCACCCAAAACTGATGGGTAGTCTGAAAGGATGATCCAAATTTTAAAAGAAATTTTGAGATCATGATAACTTGAATTTAAAGAATGTGGGACCATTATTTACCTTTGTTATATTTTTCTTACAACAATAGTTTCCATTTTAGTATTAAAATGGAACCATATGAAGCGTTGAATGGAAATAGATCTCGTACACCAACATGTTATGATAAAGTTGGTGAAAGAAAGCTTCTGGGCCCAAAGCTTGTGGAGGAAACAACAAAAAATTTAAAACTATTCAAACCCTTATCAAAGAAGATAAAATTAGGAAAAAGATCTATGCCGATAATCAAAGGAAGGATTTGGAATTTCAAGTGGGAGAACATGTTTTCTTGAAAGTATATCCCAGGAAGGGAGTTATAAGTTTTGGTAATAAAGGGAAACTGAGCCCTAGATACATTTTCCCTTTTGAAATTCTAGAGATAGTTGGAGATAAGGATTATCTTTTGGAAATTATTCCAAGACTTTCCAAAGTTCACAACGTGGTCCATATCTCATTGTTAAGGAATTAAATGCCAGAACCAATGCATGTACTCACTTCTGAAGGAATAGAATTAGAACCCGATTTATCTATTTATGAAGAGCCTCTTTGGATTATGGACACTAAAGAATAGATGTTGAGTAATCCAAAAACTCAGTTGGTAAAGGTACTTTAGAAAAATCATAAAATTTAAGAGGTGATGTGGGAACCAGAGGAGCTTATGATGAAGAACTATACAAATCTTTTTATGGGGTGGCAATCTAAAAAATTTCAAGGATGAAATTTTTGTGTGAGGGGAGAATATAACAAACCAAAATTATATTAATAAGATTTACCTTCTCATGTTAATTTCATATAGTATAGATCACATAAAATCACTTATAGAACACAATACAGACTTTATAAATGAAGAACGAATGAAATAAGAGGTATTTCTAGAAGTTAAGGAACCAATAGTGATGAAATAGTTACATGAAATTATGAATAGTAATATGACCCTTATGAATAGTAAACTGGCCAATAAAATAGTAACCTCATCAATGAAATTATAAATAAAATATGAACATCCTATAAATGAAAACAATATTTAATTTTATCATGGTATAAGTAAATAAATATTTTAAAAATTACTAATTAAGTGTTGGTGTTTTTGTAAGTCATAAATGTTTAATTACAATTTTATAATTAATAAAATTATTTAAAGGAAAATTAATTTTCATAAAATATATTAATAAATAAATATTTTCTTGTCTTATCATTTTAGTATAATATAATAAGACCTTGGTTAATTATTCGGAGTATTATTACATTAGTTATAATTTTAGAAACTGTATTTCTCAAGTAAATAGTAATTTTGATTAAAAATTAAATTTATCATTGTTAAAAAATTATTTTCCAAAATTAGATTTTATTTTTTAATTCTACAAATCAAAAACATATTAGGGTGATTTTTTGATATTTTTCTAAAATACTTGATTTTTTTAATATTAACATACAATAATTTGCGGTATGGATAAATTCTAAGATAAATACACCATTAATGGAGTAATGAATGATGTGAGAACCATACTATCGAAATTACCTTCATTATTTTAATATATTTTATGATAATTCTCATACAATTCATAGCCTTGAACCAAAATAATAAATAAATTAATTAAATATTCAAAAATCACCCCGCTCCTCCACTATAAATACCACCCATCACCACCACTTATTCTCACACATTTAAGTCTTGAATATTGTCAAAATTCTTCCCAAATACCCTTAAAAAGTACCCCCCCCCCATGTCCAATATCTCTTGGTCTCATCAAAAGACTGCATCCAATCCCCTTACGGGGGTTCTCAAATAGGAGAATTCAAAAGGTAAATCCCCTTTCTTTTCTTTCCTTTGAATTTTCTTTTTCATTTCTTATTCTCTCCTCGCCTTCTATATCCAAATGATAATGAAAAATATAGAATAATATATTTATTGAAATTATATCATTTTAATTAAATATCATTAATCAAACTCCCTTCTCTGTCTCATTTATTTTAAAAACAAAATCATCATCCGTGAGGTGCCGATTTACGACCTTTGTGGATGATGAATTTCCGCTCTTCAATTTATCCTTAAAGGCTGGTAATGAAACAACTTTTATAGTTAAAATAGACTATAATATATGTATTATGATATATTTAATGTTATATAACCATACTAAATACATAATATTAATTCATACGACAAAAGTAGTACGTAATTATCGGAAAACCGCCAAAATAATCTAAATGATTATCACAAATGTTTTATCTAATGACCCATACTCCTAAAAAATAACCAAATTAATTATATAGCCATTTAATATTATTTATTTTCATTAATATAATATAAATTTTATTCTATATAATTTTACCCATTCCACTTGAACTTCCATACTCATATACAAGTTTATTAATCGTGAAAACCAAGGAAATGAATGCTTCTGAGTAATAAAATTTTATCTTATAACTAATAAAAAAATATATAAATGAACATAATAAAATTATAATAAATCAAATATATGTATATAAGGGTCATAATTAATTAATTATTTAATTTAATTTAATTTCATTATCCATGATGTTAAGTTCAAGGGCAGAAAAAATTCAAACATAAGGTAATGGTTTTCTTCCCGAAACTCCATTTTCATTAGAGTTATGATTTATTCCATTATAAACCAATGTAATTATTCATTATTTTTATATAATTGTTATAAATTATATATATGTTCCAAAATAATATATCCCAATCATTTAATCCTTATTTTATGGGAGAATATATGTTTTAAAGGTTCCCTTCTCATTTCTTCCCAATACGCAAGCCCATTTAAATGGAACATCTTGATTTCTTACCGATTTTCAAGTATCATCCATAATCTGATTTATAACACCATTATTTTTATAAAATCACTAATTTTGTCATGAAAAACAATATGTGTTCAATTTTAGTTTTATACAAACAATAATGAAAAATACAAATGATTTTTCCAAAAGAACACTTCTTTACAAAGTAAATACAATATTTCTACCAAGAATTCCTCGATGATTTTGATAGAGAATTTCATCTATTTCAACATATATTTTGAGTTTTATTATTTATTTAGATTTATCTATTGTGTTTATCATCCATCATATTTTATTAAATGGTTTATGATCAGTTTTACTATGGATGTTCTATCTTGATACCATTCACAATACTATTCAGAATAGTTAGTGATTATGTTTACAAATTAGGGAAAGTTATTTACATTTCATATTTATATTTTTTTTATGTATATCCCCATTTATATAAGGAATAAATTGAAATTAGAAAGTGATAGGTGGATCCCACTATATCCCCTTGATGCAACAGTAGGTATCATGAGAAAAACTAGACTGGGTTTTTACCCATCATGTATGGGATGTTGGTCAAGGCCTTGATAATATGTTTATGATGTCCAACATTTTGAATTACTTCATCACAAATATAGTAATTCATAGTCCAGGTGATTATTTTACTAGTAGAATATACATGGTTATTTTTTATAATGGAATTTTTTAATCATCTTTTATTCCTAACATATTATGCTAAAGAGTATGTTTTGATGGCATGTTTATTTATAGTTTTTCACCATCACATATTATTTAGTGTTCTGCTATATTAGTTACCCTTACTGAGTATCTGAGATCACACCTTTCTAATGTTTTATTTTCCCCCAATATATGAATAGGTATATTATAAATGAATTTCAGAGATAATATAGGGGTTATTGATTTTCCAATGAATTTTCTATGTTGTTTATAATTACATGTTATAATATAAAGTTCATGTATGTAATCTAGCTTCCAAAAATGGTAAACTGATCAATCCTTCTAAACATGACTTCCTTGTAATCATACATATGTAATAATAAAAGGCACAAACTCTGGGCTACTAGGGTTGGGGTCTTTACATTGGTTGTAAAGTTAAACTAACCATAAAACCTAAGTGTGTATCTTATACAACACTATACAGTGGGAAATTGCATGGCTTGCATAGGGTTTGTTGAACTGTGTGAGCTTACCATTAAACCCACTCAAGAAAGGGTATTTTGGGATTTTCTCCTTATTTTTAATTCAGGTTTATTACTTTATCCTCTCCCATTTGAACCCTTTGATTAAAATGCCTCCCATGGTCGTTTTTGGCACCTCTAAGCCCCTCCAAGTAGATTTCAAGGTAGTTTCTCGGTGAATCTTCACTCGGTTTGAAAGGATAGGGCTCCCTTCTCTTTCTCCATTTCTTTTATTCCATTTTTAATTTCATTTATAACCCAAGTGTCCATTTTTGAACAATTTTCATACCCAGGGTGGTGAGAAATTGGGGTTTTTTTCCTTCTTAAGGTTTTTCTTAGATTTTATTACTTCTTTATACCATTGTGGAGTTTTTTTAGGTGTGCGTTGTTAATGTGCCATTATTTTGAGGTAGGTTTCCCTTTTAAAATGCATTTTTAAATTATTTATCATTGATTTAATTCCTTTATAACCTCCCTTATAGGATAAATATTGATGTGTGATCTTTGAAATATTGGTTTGGTGTGAAAGGTTGTGTTTTAGGCCTTGTTGTGTGATAAATAGAATTGTTTAGTTAAATATTTCAAACCAAGTATTTGATTAAATTTGAAGTTGGCTTTATCATATTTTTTGTGATATCTAAAGCATGGTATGACTTTTTAATTATATTTATGACATGTGAAATGACGATTTTGGTCCCTTGAATGGGTTAACAAATGGGTTTTGGATTTAAATTAAAGGTTTATTTGGCTTTAAAAATGGTTTGACACATGGTAGTAGTTAATGACCTGTTTGGATATTTATTGAAATTGTATTTGGATTGAAAATGTGATTTGAAGTGTCTATATTTCATTAAATTCCAAATTATTTTGAAATGGTAAATGGTGTATTTTTACCTTTATGGAAAGGTGGTGTTGGTTCTTTAAAAGTAATGGTTTTGTAAAAAATGCTCAAAGGCCCGTTTGGAAATTTTGTAAAAATAGTGGAAGTGTTTAACATAAAAACTCTCCTTGATTTGTTTATTCACATTTTGAATGGGTTGGATTTCCCCAATGTGGAATCCTTGGGACCCATTTAATATATATGGAATGGTATATCCTCGGTATAGACTCCTTTTTGACCTATGGGTTTTAAGGCAAGAGGTGGATCCTTAGAGTGGCTCGAGGTGATGTCTGTTATTGAGTTAGTATTACAGATGAATGTGATTGGATGCTCGATAGATATTATTTGGTTCAACCCCATTTTATATGATACATGGGAACCTATAATTGTGAGTGAATTTTCTAATAATGACTATTTCTCTAGCTAGATTATGAATTAGATGGTGGCCAACATTAGGTGGATATATTGTGTTTATGGAAATGGGATTTTCCCCACTGTTTTTCCTAAGTTGAGGTGGTTGGGAGTATTTGGGGCACTTTTTATTTCATATTTTGAGTCATGATTCCATGAATGGTAATCATGTATTAGTATGTTCAAGATTATTCATGATCTCCTAAGTTCCTTCCATGTCTATTGGAACATAGTTACTTTTGATAGATGATTGAGATAATTGGTCACTCTTATGTTCTTATTTCCATTTCCCTGATTATGGGGTTATTATAGTGGTCTCATGTATGGTGTATTTCTGGGAATGTGATGAGTTGTCTCCCAAAGGTTTATGGAAAAATTGTTTTTAAGTAAAAATGTTTTATACTATCTTGTGTTGTTTTGAAATGAAAGAGTCATTTTACCCTTAAAAATGTTAATGTTTCTTTAATGAGAATGGAACTGGTGTTTTGGAATTGAAAAAGTGAAATGAACCATGATTTATTTTTAAAAAATAGAAAATTTATGAAAATTAAACTTCTTATATTGTATTTCAAATTTGAGGTTGATGTTTCTTTTATTTTAAAGTAAGTTCACTGGGAATAGATTTATTAAGGCATGCCTAATAAATTTCAATACTCAAACATATATATTCTTCTTATTTTTAGCTTTCGGTGAAAGTTTTAACTTGATTTCAATCTCTATGGGAGATGGTTGGTTTTGGTATCCGAGAGTGGCCCTCAGGGTCACATGGAGATTTTTGGTCATCATGTGCAGTTTGAGTTTTGTTATATAGTTTATTGTATTTTCAGTTTGTTGTAAAATATGTTTAGTTCATATATTTTTACATTATTTGGGAATCTTTGTTTATCATATTTAGTTTATTTATTAATTTTGGGACAAATCATTCCCTTTTCTCTTTGTTGATGCCTGACACTAGTTTTCAACCAATGGGGATCAGGAATGCCCTTTGAGCCTTACAACAGATTGACTCGAGTGATTGGATTAGGGTCGACTTGGTTTGGTTAATGACAAAATAGTATTAGATCAAGTTAGCTCTTTAGAGGACCTTTATTTTTATAGGGCCCTTTAATACTAAGGGATTTCAAGTTAGATGGATTAGGACTATTGGAACTTGGGGTGAATGTTTAGGGGAGTGTCTGGTCAACACTTTCTAGAATAATCCTTGAGTTTCCATGGGAAGTCAGGTTTTATTTTGTTCTTTTTTGTTATTGTGGTTTTCTTATGCATGGGATACAAAAAGGGAGTTGTAATAGAGGTATATGTGAACTAATAGGGCATAAAAACCCATGTGGATATAGGTACATATTCCAATAATACTCTCTATAATAGTGTAAAGTTTTTCATATGGACTTAACCATATGGTCAAGTAACCCACCGAAACTAGTTCCATTTTCTGGGTTGTTTTGGGTCTTCATTGATTCTGAAAATTATTTTGAAAACCCGTGATTTAGAAATTTGAAAAGTGGATTTTGAAATGGTAATGGTTTGGTTTTGGGAAGATAGAAAAATGAATTTATAGAATCATTTTGAAGGAAACTTTGGGAAATGGATTATTATGAGGTGGTTTTTGGATAAAATAGGAAGTAGTTTATCAATGTTGGATTTTTATAAATAAAATCTGGATCTTATTGAAAGTTTCTCATTGGAAATAAGAAATTTATTCTTAAATAGTGATTGGAAATTTGTTTTGAATGAGAAATAATGGGTTTCTAACTAAATGATTTTGATGGAGTGGGTTTGTTGCACTGCAATTTTTTTTGAATGGTATGAGTTGGGACATTGAATGGAGCGTTTGTTTTGGAAAATGGTAGTGTTTTCTTTTCACATTTGGTATTTACAATGGGTGATCACATTCATGGATTTGTTTGTAAATTGGATGTATGGTGATTTTGGTGGATGAGTTCCTAGATTGGCATGGTTGATGGGTTCCTAGGGTTGAATATGAATGTGCATGTGAGTGATACTCCATGGAATACCATTGGTGAGTGTTCAAATACACCAATTTTTTTTTTTCATTCATAAATTTTTTCAAGTGTAAAATTGTGGTGTTTTGAAAAAAGATGTTGTATGGTGTGTTCTCTCATGATTTGGAATCATTTTTCATGTTGTGTTATGAGTTTAAAATATTTCCATTAATCCATTTTCAAAGTGGTGTTTAGAGGCTTCTTGAAATGTTTTGGGAATATTTGAGCTAGTTCCCTTTAATTTTGGTGATTTATTAATGAGATTTTTTGTTAATGGATTTATTTTTATTGATCTCTTAGTTTTCTTGTTGCTTTGAATTCACTCCCATAAATATTCAATAGATATTGAAAGTGTCGACACAGGTGGTATACTGTTGGAAGACCCTCCTTTTGATCAACCTATGTATTTTATTCTTAAGTTTTGAAAGTTTAATCCAACATTATTTTACAGTCAAATAAATCCTATTAAGTGGAAGAGTGGAAGAAGAAAATAGAAAGGACCTTCAGCCTTCTCTAGTTGCATGAGTCATTAAAGGTTAAGAAAGCTACCTTTATTGTTTGGTTCAAATTAAAGTCCCTTTCTATTGTAGTGTTTCCTTATGATGTGGAGGTTGTGCCTGGTGTTGTTATATTTTTTTTATTGTAATGGGATGTTATGGATATCATGGGAAATTTTGTTCCAACAAAAGTATGTTTCTTTTTTAGAAACTATGAATCCTTTTGTTCAAACCGATGTGAGTCTCATGGTGCCTCGTGTTCTGTTGGGTATTCATGGGATGTTGGGTGGTTACTCATGTCACCAAAATTTCAAATTCTAATTTGGTATAATTAGCTTATAACTATGAGGAAGAATTTTCTTAAAACATTAGGGCTCCAACCATAGGTCTTGGAGTGAAACTCGTGCATAGTTAGAAATCCTCAGTGTGTGGGAAACCTTGTTCTTTCTTTTATCTCCAATGTTGGATGGAGGAAAATTTATGTTTTTATTTATTTTTTCCTCATTAATAGTAGTCATTGTGGTCTGGTTTTAGTATTGTTTATGTTCATCTAGAGGTGGTTATATCTTATGAAGATAATAAATCATTTTTTGGTTCATTTTTTGGTTTAGAGTTTTTTTCATTGAATTTTCCACCTGTGGTTGGATTTATTGGTCTCTGTTTTTTGGCCTTTATGGAGAGTTATGGGTTTTCCTGTATTGGGTTTCCCATGTCAGTCTAATCTGGTCATCTCCTAAATGGTGGGGAGACCCCCCACGGGTCCCCATTGTAGTTTATTCTATTTTTATCGATTCTAGTTTGTTTCAAATATTGGGGAGTCCATTTAGGCCTCCATGTGTCGTTAATATGGTGTAGTTTTCAATGTTGACTTGAAAATACCTGGTTTCACTTGAGATTATCTAATCTCGAGTTCCTATCTATTTGGTGAAACCTTGGGCTTTTGGATCACACCCAATGGTTTCTTTTGTAGTTGGGTTGTGCGGTTTGTAGTTTGAGAGTTATGATTATTATTAAGAAGTGGTTTTGGTTCAGTGGTTTTTCATGTAAGAGGTGTGAGTCTTGTTTTTTGGTTTTTAAGGTGTTTTTGATTTGAGAGGTTGGAATCATGCGATTGCAGAAATCCTTTGTCTCGATTGATCAACTGAAAAATGTTGTGGATTTCCAGGGGCGAAAAACATTATGGTTGGGAGAATTGTCACATCCATATTTTTATTTTTGCCTTTTTTTCGGGATTATATTTTGTCTCTCGATTTTTCTCTTGATTTACAGGTGTTCCAGATTTAAATCTTAGATTTTGAAGGTTTTGGGAGGTTTTTGGACCCATTCTTGGTTACCATGAAAGGTCTGAGGAGGATATGGATTGAAAAAATGAGTTTATAACAACCCTAGTGGTACCTTTTTATGTTATATGTTTGTGGGATTTTTTATCCCCATGAGTTAGATGATTTTAAGGGTGAAATGGTTGATTTTTGGGGACTTAAATAGGCCTCATGGTAATTCACACAGTTAGTTTAATCACGAATCTAAGTGTGAAAGGGTCACACAATGTGGTCACATGGTTAAATTAACCATGAAACTTATGTGTGTAGCATGTGCAACACTAGATAGTGGAAAATCGCATGGTTTTTTCACAGTTTGTTAAACCATACGAGCTAATCGTGCAACCCACTCAAGAAAAGGTATTTTGGGATTTTATCCTTATTTTTAATTAGGGTTTCTTCCCTTATCCCTCTCATTTGAACACTATGACCAAAACGCATCCCATGGTGGTTTTCAGCTCCTCCATGCCCCTCTAATTGGATTTCAGGGTGGTTTCTTGGTGAATCTTCACCTGATTTGAAGGGTTAGGTGTCACGACCTGCCTTCACCAAAAGGAGGGAAGGGTCAGAAGATTTCTAGGCCCTTCCTTAATTAAGTTGAAGGAGAGATAATGACCCATTAAACCTGCCTTCAATAGGTCCCGGAGTGGCGACCAACACCAAGTGTATATAATCATACAATAAATGGAAGGTATTACCCTTTTTATTTTAATAGGATCGGGAGATAAGATAGAAAATCCCACAACACCAAAACTGAAAGTACAAGTACGGAAGAAAATAAACCATTCCCATATGCATGTTCAAAGGTAAAGGATAAAAGTCACAAAACCCAAAGGTAAAAATATACCAAGAAAAAGGGAACAACAACAGCAACTTCCCCAAAGGTCCAAGCTATTACGGTCCCACACTATCCCTGAAGTCCTCCTGGAAACTTGAAAGTAGTTTTATATACGTAGGGTGAGCATACTAGTATACTCAGTAGGGAAAAACCAAAGACTCTCGTGCACAAGTGAGGAGGCATACTAATACCCTGTGAGAAAAGAGATAACCAATCACCTAGCAAGGAAACTAACCACCCAAGCCTCACCAAGGCACACTCCCCAAATAGCGCAAGTCAAGTAATGTATAGTAATATCACATCGATGTTTGGGTACCCCACACCACTTTCCCACTGGTTATTGATGAAATACTATGCATCGGACCAATCCCGCCATTCTCATCGTCGTCCCACTGCCATACCCCGCCCGCACACACCTAGGCCACAACCACACATCCCGCCCGCAAACACCTGGGCCACAACCACACATCCCGCCTACAAACACCTGGGCCACAAACACTAACCCACCCGCAGACACCTGGGCCACAACCATCACACGTAACCACGCCTATAAACACCTAGACTAGAACAACCACTGCCATGCCCAAAGACACATGGGATAGAAGAACTACTTCCATGCCTGAAGACACCTGGGCCTCATCCCGAAGATACTTGGGAAACCACCCGCCCGCACACACCTGGGCCAACCACCACACTACCCTGCCCGAAGATTCTTGAGCTAATAATGGACTTCAAGACATCACAGCCTGCCCGTAGAGTCTTGGGCTATCCGGGAAAGGGAGCATAAAGGAGCTAATAACAATCCACTAATATAAGTGTTGTAAAAAACACCCTCCCCCATGAAATGGGGGTGTTCGACATTAAGTTCTCAACTTGGGTGGGGCTTGAATAAGAAACAAAAAAACTACAAGTACATGTATAGGTAACAAGCACTCACCCAATCCAGGTTTTTTCTTCATCCAGCCTAAAGAACACTATCCCTACTATTCATTCATAAGAGAATAGAAAAACACCCATGCCCAAGTCACAACTCACACCAAACCAAATCTCCATTTGTTTCATCCTTGTTTTCATGTTTAGTAATAATGTGTAAATAAGTTTCTGCACCTACTTGGGAAACTAGTAAGAATAAGAAAAAGCCAATGAAAGAGTTCATCCAACAAAAATTTAAACATTAACACCCGGTTCTCTTGTAAAAGAACATCAAGTGAGACCCCTCCAAGTATTGGAACCAAAGAAGGTCAAAGTGAGATACAGTCCCAAGCTCCCAGAACTATGAATAAAAAGGTTTCACAATAGAAGAGGATCCCACCCCAATTCGTGATACAAACAGAGGATCCCATCCTCACCCACATCACCCCAGCAATCTAAGCCCCTATCCCAGAAAACCATAAGGTCACCCGTACTCGGTTCATGGAGGAAACAACCAAACCAATACTACCAACACAAGTAAGACTAAACAGTTATTTCATTATTTAAAAGACTTAACACACTCCATGATTTCAATTCCACTATCCTTAAACCGGGGTTATCGTAGAAAAGGAGTTGATCCTGGTGCTTCCAATTTATTTAGCCGAATATATTCAATTAACCAATTTCTTTTTCACATCCAGGTTCACAACTAAAATACAATCCATTTAAACATCAAAAGGGGTAAGGGTTTATTAGTGCATAGAGAAAGACCACCAACAGCCATGATTTTCAGTAGGCATAAGCCCGCACAATTCAGAAATCATTAATCATGAAAGAGGAGAAAAACAGAGAAGCATCATCGATCACACCCCTCCCCTTCATTCTTTAGAATCCATTTATTATCTTCATTAAATTTTGGTTCATCCAATTCTACATAAGCATTAGCGTACCAACCCCGCAAGATACACAGAAAGGAGGGACGAAGGTGAAACCACTACTTGACGATCAATTATCGATGTTTAGTCCTCGCGTGGAAACTAGAAAATTGGAGTGGCCGGAACTCCATGGAACACGATCAAGGAAAACCTCGCAACATGGGTACGACTTGTTGGGAGAAAGGGTACGATCGAGAAAATAAACCTAGGGAGAAGCATTTGGTTATAAGGGCTGAGATACATCATCCCCAAGACGGTTAAGATACGAAATGAAAAACTTGAAACCGTGTAAGAAGCGGGATCGTGGGTTGACCACACGGTTGAGACACCCCACATGCTACTTAAAGTCCCCGCCTTTCGTGGCAGTTTAAACCAACGCACACCTCATGGTTTTTCATTTAAGGGGTACTCACCAATCATTTAATTTAAACGGGCATTAAAATAGGCTTAAAGGGGTCAAAACATGGTTTAAAAACAATTTGCGCAAAAAGGAGGTGCTACTGGAAAACCCGTGGGGGGAGAGAGCTACCGGTATCCTGGAGCTAGTTGTCGCCGAGAGCTACCAGAATCCTAGAGCTACGTGTAGCCGAGATCTACTGGTACCTGAGAGATATGGGTATCCGAGAGCTAGCGGTTTCCGAGAGATACCGGTAGCTGAGAGATACCGGTATCCGAGAGATACCGGTAGCCGAGGGTTACCGGTACCCCAAGGTCACCGGTAGGCTAGGCTACCAGTAGGCCGAGGCTACCGGTAGGCCAAGGCTACCTCTAGGAGTAACCGAGAAGCTGGGATGGCCTTCCAGGCTACCCAGAACACCACAAACATCAGATTTTTACCAAGTAATGGACCCCAAAAACCCAGGCCATTACATCAGATACTTCTCAAACTATTCTCATCCCGGATAATTATAAGAACAACCCATAAAGGAGAAAGGTGGGGTCCAAACAATCACCCTCTAAAGATACTTCTCAGGGGAAAACCCTGAAGTTGTTTGAAAGCTGTAACAGAAAACTCCCCCTACATACAAGAATATTCCCCCAAGAGTTATCAACAAAAAAAATTCACAACAAGCACAAGGATCACACTGTACAACACATGAGTTAGGGAGTCCCCTCCTACATGTCAGGATATTATCTTCTTTGGGCGACACTAACTTACCCGCACGGATTTAATCCCATCTCCATTAATGTGTCTGGATTAGCAGTCAAGTTTTCCCATCATTACACATTCGGACACACACACACACAGAGAACAGGGAACATATCATCTAATATCTAAGAAAAATAATCATTTCATATATTAAAGCACAAGGTATAATATCTCAAGGATCAGAACAAAAACAACAAGGAAGTCAAAACAGCTCCAGGTACTGAAGGTGTAACTGGGCATCCTGCTCCCATGTGCTCTCTTCCAGGACAGCATGCCTCCACAACACAAAAACCATGGGGATGGTTCATCCACGAATTAATTTATCCTTACGATCCTCAATCTTGATTTGTCGTTCTATGAAGGTCGCATCATCTTCGACATCTAACTCCCCCCAATCTATGATGTGGGAGTCTTCGTGTAGATATTGACGAAGCTGGGACACATGGAAGATGTCATGTATCCTTAGTAGTGGCGGTGGTAATGCTAGCTGATAATCCACTTCGCCGACCCGATGCAACACTTCGAAGGGCCCGATAAACCTGGGTTAAAGCTTACTTCCCTTTCCGAACCTCCATTGTCCACGCTGTGGGGAGATCTTCAAGAACACGTGGTCTCCTTCCTCAAACTCGAAGGTCCTTCTCCTACTATCAGCATACGACTTTTGTCGGTCCGGGGATGCATTCATCTTTTCCCGTATAAGCCGAACCTTCTCTGTTGTGCTCTGCACCACCTTCGGGCCAAGAACACCTGCTTCCCCAACCTCAGTCCATCACATGGGTGAGCAACATGGCCTTCCATATAGGGCTTTGAATGGAGCCATACCAATGGTAGAGTGATAGAAATTATTGTAGGCAAACTCTATCAGAGGCAAGTGTCGCACCCACAATCCTCCTGAGTCCAGAACACATGCCCGAAACATATCCTCCAAGGTCTGGATTGTGCGCTCTGTCTGTCCATCTGTATGGGGATGGAAAGCATTGATAAGATGTAGCTGGGTGCCAAAAGTGTGCTGCAATCCTCTCCAGACTCGTGAGGTAAAACTTGCATCCTTGTCCGAGACTATGGAACTCGGAACTCCATGAAAACACACTACCTCTTCCACATAATTCCATGCTATAGTGTCCACTACACTCGACTCCTTAATCGCTAGAAAGTGAGCTGACTTCATCAAGATGTCCACTACTACCTAGATGGCATCGCAGCCCCCTTGTACCTTGGGCAGTCCCATGACGAAATCCATCGAGATGTCATCCCACTTCCAGTCGGGGAAATCTAAAGGTTGCGACAACCCGCCTGGAACACGGTGTTCAGACTTTACCTGCTAACACACTAGGCACTTGGCCACAAATTCTGCCACTTCTCACTTTACTCCGGGCCACCAAAGCTGTCTCCTCAGACCCTGGTACATCTTGGAAACTCTAGGGTGTACCGCTAGGGGTGAGTTGTGGAACTCACTAAGAACCTGGCCGCACATTGCCTCTAGAACAAACAACTTTCCTCGGAAAAGTATCCAGTTATGACCATCCTCTGTCCACCCTTCTGGGGTATTTCCCTGGTCAACTCGATCATGAATCACTTCGCACTATGGGTCTCCCCACTAAGACTCCTCCACTTTCCTCAAAAGAGAAGACCGCACTGTCATCTGATACAGGAAACCTCTACCACTATCCATCCTCACATCCAGGTGCAAGGAATCCAACTCCTCCATCGCCTTCCAAGCGTCTGCCGACTCTCAGACCGCATCCTTCTGCGATCTCCTACTCAAAGCATCGTCCACTACATTCCGTTTTCCGGAAGTGTAGGAAATCTGGAAGTCGTAATCTTGGTGGAAATCCATCCACCTTCACTGCCGTAGGTTTAGGTCCCACTGGGAGAAGATATACCTCAAGATTTTTTGATCCATCAAGACCACAAAGTGTTCTCCGATGAGGTAATTCTGGCACAACTTTAGTAAGAAAACGACCGCTGTAAGCTCCAGATCATGGGTGGAATAATTACTCTCATGAGGGCGTAGCTTCCTAGACCCATAAGAGATCACCCCTTGTCGCTGCATCAACACACATCCAGGCCTTTCCCTGAAGCATCACAAAACACCTCATACGCTGCCCCTTCTTCTGGTAGTCTTAGCACTGGGGCACTAACCAACATCTCCTTCAGATAGCTGAAGGCTAACTCCCACTTCTCACTCCACACGAAAACCTGGTCCTTCTTGGTTAAGGCCATCAAAGGTGCAGAAACCCGAGAGAAGTTGGGTACGAACCTCCGGTAGTAACCTGTCATCCCAAGGAAACTAAGAACCTATACCACATTCTTGGGTGATTCCCAAGAAACAACCGCCTCAACCTTTGATGGGTCCACTGCTACCCCTTGATCAGACACTACGTGCCCAAGGAAGTGTAATTCTTGCATCCAGAACATGCATTTTGACAACTTTCCATGGAGTTGGTGCTGTCGAAGGACCTCCAAAACTGTCCTCAAGTGCTCAGCGTGGTCTTCCTCGGATCTTGAGTAGATCAGGATGTCTTCAATGAACACGACTACGAACCGATCCAGATACTCCTGGAAGACGGAGTTCATAATGCCCATGAACACAGTCAGAGCGTTCGTAACACTGAAATCCATGACTACAAACTCAAAGTTCCCATATCTTCACCTGAAGGCCGTCTTCGAGATGTCGCCCACCTTTACCCTCAACCGGTGATACCCGGACCGAACGTCGATCTTTGAGAACCATCCTGCCCCCTTCAGCTGGTCAAAGAGATCGTCTATTCTCGGAAGAGGGTAGAAATTCTTTATCGTCACCTGATTCAGCCTCATGTAGTCTATACACGACCTGAGACCACCATCCACCTTCTTTATGAAAAAAACTGGAGCACCCCACAGTGACGCACTTGGTCGAACATAACCCCTCTTCTTCAGATCGTCAATCTGAATCCGCAGCTCCCATAGCTCCGAAGGTGCCATCCGGTAAGGAGCCATTGAAATTGGACGAGCACCAGGCTGCAAGTCTATCCCAAACTCAATATCACGTCTAGGGGGTAGAGTAATTACCTCCTCAGGAAAGACGTCCATAAACTCACTGACAATCCCTGGTACCTCCACCATCTCAGCATCCACCGACTCTACTGAAAACTCAGCTAACAAAGAGAGGAGGGGTTCCTCTCGCCTGCTTCCCTTCTAGACACTCTTCTTACCGGTGAAAGTAACACATAGGCCACCCAAGTCTGAGAACAAAACCCTTCCTCAGAAGCAGTTGATGATGGCACACACTAAGAACAGCCAGTCGATGCCTTGGATGACATCGTTTGGCTGTATCTGTATCAGTAGTAGATCCCTGACCGACTGATGTGGCCCTATCATCAGTCTGCATCCTCTACAAACATATAACAAGTCGGTCTGACCTCTGAATGGTGTGATCAGCACCAGGGGAATTGGAAGTCTCTCGGCATATAGACCTAGAGCACGGGCCAGACCGGGTGCAACAAAGGAGTGTGTTACTCCAGTATCGAACAAGGCGTATGCAAGGGTGATGAATAAACTGATCGTACCTCGAAAAACCTCCGGTCCTGCTGGAACTGCTTCCTCCGCGGCGTGCAACTGTCCATGGCCAGCTCTTCTGCCTCTTGGCTATCGACCGCCTCCCTGACCACGCCCTGGTCGAGGTCCCTGAGGAGCACCCTGAGGTCGGCCTCCCCCTGCAACATCTACCCTCGGAGGAGCGGGAACTCGCTGCCCCTGCTGCTGCTGCTGTTGAAAGGGCCTAGCTGGAAGATGCTGCTGAGGCGGGTGCTGGGCATGTCCTCCACCATCGTACTATACTCTGTCCGGGCACTGATTCCAGATATTTCCATGGCTCCCATAGACGAAGCACCTCGGTCTTGGGCCCAAAGGAAAAGGGTGAGGACCGGGGGACCAGGACTGGAACTACTGCGGCCTGCTCCTTTCTATTCAGAACCTAGAGGGTCCCGATGCTGGAGGCCTACTGCTGACAGCGTTTCCCTTCGATGATCCCAAATGGATCCCCTCACATGACACACATCCTAGTGTGTGCATCCTCTCTACCACTCCATCCTTATTCTGCACCTCTAAGTTTGTCGGCAAGGTGAAGGGGGTAACAACGTACTGGAGGGAAGGTCAGAGCGCCTCCTCTAAATGTCTTGCCCGAGACTCCTCATCTGGAAAGAGGTCTGGAGAAAAGCGCAGGAGATCCTTGAACTTGATCCCCATCACCCTTACTGACATACTCCCCTGCTGGTGGGAGAGTAGCTCTTGCCTCTTCTCAGCTTTCATCGTAGAAGAGAGGAGTTACGCTCGAAACTCCTTCCCGAAATCATCCCATGCCACCTCAACCTATCTCCTCTACCCCAGGTAGAGCGTCCACCACTAACGTGCTACTCCCTGTATTTGGATGATGGCTAGAGGAACTCAGTACTCCGTCGGAGCCCGAATTAAGCCGAAAGCTATCAACAGCTCCTCTAGCCAACTTTCCGTCTTCATGTCTGAGGTGCTGCCCTCATACTTCTCGAGGGTATGCCACTGGAATGCACGAAGTGTCTTCTTCCATTGGTCGTTCTCCTCCTCTTGATCAGCCCTCTGCCGATCGGCCAAGTCAACCTCCTGAGCCTCGATCGCCCGTACAACTCATGGTCATCTCCCGAGTGCCATAGCTGTAAGGTAAACAAAGAATGCATATGCCCAAGTAGTGCAGAATATTGTTCTTTAACACTCCTTAAACATCTTATTTATTTCAAATTCCCAAAACACCCCAGAAACATGAGAACACAAGTAATTACGATGCATGTACCTTTCCTAGGGTCTCTACCCTGCAATCAGTGTGGCCTCACTTGGTCGTTCGGTAGGTCCAGAGTCCTTACATCGGATCATAGGGGCCCCTAAAATCCCATGTCCTAGCCGATCTTCCCTGGCCTAATTCACGCACCAAGGTCACCCAACACTGTTTGCCTACCATCCCATGCAATCCTAACTGTTCCTATCTCCAGACTCCATCCTATCTCTCAACCTCCTCTAATACCATTCTGTCACAACCATCCATCACCAAAAGGAGGGAAGGGTCAGCAGATTTCCAGGACCTTCCTTCTTTAAGTTTAAGGAGAGATAATGACCCCCGAAACCCGCCTTCAATAGGTTCCAGAGTGGCGACCAGCACCAAGGGTATATAATCACACACTAAATGGAAGGAATTACCCTTTTTCTTTTTATAGGATCGGGAGATAAGATAGAAAATCCCACAACACCAAAACTGAAAGTACAAGTATGAATGAAAATAAACCATTCCCATATGCATGTTCAAAGGTAAAGGATAAAAGTCACAAAACCCAAAGGTAAAAAGATACCAAGAAAAAAGGGAACAAAAATAGCAACTACCCCAAAGTTCAAAGCTAGTACGGTCCCGCACAATACTTGAATTCCTCCTGGAAACCTGAAAGCAATTTTATATACGTAGGGTGAGAATACAAGTATACTCAGTAGGGAAAAACCAAAGACTCTCGTGCACAAGTGGGGAGGCATAATAATGCCCTGTGAGAAAAGAGATAACCAAGCACCTAGAAAGGAAACTAACCACCCAAGCCTCACCAAGGAACATTCCCCAAATAGCGCAAGTCAAGTAATGTATAGTAATAAAACATCGATGTTTGGGTACCCCGTTCCACTTTCCCACTGGTTATTGAAGACATCCTACACATTAGCCCAATCCTTCCATTCTAATCGCAGTACCACTGCCATACCCCACCCGCACACACCCGGTCCACAACCAAACATCCCACCCAAAAAAACATGGGCCACAACCACACGTCCCGCCCGCAAACACCTGGGCCACAACCACTAACCCACCTGTAGACACCTGGGCCACAACTGTCACACATAACCAAACCTGGAAACACCTAGGACAAAACAACCACTGCCACGCCCGAAGACTCCTGGGCTAGAATAACTACTGCCACACCAAAAGACACATGGGCCTCATCCCGAAGATATTTGGGAAACCACCTACCCGCACACACCTGGGCCAACCACCACACTACCCTGCCCAAAGATTCTTTAGCTAATAATGGACTTCATGCCATCACAGCCTGCCCGTAGAGTCTTGGGCTATCCGAGAAAGGGAGCAAAAAGGAGCTAATAACAAGACACTAATAGAAGTGTTGGGAAAAAACCCTCCCCCATGAAATGGGGGTGTTCGGCACTAAGTGCTCAACTTGGGTGGGGCGCGAATAAGAAACACAAAAACTACAAGTATATGTATAGGTAACAAGAACTCACCAAATCTAGGTTTTTCTTCAGCCAGCATAAAGAACACTATCCCTACTATTCATTCATAAGAGAAGATAACAACACCCATTCCCAAGTCACAACGCACACCAAAAAAAATCCCCTTTAGTTACAACCTTGTTTTCATGTTCAGTAATAATGTTTAAATAAGTTTTTGCACCTACTTGGGAAACTAGTAATCATAAGTACAAGCCAAGGAAAGATTACATCCAACAAAACTTTAAACATTCACACCCGGTTCTCTTGTAAAAGCACATCAAGTGAGACCCCTCCAAGTATTGGAACCAAAGCAGGTGAAAGTGAGATACAATACCAAGGTCATAGAACTATGAATAAAAAGGTTTCACAATAGAAGAGGATCCCACCCCAATTTGTGATACAAACAGAGGATCCCATCCTCACCCACATCACCCCAGCAATCTAAGCCCCTATCCAAGAAAACCAGAAGGTCACCCGTACTCGGCCCGTGGAGGAAACAACAAAACCAATACTACCAACACAAGGAAGACTCAACATGAATTTTTAGATTTAAAAGATTTAATACACTCCATGATTTCAATTCCACTAGGCTTAAACCGGGGTTATTGTAGAAAAGGAGTTTATCCTCGTGCTTGCAATTTATTTAACCGAATATACATAATTAACCAATTTCCTTTTCACAGCCAGGTTCACAACTAAAATACAAGCCATTTAAACATCAAAAGAGGTTAGGGTTTATTAGTTCAGAGAGAAAGACCACCAACATCCATGATTTTTAGTAGGATTAAGCATGCACAATTAAGAAATCATTAATCATGAAAGAGGATAAAAATAGAGCAACATCATCGATCACACCCCTCACCATCATTCTTTAGAATTAGTTTATTATCTTCATTAAAGTTTGGTTCATCTAATTCTATAGAAGCTGTAGCGTACCCACCCCGAAAGATACACAGAAAGGAGAGATGAAGGTGAAACCCCTACTTGATGATCAAGGATTGACGTTAAGTCCTCGCATGGAAACTGGAAAACAGGAGTGGCAGGAACTCCATGGAACGTGATCAAGGAAAACCTCGCAATAGGGGTACGACTCGTTGGGAGAAATGGTATGATCGAGAAAAGAAACTTAGGGAGAAACCTTTGGTTATAAGGGCTGAGATACATAATCCCCAGGATGGTTAAGATACGGAAAGAAAAACTCGAAACTACGTAAGAAGCGGGATCGTGGGTTGACCACGAGGTTGAGACATCCCACATGCTACTTAAATTCCCCACCTTTCGGGGAGGTTAAACCGACGTGCACCTCATGGTTTTTAATTTAAGGGGCAATCACCAATAATTTAATTTAAACGGGCATTAAAACAGGCTTAAAGGGGTCAAAAAATGGTTTAAAAAGGAGACGCTACTGGAAAACCCATGGGGGGAGAGAGCTACCGGTAGCCTAGAGCTACCAGTAGCCGAGAGCTGCCGGTATCTGAGAGCTGCCGGTAGCCGAGAGATACCAGTTGCCGAGAGCTACTGGTAGCTGAGAGCTACCGGTACCGAAGAGATACTCGTAGCCGAGGGATACCGGTACCCCAAGGTCACCATTAGGCTAGGTCTACCGGTAGGCCGAGGCTACCGATAGGCCAAGGCTACCTCTAGGAGTCGAGAGCTACCGGTTGGCGATAGCCACCGGTAGGCTAGGTCTACCGGTGGGCTGAGAGCTACCGGTTGGAGATATCCACCGGTAGCCGAGAGCGACCGGTAGCCTAGAGCTACCGGTATCCGAGAGCTACCGGTATCCGAGAGCTGCCGGTATCCGAGAGCTGCCGGTAGCCGAGAGCTACCGGTTGTAGAGAGCTGTCGGTATCCGAGGGCTACCGGTACCCCAAGGTCACAGGTAGGCTAGGTCTACCGGTAGGCCGAGGCTACCGGTAGGCCAAGGATACTGCTAGGAGTCACTAAGAAGATGGTATGGCCTTCCAGGCCACCCATAACACCTCAAACATCATATTGTTACCAAGTAATGGACCCCAAAAACACGGGCCACTAAATTAGGGCTCCCCTCTCTTTCTTGTTTTCTTTTCATCCATTTCCCATTCTCCTATAACCCTAGTAGGAATTTTTAGTGAATTTTCATACCTAGGGTGGTGTGAAATTAGGGTTTTTTCTCTCTTAAAGTTTCCCTTGTATGTTTTTTCTCCTTTGGACCATCGTGGATTTGTTTTGGGTGTGTGTTGTTGAAGCGTTGTTAGTTTAAGGTAGGTTTCCCTTTTCACATGCCTTTTTAATTTAATAATATTTTAATTCATTAATTTATCACCTCACTTATATGTTAAATATTTATGTGTGACCTTTTAAATATTTTTATGGTGTGAAAAGTGGTGTTTTTTTCCTTTTTTTGTGATAGATAGAATTGTCTAGTTAAGGATTACACAACAAGTTTTTGATTAAATGACAAGTTGTATTTTGAAGATGTTTTTTGATATCTAAATCATGGTTTGTATTTTTAATTATATTTTTGATGTGTTGAAAGATTATTTTGGTTCCATTAATGGGTTTACAAAGCAGTTTTGGCTTTAAAGGAAATGTGTATTTGGATTTAAAAATGGTTTGACATGTGGTAGGAGTTAATGGACCATTTGGAACTTTAATGAAAATGTATTTGGCTTGAAAATGTGATGTGAAGGTTTAAATTGTACTAATTTACAAATTATTTTGATATGGTAAATGGTGTATTTTTACCTTTTTGTAAAGGTGGTGCTGGTTCTTTAAAAGTGATGGTTTTAAGAAGAATGCTCAAAGGCCTGTTTGGAAATTTTTCGAAAATAGTGGAAGCGTATAACATGAAAACACTCCTTGGAAAATCTCCTTGCCTTATTCATAAAAAAACTAAATGGGTGGTATGTCCTCACTATAGAATCCTTATGAACCATTTACGTTATATGGATTGGGAGATACTTGGTGGGGACTACTTTGTGACCTATGGGTTTTAAGGGAAGAGCTGGATCCTTGAAGTAGCTTGGGGTGATGCCTTTTGTTGAGTTATTATTACATATTCATCTGACTGGAAGCTATATTGGAGTTGGTTGGTTCACCCCTATTTTACATGAGACATGAGAACCTAGAATAGTGATGGAATTTTCTAAGAACAATTTCTACACTTGCTAGATTACACACTAGACGGTGGTCCATAGTAGGTAGATGTATTGTGTTTATTTCTATGGGATTTACTCATAGGTCTGTCCTGAGTTTGGTTGGTTGGGAGTATTTTGGGCACTTTTGATTTCATCATGAAAGGTATTCTTCTGAGGATGGGTATCATGTATTAGTATGTTATGGATTATTCACGATCTCCTAGGTTTCTCCCATTTTTATTGGAAATTAGTTACTTTTAATTGATGATTGAGATATTTTGTTACTCTTTTATTCTTATTTTCATTTCCCTTATTGTGTGGTTATTATAGTTCTCTCATGTATGGTGTATTTCTTGTAATGTGATTATTTGGATCCCAATGTTTTATGAAAAAAATGTTTTAATGTAAATTTTTTTATACTCTCTTGTTCTATTTTGAAATGAAAGCATCACCTTCCCATGAAAATGTTAATGTTTCTTTAGTGGGAACGAACCTAGTTTTTTTGGAATGGAAAAAGGGAAATGGAATATAATTTATTTTAAAAAATGTGAAATGCATGAAAATATTAATTTTTATATTGTATTTAAAACATAATTTTGTTGTTTATTTTATTTTAAAGGAATTTCATTAGGAATAAATTTATTAGGGAACACCTACTAATGTTTAATACTCAGACCTATAGTTCCTTATTATTTTTATCTTGTGGTAATGGTATCTACTTGATTTTGATCACTACTTGTGATGGTTGGTTTTGGTATAAGAGAGAGACCCTCAGGATTGCATGGAGATTTTTGGTCATCAGGTGCAATTTGAGTTTTGTTGTATGTTTTTTTTTGTATTTTCAGTTTTTTTTGTAAAAGATGTTCAGTATTGATGTTTTTATATCATTTGGTAAGCTTTTTTTATGTTTATATTGTTCATTTTATTTATTTATTTTGGGGGAAAATTTTACCTTCTCTCTCTTTTGACTTTCGACACTAGTTTCCAGCTCGTGGGGATCATGAACACCCTTCGGTACTTGCCATAGATCGACTCAGGTGACCAGTTTAGGGTCGACTCGGGTTGGTTCATATTGGTTGGGATGTATTAGTAAATAATAATATTGGTAATTATATTATTTTAAGGATGCACATGAGCCTTAGCCCAGATGGTAAGGACTCCATAAGTGCATCCAAGAGACCAGGGATCAAATCCAGGAGGAGGAATAATTTTTCGAGTTACTGTAGCAGTACTGTAACAGTACTGTAGCAGGTACTGTAGTAGGTACTATAGTGGGAACTGTAGCAGGCACTGTTTGGCACTGTAGCAGCAGGGAATATGCCCCCGTTTGGGCCTTTGAGCCACGGATTTGGTCCCTGAGTCCTTTAAAGCCTTTGGGCCACCCAAGCCTTCGGGTCTGTAAGGCCTTAGGGCCACCTCAAAGCCTTTGGGCCACCTTTAGTGCAGATGAAAAGTAGACAACCTACAAGGAACAAGCTCTACAAGGAGGATGAGAAAGGAGCTTTCACCACAGCAGAAGGTAATTGGATTGCAAGAATGAGAGGGTATGACACCTACCATCGGGACAAGCCTGTGCATTCACAGGAATGCCTAGCCGAACAGCCATGCGAAGGAGAAGATCAGATTTCATGATGAAGATGCTGGGATGGAGCAGTTCCAAGTAGTTAGTCTGGGTTTTATGTAATGTTTGAATCCTACGGGCAATGAATTCTTCTGAGGCATATGGGTCATGTAATACTTATGCCTACGGGCCTTGTAAGGGTTCCACCTCACCCCTTGAAAGGTGGATTATCAAAAATCAATAAAAAATGAAGGCCTTCGGGCCATTGGAGTTAGTGTTAAGGACAAATTATGATGTAATAGGGTTCCATAAATTATTATGATGAAATTATAAAGAGTTATAACTATACTACAAAAGTTTACATCATAACATTTGATTATGTGAAGTTAAGAAGTTGAATATGTTCATAAAGTTGAATAGTTAGAAGTATGATTCTTAAATCTTCCCATTATTCAAAATGGATTACTTCATAGATGTTTCTTACTAAATATTTTAATAGTAGGGTTTTATCATATGGTCACATAGAGATGTGGAATGGATTACATGTGATTTAAAGTGTTAACAAAACACAGAAAGTGAAGGAAACATAAGGTTGATCTAGTATTTTATCATATATTATAAGATAAAATGATTCTTATATTGGGTTTTTTAAATATTCATAATGATTTCAAAAATATTAAAATGTAACATATTAATGAAAATATCTATTTTATCATTCATTCACACTGGCTACATAAATGTATATAAAGATATACATTTTGTAAAGTACAATGATAATTGACCTCTAAAAGTATGGCTTTGAGTTTATACCTAACCAATGAATTTCATCGAGTATTATAGGCTTGGATGAAATTTTAAGGTTATCATGAGTAGGATTCTTGTATGTAGATACGAAATTTTATCACGAGGAACAAAACAAAGAAAATGATTCTTTTTTTTTGTGTTGGATGACTTACTAAGTATACCACATGGAGTGTCATATTGGTATATTAGGGGTGCATAGATCATATTTGAGTCCCCACTACAAGAGGTTGATCAGTTACCTAGCATGAGAACCTTCATTCATTGATATCCTTATTATGCACGTCAATATATTGACTTTTCTAATATAAGGTAGGTTGGATATGTTGTTGATCATGTCATTGGTTGGATCTTAACTAAGATGAGATTTGTCCTCTTATATGAAAAGTGTAAAATTTGGGCCCTCGATTAAGATAGTCTATGGGAGTGTGTGGCTACACCTAGATATTATATATCTATCAAAATAATGTACACGTTATTTTATTATCCATAAATATGAATGACATGTGATGTATTCATCAATCATATCAATCTATACATTTAGAATCAAGAATAGATGAGTTGGATGTATGGGATTGACATGCTCTATGTCCCATGGTCACTCAACGTGTTGGAAAAAGTGGAAATATAAGAATTCAAGTTTGTATATGATGAAGAATAATGGACATATATATAGAGATAAATGTATTTGATAGATATCACACTAGATACCTTTATAGATTGAGTAACATTGTCACTTTTCTAGAGTTCAGTCTTTTATTACATATATGGATTCGAAGATTCATATATATTTTTTCAATTCTATAAAGTCACCTGGGGACACACTTTGTGGTTGAATGAATGGGGATTGTATTTGACTCATACAACTACAATAAATGTGTTTTATAGTTAATCCAAATTTTTTTTGAATGGGTATTCACAAGTTATTTCATAAGATGTGATACAAGGTGAAGTTAATGATATCATTTCAAAAGTTTTTTGGAGGATATCCAAACTAATTTTTGGATATGGTTGCACAAGTTATGGTATATGTTACAATATGAGGATAAATGGAAAAAATTCTTGTCGATTTATTGAAAGTGTGATATTGATGGAGGTATTCCCAAAAACCTTATATATATGATATATATGAATGATATATATAGGCCAATTCATATTACATGAAAATTATGAATTTTATGGAAAAAAGGGTATATTATTTTATGCAATATATGATTGCAAAAAAATGATAAAAAATTATCATTTTATGTTTCACTCATATTATCCATCATTAAATGAAATTGTTTCACATTTTTATGACATGTACCATGATTAAATGCATATACTACATTCATAGATTCATGAATTGACTAGGGAATTTAATCATGCATTTCAATGCATGAATAATTGAGAAAAAAATTAAGGAGCATCTCTAATTACCAAGACAAACTACTACCATAAAATAATAGTTATTTATGGATTTAGATCATCATTATTCGTTGATAATCCCTGACTTTTTTATCTCTTTCATCTTCATCATTTACATATTGAGGTACTAGAATACCATAGAGAAAGGTTGAATTATATCTGAATGTCAGATGATTCAGTTCAGACCGTGGATACACCAAAATGGTGGGATGATTTTTCCACTCAGTAATCTTTATCAAACTAATGAGATAGATTTTGTGGTTGTTGTTGATGCTCTTCATTATATAGTATGACTATCTACAATAGTTCATCATTTCAATATTTTATATGAAGTTTCATATTATCCTGAATAGAGAACCCCAGATAAGGGTTTATATCACTTATGATTCATCTAATAATTTTTATTAGATTATAAAAAACCCTTCAAATTGGATTTATGGAATGGATGCTGGATCGATTGAGGCTTATAGTGAAACCTCAAGGGTTTCATCATGGGGCTATGTGGGGTAATTTCCTTACTGCATAGCCCTAAGGCTATGCCACAAAGATAATTTTTCATAGGGATTGGCTCATCTTCCATTTTTGGGGAACTTGAGTCAAGATATGAGGACCATGCCACAAGTCCATTAATATAGGTGGTCGACCCTTCTAATTTCTAGGCACCAGTGCTGCAAGACACTTGGTAGGTGGTTTTTATCATAAGTCTATAATTTTTACCTAGTCCCAATTTAACCTTCCCCTACTTGTCCCTCAACCCATACATGATTTGGGTGACATGCCAACTCCCTCTTGGGTGTTTTAGGCTTCCACTAACATTGATATTTGTCTTTTTAAAGTGTCATTTGTTGCATAGGTTCTCTTTTGGTGCGTCTAACATCATTCAATCCATAGTTACCTTATTATTCCTCTATTTCATGGTATTTTGTATCTAAACCCAAAATGTAATGATTTGGGGATGATTTTAGGTTTCCAAAATTTCAATCTTGAATTTGGAAGTGAGGCTTAGTGAGTATGATCTGTTAGGCTTGAAGTAGGAAGTCATTACCATTTCATGAATTTTATATGAAGTTTTATGTCTTGGATTACATGTGGGTGTGTTTGTGTGTTGCCCTATGATAACACTTATTGTGGTATAAAATTGGTCTAATAGGTTTATAGATAAGTGGTTGACCATTTTGAGGTAGAGTAATGGTATTATTACATAGTTAAGGTGGAGTTTCATCCTGTTCCATGGGTGATGGTTGGGTCGTCCACTTGGTGAATTGAACCTATTGGGATATATCTAAGATCAGTTGAGGCTATAGTGGCCAGGTAGTGTTGTACAGAGGTTTGGATTTTGATTCCCTTTAATTATGATGATGAGTGATGTGTATTTATCCTTATTTCGTTCCTTGAGATTGTTAAATTCCTGGTCTACATTAATTGATAAGGTGTGGATTGGGATGTGTTGAGGCTCACCTTGAGTGAGATGGAATGATCATGATTGTATGTTCTGGATCCACTTTGAGAAATAAGGTGAAACTTGAGATGTGAATGGACTGTCATGAGTGAGAATCCAAGGTTGGGGTATGACACCTCCCTTGAGTGAGAAGGGTAGGGTCAGGTGTTCAACATGTGTATTTTAGGTTCCAATAGAGGCTTCCTTTAGACATGGGGCTGAAGTAAGTATGGTTGAGGATTCATGGTGGTTTGGTTATCACATGAATACCGAATGAATATTGCATGATTATTTAGTATTTTTATTTAGTTCTATCAATGCATAAACCTTTATAGAACTATATCACTTATGATAAAGGATCATTGGTGGTGTCCTATTAGGTTCATACTCACACCCCAGATAGGCATCTTGTTGTGCATGTAGACTTTATGTTCAAGGATCTATCTAAGGTAAAGGGAGATATGAAAAACTAATGGGTTGATGATAGTGATGGGATTGGGGTGATATTGGGAAATTCTTTTCGATCATTTTCAATGACACCACATTTTTTTATCATAATACATACATTGATCCATTTCATGTAGGTATATCATTTGACTTAATATACAAATTATTGTATTCTATCATGATATTTCAAGGGATGATGTTATCATTTCTTTGGTTTTGATTATTTTTTTCTTCTATTTATTGTTGATTTCATTGTACACATTTACTCTTATGGATATCTAATATTGAGGAAAAATCCTCCCCAACATACCATTTTGGACCTCGATATTGGTTGGAAGTCTCGTGTGTACGAGGAGGTGTGCATGAGGTATTATAGAATACCATCTTAGACATGGTTATCTAGGTCAAGTCATTATAGGGTACAATTAAGAAAACTTGATGGGGGTTATTCACAGAACGATGCATCCAGAACTTGTTAAACATAAATATTTTGTTTATAAAGTGTTTTTTAGTGGAAGGAAATTATGGAAAAGTGATTGAATGTAATTTGACATGTTTAAGGTCCAATAATGTTAGTGAGTATAGAAAAAGGATTTTCCTTAAATATTTCATTCACTTAAATATAAGACTTAAGAAGATCACACCAGGGATACGAGAGAAAAATTGCATGGATTAAAGGATGAAGTAGACATTAAAGAAGAAGGAATATAGAATTAATTTGTACTCTGGAATTACCAAGGATATTTTTGAAAAAACAATCAATTATATACCATACTTACTTAATCAAAATCTATCATTACTAATGGGGTAAGAAATTCTGGAAGCTTTATGGTATTGTAAACTAACAGAACTCAAAAACTTCAATGTTTTTGGATGTTTTAAATATGTCCATGTTAATTAAAAGTATAGAGATATAGTTGAGAAAAAAATCCAGCTCAATTTTTTTGGACATAGAGAAAAAAAACTTTAGATGTGGACTTCTAGAAGATAAGAAGAATCATGTCATCAAACGTTAAAATGTGTTCATCAATGAGAAATTCTTATACATAGATTGGAACATGAAAGAGATGTGAGTTGAAGAAAAATATCAAATTAAATAGATATAATTTGATCTAAATGGATTTATGCACTGACACAAGTTCTAGATATTTCACATGATAGTACAGAAGGACTAAATAGTAGTCCAACAGAAGATGTACCAGAGAGATGAAAGGATACTAAAGCTTGAAAGGGAGCTCCAAATGTTAAGGATCTGGAACTCAGATTATCAAAAGAATATATTTCAAATAGAGTAGATTCATATGGTAATTTATAGAGGTATTCTAAAGTCAAATGACCAGTTCAATGGTATGGTCATGACATACATTATCTACTTCTAATAGCTGGATGGGAACCTAAGATCCTAGAATAAGAGGCGAATCTTCATGATTCTGGACAATGGGATTTATCTATGAAGGATGAATTAGATTCATTAAGTTCTAACAAAACTTGGTATTTAACATATTTTCCACATGGGAATAATATTATTGAGAATATATTCTTATTACATTTAAAGGAAAAAAAGTTGATGGAATGAATAGGTACAAGGCATGGCTAGTGATGAATGGGGAAATAGATGGAATAAATGTATCTAAAATATTTTCACCAGTAGTTAAATATACTAGCATTCATATTGTAATAATAATGGTCATGTACATATATTTTTACTTATAAAAAATGGATGTAAAGATGGTATTTCTCTATCGATATTTTAAGGAGGAAATTTTCATGTGCTAACTAGTAGGTTTCACAGATTAGTTAAATGGGGAATTTGTGTATAATCTGAATATAATTCGTTATGGATTAAAACAAGCTTTGATAAAATGGAACCATAATTTTTATACATTCATGGCTGAGAAGGATTTCATGGGAAGAAATTTGGGCCACTTTTACTATCAAAATATGTCTGAGGATGGGAGTTTAATCTTGTTTCTCTTGTATGTGGATGACATTAATCTAGTGGGTTCACACATTAGAAGGGTTAAAGAGATGAAGAAAGAGTTTCCAAGTAGCTTTGATATGAATGTTCCTTATGAAGCTAAGAATATTTTGGTACTCAAAATCAAGTGATATGTGAAATTCGTAATCTTGGTTTTGTCTCTAATGGATTATGTATGAAATATTATCCGGATTTTCGGTATTTATTAATGCAAGAATATTTCATCCTCATTTGTTGGAAACATAAAAATTTCCAAAGAGAAGGAATTTAATATTTTTGATGAGGATAAGAACATGATGAAGGATCCTTCTACATTAGTGGTTGAAAATTTTATGCACTCTATAGTTTACACTTATCTAAACATTTCATAAGTAGCGGGGGTTATCATACATATCACATTTAATATAGGGAAGGAACACTGAAAAGTCATGAAAAGGATTATATGGTATCTAAAAGTAATATAAGATATATCATTATTATTTAGGATAGAAAATCCACAAAAAATTTATTTTGATGCCTACTTTGTGAGATATTTGGACACTAAAAAGTAAAAAAACAGTTTTGTGTTCACCTATGGAGGAATAACGGTTAGTTGGATGCCACAACTGCAATTAGTGGTATTATTTCCCACAATTTTTTTCAATATGTAGTAGTAATAGAAGAAGTAAGGGGAATAATATGGTTAAGGTGTTTTTTGGGGGATCTCGAAATGGAGTAGTATAGTGGCTCATTATTTTTGTGGTAGCCATAGAAAAATTCACTTGGCTCAGGATCCAGTTTTACAAGAATGAACAAAGAACATCAACCAAAAATATGATTTCCTATGAAAGTTGCGAGAGGATGAGGATCTTAATATAATTAATATAGTTATGAAGAAAAATACATGATAAATTTTGATGAAGACTTTAGTCCAAGTAAGTCAAAGGCAACATTGTACCCCTGAGGGACTTGAATGAACAGACAAAGGAGGAGTCACTATTGTGGAGACAATGTTCATTTTTTACCAAAGTATTGGATAGTTTTAAAAGGATCCTTGTAATGGTGTAAAAATGGTATATTTTTAGGATTTTGAATCTTTCTTTAATGGTTAGACTCAATCTACCATAATGATAAGATCTAAACGATGGTTCACGTGATTTAGTGCAATGATAGTGGGTAACTCCAAAAGTGGTATAGTTGGTCAAATAATGTATTTTCCTAATGGTTTTTCACAGGGAAGTTGTAATCGAGTAAGAAACTGTGCATTGGAAGTTAATAGATTTGGGTAAATTGGTTTTTTTCACCGGATTTATTGGTTGAGTGATGAATTCTACAGGAGATTAAAGATCACCATGATTAAATGGATGATCATTTGTGAATCTCATATTGTGGTGTAGCTGAAAACTATCTTGGTATCACTTAAAGGTGGCTTGGTACCACTTGTATATGTGTGTTATTTTTTGTTATTGAGACATGGAAACAATAAACTATTTTAGAATAATATTTCCAATTAAGTTTGTAAACATTATTATTTTTAAATGTCTAGTTCTAGAGTGCCCAAGAATCCCCTCTCCTAATCATTTTTCACCATTATAATCATATATATATTTAAATGGATACCAAATAAAACTATTAAACAAAATAATTCCTGATTTGATGGATTATAAAAATAACCATAAAGGTTCATACATGTTAGTGATGTTGCAAATTAATCATTAATCATTTTCATATGTGTTCATGGAAATATGGATCCATTTTCATTATTTTGACCACTCATGTTTTTAACTTAAAAAGAATTTTTTATTCTAAAAATTAACTTTCAATTCTTATAAACACATTGAACATTGAATTGTAATGAATTTAGTTCATATAGATCATAAATTAATCGATAATCATTTTCTTAAATTTTTACAATAATCCAAACCCATTTTCATAATTTGGTTTTTTGATGCGTGTCTTTGATTTAAAAAATAATAATTTTAAAAAAATTATTCAGATTATTTTTACTACACCTCACATCAAATTGATATGTGGTGAATTGACTTTGGGTACATTCCTACACATCACAAATTAAATCATGATCTTTTTTGAAAATTTTATGGCAATTAAGCCTCTCAATAAAAATTAGACAAAATTTATTAATGGGAGAGAACCCAAAAACATTTTTCAATGAGTCATAAAGAAATTAAATCCCTATGAATCCTCAATAACAGCATCCTTATATTTCTAGGGAATGGATCCAAAACTAGAAAAAATTTGGAGGGGAATATTTGTGTCACCTTTGGAGGTGAGGCTATCCGCTGCCGTATTACCTTCATGTAATGTGTGTAAAGTCTTCACATTATTCACAATAAAACTTGGTAGTACATTATGTAATAGGATATAGGTAATTGAGTAGAAAAATTACTTAATAGAAATCACACCACCAAAGTTGAATCAGTTTCAACAACAATGAGTTCCGGATTGTAAAACTTACTTAAAGTGAGATCATTGTGGATAACCATGGATTCCACCTCAATAATATTTCCATGCATATAATAATCATTGAAATATGACTACATTGATCCATTAGGGTCCCAAAAAATATCATCTCCCCTCATGATTCCATGATCATAATAACCATCTATTTTGAGTTTTAATCTAGAGCTAGGATCATTCCAACTAACCCAATGTCCCTATGATATTCTAGAGTAAATAGTCATACCCAAGAACTAGGGGGGAATAAGTATTCTAAAATATTAAAAAAAATTAGATCCTTTAAACAACAAAACCTATTATATATATAGGTTTATAACCTTCACCCTAAAACTAGCTAAATAATTAATACCCTCACTACGTAAGGAAGCATTCATGGTGTCCCAGTGGTTCCAACAACATACTAATAACATGTTTCTTCGAGATTGAGTTTCACTAGGATATTATCCAAAATAAAAGAACCAAGATTATAGGAAAAGATTAATGGAATCAAAATGATGAGAGAATGCAATATAGCATCCAAGTAAATTCGAAATAAATAAATCCCAACACTCCTTGAGAAAAATATATATAATGGTTTCTAAATTATCATTCACACAATAGTTTCATTTAGATTCCAGATTAATTCCTTTTATTTTCACTCTGTAGTTTATGGGGATTATATGGTTATGAATTCACCACACTAAGAAATTAAACTTGGTTGGAATGATGTTTTCCCAAATCCACTTTTCCTCGTTTTCCATGTTCTATCTTTGATACCTAAGATTATAAAAATCTGGGAAATTGAAAGTAGTTGATCTCAAAGTAGTAAATACGTGAATGTATTGTTCTTCCAGTAACTAAATGTTAGAAATTATGTTTTTCTATACTTAATTAATAACTACATTGTTAAATTATATATAGTTAATAGTTGACCTAAAAGGAATTCCATGACCTGGGAAACCTTAAAAAAATATAAACCCATGTAAAATTGTCAATCATAAAAATAATATCACCCCTCCCCACAATCCAATGGAATGGTTCACTGGTAATACATATATTATGTTGTAAGTTTTGTCAGAGAGAAGTTTTTGTGGAGTTAGTTTTAAAAGAGAGATGATTTTTTTACCCATATCTTTATTTAGATAAATCACCCCAAAAATAATGCCAAGTTAGAGCCTCTAACATGAGTTTCGCTTGTAAACATTTCATGGTAATTTCAATATTCCTCGCATTGATCCCACTCTTCTAAATAGGTATTTCTAGCCTCACCCACATAGGCTACTGACATCTACCTTCAAGATGGACTTCCCAGATAAAATCATTCATGACTCCTTCAATATTCCAAATAATAGCCTTCAGAACTTTGATAGTGGAATGAATATACAAAGGAATCAATGATAACAGGATATCGACCAATGTTATCCTACCACCAAAGGATAAAAATATTGAATTCCAGTTCATTATGTGTGCAGTTATCTTGTGGACAATCCCCTCAAAATGATTTTTTTAAATTATTTCTATTGAGAGAGGGGTTCCCAAGTACTTCATGAAAATACAACCCCATTTTATTTATATTTATCTCTTTGAAACTTATTCTAACATGAAAAATAATTTTAATTTTTAAAAACACACTTTACATCATTATGGTCATACCACATGTTAGATTGATGTGTGGTTTGTTTGTAACATCCTGAATCAGACTTATGCCTTATATTCATCCCCCAGATCACCATAGGCTAGAAATAAATGTCAAGGATTTAGATAATACTATTGGGGCCTAGTTTAAACACCTAATACACACTCTATTTAATCTAAACATTAATTGAAAATTCAGCATGAGGTATCTGTATAGAAAACATAACCACTCTATAGAAAAATAAACCAATGTAGTGGAAAAATGAAATAAAAATATATCTAATACATGATAAAACTTCCTTTAAAATCAATAAAATAGTTATGAAAAATCCAGAATGAATAAACAAATATAACCCCAACATAAGATGATAATATTACCCACGATACTGCCTTAATCCAAACTATCACCTCACAACCATCATAACTCCATGAGTCACATATCATCAAAACCAAGTATGAATGCCTCCTCCTACCTATTTTCTGCATGAAATCTACCCATCCAACATAGTGTGAGAACATGTGGTGAGTACTATACCCATCAAGATTTCCACAACACTCCACGTGCACCCCATTTGTATGAAAAATCCTTTAAGATTAACTTAGATTTATAAAAAATGACCCCCCATGAAATTTTTATAAAACTTCATAAATACAAAACACCCATAAATCAACCAACAAGAAATCATAATCACTACAACAAATATCCAAAAATAATCAAAATCCAACTCATACATTTGGAACAATTGATGAAGATTGAGGTATTTTTAAAGCATGAGTACTAACTATGTTTGTGTATAACATACTAAAGAGAATATTGAAAACCCCCAAACCTCACCATAATATTACCAATAAGGACCTCATACCCAATTGGGAATTTCCACCACCTTACTTTTACATTACTAGCAAGGTCCCCACACCTAAGTGTAATTTTACCATGAATCATATATAATACCTCAAAAAATCAATCAATAATTTCAACCTAATAACAACCTAACGTCACTCAATAACTAGAAACTCAGTGACACCCTTTTCTAATTTCCAACATCAATAAGGTATCCACCATACACCAGAAACCAACTGATAACTCAATGCCACCCATTATTAATAATAATAATAATCAAAATCATAAAACATAACCCAAAAAAAAGAGAAACCACGTACCAAAATTAAAGCATAAAACATTTTTCACCAAAATAATCATTTTACCTAAAACACCCACACACCTGAAAAGTATATTCTTTCATTTTCCCTCAAAAATCACACATGCCAAAAAATTGATTTTGTTACTCCAAAATCACTTTATCAAGAAATCATTTTAATCACACAAAATAATTAAATGAAAACATTACATTCAATATAAAGAAATTTCACACAAATAAAGTACAATAGAAGCCACATAAATCAACATAACAATTCTATAAATCCACACTAACATGTCTAATATCTACCATCTTCTTCCCTTCATCAAGCCCCTAGATCCAATAAACCAAAATTAGTTCCACAAAAATCCTCAAGATCACCCAAACCCTAGCTAATTAGGGACTCCATAGAGAGAAAAGTAAGAATAGCAGAAGAATATTTCTTAAGTAAATACCATATATATGAACTTACATCATACTAAGTTCCAAAGGGAGGATATTTGAAGGGAATAAATCACCCAAAAATCATCTAAATAGAGATCCACATTTGATATGGATAAAAGGGGACATAAATCACTAAAATTGGACTTAAAATAATGGTTTGTGGGAATTTTAAGTGTTTGTATGGCCCAATTACATGGTATTGATGACTGTTTAGTGACCATGAAGCACACTTTGTCCATCTCCCTCCAATATCTATAGACTCAGGTGACCATAAATCACATTCTCTCATGTAGAACCCCTTCCAAAATCCACCCAGGAAACCTGTATAGTCTCGATTACCATGAAAAGACTAAAAATCATCAAAAATCACCTTATTCCACATTTAAACTTCTTCAAATACTTCCCCATCCTTTAAAAAACTTCTTAAGGACCAAAAGAGACCACTCATCACAATCTGAACCTATTAATTTCAAACCCTTACTTTTATCCCAAAATTCAAGCCTTACAAATTTTACCTCCCTAAAATGTTTTTCTCCCTTGTTAAAATAGGCATGAGACACTTCATCAAGACAATATAGAAAAAATGGGTGTGCAAACTCTCCCCACCATCATGCTTTTCAACCTTGAGAAGCTGGGGGAATTAATTGAGTAAACAACCCCTATACAAAGAATAAATATTTTACATGTGCTACCCACCATCATGAATCCTAATTTGGTCTCCAACAAATATCCAATTTCATAGAATCACCCCACTCGAGTCTACCCCAACAATTAGAAATAACCCAAATAATGCCACAACATACCATGGGTCTTATCCCCACCATATCAACCTCAAATCCTATCATAAGGCACCCAAACAACTCCCCAAAGACAAAAATAGTCGGTGTCACCAAATGGTGTTGTAAAACTAACACTATCAAAATTGTAAACATAAACAATGTTTCATTAATAACTAAGGAAAAATGAACCCAAGATAAATTTCCCAACTTTTCTTCATTGTTCTATGGTATGTTACACACCCAAATCCACCCGAACCAATAAGGAATCTTCAAAATGTCCACTATAAGAATCCAATAGGACAAATCATACCCATGAGTGTCAAATAAAATCCCATCGGTGATCCTAGAAATCTAGAAAAAAAATCTTATTCATAACTTTACTGGCCTTCTAGACCATCTGATGTCAACCTCTACAATATCACTATAATATCATCCCTAAATGTGACATCCCAAACTCGAGTTCCACTTAAAAGTGCCCCAAGCTTGGTTGGACACATGGACTCAAGCGCATATCCCCGAATTCCATAGGATTCCAACTAGAAGCAAGGGCCTAGGATGTTTCCATGGGGAGAATATTCCCTAATTACCAGAGTATAGAAAAACAAATAAATGAAATAAAAAGTAAATAGTGGAAGAAATATAGAAGTGAATAATTTTTTTTAAGAGATAATAATCAAGTATAAATGGAAGCTAAATAATATAAAAAATGATGATACATGTCATGTATCTATAAATCTTGAAAACATGGATACAAAGTAGTAGGAAATACATTCCATACAAAAGAAGAAAAAAGAAACCAAAAACTATCAAGTCATTACGAGCTTCAGCTTGGTCATATACTACCAAGATCCATCCTAAGAAAATAGTAAATATTAGTTATCCAAAGGAGGAAGATTCCCTTTTTTAGCACCAGCATACACGTAATCTACTCAGGGACGAATGTCATCCAATATAGGGTGTGAGATAAATATCAGTAGGCCAACAACAACAACATATATAACATCCATTCCTTGTAATATAAAACAAAATAGTGTGTAGGCATGCATATATAGAAGCAAAGTAGTACAATAATGTAAATACCTGATTACCTACCTTAGCATTAGATTGTAAATTATCTGAACATGAGATCATTTCATTAATTAATTATGTTCCAATTTATATATTAGGTCACAAGTTGTATAAATAGCATTGAAATACTGACATTATAATAATAACAACAAAGTATCCAATATATAATATGGAATCCATGATGATAATAATGAAGATGATCCAAGTTAATAACGAAGGCATACTTGACCTCATGGTTCAATCCAATTTAGTAATAATCTATAGCCTATATAAGAGGAAATATTGTAATCCAAGGGGAATCACCCAAGGTATTATACAATGATGTAATTCTAACCAAGTCTACAGAATTCATGCAAGGTAAAACTGGATAAGAAATGACTAGGCCCAAGGGTGTATCCAAGGTGACACACGTCCATAGATGTCATGCTGGATCCAAGGAGTGTATCTAATGAATATTATAATAATAATGGAGGGATACTAAAGTGTCATACTAGGAATCCACTAGTATACAAGGATTGGGTTCCAAGGTGGGTATTAATCTTGGAAACTGACCTCCCAAAATTGGAATGGCATCCACAAAAGCTTGCAAAATTTCCTCAGGAATCCAAGGATAGCTTCAGTTTGAACACTAATATAATGATTTCAAGATCCATATGCAATTGAAACCTTATAATTGATTCTTTAATTAGTTAATGCCTTGTAATAGTCATGCTATTTCATACGGTATAGGGTTCCTTCCATACCTTTCATTATTGTGACAAGGTTAAAGGACATGCAACCATTTTGTACATTAACAACATTCCCATTTATTTGGTTCACTCCTTTACCTTTCATTAACATGATAAGGTGGAATAAGGATGTGAAACCATATGGAATTCATTTATATTAAACAATGACAAGTGATATCCATAATATACTTTCCAATTAAAAATTTAAACATTCATTAATTAATTATAAAAATTTCCACAGAAGGTTCAAGTGACACTCTCATATACAAGGTCTAGTCAATACCAATTAAATAGTCATTTTATTAAGTAATAACTTACCATTAACAGGGTCAATCCATTAAACACCAAAACTGCGGTGAAGACAAAAATAACAGACCACTAAATGCATAACTAAGGAAAACACCCTAATAGGGTGGTTTAATTTGAGGTCATAACCTCCAGCAATGGAAAAAATAATTAACAAGTGTATTAGAATATGATTGTGACAAAAATAACAAGGAACATGATTTTCATAGGCCATGTCCAATGAAATCAGTGCACACACAACTATGAAAATTTGTAAAATGGTTAAACTTAAGGGATGAGTTATAGACCACAAAACATAAGATCATTTGAATATCCTCATATAGTATCAACCTTTAGTTATTCTTGAATTGAATGATATATGACGAATGAATCAATTCCTTGAAAATAGGGCATATGAACCTGCATCTAAATAGCATCTTCGAGGTAAAGAAGAATGAAGAACGACTAAAAGGATTCAAGTACTTAACATTGTGTATCTAATGTGATAAATGGGGATCGAATCAGACTATGAATGGATGAATTGGAGGAAAAGCTATCAAATAGGGGTTTGAAATTTCAAAGTGGGAGTAAAGGGAGATGCACCCCTTTGAATGAGAAATGTAGGTGAAAAGGGGTATAAAAAATTAGATCATTAAGTAAAAATGGGTAATTTTACCCAAAATTTAAGGCTCATATGGTTTGGCCACATAGTTGGAAAAATCAAGCACCAACCGTGCAACTCTCACTACTTAAGGAAGGAACCCGTAGGTTAGGCCTCACGGTTAGGGAAACCATGCACCAGCCATGTGAATCTCCCCTACTAAAAATTGAAGAAATTTCACATGGGAATGTAGCCCTTGGTGTATGGATACAATTCACATGGGAATTTATCCCTTGGTGTATGGTTATATAAACTCATGTTCCCTACTTCACCCCACAATCTATCCCCACATGGTTAGTAGAGACCATGTTGGCTGAGGCACACAGTTTCTACTAACTGTGCAGTTTAGTTTTTTTCTCCACTAGCTAAAATTATAAGCTTATAAAAATCCCTAGAAACCCCTAAAACATTTATAACCTCATAGGGAATCCATATTAGGTAAAAAATAAATAATTAAACCAAATTTAAAAGGATACAAACCAAAGATAAAAACTAGGTTCTTCTAGTCCTCCCTCCTTAAAGGAACTCTTCCCCGAGTTCACCTTCCACGGGAGGTGAAACACTATCTAAGAATAACTCAGGCCACTAGACATGTAATTCGGCCTCCCTATCCTAAGTCTTGTCCTATAGAAATTCATTCTCCCATATCAATCGTACTAAAGGGAGAGATCGTCCTTGTAAATCCTTCAAGTTCCGGTCACTGATATGTAGAGGATAGTCCTCAAATAAAGCATTGACATCTAGATAAACTTTCCCAGGATAAAAATTATGATATGGGTTGGCATGATAACATAGAATCTATGAAATTTTGAAGGTTTAATACATGGCATGGTACCAATGTGGTAGTAATAACCAAAAGGATATTGGCCCGAATCCCTATATAATTTCAAAAGTCCCAACAAAATGAAGCGATAACTTCCCTACCTCTGTATCCATCTATTCCCAAGCTCAGGTGATACTCGAATGAAAACATGATCCCTAAACTCAAACTCCAGAGGTTGTTTATAGTGATTAAAATAATATTTTGGTCTACATTGAGTAGTTATCATAAGCTTCCTAATCATTTAAACCTTCTCTAAAGTCTCCTGCACGAGATGATGACCTAGTAGGGCTGCCTCTCCTACCTCTAGCCAAAACAGAGATGAATGAAATTACCTACCATACAAGGACTCAAAAGGAGTGATCTGAATTGTCACCAGAAAACTATTTTTATCAGCAAACTCGATGAGAGGGATATTATTCTACAAAGATCCACCAAAATCAAGGATGAATTCTCTGATAATTTCCTCTAGAACATGTGTCATACATTTTGATTGTCCATCTAATTAAGGGTAAAAATATATGCTCAAAATAACCTGTGTACCAATAGCTTTCTGTAACCCCAATTATAACTGTGACGTGAAGCAAGTGTCCCCATCTAAAATTAGTGTAAGAGGGACCCCATGTAGTCGGATGATCTCACAGACATACAATATTTTCAGATCATCAACTGAGAAAGTATACTAGATAGGAAGAAAGTGGGATACTTTCATCAGTCATTCAATAAAAACCCAAACTATGTATCTTCCTCTATGTGACCTCTATAATCCAACTAAAAAGTCCATGGAAACATCTTCCCATTTCCATTATGGGATTTGAAGTGGATATAACAATTCATTTAGTCTCTGGTGCTCTACCTTCACATATTGATAGGTGTAACACCTAGTGATAAATACTAGTATATGATGTTTCATCCTAGGAAACCAATACTGGCATTTCATATCTTGATACATTTTTGAGATGCATAGATGAACTACCCATTGAGAATCATGGGACTTGCACATCATCTCCTCTCTCATATTTATAGGAACACAGACACACTGATGAATACATAGGATGTCATCTCTATCCACAAACCAATCCAGAGGTGGGACTTCTAATGAAATACTCTAATGAATAAATAAGCCTTAAGGATCTACAAATTTCTTACTCTTCACCTTCATAAGGAGTGAAGAGGTAACTTTCAAGGCTAAGAGATAAGACTACTTGTGACTATCGTGAAACTCTATATGATGCTTAGAAAATACGACTGTCAATTTCCATTCATCATTGGCATCTCGTACGACCTATGCTTTAGTTTTCCGACTCACTGCATTTTCTACAGCATTTCATTTTCTAGGCGTATAGGAAAGATCAAAATATAATTAATGAGTATATTTGACTCATCATTATTGTCTAACATCCAATTCACTCTGTGTTGAGATATATTTTAGGATTTTGTCGTCTGTATATTTAACACCCCATGGTTTTACAAATAAATTTAATATATAATGTAATGGATGAAACACTGACTCTTTGTTATTATAACCTAGTTTTTAAACATAATTTTTCCACCTCTGCTTTTTTAATTTTGAAAAACAGACATACACAGTTGTGATATGTAAGATATTTAGAGTTTTATAGGATTAACATACATTTTAGGTGAATAGTAACATGACCCTTATTAATTGTAATGCACCATTATGAATAGTAATATGAACTTTATTAATATAAAACTCACCCATGTAACTATAAATAAAATTTAGGAACCTTATAAATGAGAGTGAATTCTTTAAAAATTAATAATTAAGTGTTGGTATTTTTGTGAGTAATAAATATTTAACTACAATTTTAAATTAATAATTTGATTTAAAATAATTTTTTTTGTAAAATATATTCGTAAATCAATATTTTTTTCCAATGATTTTAGGTTAATTTAATGTGACATTACATAATTTTCATGGTGTTATAAAATCAGTTTTAGTTTTAAGAACTTTATTTTTCAAGTAAATGATGATTTCAATTAAAAATTAAATTTCTCATATTTAGAAAATTATTTTTATAAAAAATAGTTAATTTTTGAATTTTCCACATTAAAAAATGGTTAGGGTGAATTTTTGTGATTTTTCTAAAAGACTTGAATTTTTGGTGAATAGTGAAATTCGATAATTTACGAAAAATGCTAAAAAATGAATTTTTGCATCACGTGTGAGTCCTGGCTGATGTAAATGGAAATGTTTTAGAACTAACATGCATATATTACTATTTTATGTCATAATAATCAAAAATATTCATATCATTGAGCCAAAATAATAAAATAATGGTTAAAATAATGGAAAACCCATCCTCTCTTGAACTATAAATACTACCCCTCACCCCCTCTTCCTCTCACACCTCTCAATATTTGATAATTTTTTAGGTTCTTCCAAATACTCTTAACTAGTCCCTCCCCACATCCAGGAGATCCTCGTCTTTCCAAATGACCAAAACCCCTTCCCTTAGAGAGATTCCCAAGGAGGTGTATTCAAGAGGTAAAATCCACTTCCTTTTTCTTTTATTTTCATTTCAAGTTGCTTTCATTTATTATCCTCTCCTAACCTATTTTGTTAAAATGATCATGATAACTCCAGTATAATTTATATAGTGAAATTATATCATGTTAATGGAATAACCATCATCAATATCTATACTCTCTCTCTGTTATTTTAAAAATGAAATCATCGTCCGGGAGGTGCCGATTTACAACCCTCGTGGATGACGAACCGTCATTCTTCAATTTATCCTTAAATTATGGTCATGAAACCATTTTTATGGTTTATAAAGAATATAAAATATTTATTATGTCTTATTTAATGTTCTAAGACAAGAATATATATATAACACTAATTCATATGACAAAAATAGTTCGTGATAATTGAAATATCGCCAAAATAATCTAAATGATTATCACTAATGTTCTATCTAACAACTCATAATCATACCATATAATCAACTGAATTATGTCACAAAATAATATTTTATATGTTCATTAACATCATATAATTTAAATTTCATATAATTATACCAATTCCACATGAACATCCATACTCATATACAAGTATACCGATCATCAAAACCAAGAAATCGAACGCTCCAGAGCGATAAAATTGTATCTTATAACCCATCCAAAATTCCATAAATGAACTTAAAAAAATTATGATAAATCATATGATTTTAGATAATTTTCTTAATTAATTAATTAATGAATTTGATTTTATTATCTAGGATGTTAAGGTCAACTGCAGAACTCATTCAGACATAAGGTAAGGGTTTTCTACCCGAACCTCCACTTTCTTTAGGGTTACTCTTTGTCTCTCTTAATCCCAACTAAATTATTAATTATTCTTATTTAATCCTCATAAATTATTTTTTAATATTATATATATGTGTACAAATAATAATCCTTCTTTATTTAATGGGGATTTAAATGTTTTATAAATATCTTCCTTAATTCTTCCCGATAAACAAGATCGATTCAAGGGAACTTCTCAAATTCTTTCCTATTTTCATGTGCACTTTATAATATGTTTGAATCCATAATTATTTTTCTAAAACAACTCATTTTATCATGTTAAAACTACCTTTTTTCATTTCTTCTTCTTTGCAAATATTTTTCTAAAATAACTCCTCTTTTCAAAGTAAAAGTGTATTTCTCTCAAAAATTCCTCGATGATTTCATTAGATTATTTTTGTCTATTTCAACACCTCCATTGTATTTTATGTATTATTGAGGTTAATATATTATTTTTAGCATCTACCATATTTTATTAAATGGTTTATGATTAGTTTGAATGTGGATGTTCTTTCTTAATACCATTCACCAGACTACTCAGAATGGTTAGTGTTTATGTGTATAGATTGGGGAAAGTTAATTCATATGTTCGTGATGTTTATGTTTAGAACCTTAAATATGAAGAATGAATTGTAATTAGAAAGTGACGTGTGGTGACTGTTATATATTCTCAATGCATCGATATGTCTAATGATACAAAACAAAATTGAGTTTTGGTTGAGGCCTTACCCTAGCAACTTCTGACATCTTGGCTGGGGCCTTGAGAATATGTTTCATATGTTTGAATTTATGCATTCCATCCTTATGGTATTATAAATTGATAAACCATGTGATTATTAAAATAGCAGAATATAAATGGTTATGTTTCATTCTATTATGATCATTTATATGTTCTTATTTAATCATCTTTCATTCCTGCCATATTATCCTAAAGTATATTTTTAATGGAATGCATTTTTATTTGTTCACCATGCCTAATGATAATTTTTATGATAACTTCCGCCGGATTACCTACCCTTACCGATCATCTAAAATCACCCCTTTCTAATGTTTTATTTTTACCAGGTTCTGAATATGAATATTACTAATGACTTCCAGGGATAATCTTTGAGTCATAGATGATTCCAATGTAATTCCTATTATGTATTTCATTTCAATATGTAATGTTGAACTTATGTTTGTATATTTTTTTCCAAAACTACTAAACTATTCATTCCTTCGGGATACAACTTTCATGTAATCATGGAAATGTATGAATATATGGCACCAAATCTAGGAAACTAGGGTTTTGGTCTTTACAGTATACACCACAAATCACTCACCCAATAGATAGTGTCTCCAACAATATAAGGAATAGAAAACTATTACTATCTCAAGGTGATGCGTCAGGTAGTTTCTCTCATGAGGATTCACTTCAAATATTTGTACATAATGACTCTATCATACTACATTATTTCTTCTCCCAGATCAATTCTATGTGAATCATAGAACACTTTATAAACTATTCTAGGCTCTATAAGATTCATAATATGTTTCAATAAAAGTATTCCTTTCAGCTCCATAAGTAATTCTTACATTCTTCTAGCCACAAGAACTTTAAAACCCTCTTTGTAAGATCATTAAGAGGTGATTCAGTTCATGGGGAGTTCAATAGTAAATGGTTATAATATTTATCTACCCCTAAGAAAATCAATATATCAAAGACATTATTGGGATGCTCTTAGGAATCCATGGATATAACATTATCTAGGTCAAATGATACTTCTAATTATGAGATAATATGACCAATGAGGTGAACTTTTCCAATCAAAACTTGGAACATAGAAATATTGGAATAAATATGATGCTCCCCCAGTGTATTCCAAATGATCTTAAGATCTCAAGCATGGTCTCTATGGGTGCAAGAATAGACAAAGATGTATTCTACAAAGACCATGAAAAAAGAATACAGAATTGGGTGGGACACCGTATTCATCAAATCCATGAAAAAGAAGGTATTTTCGTAAGACCGAATGACATAATGATATACTTATACAGACCATACCTAAAATGAAAAGTTGTTTGAGGTATATATGAAGGTATCACTCACACCTAATGATATCCCAATCTCAGGTCGATCTTAGAAAACACCCTATCTCCCCAAATCTGGTCAAAGATATCATCTATTTCGAGGTAGTGGATATCGGTTCTTGACCTTAAACTGGTTCAACCATCTATAATACCTACATAAACAAAGGGTATCATCTTCATTCTAGGTTAAAATCTTAAGTTAACCCCAAGAGGAAGTGCTAGACCATAAAAAACCCTTGGCCTCTAGATCCTCTAACTGTTGTTTGAGCTCATGGATCTGAGTAGTTTCTATCTTATATGGAGGAATGGACACTGGAGATGCTCCTATAATGATATCAATCATAAAATCTTCCTCTCTCTTAGGAGATAATCTAGAAAAATCATTAGGAAATATATCCATGAAAAAATATTCAACAGGTGGGGTAATCAATATGAGGAGAACCTTGCTCTTCCATATAAAGACTAGATATATGGGTGGTCACTCCACCTATCCCATGATACTCTAGTTTAGATATACTGACATAGAAATCCCACTCTCCCTTATATAGACAACTACTACCCTCTGGTTATGTAAATGATACCATATGGAGAGATAATTCAAAAAAGGCATGATACAGAACCAACCAATCTATCGAGGGAATGACATCAAAGCCTATCATTATGAGAAAAAAGATGTCCCCCAAGAAAGGGAAACAACATAAATCCAAGGGATAGTGCCTTCACTAGAATATGCCCTCTAAAATGACTCCCAATGGTGTATCCAGGGTCATTACACCATAATAATACTATATTTCTAGCTTGAGAATTTCCATAATAGATTAAGAGATGAAGGATTATAAAGCACATATATCAAACAAATCATATATTATATTGGAGGCTACTAGAATATTATATCGTACTATAGACGGTCCTACACTACGATCCTTAGGTATCGGTTATAAATCATGCATCTGACCTGATCTATAGTGTTGTGCTACAGCTGGACTATGTTGAGTATGACCGCTATGCTAGCATTGATGATCTAGATTCTAGATACCATGTCCACAACTTCCTCCTCAACCAGTCCTACCAGTGCTACTCTAACTCCCTACATGATGTAGTGTAAAAGAACATTCTCATGAAAGTGGAGTTTGTGTAGATCCTCATCCACTCGAAGAAGATGAAAAGGTATGATATAATATTTGTAGATTCCTTATATGGCTGCAAGAACAACACTGCATCAGGTATTTATCATTCTAAGGATTCATATTCCCCTTTCATCCACATTTATGGCATACAACAGAGCTTCCAATGGGGTTTCTCTAAACACCACTTATCTAACTTGAAGCCTCAAAGGAATGATTCTTACTACTAAAAAAACTATTGGCCTACCTCAGCACTATTACTCTATTCCCATTACTATCACCTTCCATCAGGCTGCATTCAGTGATAAAATCCTGGATGGAAATCTTAGGGAAATTAGTAGGTGAAAAACCTTAACCTGGGTACAGATGGGATACTAGAGCCCATCCATGAAATTCCTTGCATGTGAAATCATATCACCAGATAGAAACAATGTAAATCACTGTAACTCAGATAAATGTGATGAAAAATCCATTACTGTCAAAGAACCCTTCTCAAGATGAATGAACTCTATGGCCTAGTCTACTCTCAGCATATAAGAAAAGAAGTTATCATAGAAAGAAGTATGAAAAAATCCCAAACCATGCTGTGATGTTGACCATCCTGGGTAATTACATTCCACCAGCGCCTGATCGAATCACACAGTATATAGGTATCATGCTGATCCCTCCACTCTGAAGGAGTCTCCAAATTATTTAAGATAGATAGAGTGGGCTCCATCTAAGAATCAGCTACTTGTGGACTTCCATCCCCTGATAAGGTGGGGGGATGTTGGTACTAGAACTCACAGGTCAGATCAGCCATCATTGGTGTGGATCATGGATCTCCTTTCATGGAATGTATTAGATGTAGAAAACTCTTAAGAAGATGAGCGTTAGTTACGAGATTAGTTATATCAGGTGGTGCCTCAAGTTTCACTCCTTGTGGTAAGACTTCTGACTCAGGGCCCACTATATCTAGAGCATGGTTGTCAGCACCCTCCTGGAACATGACATGAGTATTTCTTGGTGGAATAAGACTAAAAACACCAATATCACACCTCAGAAAAATCTTAGAATCAGATAGATACACTAGAAGAAGCATAATGTAAGAAGCATGGCTCACTAACAAAGGTATACTACCCCAAATACCCTCATAGAAGGACATGTATTAAAAATTATTCAAGTTTAAATTATAGGGGTTCCTATAGGGGTAGGTTCAATAGCACCTTTCCTCTTCATATTCTGGAAACCATTTATTTTTAAATAAAATTTCCCATTTTTAAGTTTCATTTTCTTATAAATTTATATCAAAGTTTAATTAAAATGGATTTCCACTCCCAATGAATTAGGTCCCATACACCTTATTACTGAGATCAACACCCATTTCAATTCTAATTAACCCAATCTATACTTGGTCTCAGAATGTAATGACATATATACATTATATTGACTCGATAACTACCCATTCCAAACCATGAGGACCCATACACATCATGAATTGAAACCTACAATCACTCAATCATATCAAACAAACAACATAGGAATAATATAACTACCATAGAATCACTCAACAATCACATGAAATAAATAAATTCAAGAAGTGAAATTCACCTATATGACATGGAATATGCATGAAATGTGAATCCTAGGTGACTATGAGGATGTGTGTAACAATTATCCTTACAATCATGTCATTGTGTCAAGGATGAAATGAAATCCTTAATCAATATAATAATAATCATCAACACACAACATGTGAATCAACCAATGGTGAAATGATATCAACTGCAATAGTAAAAAAACAATAATTATTATTCAAGAAACTCAGAATTTACCCTAAACATGGGTTAGCTACACCCAATAAAAACATATAACCAATCTCCAAGTATTCCTAATATCCTATCTACTATCTCAAAATAGTAATATAAGAAGGAATCGCTCCAATACCACTTTGGGAAATCCCAGACCTGGGTTCCACTCAAAAGTTCCCTGATCCCAGTTGGCCACATGGCCTCAATCACATATCCCTGAATTCCAATGGCTTCCAACTAGTAGTGAGGTCTTAGGGTGCGCCATAGGGATACTATTCCCTTATTACCCGAGTGTATAAAAATGGATAAATGGAATATAATGGAAAAAATAGAAGCAATATAGAAGTGAATAACAACTTATGAAATAGATAATAATCAACTATAACTAGAAGCTGAATCATTTAAAAAATGATTGTATATTTTATGTCTCTATAAAAATGGAAAACATTGATACAAGGAAATAGGAAATAAATGATATAAAAAATAAGAAAAAAAAATCCAAAAACTGTTTAGGCATCTTGAGCTCTATCTCAGTCATCTACTACCAAGCTCCATCTTAAGAAGGAAAGAAATATTAATTGTCCAAATTAGGATGCTTCCCTTTGTCGAAAATTTAATACATGTAATATACCCAGGTAACAATGGTATAATAGATATAGTGTGAGATAAATTTTAGTATGCCACCACTAATGGAGTCTATAACACCCAGTCCATGTAATATAAAGTCAAACAGTGTGTAGAAATGAATATATAAACGTAAAGTAGTACAATAATGTAAATACCCATGTACTTTCTTCAGCCTCAACTGGTAATGTCTTTGAAAATGAGATAATTTCATTAATTAATTATGTTTCATTTAATATAGTATGTCACATGAAGTATAACTAACACTTATATCCTAACATGATAATAACAATAATAATGGATCCAAGATATAATAAGGCACCCAAGATGATACTAATAAAGAGGATACGAGGTAATAACCATGGAATCCTTGTCCTCAGGGGTTGATCCAATTTAGTAATAATTTTTAGCCTAGCTAAGGGGTAAGAGTGTAGTTCATGTGTCATCATTCAAGGCAATCCACAATAATGTAATTCTAACTGAGTCCAAAAATTCATCCAAGGTAAAAAGGGATAAGAAATAACTAGGCCCAAGGGTGTATCCAAGGAGCCACATTTCCATATACATCATGATCAATCCAAGGAGTGTATACAAGGAATCCTATAAAAATAATGGTGGGATCCTATGGTGTCTTACAGGGTATCCACTATTAGAAGAGGATAGAGTTCCAATGTGGGTATCAACCTTGGCATTTGGTATCTCTAAATTGGAATGGAATCCATGAGAAATCAAGGAATTCCCTTGGGAATCCAAGGATATGTCAAGTCTAACCACTCTTATAAAGATTTGAAGGACCATACTCAATATGAAACTTATACATGATTCATTAATTTGTTAAGGCGATGTAATAGTCATTCCATTTCACAAGTCAAAGGGTTCATTCCATACCTTTCATTCGTGTGAAAAGGTTAGAGGACATGCAACTATTTAGTACATTAGTCAAATTTCATTTTTTTTGGTTCACTCCTTTACCTTTCATTAACATGACAAGGCATTATAACGATGTGAAACCATATGGAATTAATTTATATTAAACTAGGACAAGTGATATCAATTGTATACTTTCCAATTAACCATTTAAAACTTCATTAATTAATTAGAAAAATTACTTTAGACGGGTCAAGTGAAACTATCATATACAATGGCTAGTCAATACCAATTAAATAGAAATTTTATTATGGATGGGATTACTATAATTAGGGTCAATCCATATCACACCTGGATGGTGGAAGAGACGAACATATTAGACCACTGAAGGCATAATTAGGAAAAACACCCTACTTGGGGTGGTCTATGTTGAGGTCATAACACCTAATGATGGAAAAATTATTTAACAAGGGTCTCAGAATATTATTATAACAACTATAAGAATGTCACATGATTTTAATAGGCTATGAATGATAAAATCGGTGAGCACAAAACTATGACAATTTATAAAATGGATAAACATAAGGAATGAGTTATAGAATCCCAACATTAAGCTCATATGAATCTCCGCATCTAGTATCGACCTTCAATTTGTCCTATATTATAAGATATCAGAATAATGGATAAATTCTTGAAAATAAGGCATATGATCTTGCATCTGAATAATATCTTTGAGGGAAAGAAGAATGAAGAACAACTAAAAAGGAATAGAGTACTTACCAATGCACATCCAATGTGATGAAAAGGGATTAGATCAGACTTCTGAGGGATGAACTAGATAAAGAAATATTAAAGAGGGGTATGATAGCTTAAAGAGGGAAGAAAGGACCCTTCACCTAATAGAATTATCAAAATAGGAGAAAAGAAGTATCGAAAATTACATAATTAAAGAAAAATGGTAATTTTAACAAAAATTTAAGGGTCACATTGTTTGGTCACATGACTGGCCAAACCGTGGGCCAATAGTGCACCTTCCACTACATGAGGAGGGAACCTACATAGTTTGGCCACACAGTTAGGGAAAATGTGTTCCAACTATTTGAATCTCCTATGTTAAAAACTATAGACATTTTTCACGGGCGTGTGACCCCTGGCGCATTTTTATGGAAAACTGTATTCCATGCTTCACTGCATTGTCCAGCCTTTCATGATTAGTAGATACTATATAGGTTGGGTCACATGGTTTCTTCTAAGCATGTGGCCTAGTGTATTTCTCCATCGATCAGGGTTTCGAGATTCAAACAAGCCTCAGACACCCCCTGAAACCTTTATAACCTCATAGGGAATTAATATGAGGTCCAAAATAAATAATTAGATCAAATTTAAAAGGATCATACCTAAGATAAAAACCAAGTTCTTACACTAAATTTCCAAAGAAACTATATCAATCTAATTTCTCTTTCTACACTATTCCCTCCAGACCATCAATGCCACTAATAGGATAAACCCTGACTCCCACACTTGGGTTACACTTTACCCGAAATAAATTGATAAATCATGTAGGTATAAAACATATCTCAACATTATCTAGAGAACATAATATTTCTAGATGTGTGGTAACGGTATGACCCAGCTTATAAGGGTTTCATCCCACCTCTACACTCAAATAAGAAATGATTTTATCCTTATGGTCAACCCTTATCTAGACTTTTAATTACCAACTAATATATTAAATCTTTTCAATCATTAATTAGCATACTCCGCTTCAAACTGATCAATACATCTAATATTATATAATTGTTCACATTTCCATTTACAATGGTATAAACCACACAACTTAAACATAAAAGAATCATTTACAATTCACTTTTTATTAATAAATGAACATAAAAGTGGTCACCAAAGTATTTTATCAAGAATAATGTTTCAACTGACCCTTGGAGTTCTCCCCTCCATTTAGGAAATTTTTCACAACCCAAAATTTAGAATCTAAGAACTGAGGTTCTGTTACCCATTTATTTAGGGTCATTGTATCAATACTATATTCCAAAACCAGAATTTCTAAAATTGGTTGGTTATTTAATATAATAACCACTACAGATACCCATAGAGTGATGCCCATTACAAAATATTGATTTGTTACTAACACCACTGGGATGCTTAGATCTCAGCACCAATGAAGCTCATAAACCACCTCCAATTCAAGTCCACTATGCATGTCTTGAAAAGTGTTTCTAATCTATCCAAACAAGTTTTTTTATCTTAAACATCAACTGGTGCATCCCTCACTGCTATATTTCCCCATACCCATAAAAAAGAAACACCATACTGCCCAGATTCCATCGCGACTCGGATGTCCCTACTGAGGGATCACCCTCCTTGGATCCCATTAAACTTGTTATACAGAACCTTGATCTAGAGTCTTTATGGTACACAGTTTTCCATATGAGAATTATATGGTTGCATCCACATCTCTCCACCATAACCTGTAAAACCAAATTAACATGCCTTGTGTCAAGTGATGCTACCTTATTCCACATGACATATGCATCACCTCATGTGGAGCTCACTGTAGTGAAAACACTATCCAAATCCCTCAATACACATGTTGATCCATCTAACACACACACGACCTAAATTATCTATCAAACTTTCGATTTTATATCTTTTAATCATGATTGACTAAAGTTCTCCATCGACTACAAAAAAATGCTAATTATCAATGTTTTAAAACATTGCTAATTTATTTACCGATGTTTCTAAAAAACATCACTAAATGATGTATTGCTAATTTAGCAATGTTTATAAACTATGATATTTAGTAACAGCTCATTTAAGGATGTTTTTTGAGACATCGATAAATGACACCTCATGTGATGATGTTTTTAAAAAATGTTCATTAAGTCTTTTTTTAATTTTTATTTTTGTTTTTTTGAAATTTATATTTTTTTAGAAATAAAAAATAAAATATGATGTTCCCCTCCCCCCTAACCCCCAAAACTTTGCACGTACCAGGACATTCTCCCTCCCATTAATCAACCTCCCATTCCTGGTGCTTCTCCCCACGCTCCCTCCCATTCCAGCATTGCTAACCCCACAAGCTCATTCCCTTCGATTCTCTTATTCCTCCCCATTCCAGGTGTTACACTCCCTCCCACATTCCCTCCTTCATCTAGTGACGTGACATAATATGTTCCTCTATCACTCCATGCATGCATAATGGAAAACTCCCATGTCCAAGATAATATGCTTCCATCACGACCACACTCCACATAGAACAGTCCCTCCAAGTGCAATGATAAATTAAACATGAGGATTTGAACCAACAATCGGTAGGTTTACACACAAAGACTAGACCAAATCACCAATAGAGATGATGAATAGAAAATTGCATTATAATATATTTATTTATATATATATATATATAAATGGATTTAATATTTAAAAAATTAATATTATATATATATGTTTATATTGTACATATATATTTTTTTTATATAAATATTTTTATATTTTTTGTTTATATTAGATATATATACATATATGTATTTATATTTTATATATATGTAAATATATGTGTTTATATATCTATGTGTGTTTATATATATGTGTGTGTGTATAAATATATATGTGTTTGTATACATAATTATAATTATAATTATAATTATATATAATTAGTCACGTTTTAAAACACCAGTAAAAATGTCACTAAGATAACCATGTTTTCCTATAAACATGACTAAATTTAAAATATGTGTGTTTTAATATATAAATATATGTATATATATATATTTATATATATTTGTGTGTGTGTGTGTGTTTAGATATTTATAAATATTTATATATTTATATATATGTTTATATGTATGTGTCGGTGTTTATATATATATACATACATACATACATACATACATATATATATATATATATATATGTGTTCGTGTTTATATATGTTTATATATATGTGTCAGTATTTAAAAAATAATATTATATATATAAGTTTATAAAACATATATATAAGTTTACATTAAATGTATATGTTTATATTTTACATATATGTTTATATTATATTATATATATATATATGTGTTTATATTTTATATATACATGTTTATATATCAATATGTTTTTATTATATATATATCATATGTTTATATTAATTTATATTTTTATATTATATATATATATATGTATGTATGTATATATATGTATGTATATATATGTTTATGTGTGTGTGTGTGTTTATATATGTGTGTGCGTGCATGTGTGTGTAAATATATATGTTTATATATATAATTATAGTAATAATTATATATATGTATATATATATATATATATATATATAATTATCCATGTTTTAAAACACTGATAAAAATGTCACTAAAATAGCCACGTTTTCTTTAAATTGTGACTAAATTTAAAATATATAAGTGTTTTTATATAAAAATATATGTATATATATATCTGTGTGTGTTTATATATATATATATATATATATATATATATATATATATTTCATGTATAGGGAACGTAGCAAAATCCCCAAAAATGAGATTTTTAAAAATTTCCACTAACGATCAACATGGACTCATCGTCGTTGGTGAAACGCTACCCAATTACCACCCAAGGATCTTCGTGTGAGGAATTTTAAGCACAAAATTAAAACCATAAAATACCTAGTTTGATCTAAATATGTGCTCTATATCTGCTCATTTTTTGTGATTATTGCTCAAAGAATCTGAAACTGAATTCATCTAGATCGTCCACACGCACTTCAAGAATTTATGAGAGCACTCATCATCGAATTCCAGGTGCTAGCGCAAAGATCCAACGATGCATTCGATGCTTTAACTATCACCGTGTCTCCTTGCTTATGATGCTTGAGGGAGAGGTTGATCCAAACTTCTGAATCCATAGTCCCTCTCTCTAGAATGCGGGAGAGAGAAAAAGAGAGAGAGGGGCAGTGATTTGTCAATGGTAAATTCCTCTATTCTACTAAATATATAGTGAAACAATAATTATCCAGAATAAACTACCAATACCTGAATATTTATTTATCACTAAATATATGGTATATTATGACCACTGAACTATTTCATAAAAAACATTTATATTATTATCACATTCTTGTAATATAATAAATATATTACGTGATAATACCCAAGCCATTAACTCGACTCGTCATTCCCACAAATATTAAATGAACCTTGAATATTTTAAACTAATATCCATTCATGTAATAATTTCCATGTATTTAATTAAAACCTATAAATACATTTAATAAATAAATTCAATTCCAATTATTCCTAAATTTAATAATATAAAATTTATTTATTTCTATGTTGATCGTATATCCTTGGACAAAACCTAGACCCAAGTAGTGGGGCCCAACTTGTCCTATAAAACTATTCAACTGAATATGAAAGATTCCTAAATACACTATTATGTGTCACCCTTGAGGTACCTATCTCGATAGTAGAGAATACTATTCACAAACTAAGAGTTAAATCTAACAACCCATCATGGCCCCTAAAGAGATAAGGGAAGTAATAAAAATGAAAACCAACCTATGAAAACACATTGTGTAATATAATCTTTGGGTCTTCAATATCTCATAAAGTAGGATGCACACTCGGTTCATCATCCTTATCTTGATTAATTATTATTGATCTAACTAGATGGATTTACCCTCGACTATCACGGTAATGGTCTTATAAAGGTACTACCACACCGATCAACATGGCCCAAGATATATATCTTCCTTAACCTAGAATCCAAAAATCCATTATTTACTATTTAACCAATGTTATGCTACCAGTGATGAACCATACACATGCTACCTCTCCATAATTTAATTATCATGGTTTTTTCCTTGCATCAAAGTACGTGATCAAATGATACACATTGATAATGATCTCATGTCAGGAGATTAATTAACATATCCATAGATAGAAACAACCAATGACACCCAAAACAAGCAGTTTTCTTATTGGCAGGTCTGTCCTCATGATCTCACTACTATAGATCATCAATTTCAAACTTCATGAGAAGAAGTATCAATGATTATGATCCCCTGACACCTAATAGTAAAACATCTACTGTGTCCACTTAATAAGATGTATCTAGACCATAGAATATATATTTATGATCAATGTAATAGTATCTCAAGGTTCTCATCATAGACTGGGATCAGCTATAACTTTTTTTGACATGACATTTAATCTATCGACATTACCATTAAATAGTTGATGAAAAAAATATACTCTAAAATGGGTAGAATACGTCATGCATAAAAAATTGTATACACTATATGGTAATCAAAATTACTACATAGTTGGGACTAGGGAACCAACTATTACAACACTCCCATTTTCACTAAAGCCAGCTTTCTAACCAATCCTGTTATCTCTCACATGATTGAGATCATATTTCTACTAAGTTGCAGCTTTATTTGTTGGGTCCAACATGATTCTATAGCGTGGCAATTCTATAATTTGAAACCTCACCTCATTGAGTAAAACTTCCCAAGAGATAGTATCTCTAAGTATATCCCTTTTTCCCACTATCATATATTGACATCATGGATATTAAAAATATCATAATTTAAATTATAACAATTCTTTACTTATTAGGTGTAATTCGTCAAAATAGAACAAATCATTGCAGTTAACTACTTCTTGATGCCTTAAAAGCTACAACATACTCGGTATTTGTAAGTATGGATACCAATGAATTATATGAGCTTGTGACACTCACATTATCATCCTAATTATGATATTATATCACATGGATCTAAGGAAGACTAGTTTGTGTCCCCTAAAAATTTGTATCCTTTCTTCTTCACTTACTAGGTACATATATTTTATACTTTCTCCTGTACAAATGGATGGTTATGACTACTTCCCTTGTAGTTCTCTTAGATATAACTGATGTTTTCCTACTAAAAAGTGTATCTTGTCAATATCAATTCTTGTACTTATCATGTCATATGTGATTGATCCATCGCTAAAGCGTATGGAATTCAATCCATCAATTAATCTCCTCCTATGAAATTGTATGTCAACATGGAGGGATATATTCCATGTGACATTGGCAACAATTATAACTCAAATTTCCCCAACTAGTATTTTTAAAAACCATGTAACTATATTTACAATTGAATAGGTTGAGGAAACCATTAGATCTACCTCATAATATCATGTTCCCTAAAACTTAGGTTTCTACTTTAATTCAATCACTAGAGAATAGATTCTTTCATTACAGTCTTAACTAAATATAGGACCAATATGTGTTTTACACATGTTTTTGAGCATATTTCACTTGGAAAACTATAGCTATAACACTATCATTAGGTAGACACATGTCAAACATTCACCCCAATTGAATATTATATGATCTAGTTACTTACTTCAATCAAAAATTGGATTTCGGTAACTTGAAACCTTTATTAGAATTCTATGACGTGACCATCACTTTCTGGTTGCATCATATAGACACATTCCATGAATGATGGTATTGATAAAAAAATCTCAATAAAATTATCATATAAAGTAGCTATGATAAGTAAAATTCTAATGGATTTAGTCATACTTCCTTTGTATAACCAATCGAACCTTATTGGTACTATGCGTCTACCATCCATGTACAATCTCTTTTGAATACCCACCATAGTATTCAAAATAATAATCCCCTTTTCACTTTGATACATAGAATCCATTATTGAATTTTAATTGATCTTTTCAATCTTATCTAGTTACTATATACTACTTACTTGTAGGAATTATTATTCAAAATGAATAATGTTCCACCAGCCACGGTGAATTCAAAACCATCACTATGGTTTTAACCTTCCAGCATAATATGTGTCTTTGGAACATTCTTGTTCCACATGAACTTTTTGAACTTGTTCCTATAATAACTATTTGTGCATCTCATGCATTGACTAAACCCAAGTCAATATGGCTTCCACTATCTCAAAAGAGATGTTCTCCCTTTGTATAGAAATGTATTCTATCACTTGACTACTATTATTCTATCATAGGGATTTATGTAATATCCAAAGAAGCCATTATGATAATTACTTTATATGCACAATGTGTTTTCATTGATGTAAGTTTTTTAATAACCTAACAAAATCTTTTCATCCAAACACATGTCTTATGATATAATGGATTTCCATCATACTATAACTCATATGATATACATTTTTCATTATAGTTAGCATGTGGTTATGGGATATCACCGTTATTTTCAGAGTATGTCATGAAATATAATGAAATTTATTACAAGTTATAAAATTAATGGTCCTTACAACATAACCTTGATGTATAAAATGTTCGTTTAGGAATAGTTCCACAAAAAATTTTGTTGATCAATGTTAACATACAAGACTTCATCATCGATCCTCCTCATTAACTTCAATGTCATGATTTAGATAAGGTAATGTGCATTTATAAATTACTCCATGCTGTATTATATTGATCAATGAACACTTGGTCAGGATATTCTTCGTCATGCCAGCTCAAACCATCTTCTATCATTGACCATGCATATACTTCACTATCACATTCCTTAATTACTTAAAGGATACTTATGGAGTATATTTACCACTAGTTTACCCTTATAAGAGTTCACACTCTCTTGTTGAACTAACTCCACAAGCCTTGTTCCATATCTTTATTTATAAATGTTTCTTTGTCCAAAACTAAATAAGCGTATACATCAATAATACCTAATGTGTTTACTCGTCTAAGTCTAAATACGATACATGGTCTATCCTTGATGTTTATTTTTATTTTTTATTGGAAAATAATTTATCTTTCCACAAATAGGTAGATATGTCTTACATTTATATTCCTTAGGTATTGCCTCTGATTAATGTATTACTGAACTATTGATTGATTATGAAACACCACAAACAACATTCATTCCTAAACATGGAATAATGTCTCCTTATGTCCAAAGGACATGTGAGATAATTTTGTTGGTTATTATCAGTAATAGTTTTTTGAGAACCATTCACTTGGTAATATAAAATCATTTACTTATCAACAATAACTTAAAAATAAAACATTCTACACCACTTGGAGAATACACCTTACTTCCAGTAATGTATCTATACTCACTTGGTTACTATATTTAAATACATATATGTTATAGGAATATTGTATTGAACATCCATGAAGTAAAACTAAGGCATTAGATTGATGAATATTCTTGAAGAATAAACTATAACTTGTATCATTAATTTAGTTTATTATGATTAAAATCCCATAGTCTTATTTCACAATATGAAAAGAAAATAACATCATGTTGATATCCAACCTCTTTTCTTTGAAGAAAACTTTGAATGTGCCTTTGGCATTACTTTTCATTGGAATTTTCTCCTTATCTTTCAATTTGTTCTCCATAAGAACTATAGATTAACATGTCTTTAATATTTATATTTACTTGGAGAACCTTACCTAAAAAGGTAATAAAGAATTTACTCAACACTATTTAGTTTGTAAACTGAAACAAAATTGGAGTAAATTTTTGAAAACGATATGAGAAAGGGATCCATTGAAAGATCATGATCAATATTTTAATTTACACATGTCGATGTAATCATCGCCTTATTCATATATTGCTTCACTTTCTCCTCAAAAACTTTTCATAGATGAGACTTCATGTTATATCATCCATGTCTATATGTAGAAACCCCAAATAGCATCAGAAATTAATGATAGTGTTATTAAATAACCATCATATACTCCATACATGAGTCTCATATAAGTAATTTTTCACCCTCACTTGTTAAAGTGGATTAATAGGTATGGGGACACAAGCACATTGAATTTCTAATATCGTAGTGTTTTGCAGAAGTGCCTGTACTAATATTGGATACTTGTGCTAGTATGGACATTTAGTTGTTCCATTATTTATCACAATATTTATTGTGGTATTAGATTCCATTTTTTATAAAATAAAATTATAGTGAACTGATAATTTTTATCTTGATTACTTATTTAGGAATTTTGATTATTTAATTAAATTATTAAATGTGTCCCACTATTTTATCAAATTCTAGGAACCCTATTTACTAGAGTCAGAATAATAATTCACTTGATTATTCGAGTGGAAAGGATCCCTGAACCTCCCCTCATAGTCTACAATCTTTGAATACGCCATTTCTTGGAGGGTTCAAGGTATGTGTTAGGCTGGCCAACAACATTAACTCATGGTTCCTTGATTTGTTGACTGAAGTCAAAACTTCTAAAATCATAACTTAATTTACTCAACGCTTATCTCTAAAATAATATAAAGATATATTTGGATTATATTTACTACCATTTTAGTTAATTCAACCCACCACTCTCATTAGAACTCCTCGGTAGTAAGATCCATCCTCAACTCTGGCTAAAGAGCACCCTGAACAACTGGTTTTGTCCAAATTTAAATGATGGAAGGTAGTTATGACTTAATATTTCATTGAGAGTTTTATAATTTTTAAGTGAAGAAAGAAATTATTTTCAATTTCAAAATAATGTTCTATGTGATCACACTCACAACTATCTATGTAATAAATAGAAAAATATTCATCGCATCACATGTTTATTTTATTTGTGCATGCTTGTCTATTATTCTATGTTTCCACGTGTAAACTACACATACACAAAATAATAAACCATGAAAAAATAAAATGATGATGTGATCAGGATATGATATTATTGGTTGATTCATTCATTGAATAATGGATCAACCTAGACCCTATGGGTAATACCGTGAGGTGCATCGATTGCATCTCGAGTGGCAGTACCTTCCCATTTAATGAATTAAACTCATATTTGGTGCATTTCCATAACTCAACATGATGTACACCACTGATTGACTTTGTCATTGTACAATAGTACTCACACATAGGTGAGTGGGTCTCAGGAGTATAAAATACAACTCAAAAGATGGACACACAGACCCTTATACATATAATGACACAAACGACTCACAGATCGCCTTTTAATTAAACTACTTATTTCAAATAAACATTGCAATTAAAATTTAAACAAATGAAACATGCACCTGACATACATTAGACGGTATAAGCCTCATGATCAGTCGTATAAACATTAAATTCACATATTTAAATTAAATGCATAATTAAATTTAATCTTGCATTAAATTATACTCGAGGTCACTTTATTGAATTAAAATTCTCTCTTATTTTAATTCAACAATTTGTTTCGTTTGGTCCAGTTATTAATTTAATTTTAAAACCAAAAATTAAATTTATTAATTAATTTAATTTAACACCAAAAATAAATTAATTTAACCTACAATATAAAAATTAATATTTTAAATCAAAAAAATTAATATTTAATTAATTTAATTTAAAACCAAAATTAAATTAATTAACTTGTGATTATTTAAAAGTAAATGGGCCTCGAAAACCCGGTGCAGGACCTCTACGGGTCGGGCTGACCAGAAGAGGCCCAACCGAGCTATATAGACCTCGTGCAGTGGTGTTTGGGGCTAGGATGGTCAGCCCAGTCCCATTTAGGGTCTAGAAGACCCACCGATGCTCATTTTGGGGTAGATCTGGTCCAGTAGATGGTACCTCGGTTGCGCTGGCGGTGAATGCGGGGTTTAGCTGGGTGGCTCATGCCACTTTGGAGTTAGTCAATAGAGAAGATCCTCCTCCTTTTCTAAAGGCAGTCACTGAATGAACCACCAATAAAACACGTGGCATGGGCTGGGGACAGCAAAGCCTGTTCTGGGCAGCAGTGAGGTAGGGAAGGCCGGAGGGGTAAGCCGACTTGGTTGGAGACTAATGCATCATCAATGGAGGTAGTTGCAGCCTGGAGTGGCACCGGAGGAGTACGGCAGGAGTTGGGTGGTGAGAGAACCACTTTCATGGGCGGTGGTCGTGCAAGACAGCTGGACCGACGATGGTCGGCGGGCAAGGCAGGTGACAGCGGGCCATTGAGTGGAGGGTAGAGGGGGCCAGACCGCGGTGTGGCGCGAGAAGGGGCCAGCCGGCGACAGACGACGATAGTAGGGTGGAAATTGTAAGTGAAGTGCTGGTTGTATGGGGGGCCGACTATTAAGCCCAGAGGCGCCGCTGAAAGGAGGTGGGATTGCAGGTCCCTCTCTTTCATTTAATTTTGTTTGTTTGTTTTCGGTGGTCAACCCTATAGGGAAGCCCTTTTTTCTCATGTTGCTGATTCCAAAAACAACCATCCCTCCTCTAATTTCTTAATTCTATCAAATTGACTGCTTATAAGATTAATTAATTAATTAATTAAATTAATTTATTAAAGTTAATTTATTAATTTCCACAAATGGTTGGAAAAAATTTCCTACCAGAGAACAATATTCCTTCCATTGTAAAATGGTTTGAAAAATTGGGTTCACTGAAATCCATTTTTTTTCACCGACAGTTTCGAGTATTTTAAACACATATATAAATATATAGGTTCATCATAATTAACCTATAAATGTAGTTTTCAATCTGTATTTAAATCTTTGTATGACCATAACTTGGCCATCATAGGTCGGATTGGAATTCCATTTGTGGTGTTGGGATGGTAACAAAGCCCTCTATTAAATTTAATACAAATTTGATTTTCCTTTGTCTTAAAAATTTTACGCATCGCTATGATACCAATGGAATGTACCAGGCCTGAAGCGGAAGCTCTAAAATGGGATTTTAAAAATTGTCCACCGATGATCGACACGAACTCATTATCATCAGTGAAATACTGCCCGATTAACATTTGAGAATCTTCACATGATAAATTTTAAGCAAAAAATTAAAACCATAAAATACCTAGTTAGATCCGAAGTTGTGCATGACATCTGGTCGTCATTGCCAATCACTGCTCGAAGAATCCAAAGATGAATTCCTCTAGATCTTCCACACATGATTCAAGAATCTACAAGAGTGATAATCTTTGAATTCTAGGTGCTATCATAGAGATCCGATGATTCCATTGACACTCCAAAAATCACAACATTACCTTGCTTGTGATGCATGAGAGGAAGTTCCATCCGAACTCCTGGATCCAGAGCCCCTCTCTAGAATATTGGGGAGAAAATAAGAGAGAGCAAGAGATGGGAAACAAATAGTCAATAGTGAATTCCTCTCCTCTTATATATAAATAGTGAAATAATAAATATCCTATTTTAAACTCTCGATACCCAAATATTTATTTCTCGCTAAATAAATGGTATATTGTGACCACTGAATTAAGTCATATAAAAATTATATTATTATCACATTATTTTAATAAAATAAATATATTACATCCTAATACCTAAGCCATTAACTTGACTCATCATTCTCACAAATATTAAATGAACCTTGAATATTTTAAACTAATATTCATTCAAATAATATTTTTCACGTATTTACTTAAAACTTGTAAATACATTTAATAAATACATTCAAATCCAATTATTCTTAACTTGAATAATATGTATTTATTTATATTTATGGTGATCATATATCCTTGGAAAAAAACACAGACCCTAGTGGTGGGGCCCACCATGTCCTATAAACCAATTCAACTGAATATGGTAGATTCTTTAATATGCTATTGTGTGTAACCCTCTAGTTGATTTTCATGATAGTAGTGAATACTATTCAAAAACTAATAGTGGGATCTAGAAACCCATCATGACCACTAAAGAGATAAGGAAATTCATAGCAATGACAACCATCCTATGAAAACGCACAATGTAATATAATCTCTATGTATTTAATATCTCATAAAGCAAGATGCACACCCATGTCATATTACTTTTCTTTATTATTTTTTGATCTAACTAGATGGATTTACCCTCAACTTCTGTGGGCATGGTATTATGAAGGTACTACCATCTCAATCAACCTATCCCAAGATATATAACATCCATAACCTGGGAGTGACAAATCTTTTCTTGACTATTCATCCAATGTTATGCCACCAATGATGATCCCAACACAAGATACCTCACCATGATTTAATTATAATGGTTTTTTACATGAATCAAAGTACACAATAAAATGAAACACACTGATAATGATCTCATTTTAGGAGGCCAATACACATGTTTGTAGATAGGAACAACCAATGACACCCAAAACATGTGGTGTTCCTATTAGCAGGTTTATCCTCGTGATCTCACTACTTGCAACACCCCAAGTTTTTCTAAAAATAAATGGAAATGAATGAAATTTTGTTTTTTAAGTAAATATATTTATCTAGACATTAAAAATAATTTTTCCACTTCTAAGTTTTGAATTTTGAAAGACGGTCATCTACAATTGTGTTTAGTAAGTTATTTGGTGTCTAATGCAACCAACTTGTTTATTGGTGAACAGTAACATACTATTATGAATAGTAATATGAATAGTAATATGAATATAATGATTAGTAAATTTTATTATTATTTTATTTTCATAAGGGTTTGAGATAATAACATCTTGGTTAATTTTTCAATGTCATATAAAAGCATTTGTAGTTTTAAAATTATTAATTTTTGAATTAAGTACAATTTTATAAAAAATTAAATTAATAATATTTAGAAAATTATTTTCAAAAAATGGAGTTCATTTTTGAATTCTACACATCAAAAAATGTTTAGATTTAATTTTTGGAATTTTTTTGAAACAACGGATTTTTTGGTGAATAGTAAAAAAATACAGTTTTGAGTATCGATGTGTTAATGACATTATTAATGATGTAATAATGATTTAATAAATATGGTCAACTTGTGTACAATAAACTAAGATGTTAGGTGTCCCAAGTGGCTAATACCTTGGGAAAATACCATGGTAAAGCCCATGGTTTTGCAAATACCACTAATGAGGCGTCTCTTGGAAATTATTAAAATATTCCCTCACTTTTGCTATAAATATCAACCCATTCCTACATTAAATTCATTCCCAATTCTTCCTCAACAAAGCTCTGGACTCCTTACCTCCCTAGTATTTCTCCAAAGGTTTCCACAATCCCCCAAGGTCCCAACCTTCATGTTCTATGAGTTACTCTACAAGGAGGTTCAACCATGTTTTAAGTAAGACAAACCCAAGGTAAGAGAATTCTTAACCCGATTTCCATTCTTGGGGTTAAAATTCTAATTCATTATTTATGTGATGTTAAAATTGTTTGTGTGATGGGTTGTGTATGTAATATGTTTAATTATTTTTATTTACAGTGTGTGTACATATTCCATCCACTCTACTAAGTATCACTTCAATTATATGATATTTATAATGGACTTTCCTTTTTAAAATCCTCTTTTGAAATTATATTTTACAAAATTTAAAAGAAGTGTTTTTATGCTATTATTCATGTTGTATGATTATGTTATGGTTCTTTGGAATTTTTTATGATGAAGGGTGGGACTAATATTTCCCTCCAATGCATTGGGTATGTGTATGTTGGAGGTCGGTCGTATGGTTCCTCCAAGTGTAACTGCGATGGTTACACAAATTGTAAGGTAGCCATGAGGCTTACAAATTATAAGGTAGTCGAGAGGGTTAAAAGATTATGTAAGTAATGTCCCAAGATACTTTTATGATTCTATTTATGTTCTAATGTTTTTTCTGGATCATGTGTAAATCTCATGTTTCACAAAGTAAGTATATATGGGTGACACGTGTGTATTTTGAAAATGATTTCATACGTTACAAGTGTTCATGGACTAATGTGTTCTTTCTTTATTTTATATCCCTTACTGAGCTTCTGTCTTCATACCATGTTTTTAAATGATTTTCATAGGTTATAAGGATGAGTAAGACAAAGAAGGAAGCCAAGTTAAATGTTTGAAGATTAGTCAAAGAAATCATGTTTTAAGCTTTAATGTTTTATATTTTGAAAAAAATGGAAACTCTTTTATGGTATCCACTCTATAACAATGTGTAGTGTTATGAATGTATTATGTCACAATTATCTAAAGCTATAAACTTGAAAAGATCCTCAATGTAAAAGGAAGTTAATTCTTGACTAAATGGAAGATTATGCAATGTAATAATGTCAGGTCCTTATAGTTGGTATCAGAGGATGGTTTGGATAACTTTAGGGGTTAGGATGTTGTCAAAAGAATACCATAAATTATTTTTACTCTGATTAGTTTGAAATGTTATAAAATTTTAAGATTACCATGTTTCTTATTCTAAGATATGTTTGTTTAGAATGGTTCTCTACAGAAGAAATAGGTAATCTGAAGAGGAGAGGCATCAATGGAATGACATCCTTCTGAATATGCAGCCTAGAATGGTAGGGATTGGAACTGATTTGTTTGTGAGAGTAATGGCTCTGATAACACAAGGAATAAATGGTGGTGGAATCATTGAAAGAGAACAGCTAGAGGTACCACAACAGAACATGACAATAGTGGAACATTTCATGAGACAACACCCTCCTTCTTTCAATGGATCTTATGAACCAGAAGTGGCTAAAAGATGGAATAAATCCCTTGAAAATATATTTGATGTAATGGGTTATTTAGATATTCAAATGGTATGTCTTTCCATTTATTATTCTGAAGTTGAATATGATCAGTCGTGGTCAAATCAGGGACAGAGAGGATATTGATGCCTTAGAATGAGATGAATTTGAAAATCATTTCCTTGAAAAATATTTTTCTAAGGTGGTTTGACTTAGGATGGAGAATAAATTCATTGAATTGAAGAAAAAAGAGGAAGATTAAGTGGCTGTGTATGAAGGGAACTTCACCCGACTGGCAAGGTATGCTCCAAATCTTATTCTGGATCTTAATAACAAAATTAACCGCTTTTACTCAGGACTAAATCCAAGGTATCGAAGGGAATTGACCTACCGTGAATTAAAAAGTTATGAGAAACTTGTACGATGTGATGAGAGGGTAGATATGGAGTTTGCTGATGATCACGTACATTTTGGAAACAACGAGAATAAGAGGTATGGATGGAAAGCGATGGGTAAGAATCCAACAAAGAAATTTGATGGTAAGAAAATCCAGTTTACAGTTTGTGAAAAGTGTGGCAAGAAGAACCCTGCGGAATGTCTTAGAAAAACTGGGAAGTGTTTTAAATGTGGTAAGTTTAGACATATGGACCAAGATTGTAATGAAAATGATCCTAAGACTAATCATGATAAGCAAACTGTTATGTGTTTTAAATGTGGTGAGATGGGTCAGTATCAAAATTCCTGCCCAAAGAGAGATCCACATGATGCAAAGAAGACATATTATAAGCCTAAAGGTTTATTGAGATCTTTTTCAACTGAACCAGTATATGTCGAGCCATACAATGAAGTTGTATCAGGTACTTTGTTTGTTCACTCAGATTTTTCTAAAGTTTTTTTTGATACGGGGTCTACACGTTCTTTCATCTCTGAGAAATTTTCTGGTAAATTGGAAATATCACCTAAACAAATGAGACTAGAACTTGTTGTTAAAACACCAGGGGGGAATATTATAGCAAAGAGGAATTATAATAATCTTTTGATTATGGTATGTAGAAATAATTTACCTTCAAACCTTGTTGTTTTAACCTTAGTCGAGTTTGATGTTATTTTGGGAATGGATTGGCTTTCTGTTTATCATGATAAGATTGATTGTAGAGATAAAGAATTTGTTTTTTAGAAAGAGTTTCAGTTTGTATACAAGAACGAAGACATAAAATTGATAACATATCAAGAATCTGAGAAAATGTAGAAAGGATAAAATGAAAGTTATCTTTCTCATATTGTTGAGAACAAGGGAACTGTTCAGATTAATGATGAGACTATGGTAAATGAATACCTTAATGTTTTTTATGATGAGTTACCTGGTGTCATACCTGATCCAGAAGTTGAATTCACAATTGACTTAGTTACTGATGATTAGACAATTTCAAAACCCCCATATTGTATGGCTCAAATAGAACTTCTTTAATTGAAAAATTAGTTTCAGGATTTTCTTGATAAAGGATTTATTCATCCTAGCACTTCACCATGGGGTGTTCATGTTTTGTTTGTTAAAAATAAAGATAGTTCCATGAGAATTTTCATTGATTATAGAGCATTGAATAACATCACTATTAAAAACAAGTATCCTTTGCCTCATATTGATGACTTTTTTTATTAGCTCTAGGGAGCTGAGTACTTTTCCAATATTGACTTGAGATCCGGATACCATCAGCTGAAGGTGGAGGAGGATGATATCCTGAAAACAACTTTTCATACTAGATATGGGCATTATGAATTTTTTGTTATTCCATTTGGGTTAACTAATTCACCTGATATATTCATGAATCTTATGAATAGAACATTTCATGAGTTCTTGGACAAGTGTGTGGTTGTGTATAATGATGACATTCTAGTATTTTCTAAAAAAAGAGGAGCATTAAAAGTATATAAGGGTAGTTTTACAAAACTTAAAGGAAAAGAAACTGTATAGAAAATTCAGTAAGTGTGATTTTTGGTTGCATTAGATTTCTTTTCTTAGGATCATTGTAAATAAGGATGGAATAATAGTTGATCCTGCTAAAACAAAAGTGGTTGATGAATGTCCAAGACCTAAAAATGTTACAGAGATTTGTACTTTTCTTGGGTTAGTAGGTTATTACTGATGGTTTGTTAAGAAATTTTCACGTTTATCTATCCTGATAACTATGTTAACACGAAAATGGGTTAAATTTATTTGGAAATATGAATATGATGTTTGTTTTTAGGAACTGAAGAATAGATTTGTGAATTCTCCCGTTTTGGCCTTACGTTTATGAAATGGTGAGTTTGTCATCTACAGTGATGCTTATTTAAAGGGACTTGGTTGTGTTTTGATTCAGAATGATCAGGTAATTTCTTATGATTCAAGAAAACTTAAACGTCATGAGTTAAATTATCCCATAGACGATTTGGAATTGGCAGATGTGATTTATTCTTTGAAAATTTAGAGGCATCATTTATATGGAGCCAATTGTCAAATATATACGGACCATAAAAGTCTGAAGTATATATTCACTCAGAAGGAATTAACATGAGGAAGAGAAGATGGTTGGAACTAATAAAGGATTATGATTTTACGATCAATTACCATCTCAAAAAACAAAATAGAGTAGTAGATTACTTGAGTCGAAAACATCATGCATCATTAACCATGTTACGTTTGGAAAATGATCCCGTGATTAACAATTTGATGAATCTTGGATTATAATTTTTTGGTGTAGGGAATACATCTATTTTGTTCCGTGTTTCAGTGTAGTCATAATTATCGGACATAATTAAGAAATCACAGAAGGAAGACCATGATCTACATAAAAAGGTAGAATTGGTTAAAATGGGTAAGTTTCCAGAATTTAAGCTTGATAAAGATTTTGTTTTAAGATCTAGAAACAGGTTGTGTGTGCCTTGTGATTCACAGTTGAAGAAATATTTATTGTGTGAAGCTCATATTTCTCCATTTTCAGTTCATCCTAGTAGTACTAAGATGTACAGAGACCTTCGGGAGTATTATTGGTATAGTGGAATGAAATGATATATTTCTGATTTTACTGTGAAATGCTTGACATGTCAGCAAGTTAAAGCAGAGTGTTAGTTATCGAAGCAGATGCTTCAGCCTTTTCTAGTGCCAGGGTGGAAATGGGAGAATGTATCCATGGACTTTGTTGTGGGATTGCCAAAGACTTCTTGAGGAAATAATGCGATCTGGGTTATTGTTGATCGGTTGAAAAAATCTGCACATTTTCTTTCTATTCGAGATACAATGTCTTTAGCTAGGAATTCTCGACTGTACCTCAAGGATATTGTCAGGTTACATGGAGTTCCTCTTTCCATTTTATCTGACCAAGATTTTAGGTTCACTTTTAACATTTGGAAGGGACTTTAGGAGTCATTGGGAACCGAGTTAAATTTCCGTACAACTTTTCATCCTCAATTAGATGGGCAGTCAGAACGGATGATTCAGACTTTGGAAGATATGCTTCAAGCTTGTTCAATGGACTATCAGGGAATTTATGATAAACATCTTTATTTAGTTGTGTTTTATTATAATAATAGTTTTCATTCCAGTATACAGATGGCACATTTTGAGGATTTGTATGGGAAGTGGCGTCTTACTCTAGAGTTTTGGGATGATGTTGGTGAAATAAAGTTGATGGGGCCAGAATTAGTAGAGGAAGTGGCTAAGAAAGTTAAGATGATCTAGCAGCGCATGAGTAAAGCTTAGAGCATGAAAAAAAGTTATGCAGATAACTGAAGGAAAGACTTATCTTTTGAGGTAGGTGACCAGTTTTCTATAAAATCCCTCCTTGGAAAAGTGTGTTGTGTTTCTGTAAGAAATAATGCTAAGTCCGCAGTTCATTGGTCCTTTTGAAATTTTGGAGAAAGTTGGAACAGTTTCATACTGAGTAGTTTTGTCTCTGAGTTTGTATCAAGTACACAATGTTTCTCATGTTTCGATGTTGAGGAAGTATGTTCCAGATTCATCACATGTCATGAACCCAGAATCAGTTCAGCAGGAGAACAACCTTTCTTATGAAGAGAAACTTATTCAGATCCTTGATCGAAGGGAAAAGGTATTCCAAAATATAGTAATCCAATATGTAGAGGTTTTGTGGAGAAACCACATAGTAGAAGAAGAAACATGGGAGTCTGAAAATTCTATGAGAGAAAGGTACCCTCACTTCTTTAAAAAGTAAATAAAATTATGAGGACACAATTTTTAGAAGGTGGGGATAATGTAACACCCCAATTTTTTCCAAAAATAAATGGAAATGCATGGAACTTTTTTTAAGTAGATATTTATAACTAGACTTTATAAATAATTTTTCCAATTTGATGTTTTGAATTTTGAAAAACAGTCATCTACAATTGTGTTCAATAAGTTATTTATATTCTAATTAAACCAAATTGTTTTTTGGTGAATAGTAACATGCCCTTATGAATAGTAATATGGCCCAAATGAATAGTAAATTGTGTTATTATTTTATTTACTTATGGATTTGAGATAATAAAAACTTGGTTAGTTTTTCAATGTGATATAAAAGCAGTTACAGTTTTAAAATTTTAAATTTTTGAATTAAGTATGATTTCGTAAAAAAATTAAATTAATAATATTCAGAAAATTATTTTTAAAAAATGGAGTTTATTTTTGAATTCTACACATTGAAAAATGGTTAGAGTTTATTTTTGGTATTTTTCTAAAATAATTGATTTTTTGGTGAATAGTAAAAAAATACACTTTTGAGTTTCAGTGTGTTAATGACATCATTAATGATGTAATAATGATGTAATAAATCTGGTCTACTTGTGCACAGTAAACTAAGATGTGAGGTGTCCAAAGTGGATAATACCTTAGGAAAATACTATGGTAAATTCCATGGTTTTTCAAATACCACTAATGAGGTGTCCGTTGGAAATTATTAAAACATTCCCTCACTTTTTCTATAAATACCAACCCATTCCTTCATTAAATTCATTCCCAATTCTTCCTCAACGAAGAAGAAATCAAAATTTTTATTTAAAACAAAGGATTACACAAGGTAGTTACGGTCTCCTTACATAGCCCCTTATCACACCAGCATAGGACCTAAGTGTAAGGTGTAATAAGGTGAGGGAATCCGAGGGAGGCTAGGCCAACATCGCACGAGTAGTAATTTCTATCAGTTTGAACTTCTTGCGAAGGCGATTCTGTTCTAGCTTCACACGATGAAGTTCGTCTTGGGTTTGGTCCAGAGCAAAGCCCAGTGGTGCTACCTCCTTCCCAAGTTCTGTTAGATGGGCTTCGATCGGTCCAAGACTACTAGGTGAGGCCATCGAATCTTCTTTCTATATTAATTAACCAAGATCACTTGTATTTATAGACAAAAGTCGCAACATTCAGTTTTCAATGGTCATACTGACTAACGGTCACATAATAGTCAAAACCCAATAGTCCTATTTTAATTATACTCATGTTGTCAAATGAAACAGTTTTATTGAGTATGAAAAATAAAATAACACACAAAATTAGGAAACAAGATTTATTCAATATTTCGGGTCATTACAATCTTTCCCCCTTAAAAATTACGTCCTCACAATTTTTAAAATTGGGTTTTGAAATTTCATTGAAAGTCCCACATCGGAAAAAGAGTCGGTAACACTATTACTTTAAAAGAAAGAAAATGAAGTACAAAGGCCACCCGAGTTAACCCATACTAGGATTCCATGTAGGAAAACATGGATATGGAAGAAAAAAAAGGGTCAAGTTCTAAGGGAGAGTGATAGAAAACAAGATTAGGAGAAAGTTAACAATAAGAAAATCACAAACTTATGATGTGTATAAACCGTCTTTGATTACCCAGTAGGAAACGTTAACAGACAACATTTTTGTTTTATGTTCCTTTTCATAGTTTTGAGGAATTCATTTACTACATAGAATAAAAACATAAGGAAATATACCTACCTTAAAGTAGAGTTTCATCCTTTAATAAATTTCTATCAAAAATAATCTTTTCGCCAAACGATGAGCATTCAAAACTACTTGGTCTCATAAAATCACAAGAATAGTCTTATAGAGAATCACATAATCCACCAAATATTAACTATCTATTTCTTCTATCTCTAAACATTATCCCAAAAACAGAAAGGTTAAGATAAAACAACTCTTCCAAAATAAAGAACCCCAGAGGAAGGGAAACTACTTTAAATCTTTAAAGTTCCACGGTACTACCCAAAGTTCATCATAGAACATTCTGTAAATAACTATCCTTAAAAATCCTCAAAATAAACCAAACTAAGATTGAAACCCAAATACAAGAAGGATTTGATAACATAGTCTTCCAAGGTAAACTTTATCATTCATCTCAAAACAACACCAACCACTCCTAACATCTTATAAAAAAAGTAAATAACAAAAACATATTTACCCCAAGCTAGGTTAATCATTTACATAAGTAACCTAAATTACTATAAGTCTGCCTTAAATTCATCGATTCTTCAAAATATAAGTCAACCTTTACTCCTAAAAGAAAATACCATAGTAATCTATTTACCTCGATCAAATAGGGTTCCCAAAATAGTGAACGTATTCCAAAATAATAATAATCTTTTAATCCCCTAATCATCTCAGTCATATTAATACGACAATCGTCACATTTCCTATCACATTGGTTATTGGGACATGTTCTTCCATTCCCCGCCATTAACTAAGAAAATAAAATACAATTTGGGGCTTAAATACTTAGCCAATAATCATGAAAAGGAACTTAAATCATAGAAGGATAACTTGTAGAAGAAAACTATACCCTAACTTTTGATCCCCTAGGTTTCAATCTAGGTTATCCAGGATCATATATTCTTATGTGAATCTTTATTTTATTTTATCTTTGTTCCTTTAATAATGGTTCATACTAAGCTTATGAATTTACCAAAGCATATCCCCCGGGAGTGTCCTAACCAAGAGTGCAGTAAGGCCCATTGTCGTGTACCAATTCTCATTCGAGTCTAGCTCAATGAAATGTTTTCGGGATTTACCCCTATGTACATTTGTGCCAGAGCCACCTCTACCTGCTCGTATCCAGACAAGGATGTATTTGCTTAGCAACCCCTTACTCAATACTCACCAAAATACCAGGAAGATTTCCTATATTTAAACTTTTCTATAGGGTTCTTCCTAAAGTTTTCATATCCTAATTTCCACAAATAACTAAACCATCCTTTGATACCAACTATAACATCCCACCTTTTTGTACCATAAACTTTCATTACATTATACAAAACTGATGATCTTTAAGGTTTAGTGTCTTGGAAACTAGGAACTTAATACATGAAACAAAAAAAACATTATTCTTAAACACTTGAAGGGATTCTACTTATGTTCATCCTAGGTTCATTACTACATCTCATAACCTGGGGACATACATCAAAAGAAAGGGTGAGCAGAAGGCCCAGTAAGAGAAACAAGGGGAAACATTTAACATGTGAACTTGAGATACATCAACAATGTCATGAACAAGAACTTTAAGGCATGAGAAAGAAATCATGAGGCATATCAAAATAAAAATAACATTTTTCATAACTTGAAGATGTGGCTAAAACATTTAACAAAGACAATCATTTCTGTTTCACCAAGGTTCATCCCCAAGGTGTCAATAAAAATTACCAAGGTTATTCACCAAGGTATCAGTCAAAATGGTCATCTTTAGAGATTAAGTCTTTACCCAATGAATTGGAGCGCTATCAGGGCGCACCCTTGACATGTCTTTATTATCATCTGAGCCACATATATCATCATAAATCATTTCATAAAAAACCCATATAGCATAAAATAAATGGGTTTCATTTCATTATCATAATGTTTTAAAAACTGCTTTAATGACATGATCTTTATGTGACTTTAAACCCATGGAAAGGGAAAACAGGTCTCATTTATGTAAATCCCAGAATTTAAAATAAAACATTTTGTTATATATGTGAATACCCCTTTAGAAGAAATAGCTTTGATTATTCACTAAATAAAATAAATGAATTTGAGAATAAGAGAGAGACATTTTGAGACGGAAATTCTGCAGCATAATGGCTATGTTTCGGGGTTTTAGAAAACATTGAAAAGAGAGGGGACACGGGTCAAAAAATCATAAATGACCCATAAAACAGTAGATAGACAGAATATGAAGGATATATGAACATGGTAATGAAATTTTAAAGATATAACATATGAAATTAATAATATTAAAGGAAGACAAAAAATATGATTTCTCTTATGAAAATTCGGCAGCCTAAAAGCGTCACTTAAACATCAAAAAAATGAATTGACGAGATAAAATAGGGTCTCTTATCATATGAAAATAAAATATCAGTATGATAGATATAGAGATCATACAAAAAAATAATAAAAGGAACTTGAAATACTTGACATGAAAGTAGAACTTTGAAAAATGGTAAAGGTGAACGAATCCCTTAAAAATTTGGCAGCCTAACGGCGCCACTTAAAACATCAAAATTTTGAATTGAAGAGATCAAATAGGGTCTCTCATCATATGAAAATAAAAGAATAGTATGATATATTTAGAGATCATACCCCAAAAAAATAAAAACGAACTTGAAATACTTGACATGAAAGTAGAACTTTGAAAAATGAGAAAGGTGAACGAATCCCCTAAAAATTTGGCAGCCTAAGGACACCACTTAAAACATCAAAATACTGAATTGAAGAGATAAAATAGGGTCTCTCATCATATGAACATAAAAGATCAGTATTATAGATTTATAGATAATACCCCAACAAAATAAAAAGGAACTTGAAATACTTGACAAGAAAATAGAACGTGAAAATGAGAAGGGTGAAAGAATCCTTTACAAAAATTCGGCAGCCTAACGGTGCTACTTAAACATTCATAAAACAAAATGACGAGAGTAAGAGAGTATCTATAATCAAATGAACTTGATAAGGGAAGTATTATGAATATAAAATAACATCCCCAACATAAAAACATGGATCTTAGAAGAAATGACATAAACAAGAGTACTTGAAAAGAAAGAGAGAGGTAGGATCCCTTACCTTAAAACGTAACTCTTAAAACTCAAAGGTTGGGACCTTGAGGGCTTAGGGGCACCTTGGAAGGACTCCTTGGGAGTTAATGAGACTAGAGATTCGTTGGGGGATAGTTGGGAGTCGAATGGATGAGAGGATGGCATGGTATTTATAGGGAAAGTGAGGGGACAAGGCATTAATGGCCAAGGGACACCTCATTAGTGGTTTTGGCAAAACCATGGGCTTTCCCATGGTATTTTCCAATGTTATTGGCCACTTGGAACACCTCATAACTTATCTTAATATTCATAAGTCGACCATATTGATTACATACTTAATACATCATTTAATGATGTCATTAAACACCTGTAATTTAAAAACTGTATTTTCACTATTCATCAAAAATTCAACTTTCTTAGAAAAATCCCAAAATTTCACCTTAACCAAATATCGATGCTCTGATTTCAAAAATGAACTTCATTTTATAAAAATAATTTTCTAAATATTTTTAATTTAATTTTTTAAATAAATACACTATTCACCGAAAATTCATTTTTTCAGAAAAAATACCAAAACATTAACTTAACATAATATCGATGCTCTGAGTTCAAAAATGAAATCCATTTTATAAAAATAATTTTCTAAATATTTTTAATTAAATTTTTAATTAAAAAACACTATTCACCTGAAAAAACTAATACTTGACTAATAATTTATGAAACCGTTATTTAACCATTTTATTGAATCACATTACTTAATAAAGGCGCCTAGATTATATTAATGCTTTATTTAAGTGAGATTACTAATCCATTTGGTCACATTACTAATCTTAAGCATAAAATCACTTTTCATAATTTACTATTCATCAAAAATTAAGTTGATCTTATTAGACTCTAAATTTCGTACTGAACATAATTGTAGAAGACCATTTTTTGAAAATCATTACACATTTTTAATTATTTAAGTTTTACATAAACATTTTTTAAAACATCCTTTCTCTAAATTTTACCAAAAATATGCACACTATATTTATCCGGACATTTTAAAATTCATAAACTTCATCATAAGAAGAAATCAAAAATTTTATTTAAAACAAAGGATTACACAAGGTAGTTACGGTCTCCTTACATAGCCCCTTATCCTACCAGCATAGGACCTAAGTGTAAGGTGTGCTAAGGTGAGAGAATCTGAGGGAGGCTCGGCCAACATCGCATGAGTAGTAATTTCTATCAGTTTGAACTTCTTGTGATGGCGATTCCGTTATAGCTTCACACGATGAAGTTCGGCTTGGGTTTGGTCCAGAGCAAAGCCCAGTGGTGCTAGATCCTTCCCAAGTTCTGTTAGATGGGCTTCGATCGGTCCAAGACTACTGAGTGAGGCCATCAAATCTTCTTTCTATATTAATTAACCAAGATCACTATTATTTAGAGACAAAAGTTGCAACATTCAGTTTTCAACGGTCATACTGACTAACGGTCATATAATAGTCAAAACCCAATAGTCTTATTTTAATTATACTCATGTTATCAAATGAAACAGTTTTGTTGAGTATGAAAAATAAAATAACACACAAAATTAGGAAACAAGATTTATTCAATATTTCGGGTCGTTACAATCTTCCCCCCTTAATAAATTGTTTCCTTGCAATTTCTAAAATTGTGTTTTGAAATTTTATTGAAAGTCCCACATCGGAAAAAGAGTCGGTAACACTATTACTTTAAAAGAAAGAAAAGGAAGTACAAAGGTCACCCGAGTTAACCCATACTAGGATTCCATGTAGGAAAACATGGATATGGAAGAAAAAACAAAGGGTCAAGTTCTGAGGGAGAGTGATAGAAAACTTGATTAGGAGAAAGTTAACAATAAGAAAATCACTAACTTAGGATGTGTATAAACCATCTTTGATTACCCAGTAGGAAACGTTAATAGACAACGTTTTTGTTTTACATTTCTTTTCATAGTTTTGAGGAATTCATTTTCTACATAGAATAAAAACATAAGGAAATATACCTACCTTCAAGTAGATTTTCTTCCTTTAATAAGTTTCTACCAAAACTAATCTTTTATCCAAATAATGAGCATTAAAAACTACTTGGTCTCATCAAAGCACAAGAATCGTCTTATAGAGAATCACATAATCCACCAAAGATTAACTATCTATTTCTTCTATCTTTAAACATTATCCCAAAAACAGGAAGGGTAAGATAAAACAACTCTTCCAAAATAAAGAACCCAAGAGGAAGGGAAACTACTTTAAATCTTAAAAGTTCCACCGGACTACCCAAAGTTCATCATAGACCATTCCGTAAATAACTGTCCTTAAAATCCTCAAAATAAACCAAACTAATATTGAAACCCAAATACAAGAAGGATTTGATAACATAGTCCTCCAAGGTAAACTTTATCATTCATCTCCAAACAACATCAACCACTCCTAATATCTTATAACAAAAGTAACTAACCTAAAAATATTTACCCCAAGATAGGTTAATAATTTCCATAAGTAACCTAAATTACTATAAATCTGCCTTAAATTCATTGATTCTTCAAAATATAAGTCAACCTTTACTCCTCAAAGAAAATACTGTAGTAATCTATTTACCTCGATCAAATAGGGTTCCCAAAATAGTGAACGTCTTCCCAAATAATAATCATCTTTTAATCCCCTAATCATCTCTGTCATATTAATACGACAATCATCACATTTCCTATCACATTGGTTGTTGGGACATGTTCTTCCATTCCCCGCCATTAACTAAGAAAAGAAAGTACAATTAAGGGCTTAAATACTTAGACAATAATCATGAAAAGGAACTTAAATCATAGAAGTATATCTTGTAGAAGAAAAGTATACCCTAACTTGTGATCCCCTACGTTACAATCTAGGTTATCCATGATCATATATTCTTATGTGAATCTTTATTTTATTTTATCTTTGTTACTTTAATAATGGTTCATACTAAGCTTATGAATTAACCAAATCATATCCCCGGAGAGTGTCGTAAACAAGAGTGCAGCAAGGCCCATTGTCGTGTACTAGTTCTGGTTCGAGTCTACCTTAAAGCAGTGTTTTCGGGTTTTACCCCTATGTAAATCTGTTCGAGAGCCACCTCTACCTGCTCGTATCCAGACAAGGATGTATTTGCTTGGCAACCCCTTACTCAATACTCACCAAAATACCAGGAAGATTTCCTATATTTAAACTTTTCTATAGGGTTCTTCCTAATGTTTTAATATCCTATTTTACACAAATAACTAAACCATCCTTTGATACCAACTATAGAATCCCACCTTTTTGTCACATAAACTTTCATTACATTATACAAAACTGAGGATCTTTAATGTTTAGTGTCTTGGAAACCAAGAACTTAATACATGAAACAAAAAAAAACATTCTTCTTAAACACTTGAAAATATTATCCTTATGTTCATCCTAGGTTCATTACTGCATCTCATAACCTGGGGACATACATCAAAAGAAAGGGTGAGCAGAAGGCCCAATAAGGGAAACAAGGGGAAACATTTAACATGTGAACATGAGATACAACAACAATGTCATGAAAAAGAACTTTAAGGCATGAGAAAGAAATCATGAGGCATATCATAATAAAGATAATGTTTTTAATAACTTGAAGATGTGGCTACAACATTTAACAAAGACAATCATTTCTGTTTCACCAAGGTCCATCCCCAAGGTGTCAATAAATATTACCAAGGTTATTCACCAAGGTATCAGGCAAAATGGTCATCTCTAGAGATTAAGTCTTTACCCAATGCATTGGAGCGCTATCAGGGAGAAGCCTTGACATATCTTTATTATCATGTGATCCACATATGTCATAATCAATCATTTCATAAACAACCCATATAGCATAAAAGAAATGGGTTTCATTTCATAATCATAACGTTTTAAAAACCACTTTAAAGACATGATCTTTATGTCACTTTAAACCCACGGAAAGGGAAAGAGGGTCTCTTGTATGTAAATAACAGAATTTAAAATAGAATTTTTTTTTATATATGTGAATACCCCTTTAGAATAAATTGCTTTGAGCATTAACTAAATAAAATAAATGAATTTGAGAATAAGAGAGAGACATTTTGAGACCGAAATTCTGCAGCATAGTGGCTATGTTTCGGGGTTTAGAAAACATTGAAAAGAGAGGGGACATGGGTCAAAAAATATTAAATAACCCATAAAACAGTAGAGGGAAAGAATATGAAGGATATATGAACATGGTAATGAAATTTGAAAGATATACCATATGATATAAAGAACATGAAAGGAAGACAAAAAATAAGATTCCTCTTATTAAAATTTGGCAGCCTAACGGCGTCACTTAAACTTCAAAAAAATGAATTGACAAGATAAAATAGGATATCTTATCATATGAACATAAAATATCAGTATTATAGATATATAGATCATACCCCAACATAATAAAAAGGAACTTGAAAGACTTGACATGAAAGTAGAACTTTGAAAAATGAGAAAGGTGAACGAATCCCTTAAAAATTTGGCAGCCTAATGGCGCCACTTAAAACTTCAAAATAATAAATTGAAAAGATAAAATAGGGTATCTCATAATATGAACATAAAAGATCAGTATAATAGATTTATATATCATACCCCAACAAAATAAAAAGGAACTTGAAATAATTGACATGAAAGTAGAACATTGAAAATTGAGAAAGGTGAACAAATCCCTTAAACATTTGGCAGCCTAACGACGCCACTTAAAACTTCAAAATACTGAGTTGAAGAGATTAAATAGGGTCTCTCATCATATGAACATAAAATATCAGTATGATATATTTATAGATCATACCCCAACAAAATAAAAAGGAACTTTAAATACTTGACAAGAAAATAGAACTTGAAAATGAGAAGTGTGAAAGAATCCTTTACAAAAATTTGGCAGCCTAACGGTGCCACTTAAACATTCATAAAACAAAATGATGAGAGTAAGAGAGTATATATAATCATATGAACTTGATAAGGTAATTAGGATGAACATAAAATAACATCCCCAACATAAGAACATGGAGCTTAGAAGAAATGACATAAACGAGAGTACTTGAAAAGAAAGAGAGAGGTAGGATCCCTTACCTTAAAACGTAACTCTTAAAACTCAAATGTTGGGACCTTGAGGGATTGGTGGAACCTTGGGAGAACTCCTTGGGAGGTAATGAGACCATAGCTTCGTTGGGGGAGATTTGGGAGTCAAATGGATGAGAGGATGGCTTGGTATTTATAGGGAAAGTGAGGGGACAAGGCATTAATGGCCAAGGGACACCTCATTAGTAGTTTTGGAAAAACCATGGGCTTGCCCATGGTATTTTCCCATGGTATTGGCTACTTGGGACACCTCATACCTTATATTAATATTCATAAGTCGACCATATTGATTACATACTTAATAAATCATTTAATGATGTCATTAAATACCTATAACTTAAAAACTGTATTTTCACTATTCATCGAAAATTTAACTTTCTCAGAAAAATCCCAAAATTTCACCTTAACCAAATATAGATTCTATTATTTCAAAAATGAACTCCATTTTATAAAAATAATTTTCTAAATATTTTTAATTTAATTTTTTAAATAAATACACTATTCACCAAAAATTCATTTTTTTGAGAAAAAATCCCAAAATATTACCTTAACATAATATTGATGCTCTGAGTTCAAAAATGAAATCCATTTTAAAAAAATAATTTTCTAAATATTTTTAATTAATTTTTTAATTAAAAACACTATTCACCTGAAAAAACTAATACTTGACTAATAATTTATGAAACCGTTATTTAACCATTTTATTGAATCACATTACTTAATCAAGGGGCCTAGATTATATTAATGCTTTATTTAAGTGAAATTACTAATCTATTTGGTCACATTACTAATCCTAAGCATAAAATCACTATTCATAATTTACTATTCATTAAAAATTAAGTTGATCTTATTAGACTCTAAATTTCGTACTGAACATATTTGTAGAAGACCATTTTTTGAAAATCGTTACATAAGGTTTACATAAACATTTTTTAAAATATCCTTTCTCTAAAATTCACCCAAAATATGCATACTATATTTATCCGGACATTTGAAAATTCATAAACTTCATCATAAGAAGAAATCAAAATTTTTATTTAAAACAAAGGATTACACAAGGTAGTTATGGTCTCCTTACATATCCCCTTATCACACCAGCATAGGACCTAAGTGTAAGGTGTGATAAGGTGAGAGAATCCGAGGGAGGCTAGGCCAACATCGCCCGAGTAGTAATTTCTATCAGTTTGAACTTCTCGCGAAGGCGATTCCGTTCTAGCTTCACACGATGAAGTTCAGATTGGGTTTGGTCTAGAGAAAATCCCAATGGTGCTACCTCCTTCCCAAGTTCTGTTAGATGGGCTTCGATCGGTCCAAGACTACTGGGTGAGGCCATCGAATCTTCTTTCTATATTAATTAACCAAGATCACTTGTATTTAGAGACAAAAGTCGCAACATTCAGTTTTCAACGGTCATAATGACTAACGGTCATATAATAGTCAAAACCCAACAGTCTCATTTTAATTATACTCATGTTATCAAATGAAATAGTTTTGTTGAGTATGAAAAATAAAATAACACACAAAATTAGGAAATAAGATTTATTCAATATTTCGGGTCGTTACAATCTTCCCCCCTTAAGAAATTGCATCCTTGCAATTTTTAAAATTGGGTTTTGAAATTTCATTGAAAGTCCCACATCGGAAAAAGAGTTGGTAACACTATTACTTTAAAAGAAAGAAAAGGAAGTACAGAGGCCACCCGAGTTAACCCATACTAGGATTCCATGTAGGAAAACATGGATATGGAAGAAAAAACAAAGGGTCAAGTTCTGAGAGAGAGTGATAGAATACATGATTAGGAGAAAGTTAACAATAAGAAAATCACAAACTTATGGTGTGTATAAACCGTATTTGATTACCCAGTAAAAAACGTTAACATACAATGTTTTTGTTTTACGTTCCTTTTTATAATTTTGAGGAATTAATTTACTACATAGAATAAAAAAATAAGGAAATATACCTACCTTCAAATAGAGTTTCATCCTTTAATAAGTTTCTACCAAAACTAATCTTTTCTCCAAACGATGAGCATTCAAAACTACTTGGTCTCATCAAAGCACAAGAATCATCTTATAGAGAATCACATAATCCACCACAGATTAACCATCTATTTCTTCTATCTTTAAACATTATCCCAAAAACAGAAAGGGTAAGATAAAACAAATTTTCCAAAATAAAGAACCCCAGAGGAAGGGAAACTACTTTAAATATTCAAAGTTCCACGGTACTACCAAAAGTTCATCATAGAACATTCCATAAATAACTGTCCTTAAAAAACCTCAAAATAAACCAAACTAATATTGAAACCCAAATTCAAGAAGGATTTGATAACATAGTCTTCCATGGTAAACTTTATCATTCATTTCCAAACAACATCAACCGCTCCTAACATCTTATAACAAAATTAACTAACCTAAACATATTTACCCCAAGATAGGTTAATCATTTCCATAAGTAACCAAAATTACTATAAGTCCACCTTAAATTCATCGATTCTTCAAAATATAAGTCAACCTTTACTCCTCAAAGAAAATACCGTTGTAATCTATTTACCTCGATCAAATAGGGTTCCCAAAATAGTGAACGTCTTCCTAAATAAAAATCATCTTTTAATCCCCTAATCATCTCTGTCATATTAATATGGAAATCGTCACATTTCCTATCACATTGGTTGTTGGGACATGTTCTTCCATTCCCCGCCATTAACTAAGAAAAGAAAGTACAATTAGGGGCTTAAATACTTAGCCAATAATCATGAAAAGGAACTTAAAGCATAGAAGGATAACTTGTAGAAGAAAAGTAAACACTAACTTGTGATCCCCTAGGTTCCAATCTAGGTTATCCATGATCATATATTCTTATGTGAATCTTTATTTTATTTTATCTTTGTTCCTTTAATAATGGTTCATACTAAGCTTATGAATTTACAAAAGCATATCCACCGGGAGTGTCCTAACCAAGAGTGCAACAAGGACCGTTGTCGTGTACCAGTTCCCATTCGATTCTAGCTCAAAGCGGTGTTTTCAGGTTTTACCCCTATGTACATCTGTGCCAGAGCCACCTCTACCTGCTCGTATCCAGACAATGATGTATTTTCTTGGCAACCTCTTACTCAATACTCACCAAAATACCAGGAAGATTTCCTATATTTAAACTTTTCTATAGGGTTCTTCCTAAAGTTTTCATATCCTAATTTCCACAAATAAGTAAACCATACTTTGATACCAACTATAGCATCCCGCCTTTTTGTTACATAAACTTTCATTACATTATACAAAACTGAGGATCTTTAAGGTTTAGTGTCTTGGAAACCAGGAACTTAATACATGAAACAAAAAAAAACATTCTTCTTAAAACACTAGAAAGGATTCTCCTTATGTTCATCCTAGTTTGATTATTGCATCTCATAACCTGGGGACATACATCAAAAGAAAGGGTGAGAAGAAGTCCTAGTAAGGGAAACAAGGGGAAACATTTAACATGTGAACTTGAGATACATCAACAATGTCATGAAAAATAACTTTAAGGCATGAGAAAGAAATCATGAGGCATATCATAAAAAAAATAATGTTTTTCATAAATTGAAGATGTGACTACAACATTTAACAAAGACAATCATTTTCGTTTCACCAAGGTCCATCCCCAAGGTGTCAATAAAAATTACCAAGGTTATTCACCAAGGTATGAGTCAAAATGGTCATCTCTAGAGATTAAGTCTTTACCCAATGCATTGGAGATCTATAAGGGCTCACCCTTGACATGTCTTTATTATCATGTGATTCACATATATCATCATCAATAAATTCATAAACAACTCATATAACATAAAAGAAATGGTTTTCATTTCATAATCATAACGTTTTAAAAACTTCTTTAAAGACATGATCTTAATGTCACTTTAAACCCAGGGAAGGGGAAAGCGGGTCTCATGTATGTAAATCACAGAATTTAAAAGAGAATTTTTTTATATATGTGAATACCCCTTTATAATAAAGAGCTTTGAGTATTCACTAAATAAAATAAATTAATTTGAGAATAAGAGAGAGACATTTTGAGATGGAAATTCTGCAGCATAATGGTTATGTTTCGGGGTTCTAGAAAACATTGAAAAGAGAGGGGACATGGGTCAAACAATCATAAATGACCCATAAAACAGTAGAGGGACAGAATATGAAGGATATATGAACATGGTAATGAAATTTGAAATATATACCATATGAAATGAAGAACATGAAAGGAAGACAAAAAGTAATATTTCTCTTATGAAAATTTGGCAGCCTAACAGAGTCACTTAAACTTCAAAAAAAATGAATTGATGAGATAAAATAGGGTCTCTTATCATTTGAACATAAAATATCAGTATGATAGATATATAGATCATACCCCAAAATAATAAAATGTAACTTTAAAGACTTGACATGAAATTAGAACTTTGAAAAATGAGAACGGTGAACGAATCCCTTAAAAATTTGGCAGCCTAACGGCGCCACTTAAAACGTCAAAATACTGAATTGAAGAGATCAAATAGGGTCTCTCATCATATGAACATAAAATATCAGTATGATATATTTAGATATCATACCCCAAAAAAATAAAAAGGAACTTGAAATACTTGACATGAAAGTAGAAGTTTGAAAAATGGGAAAGGTGAACGAATCCCTTAAAAATTTGGCAGCCTAACGACGCCAATTAAAACTTCAAAATGATGATTGAAGAGATAAAATAGGGTCTCTCAAAATATGAACATAAAAGATAATTATGATAGATTTAGAGATCATACCCCAAAAAAATAAAAAGGAACTTGAAATACTTGACAAGAAAATAAAACATGAAAATGAGAAGGGTGAAAGAATCCTTTACAAAAATTCGGCAGCCTAACGGCGCCACTTAAACATTCATAAAACAAAATGATGAGAGTAAGAGAGTATCTATAATCATATTAAATTGATAAGGGAAGTATTATGAATATAAAATAACATCCCCAACATAATAACATAGAGCTTAGAAGAAATGACATAAACGAGAGTACTTGAAAAGAAAGAGAGATGAAGGATCCCTTACCTTAAAACGTAACTCTTAAAACTCAACAGTTGGGACCTTGAGGGCTTGGGGGCACCTTGGGAGGACTCCTTGGGAGGTAATGAGACCAGATCTTCGTTTGGGGAGAGTTGGGAGTCGAATGGATGATAGGATGACTTGGTATTTATAGGGAAAGTGAGGGGGCACGACATTAATGGCCAAGGGACACCTCATTAGTGGTTTTGGAAAAACAATGGGCTTGACCATGGTATTTTCCCATGGTATTGGCCACTTGAGACACCTCATACCTTATCTTACTATTCATAAGTCGACAATATTGATTACATACTTAATACATCATTTAATGATGTCATTAAACACCTGTAACTTAAAAACTGTATTTTGACTATTCATCAAAAATTCAACTTTCTCAGAAAAATCTCAAAATTTCACTTTAAACAAATATCGATGATATAATTTCAAAAACGAACCCCATTGTATAAAAAAAATTTCTAAATATTTTTAATTTAATTTTTTAAATAAATACACTATTCACCGAAAATTCATTTTTTTTTTCAGAAAAAAACACAAAAAATTACCTTAACATAATATCGATGCTCTGAGTTCAAAAATGAAATCCATTTTATAAAAATAATTTTCTAAATATTTTTAATTAAAAAATACTATTCACCCGAAAAAACTAATTCTTGACTAATAATTTATGAAACCGTTATTTAACCATTTTATTGAATCACATTACTTAATCAAGGCACCTAGATTATATTAATGCTTTATGTAAGTGAGATTACTAATCCATTTGGTCACATTACTAATCCTAAGCATAAAATCACTATTCATAATTTACTATTCATCAAAAATGAAGTTGATCTTATTAGACTCTAAATTTCGTACTGAACATAACTGTAGAAGACCATTTTTTTGAAAATCATTACACATTTTTAATTATTTAACGTTTACATAAAAAATTTTAAAATATCCTTTCTCTAAAATTCACCAAAAATATGCATATTATATTTATCCAGAAATTTGAAAATTCATAAACTTCATCATAAGAAGAAATCAAAATTTTTATTTAAAACAAAGGATTACACAAGGTAGTTACGGTCTCCTTACATAGCCCCTTATCACACCAGCATAGGACCTATGTGTAAGGTGTGCTAAGGTGAGAGAATCTGAGGGAGGCTCGACCAACATTGCACGAGTAGTAATTTCTATCAGTTTGAACTTCTCACGAAGGCGATTCCGTTCTAGCTTCACACGATGAAGTTCGGCTTGGGTTTGGTCCAGAGCAAAGCCCAGTGGTGCTACCTCCTTCCCAAGTTCTATTAGATAGGCTCCGATCGGTCCAAGACTACTAGGTGAGGCCATCGAATCTTCTTTCTATATTAATTAACCAAGATAAATTGTATTTAGAAACAAAAGTCGCAACATTCAGTTTTCAACAGTCATTTTGACTAACGGTCATATAATAGTCAAAACCCAACAGTCTCATTTTAATTATACTCATGTTATCAAATGAAACCGTTTTTTTGAGTATGAAAAATAAAATAACACAAAAAATTAGGAAACAAGATTTATTCAATATTTTGGGTTATTACACTTACATCATTCATGACATTAGAATTCATGTATCTGGCTTATAATGTTAAATAGAGTAAATTACAGTAGTTCACTATTCATAAAAAAATCACCTGTTTTAGAAAAATTCCAAAAATTCATCCTAACCATTTTTTTAGTATGAAATTTTCAAAAATGAACTCCATTTTATGAAAATAATTTCCAAAATATTAAAATTTTAATTTAAATAAATCATCATTTATTCAAAAATACTGATTTTCGTATTATAATTGATTTTACGGCACTTTGAAAAATTATTTATGGTCTCATAAAATTGCCTTATAATTATAATGCACAAAAATATTACTTTATGAATATATTTTATGAAAAAAAATTTCTTCTAAATCATTATATTAATTATAAAATTTTAAATAAACATTTACATTTCACAAAACATACTAACACTTAATTTATCAGTTTTAAAACATTTTTTTACTTATTCCATGATATAAATATATCATATTTTAATTTATGAGATACCAAAATTTTATTTACACTTTCATAAGTGTGGTTATTATTCTAATTTCCAGATTATTATTTCTAATGATCACATTAATATTTCAATGGACTTGTTAATATTTAATAGTATATCATGGTTTTAAACTCGGTGATGCATGCAACATAAGCTATTGAAGAAGTTAAATTTTAAAGAGACATACCATAAAATCTCAGGGTGTTAGATTCTCCACTCCTTCAAATATTTAAACCTCTAAATTTTCAAAATGTCACATCATAATAATATTTCGGTAGTTCTTCATCATATTTCCCTCTACTTCCTACATCACCACTTCAATTTTATGATTTTCCAAAGTAACTTTACCAACCGAGTCATTCGATGTTATATAGTTTCCACAATATGGATAGGATCTTCACAATAAGATAAATCATGTTCCAATTCTATTTCTTCAGAAGTGAGAAAATGCATTGGGTCTGGCATGTACTTCCTTAACAAAGAGATGTTTAACACACCATGTACTTTATAATGCTTGGTGGAATTTCCAAATGATAATCCATAACTCTAAATATATGCATAATTTAAAAATTTCCAATGTACCTCGGGCTATATTTCCCTTTCTTTCCAAATATTATGACACCCTTATATGGATATACTTTTATAAAGACATGGTCTCCCACTTGAAATTACAAATCCTATCTTCAGTTGTCATCATAAATCTTTTGCCTACTTTGAGATTATTTGATATGGGTTTGAATAGTCTTTTACTTTGTTATTGTTTCCACCACATTTTTTAGGCCTACAAGTTTCCTTACACAAACTTCAACCCAACAGGTTGGTGTATGACATATCTTTCCATATTACGCTTCATACAGTTCCATTTGAATACTTGAATTAAAACTATTATTATTATACAATTATACAAAAGGTAAATAATGATCCAAAATACCTTGAAGGTCAAGTGACTTGGAACTCAACATGTCTTCTAATGTTTGGATATTCCTTTCTGACTGCCCGGCCGGTTGACGGTGATAAGCAGTGCTCAAATCAAGCTCGGTTTCCAAAGAATTTTGAAGACTCTTCCATAATTTTGAGGTAAAATAAGGATATAGATTACCCAAAATCCATATAGGTGAACCGTATAGTCTTAAAAATTCTTTAATATAGAATTATTCAAGGTGCTTCATTGGAAAATCTTCCATTATAGCGAGGAAATGTGCATACTTGGTATGTTGATCAATAATTACCAATACTACAACATTATTTTTTGTAATTTTTTGTACTCTAGTGAAACAATCCATAGTAATGTCACCCCATTTCAATATAGGTATAGGTAGAGATTTCATGACGCCTCTAGGGTGTTTTATTTCATCCTTCACCTTTTGAAAAAATAAACATCTTCAAAACAAATTAGCAATTTCCCGCTTCATATTATCTCACTAAAAATATTCCTTCAAATATGTATACATATTAGTGCTACTAGGGTTTATAGAGAAATTTTATCTATGAGCATCATCCAATAATTCCCTTCTTATCTCAGGAATAGAGGGAACACAAATCCTCTTCCCAAATTTCAAAATTCCATCTTCATATATGAAGTCTAACAATTTCCCATCATTCAAAACAATAATTTTCCTTTGAAAATTCTCATCTTTAGAATGAGAACTTTTTATCTTTTACAATAAAAATGGTTTGGAAAGAATTTTAAAAAGTAGTGATGTTTCACCATCTTTGATAATTCCTACATCCATCTTTACTATATCCATGTACATAATATCCCTGTCAATCCTCATTTTGTTTAGAATCTGTGATCCTTCCTACTCAATGCATCTGCAACCTAATTTTTATTCCTTGGGTGGTAGTGTATTAGACAATCATAATCCTTTAAGAGCTCGAGCCGTCACCTTTACCTCATGTTGAGTTCTTTATTAGAGAATATATATTTCAAACTCTTATGATCTGTATATACCTCACATATTTCAACATAGAGATAGTGTATCTATATCATCGGAGAAAATATTTTATCTCCTAACTCAAGATCATGAGTTGGACAGTTCTGTTCATGAGTTTTTTTCTTCCTTGATGTATAGGTAATAACTCTATCATTATTCATAAAAAAACAATCAATTCCTTTTGTGGATGAATCACTATAAATCCAAATCTACCATATCTTACTGGTAGAGTCAAGATTAGATCATTCACTAATCTTCTATTCAATTATTCAATGTATTCTTCTCGTTCCTTTGTCCAAATAAACTTAACCCCTTTATGAGTAAGCTTGGTTAATGGGTTATCTAATCAGGAATTTTTTTGAATGAAATGCTAATAGTAACCTAATATACCAATGAAACTACATACCTCAGTTATGTTCATTGGTTTAGGTTAATCCTAGACTACCTTTGTCTTTGCAGGATCAACTTCGATTTCATCCTTGGAGATAATATGGCCAAGAAAAGAAATTGTTTGAATCCAAAATTCAGACTTACTAAACTTTCCATATAACTCTTTTCTTCTAAGAGTCTTCAGAACAAACTACAAGTGGTTCTCATGGTCCTCATAGATTTTAGATCACACCAAGATATCATCAATAAATACCACAAAAAAATAATCAATATATTCCTTGAATACTCTGTTCATTAGATCCATAAAAATAATGGGTTCATTAGTCAGTCCAATTATAATTACTATAAACTCATAATATCTATACCTTGTTTGAAATGAAATCTTATGAATATCTTCCTTTTTTCATGTAGTTGATAATATCTATAATGAAGATCAATATTTGAAAAATATTTTGCTACATGAAGTTGGTAAAATAAGTCATAAATGTGAGGTAGATTATACTTGTTCTTTATCATAATAACATTGATTTCCCTATAGTCATTGTACAACCGCATATATCTGCCTTTCTTCTTAATGAAAATAATAAGAGGTCCCCAAGGTGAAACACTAGGGAATATAATTACCTTACCACTTAAAAATTTTAGTTGTTTCTTTAACTATATTAAATCTACCATGGCCATTTTATTGGGAGTCTTTAATGTAGGCCTTACATCAGAGAATAAATTAATAGAAAACTCAACTTCCCATTCTAGAGGATGTCCAGGTAATTACTCTGGAAATAAATCAATGTATTTTTATACAATAGGTACATCCAAAATTTTAAGATCATATTTTTCATCAGAAGGTTTTATATGATCTTCTTCTCTTAGAATCTCTTTTAGAAGAGCTACCCGAGGTGGATCCAAATATGACTCAGATAACAAAGTCTCCCCTCTAAAGATGATAAATTTCATGTATTCATTACAAATCATAATTTCCATTTCTTTGAAATAAATTTTTGCATTACATTTTCAAATCCAGCCCATACCAAGGATCATATAAAAACAAACAATATGTATGATAATAAAATCAGAAATTAGAGTGCGTGCATGTTTTATAATAGGGACATCATGACATATCTTTATTGCAATGTGGTTTCCACTAGGGTTTTGACCGACAACTCCCTTGTTAAGGTTAATTGGAAATATATAATTTTTATATAAAACTAGGAATATATAAAATAACGTGATGATTCAAAATAAAATAAATCTTTAGCTAAATTTTAGGTGATGATTAAAGTACCTACCACCACATCATTAGGAACTTAAACTTACATGGTTGTGACTGTATAAGAATGGCCTTTATCGCTTGGCCTTTTTTGTGGAAGGTTTTTTTAACATCTAGGATAATCTTGTGCATAGTTTCCCATCTTCTTATAGCTGAATCATTTGAAATTTTCAACTTCTTTATTTCCCTTTCAATCACGGGCCTTATGGCCTTTTTCTACACACTTGTAACAAAGTCTCATTCACAATAGTCATGTTCCATAATGTTTGTTTCCACATTTATTGTAATATTGAAATTATATTATTCTCTTCTCCATTTTTCCTTATTTTATTTTCTGGATTACTCATTAGTTCTATTCTTATCTTACTTCCCATAGAATCCATATGGCTTGGAAAATTAATTCTCTATCTTGATGGAACATGATAATATTCCTCGTATGATGAGAATATTTGTGAGATTAGTTACCTTTATATAATTATCTTAATAACATGAAATAAATGGTCAATATTTGTATTTGGATTATTGTATGTATTCCATGACATGCCATGTTAACTTGTAAAGTTGGCTTCATACATAGAAACAAATTTATCCTCATTCTATATCAGAATAAAGAATTATCTCTCTATATTTTCTCACTGTTCACAAGGAAAATATTTTCCATGAAAATCTCCTTAAAATTCTTACATTCCATTTTTTTAGTTTCTTCCTCTTGCTTTATGATTTGAATTAATGACCACCATTCATCTACATCTCCTGAGAGATGACAAACTACCATGATAACCTTCTCCCTTTCGTTACTTCACCAAGTGAGAAATATCTTCTATAAGGAAATTATCCATTAATCATATACAAATGGATTTTTAGTCCCATTGAATGATAGAGGTTGTTGTATCATGAAGTGATCTAAGATTGTAACATTGCGTTTTGGAATGGGCTGCTCGATGTGAGTAATGTTATTGCTCATAATCTAAGTCACTTTTCCCAATATAGTTATAATTTGTTCAGATCTCGTTACATATCTAGCTCCAACATCATTATCTTACATAAGATGGAAATCCCTACATGGAATACGTGTTTTTATATGATTTACATTCCTTCTACAAGGCACCATTTCTATACAATTCCATACACTAGATCAGATTATTAAATTTTGAAACCAGTGAAAAACATAAAAAATTATGTTTAACTAATATCAAAATCAAAATCATGGATACCTTGGGAATATTCTTAAAGTTAGTTATAGGGTTATATTTCCCTAATATATATTTTACTAAATCTAGTTTCAAAATTTTATATTAAACTTTATCTAATACCAACTGTAAAGACGCTAACCCCAATATCTTGGAGTTGGTGCCTCACTTTATTACATTAGTACAAATTAAAAGAGATCATATCCCAAAGGGATGAATAGAGTATTAAATTTTTAAAACTAGATAAGAACATAAGTATTACCTTACAACTTGAAATGAAATACATCATAGTAACTCCATTTGAAACACCCATATTCTCCTAGATTGTTCCTTCATGTCAATTGTAATATCCATCTGGGCATCATGGGGAAAAATAACACATAAGAAAGGGGTGATATCATATGCTCATAAAGGTTAAGAATACATCAGAAGCTATCATAAATAAACATAAATAATAAATAAAGGTGAATAACTAAAAATACAGTCCATTAAAACATAATATTGAGCATAATATGGTAGGAATAAAATTTTATCAAATAATGCCTTATAAATAATCACATGAGAATGAAAATTAACCATGGATATTTTACTAGTTGAATAATCATATAGATTTTCAATAACTAATATCATAATGAATAAGTTCATTATAAGGGACATCATTAACATAATGTCAAGGCTTCGATGAAGACACCATACATAATTGGGTAAGACATTAGCCAATACTCAAACTGGTTTGCCTCATTAGACCTATAGATACATAGAGGGGCTATAGTTGGCCCCACACATCACTTTCTTGGTCCAATTCATTCCTTATATGAAATGGGTGAAACATAATAAACAAATATATTAATATTGAAAATATCATATGAAATGTTAAAAACTTTCCCAAACAATAAACACAATCATAAACCATCCTGTGTAATATGATAAATGTTGTCAAAATAGAATAGCTACAGTTAAAATGATCATAAGAAATTCTATAAAATATTTTATATGGTTTAATAATGTATCAAACTTAGTTACTTATAATATCCAACAAAGGTTGTTGTCATAGATGAAAATACTCTAATAAAATCATTGAGAAATTCATGAGAGAAATACCACTTTACATTGAAATTAGTTATTTAATAAGATGTTCAATTATAGAAGAAAACGTTTTCTTTGAAAATAAACCTATAAACCTATAAATAATTCCTCAAGGCATTAAGAAATCATGAAATCGGAAAAATTAGCTCTTGTCGAATAAGTTAAAAAATCACCCTTTTAAATTTTGAAAAAGAAACATTTAAAAGAGTACTATTGAATGAAACTGTGAGCATTAAAAAAAATGAAGAGTTGATGTGTATTAGTTGTAAATACAAATAAAAAAATTGTAAATACATTATAAGATAAATCAAAAGTCATTTCATATATAATAATAACATGACATAATCAATGGGGTAGAAGTTTAACACAAATAATGGAAATTGGGTTAAGAATTCCATTAACAATTTGTAATCAATCGAACCATATGCCCCATAAAATTAATGGAAATAAAATGAATGATATAATTACAAGAAGATAAATAGATTCATAAAATTATATATTAAATATTATTATGTACACTACACATAAGAAATAAAGTTTTAATAATTAATATATCTCATAGAAGTAAAAGTGAGATGAGAAAGCCCCTTACCTTATGCCCAAAAGTGTTCTACACTTATACTTATTGTCTTGAATAATCAAATTAGATTCATTAATCATAGGATTAATAACATATTAAACATATATTTTATCTATTATAATTTGTTTAAGTTCATTTATGGGAATTTCTATGAGTTGTAATGTTTAAGTTAGTTGTTTAGGGAGCATTCGTTACATGGTTTTATTGTCAGTTCCCTTGAGTATAAGTATGACAGTTCATATAAAATGGGAATAAATTCACCAGAAGTGAAATAATTTAGTATTAATGAACATAGATTTTTTTAAATGGTCTCATATATGATTTGTTTATATGGTATTAGGATGATTCATTTGATAAAATTTTGATGAAGATGTCTAAAATTATTTTGGCAGTTTTTACGACCATTATGAACTTGTGCCAATTTATTTAATATTATGACTATATATTGGTTCCAGAAATATATACAACTTATAATATGTATATTAAAATATTATTTAACCATAATAATGGTTTTATGACCAGAAATTAAGGATTTACTATAAAATTACAACTCATCATCCACGAAGGCGTTGAATCGACACATCATATGTGATGTTTTCATTTTTTAAAATAAAAGAAGAGGGGTATGAATTTGATGATGAATAATCCATTAGAAAAATAAAATTATAGTATATATATATATATATTTTGGAGTAACCATGACACTTTGGATAAGAGAGGTGATGATAGGATAAGAAAAGCAAATAATTTAAATGAGAAAGAAGGAGGATTTTATCTCTTGAATATCATCTCCTTGGGAAACTCCTTAAGACATTATAATTTGGTGTTCTGGTAATACAAAAAATCTAAGGAATGGGGAATAGGATTGGGAAGGTAATTGGGTATAATTTTGAAAATCATCAAGGCTTATAATATGTGAGGAGAAGGGGTGCTGAGAGGTGGTATTTATAGGGGTGGGAGGGTTTTTTTTATTATTTTATTCATTTTTTGGCACATGACTATCAATAGGGTTGATTATTAAGAGAGACATACCATAAAATCCTTTGGTGTTACACCTATTCACTAAGGTGGGAAAATAGGGGGTGAGTACTAGACCCCGTAGGATTTCTCTAAAGCTCATTGTGCACTGCATGTGTATGAAAAATCCTTTATGCTTAAATGAGTTTTATAGATTATTCCCCACCTTTTGTAATTTTATAAAACCTAATAAACCTATAATAAACAATAATAAATAAACCAATAATAAATCATAATCATGAAAAAAATATCCAAGAATACTCAAAAGTCATCTCATGCACCCAAAATAATTGAATCCTGAGGGATTCCAAAACCCTGAGTACCAACCATGATTGGGTATATCACCTACTCGTAAGAGGGCCAACAACACCCCAAAAATCACCTCATTATTATTAGAAATGTCCCTATAGTAAAGTGTTATTTTAACATGAATCATTTATAATCCCTCATAAAAATAAATCAACAAATTCAACCCAACATCAATCATCTATTATCAACTCAGTACCACCCTTTACCAATTTCTAACATCAATAAGGTATCCACTACACACCACACTCAAACCAGAAAATCAATACCACTCATTATAAATAAAAATAATATTCCAAATCAAAAAACAAAACCCAAAAATAATCAAAAACTCCATTCCATAATTTAAACCAAAAACCCTTTTCATCAAAATACTCATTTTCCATAAAACAACTACACACTTGGGAAAATTATCTTCTTGAATTTTCCTCCAAATATCACACACACCAAAACCTTGATTTTTTCACACCAAAATAAATTCATGAGGAGATAATTTTAAGAATGAAACACCATTTAATGAAAAAATCCCTTTCATTACACAATCATTGCACACAAATAGAGTACAGGAGATGCCACCTACCTCAAATTGGTGATTCCACAAATCAATGCTTCTATACTTGAGATCCACCATCTCTTTCCCTTACTCAATCCCCTATATCTAAATTCCCTAAATTATTCATGCTTAAATAATAAATCTCTCCCAAACCATACCTGGTTAGGATTTTTGATGAGATAAAACCAATAATAAGTGAATAGGATATCTAGAGTCACTTACCTTAGATCCATACTTCCATCACACCAAGATCCAAGAGGGAGAAGATATGAAGGAAAAAAATCAACCAAATTGAGATCCCAACATGAGAGGGATAGAATGGGATTATAATCACTAAAATAAAAGATTAAATCAAGTATTTAAGGAACTTTAAGTAGTTGGAAAACTTGATGGTATGATCCCGGTGACCATGCAACAACCATGTAATAGCCACTATCCACCCCTATTGTCTTCATGGTCAACATTCACAATCTCTAGTGACCATGAACCAACTGTAAAACACATTTTTTCACCCAACATCACTTTCACGATCCACCTTGGCAACCCACACGGCCCTAGTGACCATACACCAGATCATGCAAGGCCCAAAAGATGCCATAATCGCTTTATTCCTCCTTTAAATTCCTCCAACAACTTCCTCATCCTCTAAAATACTTCTCCATACCCAAAATATACCTCTCATAACAATTCAACCCTATTAAATGTGAATAGTTTCTTTATCGCAAAACTTTATGTTTACATTGATCCTATAGGTCAAAAATTAATCTAAAATCATTGTATAAGATTTTCATGACAATCCAAACACATATTTTCAGTTTTGATATCTTGACGCATATTTTTTGCTTTTAAAGTAATTTTAATTCTATGAAACATGCATTTGATCATTATGACTACACTACATGCTGGATTGATGTGAAACTTGTCCCTACAAGTCACAAATTAGTCAGCGATTGTTATATTTGATTTAATGGTAATTTAGTCTTGTTTGATTATTTTTTATAATTTAATGCATGTGTAACATCTCTTATTTTCCCATCTATTACTTCATTATATTATAAAGATTATTTTTGAAGCTAGGAGCTGATATGAAGGGAGATTTTGAGGCCCGGTGATCTAGCAATTGATATTTGAGAAATATTATAAATATTAACATCACACAAGTATATTTTTCCTTAAAAAATGGAATAACTCCTGAATGGAAGCTTAGATAAAAAATATGAGGTTTTTGTTGAGTTTACAGTGTGAACATTACCCTATGTGCGACATAATCTTTGTTGATTTCTGGTGTTTCGGTAAAGTTCTATCATGGGTGAAAATAATAAAATAAAATAATTTAATTTTTTTTATTTCTTTATTTTGATGTACATACCTAGAATCATCTTTTTAAACATGTATATGTCCAAATCCCTATTTTAAAACACATAACCTAGGGATGGAAAAGTTCCTTTAGAGATTAGTCTTCGGAGGATCATTGGTGGGTAACATCATATCGGATTGAAATAAAGAATCATTGTGTGATTGAAGATCATTGATCTCACCAATGATGATAATGGAAGGCCGTTATTTATTATGGATCAATACAAACTCCAAGTAGGATGTTTTATTTATGTGATTCCATCACATTTATTTATCCTTGTCTAACTTGGATCAACTTCATGAACAAGAATTGATACATGCATCAATAGTTGATTTATTTGTTTGTTGATTATTCCATCTTTGTTTTTCTAATTCTTTGAAAATGGATTGAGTCCAAAATGAAAAAAAGGAAATGGTTCATTCCTCATGTTTTTTATGTATTTCTCCACCATTTATTTGTATGTTCATCATATAATTTTTTTTTGGACTATGGTTCGATGAATACCTGGTATATAATTATTGTACCATCATTCTCCAGTGAAACTGATCAATTCTATAGAAGTGGGTTGAAATAGGGGGTGAAGTCAAATGGTGATTACAATATAGGAATATTGGAGAAAAATTATAATAGAATGATAGTTTCCATTTTCCTGGTTTGATATGTGGTGGTAATGGTGTGGCTCAACAGTGACGTTTTCTGAGAGGATTCGAAGCTTGGATTAAGATCTTCAGTGATAGGAGGGTTGGATGACCTAAGATCCATTATTCTCAAAATGATTCATGAACAATGTATTGTTAATAGATTTAATGGAGGATAACTATAAATTTTTTGGTTACACAACATGTCTTCCAGGATCACATGTCATTTGGGGCCCTGGATACAACATTAGCCTTTCTGTAGAGAAGAAAAGATCACACATTATGTGACACTTGTCCCACAATTTTCGACCCATGCTGGTGGATCAACGTGTATCTCAGAGGATACACAAGCATGGGAAGGCTGGGGTATATGGACACAGTTATAGTACATAGGTAGATCCATGTACTCGGACATATCCAGGTATACATGAGCATGACTAGGTGTAAACGGGTTGGTATAGAAGCACAACCAGAAGTACATGGGAACAGATAGACAACACGAGTATGGTTTCAAAAGACCTCTACACACCATTCATAATTACTTACACACCATATATATGGATATCTACATTTCATGTGATATGGAAGCACGCATACAGACTAGGGGTTGGCTAAACACATCGTGCACTCCCTTTGAGCATATTTGGAACCCTTTGTTTTTTAATTTTGGACTATTATCAGTCAAGTGTGTTACCTCAATCCATCCCATTGAGAGTAAAGTGTGGTATTGTATCGATAGATCTAGATTGTGATCCCCTTTATAGTATGAGTCACAAATAGAGTTTTTGGTGTCTCTCTATGAGACTAGAGTGTGATCCTCTATCATTTCTTCTTATACCCTAGGTTGAGTTCATGGAATCGGCATGACCACTATGAACAAGGAATTGAACTTTTATCTATAAGGCTTCTATAGTAGGGTTCATGGTACCATTTGAATATGATTCCCTACATAGAGAGTTGATCCAAATTGTTTTTTTGGTGTCACCAAGTGGTTCAGGGTGTGATCCGTTATCTGTGTATTAAGATCTTTAGAGGCCATTGAGTTTTATTGGGAAAGGACCAATGATCATGACCTCTTTTTTGAGTCTCATTCTTGATAACATCGCTCATGGAGTGGGTTCTCCATGAAGATGAATTTCCTATAATCTTCGAGAAAAATCCTTTGGATAGTAATTTGGTGTAGACCACTTAGAGGCGTGATGTCCTTCCTGAGTGTATCTGGGTTTTAATTTGGTTGATATATTCTTGTTATGATCTAACTACTCTTGATACTTTATGTTTATTAATTTTTCGATGTCTTACTAGGTATTTTTATTATAACCACTACATGGCCACTTCCCAAACATGTAGTGTATTATGAAGATGATGACCCTTTTTATGGTGTCCTAAGAGGTCAGAGAGTTGGTGGAGCATAGTTTGGGATAGACAGGCAGAGGTTTTTTCTAGGTGGTTGAATTTTATAGTGGTCCCCTCCTTCTAAGCATTTGTAAATTTTTCAGTTTTTGGTTTCACTTGTATTTGGCCCCTTTATCATTTTCAATACATTATTGACATACTCCAATTGTGGGATTATAGATGTATACATGCAATGGGTTTGATTGTTTTACATTTCATCATTTTATGGGATTGGAGATGTTTGTGAGTGTTTTTATATCCATATTTACATTAGGTTAATGCCTACCATGAGTGTGATATGCCTACTCGGTGCTAATCGCTATCCCCTAGCCTGTTGGAGGTGGGCTTGGGGTAGTCACAGCTCAAGCCCCATTGGGTCAGGTCATGAAAGAGTGGTATCATAGGAGTTGGTTCAACCTTATGAATGAAGTATCTGATTTTTTGGGGGATTGTGGTCCCTAGTTTTATTGGGTTTTAAGTTTTACTTTTAGGATAAGGACCCCAATGTTGGTGTGACAGTCCACATATCCATTCACCAAGACTCTAAAAACCTGATTGTTGACTCAATACATATAGACAATGGTTACGAGGGAAAAATTGGTACGTGCATCATACAAGAATGGGATGTTATTTTCATGTTCTTCTTGAGTAATCTCCCCAAATATACTGTTTGACTATGATACATCTTGTTTATTTCAAGATTCCTTCGTAAGGATCGTCGACCATGATTCGAATTCATGATCACGAGGATGAACCACTGGGTGATGAGTTTTCATTATAGGGGAATATACATGAGATAATATGTAGGAGTGGTTTACCATATATTCCACCATCAATTGAGTTTTAGTTATTCCAATAGTAATGACGGAGGATTCACATAGGTTGAGTTCACGTCATGAGTTATAGAGGTAGTGACCTCAACGGTTTTGGGGTGAGCCAGACCCCTAGGTGGATAAAGACTATCCAGATCCAATCACTTGAATTTTCTTCCTTGTAAGGACTCCTGGAGATCATATATAAGTCATCATGATGAGTATTCTTTAGTTATTCATTGGGTTATGGTGGATTCTAGTGACTCAAACACATTATGATACATCAATCTCCTGGTTAGACTTTGAGTGTCTCTTCAGGGATGAGTTTTATCTGGACACATTGTGATTAATGCGCATCTAGGAGCTTCAACGTCTACATCAAGGTAGAATGACCATGGTAGGGGTATTCAGTGAGGTTTACTGATCTATCATGGTACTACATGGATATGGTTTAAGATCCATTCTTCAAATCACATACCATTAAGTAGGGCTTAAACCAAAATATCAAGGCATCAGTGATATCTCCTTGCATTCCCCTCATGATGGAGCGTTTGAGTGGGCCATAGTAGTAGAGAGATTTCTAGAAGTACATATACCAATAATGGGTGATGGTAGTGGGTACCCAAGAGCTGATAACTTGGTATCAGGTATCTACTAGTGGTTTCAATGATCTAGGTTTTTCAAACACTTAAGTAAACAATCCTAGGATAGAGAATTAGTGGTTCATGGTTTTGAGGATGGATCGAGTTATCCAAGGGAGATTTAGTGTTTCTCTTTTGATGGATGGGGATAACTTTCCTGGGATTGTCATAATTTTCATACAACTGATCAAAAAATGGTCAAGGGACCGAATAGGTAGAGACTGAGGTAGGAGCATGGAGGTACATATGGTGGGGGGAATAAAAGAGGGGTAGGTAGAGCAGCATGAGATAGTTGGAGGTTTGACCTATCACCACCACCACCCCTAGGTGATCCATGATAGGATTACGGAGCTTGTGGTAAGGGAAAAGGAATACAATGGGCTATGGAGGCCTATGGCCTAGGGTATCCTAGGATGATACAATGTACCATATGTGTCTTTTGTACCTTAGTTGTTATACTAATAGATATATGTGTGAGTCATTCCTTTCTTTCCACTTCTCTAGTTCGAAACATAGAGAATCAGTTTGAGACTTTGGATCAACCCATGCTCTTTGATACACCGACATGACGTGAATCAGTGATTGAAAACTTCTTCCAATAGTGTGATATGAAACTTGGAGGTGAGATCCTCATATGGGATCTCTTTATAGCAGTGATGAGGCATTATGATGTCATCTTATGTATGGACTGGATATCCATATTTCATGCCCAATTGACCATTTTAGGGGGAGGATGCGGTGTTTCCATGTTTAGGGGATGAGGTTTTTCTTTTTTTGGGTGAAAAGGAAACCTCAGCGAATATGGATGGGCTCAAGAATATGAGAATGCGGATGATTCTTCACCAATTGGTCATCATGACTCTTAGATCAGTGGAATCTATGGGCTACAAGTTTCCTGCAGTGGTGGAGATGTATGAGGGTCTATTTCCTGATGATGTGTCAGGCTTACCTCCCCACCAAGATTTATAATTTTTCATTGAATTATTCCCTAGTACAGCACCGATATCTACACTAGAATATTGGATAGATCCTGAAGTGCTTCTTGAGAAGAGGGTGCAGTTGGAGGCCATGTAGAAAAAAGGGCTTCGTGAGACCTAGTGTTCCCCATAGGAAACCTTAGTGTTGTTCACCAAGAATAAGGATGAGATCTTGAGGTTACATTTATATTATCACTACTTAAACCAGGTGACCATGAAGAATAAATATACACTACCAAGGATCAATGAACTCTTTAATCAATTGAGAGGGGTGTGATGGTTTTCTAATATTGACCTTAGATCAGGCTATCACCAGCTGCGAGTACGATATGATCATAAAATGAAGATGAAATTCATGGTGGAAAATATAGAGTCAAAGAAACTTCATGTATTGATACACAATGTGTGTGAATTAAAATAGTGAAACTCAGTGGCCATATGATGTGTAGTTGGCATACACGCCGATTGCCTCATAAATTTCCCCATATGAAACACATGCCTAGTTTTTAGGTGTGTGTCGTAGATAGATGTTGAACTGAAATACACGACATGTTATTAGATTGTATACTTCATGTATCCTTCCTATTTACGTGGAAAATTAAAGTTGATTAATTACTCCATTAAATATAAGCAACATGTATCAATGTGTTATCAATTGATAATACACATTTTGTGATATGTTATATATATATATATATTAAATTTTTAATAAATTCAATTTAATTTTAAGAATTATGTACTGAGTATGTACTTTACACATTGTGTGCTTTATGTGCATTAAAAAAAATTATGTGCCACATAATTTACATGTGTATTTGTGTCATTTATTAACAATACACAATATAATTATGTAACATGTCATGTATTCTAGATTCCATATGAATCCACAATGCATGATAAGGACTATGTTGGGTAGTTTGAATAGGTACATGTTGTGTTTCCTCAATATACAATTATATATATAATTAATTTTAAATAATAATAATTTATTTAATTTGGTTGAAATTTTAATTGATGGGAATATCAATGACTAATTGGCTGGAAATTAAGTTTATTTAATGAAGGTATGAATTAATATAATATAACTACTTTGATCACATTTTATCTTAATTAATAATTATTGAAATGAATTCTAATTTATTAAATGTGTATTCATTACATTCGTGGATGATCGTAATATTGACCAGCCAGTATATGGGCTGAATTTCTTTAAATAAGATTTATTCCATGGGTTTTTACAATTATTATTTCTAAACTAAAAAGATGGCTTGTGTTTCATTCTCTCATCTTATTATGTATGAACCCGTGTGTATGTGGTTTCTTTTATATAAAACCCCTTAAACTATTCCAATTGTTTACCTCACGTAGGTGTGAGTAAAGCGTAAGTAATAATGGGGATCCTAGTTAAGTATAGGCAGTTTAAGATGGAGCCATGGTGAAATAAAGCTAGGTGATACATGGTATAGAGGTTAAATTCTACAACTCGATCCAAGACCAGCTCATAGATAGTAAATAAGGACCGAATAATAGGCCGGTAGAAAATGTATGAAAGAGATCAAAATTACTGAAGCTCGAGTGGGAGTAGAGAAAGTTAAGGATCTAGAATTAAGAGCATCAAAGTGGAGGTTTAAAATAGATAAGATTCATAGGTTAATTTAAAAAGTCTTCAAAAGCAAAATGATCTATTAAAAGTTGTAGTCATGATATACAATATCTTTTACTAACATGTTTAGGGGAAACTAAGATCCTAGAAGACATGGATAATCGTAGTGATTCTGGACAATGTGAGTTATCAATGATGGATGAATTTTATTCACTACATGTGAATAAAACTTGGGAGCTTACAAATTTACCACAAAGGAATGATGTTCTGGATAATTAATTATTATTACTTTTAAAGGGAAAATGTTGACGGGAATAAGAGGTATTTAAGCACAACTAGTGGTTGAGGAAAAAGAAGGAATAAACTTATCTAAAATATATTCACAAATTGTTTACTATAATACCATTCAGACAATATTAGGCATGGTCACATCTGAATATTTGTACTTAGAAGAAACAAATATAAAGATGGTATTTCTCTATGGAGATTTTAAGGATGAAATATTCATACACTAACCAGTATGTTTCATGGATCACAGAAACAAGGACTTTTTGTGCAAGTTGAATAGATGTCTTTATGGATTAAAAAAGAACCAATATAATGGAGCCAGAGGTTTTATGGATTCATTAATAAGAAGGATTTAATTTGGATCAACGCAAAACAATTTTTCTACTAAAAAATATTTGAGGATAGAAGTTTAATCATGTTTCTCTTGTATGTGGATGACATGCATCTGGTGGGATTGTACATTAGAAGGATTTGAGAGATGAAGAAAGAGTTGTCACGAAGCATTGAGAAGAAGGATCGTTGTGAAGCTAAGAATATTTTGAGACTAAAAGTAATATAATATAGGAAATTTTGTATCTTGGTTATGTCTTAGAAGAATTATGTTTGGAATATTATCGAGAGATTTGGTATGTCTGAATGTATTACTATTTAAAACTAATTTTTCATACACTTAAAACAATCCAAATAGAAGGAATTGATTATTGGTGATGAGGTGAAGTACATGGTGAAGGTGTATTCTATATCATTGGATGAAAATTTGATGTATTCCACCATGTACTCTTGTCTAAACATTACACATGTAGTGGGATTTTTCAGCCATTTCATATTTAATCTAGGGAAGAAACACAAGGAAATAATGAAATAGATTATATGGAATTTCAAATGAATGGAAGATATGACCTTATTCATTAAGAAATAAAATCCTCTTCAAAGTTATGTTAATTTATAATTTGAGAGATATTTGGGAACTCTAAATATAACAACTAGTTTTTTGTTCACCTATGGAGGAATGATGGTGAGTTAGATACCAAAACTACATTTAGTGGAAGCATTTCCCACAAAAGTTTTTGAATATGTAGTAGTAACAAAATAATTAATGGAACTAATATGGTTGTGTTTTCATTTGGGGGAATCTAGAGTGCAATTTACTTGGCTCAGAATATAGTTTTCCAAGCATGAAAAAAGAACATCGACCAGAAATATCATTTCCTTCAGAAGTTGTGATAGGAAAAGTGACTTAATAGACTAATGATATTCATGAATAAATATCTAATAGAAATTTTGACCAAGACTTTAGTCCAACAAATTATAAGGCAACATTGTGACTTTGAGGGTCTTGAATGACCAAACAAATGAAGAGACACTATTGTGGAGACAATGTCCATTTTTTTCAAAGTGTTGGATATTTTCAAATGGATCCTTGGAATGGTCATAAAGTGGTATATTTTTAGGATTTTGAATCCAATTTCTGTAGTTAAACTCAATCTACCATAAGAAGAGTCTCTAAATGTTGGTTCACGCAATTCTGTACAGTGGTAGTGGGTAACTCCAATAGGGGATAGGTTTGTGAGATAGTGTCTTTATATGATGGTTGTGTGTCGGGAAGGGGTTATAAAGTTGTAAAATGTTCATTGGAAGTTATTTTATTTGGGTAAATTATAATTTTTCACCATATTAAGTGGTCATGTGTCGAATTATATAGGATATTGAAGGCCACCAGGGTCAAATAGATGATTGTTAGTGAATCTAGGATGGCAGTGTAACTGAAAACTAGTTGGGTCACATTTAATGGTGGGGTTTCACCACATGTATATTTTTTTTATTATTATTAATATGACATTTAAAAGGAAAAATGTTATTGAATAATATTGCTAATCAATTTCATACACTTTAATTTTTTTAAATGTCCAGTGCTCGATCACCCAAGAAGCCCCTATCCTAACCATTTTTCACCAGTATAATCATATTTATATTTAAATATATGTTAACTCAACCCATATATCCAAATATTGCATGGTTTTATGGATTTTATACAAACCATAATGGTTCAAGACCTCATTATGAAAAAACAAGGTTGGAATAATCTTTAACAAGAAGACCATTACAACTAGAGAAACATGAATTTTTCTTATATGATTCTAAAATCTAGAAAAAGTTTCTCCTATTATAACCAGGTGCTTGTTTTCAAAAAAGGAGTCCTAGTATGTTCTATAATTCAATTATTGGAATGTTTATCATTCATTATTGATCTATTTTTAAAATTTTATACAATATAGATTAATCAAAAATATAAAAAATTGAATTCAACTCATCTAATTTAAATATATAAAATATTTATATATTATAAAAAATTAAAATATCATATTTTAATTTTATAAATATATAAATAACTAAACTATAAAAAATTAATTCATATACAATGTTTTTATTTTTCACGATAAACAATTACATTTAAAATTAAAGTTCATGCAATAAAAATTAAAATATTAAAAATTAAAATTCATAAACCATTTAAATGTAAAGAAGTGTTATAATTATAATAATATATTTTTAATCATTCTGGAAACATCCCATATTAGAATGACGTGAATTTCATTCATACAAGTCAGTGATGTCGTAGATTAATAAATAATCATTATATAAAGCGTTCATGGAAATATAAATCCATTAAATTGGATTTGATCATTATTGTTTTTAACTTCCAAATCTTTTTTGATTTTAAAATTCAAATTTCAATCCTTCCAAACACATTTAACATTGAATTGGCATGCATTTTATTTATATAGGTTACAAATGAATCAGCTATTATTATCTTAAATTTTCACAACAACCCATTTTTTTCTTGGATTAGTTGTTGGTTGTGTGTTTTTAATTTAAAAAATAATAATTATAAAAACACACTTCAGGTCATTTTATCTAATCTACATGTCAAATTGATGTGTGTTAAATTGATGTGTGGTATGTTCATATACATCACAAGTTAATACATTATCGTTGTTAGAAATTTCTATGAAGATCCAACCTCTAGATGAGAATTAGATAGATTTTATTAATGGTATAGAACACCAAAAAATCATTCAAATAGTATTAAAGTAATGCAATCCATGAGAATCCCCAATAACAACATCATTACATTTTGGGGGAAGGGATCCAAAACTTGAAAAAAATTAGAGTAATATTCGGTTCACCTTTGGAGGTGGGGATATCCACCACTATATTACCTTTATTCCAAGTGTGTAATGTATTCACATTATTCCCAATAAAACCTTAATGGTCATTGATGTAATAGTTTATTGACTAATGAGTAGGAACATTCCCTAACAGGAAGCTCTCTACCAAAGCCAAACCAGTTTCAATAGTAGTGAGGTCTAGATTGTACATCTTACTTAAAGTGATACCATTAAAGATAGATTAGGATTATTCCTCAAGAGAGTTTCCATGGATATAGTAACCATTGAAATATAACAACAAATATCCATTAGGGTCCCAAACAATACCACATACCCACATGATTCCATGATCACAAGAACCATTTTTTGAGTTTTAATACCGAGCTAGGAGCTTTACAACTAACCCAATGTCCCTATGAGCTTCCAGAGTCAATAGTCATGACTATAGAACTAGTGTGGAATAGGTATTATAAAGAAAAAAAGAAATCAGAGCCTTTATGAAGTGAAACCTATTCTATATCCATGGTCATATCCTTCACCCTAATAATAGAAAAATAACTAATACTCTCACTATGTTGGGAAGAATTCATGGTGTCCCAGAGGGTCCATAAGCCGACTAAGATCAAGAAGATTTGAGCCAAAGTTTCACCAGTACACCATTGAAAATCAAATAACCCCGAGGATAGGGAAATTTTGATTGAATCAAAATAGAGCATCCAATATAGAATGCAAGGAAATTCCAAATAAAGTTTTCCCAACCCCCATAGATAAAATGATAAAGAATTGTTTCCACATTACCATTCATGCAATAGTTTCATTTTTATTCCAAATGAATTCATTTTATTTGCACTCTATAGTCTGTATGGATTGCATGGTTGCGAATGGACCATAGAATGAAATTTAACTCGGTCTTAATTTTCTTGAACCAAAGCCTCTTTTCCCTGTTTTCCATGTTCCGTCGTGGATACCTGATCTTATGAAAATCATGGACATTGAAATTTCATGTACTCAAAGCAATAAATATGTGAATGTCTTAGTCTTTGACCAACTAAATGTTAGAAATTATGTTTTTTAAACTTCATTGAATATAACATTGGTAAATTCAAGACAGTTAATAGTTGACCTTAAAATAATGAAATGGCCTAGGGAACCTAAAAAAAGAGATGAACCCATGACCAGTTGTCAGTTAAAAAACCAACATATCCCCACCCTACAATATAATTGGAATGTTAATAAGGAATATATTGATTATGTTTCATTATTCTCATAAGAGGAGTGTTTGTGGAGTTAGTCATAAAAGGAAGATGATTCTAATAACCGTATTTTTCTTTAGAGAAATCAACCCACAATGAATTTCCAATCAAAACCTCTAATACAAGTTTTTCTTACATACATTTCATGGTAATTTTGAGACTCCTAAAATTGATCTCACTCTCCACAATAAGTCTTTCTAGCCTCTCTCACCAAGACTAGTGACATATACCTTCAATATGGGAGTCCCAGATAAACCCATTCCTGACTCCTTAAATATTTTAAATAATATCCTTTAGTACATTTATAGTGGAAATAATATACATAGAAATCAATGATAGTATAATATCGACCAATGTTATCCTACCACCAAAGGGTAAATATGTGTTCTTCTAGTTTATTATGTGTATAGATATCTTGTTGAAAATCCCCTAAAAATGATGTATTAATATTCTTCCTATTAAAAGAGGAGTTCCCAGGTACTTCATTGAAATCCAACATCTTGGTTTTGATATTTGTCTCACTTATTCTAAGTTGAAAAATAATGTTAATTTTTAAAAACACACTTCCCAACATTTTGGTCGCACCGCATATCAGATTGATTTTTGGTTTGTTTGTGACATCCTAACTCAACTATCCATGATACTCCCTAGAGAAAAACTGACACCTCCCTGCAACTATAACTCCATGAGTCGCATTCCATCACAACCAAGGAATATCATCTCCTCCTACATATGCCATGCATGCAGTATAACCATCCACTAGAGTGGGAGAACAAGGGGTGAGTACAAGACCTATAAGGATTTACTCAATGATCCTCGTGCACCCCATGTGTATGAAAAATCATTTAAGATTCAATTAGTTTTATAAAACATGATCTCACGCATGTCATTGTTATAAAACTTCATAGAAAAGAAACACCCATAAATCAACCAATAAGAAATCATAATCACCACAACCTATATCCAAAAATAGTAAAAATAAAAATCATACATTTGAAACGACAGTCGAATATTGAATGATTCCTAGACTACGAGTGCTGGACAAGATTGTGTATCACTTACTAGAGATAATACTGATTACCCCCACAAACCTCATCTTGATATTACCAAAAAGGACCTCACACCCATGTAGGAATTTCCACCACCTCATCATTCCATTAGTGTAAAGGTCCCCACACCCAAGTGGGAGTTTACCGGGACTCATGTCTAATCCCTCAAAAAATCAATCAATAATGTCAACCTAATAACAACCCTACATCACTCATCAACCAAAAACTCGGTTCCACCCTTTACCAATTTCCAACATCAATAAGGTATCCACCACACACAAAAAACCAACCAGAAACTCAATTCCACTGATTATCAATAGAAATTAAAAAACCAAATCATAAAACATTACCCCAAAAAAACCAAAAACTCCATACCAAAATTAAATCTTAAAATATTTTCATGAAAATATTTATTTTCCAGAAAACACCCACACACCCAAAAAGTATCTATTTTTATTTTTCCTAAAAGAATACGCATTCCAAAACCTTGATTTTATTACCCCAAAATCACTTCATCAAGAAATAATTTTAATCACAGAGTATTATTTGGTGAAAAAATCAAATAAAAGAAACAAGCATTTTCACAACTCACCACTATAACCCCTGAACCCAAAAAAGCATGCCTTGCATCGAGTGATGCTACCTTGTGCCACATGAAATAGGAATCAACTCATGTTATCATCCCATTAAATTACATTGACAACTATTTTGTATCAGTTTGTGTGGAGATCAATATAGTTTAATCACTATCCAGATCTCTAAATACACACGTCGATCCATCTGACCCACACAGACCCCAAAGCATATGTCAAAATATCCACCAGCTATCTTTCAATCATGATTGAATAAAATTCACAATAATTTCAGACACCCAAGAGACTATCCTAATTCCATTTATGTGTTCTAATACTAATAATAGTAATCCCACATATCAAAGAGAGGTCCTTCGTCACACTATCCATATTCTGGAGCATAGTTCTATATTTCCCAACCAACAACTAACTATTCCAAAATAAACTCCTAGTTTTACTAACACAAAAACTCACATTTTAAGGGAATATCTATTTTCCCCTTCCAAATCTATCCAAGGTGTTGTTAACCTTTCCAAAAAAACAAATCATGCCTCAACCACCACCGAAGCATGATCACTACTCAGGCTCCATCAAAAACCCACAACATGAGTCCAAACCATCATAGAAACTATAGGGTACTCAACTTAAGTAAAATCTCATTTCCTATGAGAATCATCATCAAATTAACCCATGATATACATATATAATGGATATCACTACTTAAAGACTGAGTTATAAGGTATTCTATTTCATTTTTTCTTATAAAATACCAGGACTAACCTATTTCCCTTCCAGGTATAAGTGTCCAAATATCATTTCTCACAATACATAAGTACTTCCAACATCACGCGTAAATCTTCATTACAGAAAATGAATAATCCCTAACACAACCCTATTATCTATCTCAACTATCACTTTCAAGAAGTGTATACCAAAATCCCTAATCTCACATGCTTCACCATTTGACCATGCATCCCCCACATGTCAGTCAATGTTTTTTGCATAATAGTTACCCTCACACCAACTTTAGACTTACTCTTAGAAACCCAATGGCCTAATCTCACATAATGATCACACATTTCATGCATGTTATGTCAGTCATAGGAATCATCTTGTCATACTACTCATCTCTAAGGAAATATTTATTCCATTAAGGATCCTAAAATTCACATCCCACCTCAATAAATAATAGTCCAAGAATAATGCTTCCCAATATAGACACTTGAATCACTACTAACTTAAGTTATATCTTATTACCACTAGGATTTCCCACCCAGAAAAAATATTGTACACCTTTATAGAGAATGTATCTTGACACCACACTAGTATTATATCCCAAAGGGTTCCCAATAATATCCTTATTAGGAAACCATTCACTATAATTAAACCCAAATCTTCAGAGGCTATTAATTCCAATATCATCCCTTAACCACCAAATTCCCAATAGTTTTCTCACATAGACTAAAAAAATGTATCCTTGATGGAATCTTTATCTAATGTTTTAGTAAGACCCCCATAATCCCTAAACTCAAACTAATTATCCATGGTTCTACAACCCCTTCATAAGCCTTATTTGTTCTGAACCATGATTTAAACCTTTTAAAACAACCACTATTCCACTTACCAAACCTCCCCACTAAATTTTATAAGCATAATAACACTTTTTTCTAAAAAAAATGCCTCAAATAGAAATTTCAACATTACAAAAAACCACCCCTCCCTAAAGGGTCCATTCAGATAGCACTCAAGATAATATCTTCCAACCACAACTTACCAAATGACCCCTACCTGAAGGGACTATAAATTAGCACTCAATATATCCTTTTCAAGCATAATTAAAATCAACCATATAATGTTTTCACAAAGTAAATAATTTTTAAACCTACATTGAAACCCACTCTTTCCAAACAATCCATTTTGAATATCAACATTATCAAACATTAATTTTTGAAATCTATTTCAGAATAAAATACACCATTTCCTAAAAACTATGAAACCATGATGAATTTAATATCGATGAATTCCTATAGGATTCACGAATATTGTTTTTTTACTCAACCCAATATAACCAACAAAAATAATTCCAACAAACTACAAGTCATTTACATACAAATTAGACTACTTGCACATCCCAGTAACACATAGTTCACTATAAAGAGGTTTGTGATGCCTTTTATAACTATGTTTCCAGTCTAAAATTAACCTATATCCATGCCTACCGCAAAAAATACAAAAAAGTAATAGTATTTGTAACATCCTGACTTAACCTGTCTCTCCTCAAGTTCACCTGGATCAAGTCAGAATGCCATTAGGCCTTAGGTAAATCCCCCAAATCACCAAAGTTTGGAAATAAATGATAAGGGTTTAAAAAAATCATTGGGGGATGGTTGACCCTCATGAGACACACTCCACTCATGCCAAATATCAATCAGAAATTTGATATGAGGTATACATATAAAAGACATAACTAACCTATAGACAAATAAACTAACAGAGCTAGAATGTACAACCAGGATCTATATAATTCATGATAAAAACTTATTTTAATTATAATTAAATATTAATATTAAAAATAAAGAATACATAAATAAATACAACCCCAACATAGGCCGCAAGGCTACCCATTAGTCTCCCAAATTAGAGCCCAATCAACTCCTCTATGCCACCAAAACTCCATGGGTCATGTACCATTAGGGTTCGGGAATAGGGTTTAAGTACTAGACCCAATAGGTTTCCTCAAATTTTCCTCATACACCCCTTTTTTATGAAAAATACTTTAAGATTCAATGAGTTTTGTAGATTATTCCCCAAATTGTTATATTTTATAAACTCCATAAAACTATAAAAAATAATCATAAATAAACCAATAAGAAATCATAATCATCACAAAGTATTTCTATGAATACTCAAAATATATCTCAAAAACCCAAAATAACTGAAGCCTGGGGGATTCTTAGATAATGAGTGTCAACCAATATTGTGTATATCACCTACCATAAGAAGACTGACTACACCCAAAACCTCACCTTGTTATTATTAGTAATTTCCCCAAACCCAAGTGGGATTTTAGAATAAATCATGTATAATACCTCATTAAAACCAATCAATAAATTCAATCCAACATCACTCATTAATCCAAAACTCAGCACCACTCTTTACCAATTTGAAACATCAATAAGGTATCCACCACACACCAACTAGAAACTCAATGCCACTAATAATCAATAAAAATAATAATCCAAATCCTATAGAAAAAAAACCAAACAAAAATCAGTAACTACATGACAAAATTCTAACAAAAAACCTTTTTCATCAAAACACCCATTTTCCAGAATACACCCACACGCCAAAACAATCTCCGTTTTCATTTCCCCAAAAACATTGCACACACCAAAACCTTTATTTTATCACAGAAAAATCCAAAAATATAAATCCTACCTATACTAACACATCTATACCAACGGTTTATAAAAATCATTGGTATAGGTCCCCTTTCCCAATAGTTTTTCCAAAACTGTTGGGAAAGGGTACATTGAGACCACTTTTCCCAATGGTTTTGGAAAGCCATTGGGAAAGGGTACTTTGAGACAACTTTTCCCAATGTTTTTTCCAAAACCATTGAGAATGGGTACTTTGAAACTGCTTTTCCCAATGGTTTTCCCAAACTGTTGGGAAAGGGTGGGTACCTATCCCAATAGTTCTCAAAATCATTGGGAAAGGTCTATCCTAATGGTTTTGAGAACTATTGGGATAAGTAAGCTTATTTTTTATGAATTATCTTGTCGAATATCATCAAATAAATAAATATATAAATTACATATATATAAATATATATATTTATCCAAATATATTCACAAAGACAAGTATAGGATAGTGGTAAAGTCTTTGATATATAACATGTAGGTTGTGTGTTCAAACCTCTGTTGTAACTTTTTTTTTTGATTTACCTATCCCAACAATTTTCCCCAAACCATTGGGGTAGGTCTTTTCCAATTATAAATCACCCAACGACTTCCTAAACCATTATTATAGGCTATAATAATGGTTTGGGGACCAATACCAATGGTTCCAAACCATTGGTATAGGCAATTTTTCTATCTGTGATCACTTCATAAATAAATAATTTTAATAATATATAAACATTTAATGAAAATATCAAATTGAATCCACAATCATTTTTCACAACTAGAGTATTAGAGAATCTACCTACATCTACTTGGTGATTCCACAAATCTATACTTCCATACTTGAGATCTGCTATCACTTTCCCTTCCTAAATACCCTAGATACAAAAGCCCCAAATTATTTCCAATAAAATCCTCAATCTCTCCCAAAATCTACCTGGTTTGGGTTTCCACAGAGATAAAACCATGAACAAGAGAATAGGAGATTTGGAGTGACTTATCTTAAATCTAGACATCCATCGCACCATGATCCAAGAGGGAGAAGATCTTTATGGAATAAATCACCCAAATCAAGAGCCCCACATGAGAGGGAGAGAATAGGATTATAATCACTAGAATAAAACTTAAAATTAATGATTCAAGGGAAACGTTAATTGGTTGGATAGATCAATGGAATCATCCTGATGACCATGCAATGACCGTGAAATAACCACTCCCGCCTCTAGTATGCATGGTCGATATACACAATATTGAGAAACTGTGCAATGACCATGAAACACATTTTCCACCCGAAACCCCTTTCACAATCCACACAGGCAACCCACATTGCCCTTGAGACCATGAACCAGATCACGTAAGCACCAAAATCCTCTATAGTACCCTTATTCAACATCTAAACACCTCTAACCACTTCCTCATCATCTAAAATACATATCAAGACCCAAAAGACACCTCTCATTACCATTTAACCCTATTAAACATGATTAATTCCTTTTATCCCAAAAAATAGAGTTTACATTGTTCCTAAATGTCAAAAATTAAACTGCAATAATTGTATAATATTATCATAAAAATCCAACCACATTTTATTTGATTTGATCTATTGAATAATGTTTTTAACATGGAAAGTAATTTTAATTTTAAAAAATAATCCTTTGATCATTCTGACTAAACCACATGGTGGATTGATGTGTAACTTGTTCCTATAGGTTAAAAATTAATCGATAATTGTTATATTATATTTCATAGTAATTCTTGATTTCTTAATGAGTTTTAATAATTTAACACATGTTTTCATTTGAAAATAGTTTTAATTCTAAAAACACATTGTTATCCATTTAGATCACATCACATGAGGAATCGAATTAGAACTTATTCCTATATGTCACAAATTAATTATCAATCATTTCCATATATTTTAATGGAAATAAAATATTGTTTATTCAATTTAATATATTGAATCACGTTTTCAAGTTAAAAAATTGTTTAAATTCTAAAAAAAATGGTTTCGATCATATTGGATACATTTGGCATAGGATTAACATACAGTTCATTCATATAATTAAATAATTAGTCAATGATCATTTTATAAGATTTTCATGATAATATAAGTTTATTTCTAAGATTTTATCAATTGACTCATGTTTTTAACATAAAAAAATTTTTTAAAAAAAATAAAAAATCATTTTTGATCATTCTAATCTCACAATGCATCAAATTGACATACAATTCATTATTCTATGTCACAAATTAATTGAAAACTTTTTTTTCAACAAAATCATAGGAATCGAGACCTGGTAGTTCAGTTTTTTTCATTTAATGTGTGTTCTTAACATAAAAACAATTGATTTAATTATTCACATAAAATTTCAATAATTCAAAATAAATTAAAAATAAAATTAATTTCATATTTATTCCTATAGTTCATATATTAATCTATGATCATTTCCCTAATGATTTTCACAATCTAAAATCATTTTACTTGTTTTGATTATTTGACACACATTTTAAAATTAGAAAAAAAATTCTAGAAACACACTTTTAGTCATTTTGACCACACATTAGATTGACGCTTGATTTGTTACTATAAGTTACAAATTAATCAATGATCATTGACATGGAACTTCACGAAAACTCAAACTCATATATTAAATTTTGAGCATTTGACTTTTAATTTTAACTTAGAAAAAAATTATTCAATTATCACAATACAATTTTGATCATTTTGGCCACGCCGTATATAAAATTGACAATTGGTGTCATGAACCAACTCGAGTTAACCATTTAATTGAGAACCTAATACACACTATGTAAAATTATGAAGGGAATTCTTGATCCTCACTTTCTAGCAAGAATCCTCGAGCATCTAAATGTACAAAATGGGAAATATTTTTTCCAAGATAGTTAATATTAAACATGAAGAGAAAATATATTAGAATTCCAACATGATATTTCCATAAAATAGACTCCCATTTAGAACCAATTTTTTTAATCATAAACAAAACCAAATAGGGAATGAAATACAAAATAAAAATTCAACTCACTTTAAAATATAACAAAACTATACAAGATCCCATAATAAAAAGTGAAGGTCAAAATGACGGATAAAAACTCAACCCAAAAAGAAAACAGAAGATTATAAAAATACTAGACTGAAATCTCCATCTAAACCAAGGTCAACATCCAACCTTAGACATAATCTTCTCCATGAACAGTCAAGAAAGAGAAGTCCACAAAACTAGAGCTTCCCAAATACCTGAACCTGTCAAAAGTACTCGAGTCTACTAACATTGAGTGGTATAGGTTGGGCATGATAATGAACAACCAAATAGGATTTTAATAAATAGTCCATTAATTTAAATTTGAAAAAAAATCCATAATCTCTATTTTGAAAAATAGTATTTGAAAATAGGATTTTGATTATTTCATGAAAATAACTAAGGAACATTTCATAATCTCTTTTTCAAAACCAAATCATTCTCTAAGAGAGTAATAAAAAGTTACTTTTTGAAACCATTTTAAAAAATATACTTTTAAAAAATCCCTTTTTTAAAAATAATTCCAGATAAGAACAAAACATAGAACAAAGAGATCGAAATTGTATAAATAAAACACAACCAAATAAGTAGGAAAGTATAATAAGTTTTACAATGGAAACAATAGAAAAAGTCATGTACTAAAATTATTATAGAACAAGAATAGAATACTCATAGTATAAAAGTGAAAAGGTCAAAAATATCATGATGTAACACTAATAATAAAAGTTTAAATTAAAAAAAAAACTAAATTAAAATAAACAATAATTGGTAAAATATAAATAATCCTGGGAAATTCCTATGAATCTAGTGAGATGATCCTTGATACATTCAAATAGAACCATTTTTCAACCCATTGATTCATTCCTTTAAAATAATCACTTGACTTTCTCTAACTAGCCACACCAATGGAACTCAACATAGTTAGAGAAATTCATGTACTAGTGGATACTAATCAGTCTCACCATGACTAGAATAACAATTATATCTCATTTCTCACTAATACACCTTGTATCCCCCTAATAATAGTGACAAAATGTGGATAAATATTTATCAATGATAAATAACATATCAACACATAACAATATTATATCCTTCTATCACCTCCTTGCATGCACTAATGTAGATCCCATAATATTAGACATAACAACATCATAAATCACACAAATTCCCAAGCTCACACACAAACCATCATAATATTGGGCTTCCATTGAGAGTGTATCTCATTTATAAAAAAAAAACTTTTATAAATGGTTCCAATGAATCCTTGGATATTGAAAACTAATAATAATTTTCTATGTAAACCTTTGAATATTTTTTTGAAACCAATGTTATTCATGAACCCCTTCTTCAATTCAAAATTTTAAAAATCCCTTTGAATTTAATTTGAGAAAGCATACTTAAAAACTTCTTTATAAATCACTTATAAAATCAAAAGACCCTTAAATTTTTTTAAAAAACATAAAAATCCACATACCAAAAGAAATTTAAACAATTCATAGAACCAAATAAGAAATATCATAGGCATAAATCATATAAAACAGTATAAGAATTTACAATGTAACTCCAGACCTATAAATAAAAATAACCTAACCAAATTAAACATTGAGATCATAATTTAATCCACATGAGATCTTTTAAGACCCAAAGCATCATTTCATAAACTAAACTATGTGATAAAATAACACTTATGAATTTCATCGAACACATGGTATGTGTATCCTTTATTTATAAGAACATAAGAGTAAAAATCCATGGAATCCCATTTGAAATAAAACAATGAGTTCATGAAACCTTAACCTTTAAATATTAATTCACCAAAACTAGTAAAACATTCTTATTTTTTAAGCGATTTTTTTTAAAATATCATACATAACATGGCATTTTATGAAAAGGAAAATGCATGAAACACCTATCTTAGATCAATTATTTCATTAATTGGGGTCTTATTACACCTCAAAAAAAATCAAAGGAAGACCAAAAGGCCAAGAAGAATCCTAAACAAAGAGAACCCCAAGTAAAAATCGATTGGAAATGAACCCAGTATCATCAAGACCTTTGTAGGGTTCGAAAAGAAATGTGAAACAATAAAAGAGGGGAAGAGAGAAGGGAAAAGGGAAAAACATGATGAGACATATTAAAATAAATTAAAAGCTTATGAATTGAAGGGATAAGATAAAAATATCACCTAGGGATAGCCCTAGGGAAGTGTCACACAAAATGGGGGAGAGAAAAAACCAGAGGGTTTTTATTTCTATAAGGGAAACATGGGAATATCAAAAAAATAAATGTACTCCCAAAGCATGTCATGGCGTGATGCACTACATCGCAATGTGAAAACACCCCCAGGAAGATATGAGGCATCAATTCCCAAGGAAACATCATGGTGTGACACCATCACATTGTAACAACCCCCATGATAACTGAGGCATCACTACCTAAGATCACATAATGGTGTACCACCACATGTCATGGTGTGATTAGTCTATAGTCCAAAACTACAAAATTGGGGTATTGGTCGGTCATTGTATGAAATTCCTTCGTCATAGCACAACTGTTCTATAGTCTAAATGGTAGACCTATCAAACCACTAAAACACTCTAAATTCATAGAAAAATTGTGAAATACGAAAATATATAAATAAAAATCAATAAATAATATATCCATGCCTGAAATTATTTTGGTTGGTGTGACAGTTGGTTCATTCCTATAGGTCACAAAATAATTGGGGGTCATTTTCATATAATTTCATGATAAATCAAACTGATTTTTTATTATTATGGTCATTTGATACATGTTTTCAAATTATTAATTAATTTTAATTCTAAAATACACTTTTCACCATTTCAACCACACCACACATCATATTGACATGCAGTTCATTCCTACATGTCAGAAATTAATTAATGATTGTTCTCTTGTATTTTAACAATAATTAATGCTCAATTTATTAGTTTTAATAATTTGATGCACATTTTTTAACTATAAAAATTATTTTAATTCTAAGAACACACTTTTGGTTATTCTGACCACACCACGAGTCTGATTGACATGTGGTTCATTATCACAATCCAAAAATTAATTGATGGTTTCTTTATATATTTTCAAGATAATTAAATATTTATTATATATATTATATTGTGTGAAACATATATTTAACTTAAAAACAATTTTTTCATTATAAAATTTACCCACACCACATATCAAATTGAAATTGTTTTATTCTTATAAGTCACAAATTAATTGATTATTATTTTCAAAAAATTTCGTGACAATGTAATCTTATTTTTTTTTGATCATTTGATTCATGGTTTAAGTTAAAAAATTCTCTAATTCTAAAAATTCATTTTAAACCATTATAATCACACTACATGATGTATTAATGTGTGGTCTATTACTACATATCAAAAAATAATCAAAAAAATATGTCATGATATTTCATAACAACCTGAGATCAACTGCTCTGGTTATGATTATTTGATGTACATTTTCAACTTAAAAAAACTCAAAATAAAAATTTCTAGTCATTCTGATCACATTACATGTCAAATTTGCTTGCTTGAATGGCCCGCACACCTTTTTTTTATTGACTTTTGATAACCCCCATTTTAAGGGATGAGGGGAAACCCTTACAAGGCCCATATTCTAAGAGATTACATGACCTATTGGTCTTAGAAAAAATATTCAGACTATAAGTACATGAAACTGATCCATCCCAACATCTTCATTGGGATATCTGCTCTCCACCTTCGCATGATTGTTAGGCTATAATTCCAATGCATGCACATGTTGGTACTAATGGAAACGCCATACCCTCTCTTTCTTCCACATCCATTAGGTTCTGCTCTGGTGAATACACCTACTCTGAATCCACATATGGAGTTTGCTCCTTATAGAGTCTTCCTTGACCATTAAGCACAATTTCAAGTTTCCTGAAAGCCTTAAGGTGGCCTGAAGGCCTTAAGGTGGCTCTAAGGCCTTGAGGTGGCCCAAAATCCTAACAGGTCAGATGGCCTTGGGTGGCTCGAATGCCTTGAATGAACCAGGGACCAAACTGATGGTCCAAAATGGACATTTTCTGAACCCCATTGTGGGATCCCCCATATTATATACTATTATTCACAATAATGTGGAGTAATTTTGAATATGTAATGTGTGTGACACTCCAGGACCTTATCTCGATAGTATCATATACTATTCATAGACCATAAACAGAGTCTAGAAACTCATCAAGGCCCCTGAAGAGATAAATTATAGTCATAGTAATAACAACATTTCCTATGAACACATGCCACATAATATATTTTATTTTTCTTGCAATGTATTATAAACCAGGATGCACACTTTGTGTCACAATCCTTTATTTATTTATTTTATGTAGATCTAACTGGATGAACTTACCTTCTTCTACTATGGTTATGGATTTAGTAAAAGTATTATCATCATGATTAACTAGGCATGAGATATCACTTCCCTTCAGAAGTGACAAATTCATTATCGATTATTCAATTAATGTTATACCACCAATGATGCTCCCAATTTATGCTACATATCTATGAATTCAATGCCATAGTTTTTTCCTTCCATAAAATTTCATGATCAAATAGTATACAATAATAATAATATCAAGTTAGTAGATCATTACACATTTTCACAGATAGGAACTACTAATGACACCTGAGATATGTGGCATTCTTATTGGTGGTTTAGTCCTCATGATCTCAACTACTCGAGATCACAAAGTGTGAACTTCATGAGAAGTCTCAATTCTTATGATCCCCTAACAACTAATAGTCACACATCATCTATGTCATATCAGCGTGATGTTTTTAGACTATATGACATATGTTTAAGATTAAATTCATAGTATCTCAAAGTTCTCATTATAGCATGGTAACTATTATAACCTTTTGATATGATAACCAATATAAGGAAATTAGTATATTAATATCGGATGCAGAAATATTAACACTAAAATGGTAGTAAAATATCATGCATTACTCACTGTATACATAATATGGTAATCAAAAAGTATTGTTTAAGTTAGGTCTAGGGAACTCACTATTACAACACTTCTAATTACACTATGGTAAACTTGCTAACTATCTTGTTAGATATCACAAGATAATATCATTCTTCCACTGAGTTATGGATTTACTATTTTGGTCTTCCACATCTCCGCTGTGTGGTTATACTTCTATTTGAAGCTTCACCTCCTTAAGTAAGACTCCTCAAGTGATGATATCCCAGAGTGTATTCCTTTTTCCCAAAATCAAAATATGACATCTTATCTAATACCAGTATTAGAATTATCATAATTTATATAATGATTAAAAATAATTTACTTGGTGTGATTCCTAGCACTGGAAAAAATTATTATCTATTTTACACTACTTCTTTAGCTACATTAGAATCCACAATGCACTCAGTATTTGTATTTGTGGACACTGTTGGCTTGAATGAGCTTCACTTTCTCATTACCGTAGTGTAAATATGGTATTAGATCATATTGATCCAAAGGAAGACTATTTTTGTCCCCTTACAACTAGTATCCCTTTCTCTTCACATACCAAGTGCATGTGATGTCTACCCCTTCAAGTACAATTGGATAGCTCTGATTGCTTCCTTTGTAGTTCTCTTGGATAAAACTAATATTTTCCTACATTGAAGTGTATTTTGGAAATTTCATATCATATAAATAGCATGTCATGTGTGATTGATCCGTAATTGAAGCATATAGAATTAAACTCCCCATAATAATCTCCTCCCATGATTCATATATATATTCTTGGAGAGATTTATGTCATGTGACATTGATAATAATTCTCTCTTTAATTATTCCAACTTGAATTTTTCAAAACCATGTCAGTATATATACAATTGACTTGGTCTAATAAACTATTACATCTATCTCAGTAGATCACAATCCCTATAACATTGGTTTATACTTTGATTCAATCTCTAGGGAGTTACTTTCATTTTGATCTTAACTAACCGTAATAATAATATTTATTTTCCATATGTTATCAAAACGATTTTACTTAAAAACAGTGGATTCCCTACTAAATCCTTGTAGACACATGGAAAAAATCATTTCAAATGAGTATTCTATGATCATGTTACTTACTTAAATCCAAAATTATATTTTAGTAACTTTATCCCCTTATTGGAATTCTATGATGTCGCCAACCCTTTCTATTTGTGTCATATAAACACTTTCCAAGATTAGTGGTCTTGAAATCCAATTCTCAATATAATTATCTTAGAAAGTTTCTATGAAAAGTAAAATTATAATGGATTTATTCATGATGACTTGGAATAACCAATCGAGCCTTATTGGTACTATGCTTATACCATCCATGTATAGTATCACTAAAATTTCCACCATAGTATTCAAAATAATAAGCACCTATATCTTGATAAATAAAAAACATTATTGAATTTTAATTGATCTTTTCAATATTAACTTGTTTTCGTTTTCGGCTTACTTATAGGATTCATTATTCCCAATGAATAATGTATCATCTACTGTGATGAATATAAAACCATTACCATAGTTTTATCCTTACTTTGTAGTATGTGTATATATAACATTCGTTTTCTAGAAGATCTTGTGGAACTTGTTCTTATATCAACTATATAAATGCATCTACGGTATTGACTAAACCTATGACAATGTTTCTCACACCATATCAAATAGATATGTGAACCCTTTTATTGACATATAATCTATTACTTGACTATGAATTTTCTATCTTAGGAGTTTTTATAATATCTTTATAAACCTTTATTATATGTACTTTAGATGCACATTGTGTTTTTATTGATGTAATTTAGTTTATATAATTAACAAAAAAAATCCTAAAAACACATGTTATTGTGAAATAATGGATTTATATCATAATATAACTCATATGATATCCATTTTTCATAATAGTTGGCATATGATTATGATATAACACCACTAATTGTGAAACATGTCTCAAAAAATAATGGTTGTTTCTATAATGCATATGTGTCTCAACATTGATTATCCTTTTACTGACATCATGTCTCTGATGTGTATAAGGAAATGCGCATTTAGAAAATAATTCTTTCTATAATTTATTTACCAATGTTTTCATTTAAGACCCATCATTGATCCTCCTTATTAACATCATAAATTTGATGTGTATAAAGAAATGTACATTTAGAAATTACTCCATGAGACATTGTATGATCTATGATTGCTTGGTTAAGATATTTTTCTTCACACAGACTTGAAGCAACTTATATCTTATAATAATTCATATATTTTACTACAATTTTACATTCATTAATAACACTTAAATAAATATCATGAAGTATATGTATGTTTCCCTCTAGCTTAACCTTGTAATAGTTCATGCTCTCAAGGTAAACTAATTTTGAAGGATTTGTGAATTATTTTTATTTCTAAAGGTTTCTTAGTCCAAAACTAAGTATGTAATTTTTTCCATAATAACTAAGGTATTTAACTCCAAATAGTCTAAAACGATACATGTTACATCCTTTACAACTACTTAGTTTTTCCATAAAAGACTTATCTTGTCACAGCTAGGTATAACCAGGTCTTACATTTTTATATTCATCAGGTATTCCTAATGATTCAACTATTGTTGAAATATTAGTTGAGTATTAACCACCATAAACAAAATTCATTTAGAAATTGAATAATATTTCATTGTGTCCAATGGACATGTGAGATAAATTATTTTGTAATACTCCACAATGGTTCAACTATAATCATTTAACTCTGAAATCAGAAGTGGTGTACTTCTCACTGTTGACTTAAGAATCACCCTTTCTCAACTGTTTGGAGAATTCACCTTACTTGTTGTAACATTTATTTTATTACTTGGTTAGTATTTTTAAATACCCATATGTTATAGGAATATTGTATTCAATACCTAAAAATTACAATAGAAACCTTACTTATAATTTATGAATATATATGAATAAGAAGCGATTATTTGCTTCTTCAATTCAGTTCATTACAATTAAACTTCCATAGAATTATCCTATGACATGTGAAGAAAATTTACCTCTTGTATAATGATCCACCTCTATTATTTTAAGGAAATTACTAACATTACTTTTGGAATCACACTTGAAATTGGCCTTTTTTCCTTGTATTTCAACTTTTTCACCACAATAACTTAAGATTAATCTTTATTAAAGTTATTATCTACTGGGTGAACATTACCCAAAAGGCAATGAAGTATTTTATCCATTTACTATTCATTTTTTATAATCTTAAATGAAACTAGATGAAGTTGGTGATAAGGATATAATAATGGGATGTATTGAAAGAAAGTTTTTCATTTTCAATTTACACATTTTTAGTGTAATCATCAACCCATTCATATCTTGTTTCATCATCTCCACATAGAATTCTCAGAGATGAGACAACATCTCATAACATCCATGTCCTGATGATGTATTGTAAAAAACCAGCCAAGGATTGGCTAACACATCACCCGATTTGGTTCACCACAAGGCCTCAAGCATGCCTCCCCAAACTCTAGAGGCATCCGACTAGCAGCGAGGATCTAAAAGTTACAGTGGGGATAATATACCCTCTTGTAAGAGTGAATTAATAATAGAAATAACCAAACTCATAAACATAAATGAACATTAGAGTATGAATAGTAAATAAACTTAAACAAAATCATGCTATAATATATGAAATGTATCACACAAACTTACATTCTCAAAAGCATGAAAAACATACAGTAGAAGATCACCCACTGGTCGAACCATATAAACAAAATAAACAAACTAAAAAAATAAAATAGGCTTTAAATACAACACTAATCCAAACCAAATACCCAATCTCCATGACACTTGAACTTTACCAGCTTGATCTTGAGACTCCACATAAGGAGCTTCACTTGAACAAGAAACACTATGCCCCACCCTCGTCCACTACGCAACCTATGATCCAACCTAAAAGTATACGACAGGTCGGCATGGAAACTGAGGTGCACATACATGGTGTGAGAAATAAATATTAGTAGTCCACCCCCGACCACGAACCTATACTCTTTTTTCATAATAAGTGCATTCACAAGTAATATGCCCAACCTAGTTGAAAACTGATAGTTGCTGGCATGAAATAAACAACTTCATACAATGGGGAAACAAACACAAGGAAAACATCCAACTATTGGTTCTAGCATGATACCCAAGGTAAATTTACAATTACTCTGGACCCTACAAGAGTATTTTTAGCACGTGGCTCACCCAACCACATGACAACTAGCACATAAAATAGATCTACAAAGGAGATCCAAGATGTCTAAACACAACATGCATGTAGCATCCTGACCTAGGAGCCACTAGAATGGTTCCCTGATCCAGTCCTCCACTGGGTCTCAAATGTGACTCCTTATATACCAGAGTCTTTTGACTAGAAGTGAGAGTCCAATGAGGGTACAATAGAGATATTATACCCTCACGATTAGTGTAGCATATAAGTATAAGAGATTTTGAAACAATTAGTAGTGGAAAAAGTATAAATAAAGTAAAAATTAGTGGAAGATAATAATAACTGATAATATGGACAACACTAAATATACAACCATGCAAGCTTATATAAATGAGAGTACATAAGTAAAACATAATACATACAATAGCATATACACTACAATGCATAAATAAAAGAAAAAGTCCCCAAGAGATATCCCCACAAGAATCCTAAGCTATGGCTCAATCGTGTACTCTTAATATACCACTTATAAAGGATACATCACAAGAAGAATCCTTAATCATGAACTTTCACTCATGAGGTATGGTCGGGTACCCTAGTGAAATGGCGGCCTGAATAGGGTGTGAGATAAAATAAGTAGGCAACCACCAATAGTATCTAAATCATAATCCAGTCTATGAATATAAAATATAGTAGTGTGTAGGTATATCAACAAGTCACTAAATAAATAAATGTAAACAAATTTTCCCAGGTTCTCCATAGACTCCTAGCAGACCTTACCTACTTCAGCATTAGCTAGGATATCTCTGAATAGAAATCACCATGTGAATAAAGGCATGAGTATGTGTATATATATGAATAATTATTCATGTATATATATATATGTGTGTGTGTGTGTGTACTATGTATGTCATAAAATTTAGACATATATATATATATAAGTAGTACTAGCCAGGACCTGAGATATGAATCAAGCATCCATGAAAGGAAGTCTCTAAAACCACAAGAAATTATGGGTACTCACATGCATCTAAACATTATACCATTAGTTGGTCAAGGACCCAGTGTACATAGATAGGTTTTCCCAGCATAAAAATTATCACAAAGAGATAACACTAATCATATGTTCTAAATAAACATGCATGATATAATCCATACATCCTATGAGCCTATCCAAGGAGTCCTATAATGAGGGACCTAAATATCTCCCAAGGAGTCATGTAATGTTGTTAATTCATGAGACCATCCTTAGAGTAATGTAAATAGAAAACCCAATTATCACTTTTAACATATAAATTCCCTATGATCCCATCCATGGAGTTCTATGAAATGGACACCCAAGCTTAAATCAGATCATGTGGAAATTCATATAGACTATGAGCACATCCATGACGTTCCGTAAAATAAAAACTAAAGTATCGCTCAAGGTATAATATAACGCTTTGATAAGAAAAATTCATATAAATATTTTGGATACATTTATTTAATTTTTAATCATTATTTAATTGATAATAAATTGGGTTTTGATGTATTTTCATAGGAATTATGAACTTAATACTCAAATAAAGAGGTGTTGGGAAAATAGAAAAATAAATATTACATGTAAGTACGTGACATGTACTCATTGAGCAAAGAACGTATGTGAGCTGACGACCATCCTGTGTATCTAAAATAAATAGTGTGAACTAACTAAATGATTTGAATCTCGAAAAAACATTTTAAAAGACTCAAATTACAAACCTGATAAGATACTTGTCATGAACTCATTACATGATGTGAAAAGTTAGAAACCACATTTCCACCGAAGATAAAAGCCATGAAATTTGGAGATCCATGATATTCAGAGGTTATTGTGGATCTAAATCACATGGTGTGAAAGAAACATATATTCCACAAAATCCTCGATATAGAATCCACTTAAAGAACAAACATTACATGAACCATTTACATGTTTTTTAACATTCAAATTATATATATATGCAATGACCCTAACACAAATAGGGATCTCAAACGCCCAAACCTATTTCCACCTTTCTTCTTCATTTCATTCCTATTTTCTTTCCTGTTTGTTTCTATTTCTTTCTATTATTGTTTTAAGCATTACATTTTTATTTCTTTCTATTCTGAGACTCATTCATTTCTTGATTGTTGTTCTAACATCTAAATCCAATCTCATTTTACATGCAACTTCGAATGTCGTTGTGTTAATTGTTGTTTATTAATTCAAGTTAGTTTCTAATTTATTTTACATGATTTAAATTGTATATTGATTTTATTTAAGTTGTTTATTTATAGTTTTGAGTATGTTGTCATATGTTTCCCTACTATCGTTTAATATCGTCATATGCGGCTAATCCACTTAGGGTTAAGGGTTGTGAGTAGAGGGTCATTGAAATTAATGAACATCTAAATTAAAAAATGGAAACCATATGGCTGGTCATTAGGTTTATCACAATTTTTATTCTTATTCTTTTTTGACTTCCATGACCATCAAGGATGCAATCGAATGACCCTGACCTAGTTAGAGTTGAGCAGGTTAGGACCAATAGCCTGTGATTATTTCTTCCTAGAAGTCAAGATTCCTCCACTTAGGTTTTCAACTTTCTCTGGACCAAGAAGTAGTTTCCAACTTAGGTAGATCTAATTGGTTAGACCAAGACCAATTGGTAACCTTTCCATCACTATTCAGATTAATCAATAGGTAAAACTTAAGTTAGATTTATTATTATATTTTTCATATACCCTAAAATAGACCATGAACCCTTCATTTAATCTGATCTAAAACTAAATCTATGTAGTTATTTAGAAAACCCAAACCTAAGAGAGATTGTGGGGACTCCTTTCAATAAGTTCTTACCAGGAGGTTACTTGCCTAAAATCTATCCCAATGGGTTTGACCCCACTCCACCAATGTGATATGCCTTAGTATCTAAGTGTAGTTTGAGAAATATAAATTCTAATCTAATCAAAATACACACATAATCAATCACGCCATGCGGATTGTTCAAATTCTGGCACTGTTTCTGGGAATAATTTTGCTTAGGTATAGTGACCTTCAGTACGAAGATAAAATCACCTCGCCCCATTCTTATTTTTTCCTTCCCCTTTTATTTTTTCAAATTCTCTAAAATGAACTAAAACCTATTTCTGATCTTATTTGGCTTAGTGAATTTTTCAAGTCCCTCTGACTTGCTCAATGTGTCTTGGAACTCAAGATATTATTCCTTTAGATCTTGAAATTGAGAGTTCTATAGATATATGCTGACGTTTCTTCATGGAAGAACACATAGATCTTGCATTGTCACATACCCAAAACCTACAATATGTTCCTCCTGAAAATCAGGGAGAGCGACCGGTGCTGCAAGATCACATCATCATGGATTACAGATTATCTCCATCAATGGTTTTGTACACAACATTGTGCTCTTACTTATTCCAGCACAATCATTCTAAATAAATCCTGGACACATCCACATGATTCATAACATGGGGAAATTTAGTGTACTTCAAAGTGAAGATCCCCATGAACACATCCCAAATTTATTAGAGGTCTGGGATACCTTTTAGAATCAAGGTGTATCATTGAATGCCATAAAAATATATTTATTTCCATTCTCCTTGCATGGTAGAGAATAGGATTGGCTTAAAATCCAAGCTCCCAAGTCTTTCCTGACTTGGGATGATTTAGTAAAAAAATATCTAGATAAATATTACCACTGATCCAAAATTTGAAGCTCATAAATGAGATTCAAAATTTCAATTAGGAAGATAGAGAATCATCATGGGAAGCATGTGACCATTTTAAGGAGCTAACCCATAAGTTCCCACATCATAGACTTGGTCTGTGGATATAATTGAAAACCTTATACCAAGTACTCCAATTAGCTGCATGCACTGATATTGTATGTTCTGCTGATGGAAGGCTCATGCTAAAGATGCCTGAAGTTTACAAAGCACTGCTAAATGATATTTTACAGAATTCTAGTTTTTCGAATAGTGATCACAGAACACCCTAGTGTGGAATCCATCAAGTGGATAAGAATACTCTCCTAGCATACTGAGTTTAATCCTTAATGAATTTTTTTTGAATGAATTCAGCTTCCCACTCTACTTCCACCACCTCCTGCTTCTGTTATGGAGATCAAATCTTGTGAGATTTGTGGAGGCTCGTACCCATATCAGGACTATAGGGTAGGAATATAAGAGCCAAAAATCCATGATTGTAATTATGTGAATTAAAATCAAAAAAAAATCAGTTGTTCCAATAACTGCATCCATACTATTAGTAGTATTATCAACAAAGGTCGGATCAATAGATTCAACAACCAAACCAACGTTATTATCAAAAAAGGAGTCTACAAGTTAAACCTCATAATCAGAGTCCACTTGGATACCCCCAAAAAATTCAAGCTCCTCAACCACAACAATAAATACCTTAACAACCTTTTCCCCCTAGAGCTCCAAAAAAATTTCAACTTGATCTACTAAGACCACCACAATAAGTCCAACATCTTCAATCCAATCTTGAAAACCTTAACACCACCTCCATGTAAAAAAATAATAGAGGATGATAACCAAAGAAATTGAAATGAAAAAACAAAGGAATTCCCTATGAAACCACGAGAACCAATTGGATCAAATTTCAAAAACTTTTTCAGATTGATTACCGGGTACATTGCCCGATAATACTGAGATACAACCGAGAGATGAGGCAAAGGCCATGGTTCTTGGGAGTGTAAGAATAATAGAATTTATATAGTCATGTGGTGGTGATAAAAATAAGTTAAAGGAATATAAGAAATGTTAAATAATCATCATAAAAGATGGCAATGATAGTACCCCTAATGATGGGAAGGAGAAAAATATGGAATCTGAACCTACCACAAAAGCTCCATCATAAGAGCGGCCTAAAAGGGAAAATTTCCATGTATCACCGCCAACATAAAAACCCCTCTAAAATTCCCATATATGATGAGACAAGCAAAATTAGAGGGATGTTATAAAAAAATTAGAGATATTTAAACAATTACACATCAATATTACCTTTGTAGAAGGAATTTCTCAAACACGTGCTTATGCCAAGTTTCTGAAAGAATTTTTTTCAGTAAAAATAAAATGGAATAGTTAGGAGTCATATCCTTAAATGAAGAATGATGAAAATTTGTTCAACAGAATCTATATCTGAATATGTGAGACCTTGGAATATTTTCAATTCCCTACAATATAAGGACATGTAATTTTGAAAGATCCTTGTGAGATGTTGATGCAAGTATCAATCTCATGCCTATGAGTGTCTTCAAAAATATAGGGTGTGAATAATTAAAACCGAAAAGAGGGAGACTTCAACTAGCTAACTGCTCACTCAATCAACCTTGAAAACTTCTCGAGGAAGTTTTTTTTCAAATTTGGTAAGTTTTTCATTCTTGTTGATTTCCTCATCCAGGATATAAAGAAAGAAAGAGTTGTCCCCTTAATTTTAGGTTGAACAATTAGCATAACTAGGATGTAATTTATCAATGTAAACTAAGAAAGGATGATATTAGGATTTAGAGAATTATATGCTGTTTTCAACTTAGTGAAAGTCTCCAAGCAAAGAGGAGAGTCATTTGATTATAAATACATCTCTCTTATTGATAAGAAAGATGATTATATGAACAATAAGAATAAAAAAAGAGACCATGGCTCTTGATAAAATGGATATAGTGATCATAAGTAAATGAATTAAATTGAACCTATGATGATGAATTTACACCCACCATTCATACCCTCTATTATCAAGAACCATTCCATGAGGGGTGTGTCCTTACTTTTAAATTCATCTAAATGAAAACATGTCAATCTCTCTATAATAAATTAAATGACATCTGGGAGGAAACTAATTATAGGTTATATTAGAGTTTAGAGAGGTTTAATAATATTGGGGTTGGTTTATAGTTTTATACTTTAACTTTTTTAAAAATTAAAATTGAAAAGGAAAATCAAATTCACATCATGTAAAAGAAAAACATAATGTGAAAGTGTTTAGATAAAAAGAATAAAAATCCTGATCATTACACATTGTGTGATAAATACATGACATGAATCAATTGAGATGACTTTAAAATCCATGAACCTTAGGTTCATGGATGAGCCCCCCCATCATTTCCACTCTTGTGCACCGCACCCCTCTCCCAAATGTTGCTCCCTCCACCTCGATTATCCATGCATGACCACCGTTCACCATCCACCTTCCTTCTATCCTTTCCCTCCCACTCAAGCCTCTAATACATCCCTAATATATTTTCCCAAATTCCATCTATATTGGAATGAACTAAGACCATCATATGGGAATCCCAAGGTGATTACTATCCACGACTCAAGATATCGGATATTTCATCTTCATCGCCACCTGTAGACCCATCCCATTCTTCTTCCACATCTAGTTTGACCACTCCATTAGCCACTGAAGTGTCTCAGTTCTCTTACAACTCATCGTATGGTGCTTCCCTGAACTCATACCTACACCCCTACCTCCATTTCTCTCCCCCGGGCATTAGATTCACCTATTCCACTTATAGGACAAACTAATGAGGTCCAACAAGACATTGTACTTAGCTCTGATCAAGCATATTAACATGCATGAAGATTTCCTCAATATTTTGGGCCGGATTCACCTCTATAACATCACCGAGGTGTGGGAGGATACATTCTATGAGTTGTTCCTGTAGTTCATATCCATTTTGTTGCTCAATGTGGTGCATGTCACCTTTTGACTCAGTGGTCGGCCTTGGGAGCTCATTCTAGGAGACTTTGGAATCAGAATCAGTATCTAAACCAATGATTTAAATAAATTCCCCACTAAGGCTACCATGAAACTAAAACCAAGAATGGGGGACACATCGGGGAGTTGGTCTTTGATTTTTCGTGATTCGCAGAGCTACCATGACCCTCGCATGGAGAAGAGAACCAATCATCGGTGTGTCACCTTATGAATTATTCACCGAGTTTTGGTTCATCAATGGTCGGTGGGACGAGATTACCATAGGATCATCAGTCAAATTGTGGTGCTAATCTTATCCTCAACCATGAGTGGACCTTTCATCAACATGGCCCAATGATTTTCATTATACAACCAGACCCAGGTACAGAGGGACCAATGTATTCTTTTGGGGGGTAGTTTAATTAACAACCTTTCATGTCATCTCATTATATTTAATGCCGATCAACCTATTTCCTCAATTGAGAAGATGGAGTTGATCGAACTACTCATTATCTACAAGAAGGGGATCTCGAGGAAGATTGAGGAGAGATACAGTGGACCTTTAAGTACTTGGAGGATCCTGCTGAGTCCCCATCCCCTAACTTCACTCATGATCCTTTGAATCCTACTGAACCATCTATTGTGCCTGATTCCTCTTTATCCCCTGCTTAAACCTTCTCTCTAGCTGAACCATCTACTATCGCCACTGATCCACCCCTATAACCATGGAACCTACCTCATCCATTCCCTGTGGCATTTGGTCTTTTATCTAGTAAATTCTGGACAACCAAATACAAATTTACCTCCACCTCCACATTTCATTTACCACGTGATCCCTCTTTTTCCACCCTACCCCCACCACCATCCCCTACATCTTCCCACCCACCACCACCTGTAGACCCAACACTGCCTTCATCCCCACCCCATATTACACCCAGGTTGGTCTACCCCCATAGCTTATAGACGCAATCTCCCAACAAGAGTTTATTGCGGAGCAGACTCAATAGGTCAAGGCCCCTGCACTTACTTCTTCCTATGAGCTGCCTCTGATTGATCCAACTACCATATGTATGTCCCCAATATGGATTAAAACCTCCCCACCCCCTCTATACTTGATCAATCCTATCAACGGCACCCCAACACCTCCTCCTGTGGTCAATGACCCTTCCTCCCCCACCATTTCTAACATAGATAGGGTGGGGAAGCTTTAGGAACTCACTATTTGGGAGGGGACTCATGATATTGATAATAGTGGAAATTTCTATACTGTTTAGTTATGTACATGTCCCCTCCTCCATTGTACGTTGTATCTAGGTGTCTATCTTCATGTCCCTATCCGAAGTGTCCAGAGACGCAACTACCCCAATCCCACCTCCAATAGATATAGGGTTGACGACTAGCACAAAGAAGACATATCACACACATGTGAGGTATTAGGATTTAGTAACTGTACTCATGAACACATCATCAATCAGATATAATGCTAAAATTTAAAACAACAGATAACAATTCAGGAATACATCTATAATCCCACAATCATAGTACGACATTAAGTACGAGAAATCATGAAAAGTGGGTCAAATACAAGCCCACCCAAAACTTGAAATAATGTCTAGCCTACTCAGAAGGAGGGGACTGCTGTCAAATGAAACACCAGTATACACCTCGTTTTGTCTATCCCAAACTGTCTCCACCTAATCTTAGTCCACCAAGGGCTTCATAAAATGTTTTTCATCTTCATTAGATATGACACGTGAGGGAAGAGCCCATGTAGGGGTTAGTATGACAATACCCAGTAGGAAACCACGAAACAACAAAACACAAAGCATCAAGAGTTGTCATCTCATCATAGGATATGTCAATAATAAAGAAAGACATACAAATAAACAGCCAGATATATCATAAAAGGCTCAAAGTCTCTAACGTCTCAATTACTACCAGTTGTGTAGTTCCACTACAAGATTTCATGATATCACTCATCCATGGGAAACTGATCCTTGATCTATACTGCTACTAGAAACACTCATCCCAAAGGCCATTCTCATCAGGTCCATCTAAGAGGAATCACATAGGAAAACTGAGATGGTTCATCTAAGATACACACTCCATAAGACTAATATCACAATAGAAAGATTATATCTCAATACACAGATGGGGGGTCAACCCCCAAGGCTCACCGGGGGGAAAACATAGCCTACTATAACATCCTAAAAGATAGGGGATCGATGCCTTTGAAAATATTGGTCATGCCCTTTCCAAAAAATCCCATCTATTTAAATACTAAGTAAATGAGGATTGCTTTGGGATAATCAGAGGGATACATTCTCCAAGTCATAGAGTCAGTAGTTGAAGTAGTCTAAGACAACTCACACTAGAATAAGGAAACTCACCATCAGTGTATTGATCATATATAATGACCCAGACTTATTACACTACATAATCTTGAATTTAGTCAAGAAATTAATTCATTTCACATTGAGGATCTATTAAATTTTAGATCTTTAGAAAATTATGACATAATACATTCATAACATTACACATTAATATAGAGTGGATACCGTAAAAACAATATTCATTTCTACCAAAATATAAAAATTTTCAAATAAAACATTATTTCATTGACAATTATTCAAACATTTTACTTGTATTCTTTATTTATATTACACATACTTATAAAATATAAAAATAATTTAATAAATTTGGATGACCACAAAAATCTCAGTAAGGGATATAAAAATAAGGAAAGAGCACATTAGTCCCTGAATACTTGTAATGTATGAAATCATTTTCAAAAGACATACTTATCACCCATATATACTTACTTTTTGAAACATGAGATTTCCACAAGATTACCACAAAAAATAAGAACATAAATAAATCCATAAATTTATCTTAATGCATTACTTACATAATCTTGTAACCCTCTTGGTTACCTTATAATTTGTAACCCTCACATCTACCTTACAATTTGTGTAACCATCGTAGTTACACTTGGAGTAACCATATGGACGACCTCTAACTTAAACATACCCAATGAATTTGATGAAGATATAGGTCCCACCCTTAATAATAAACAATTCCCAAGAACTATAACACAATCATACAGCATGAATAATTTTATAGAAATGTTATTTTTAAATTTCATAAAACAGAATTTTAAATGAGGATTTTAAAAGAAAACTTCCTTACAAATTTCATATAATTCAAGTGAGACTTAATAGAGTTGATAAAATATGTATATACACTATAAATACACATAATTAAACATAATATACACAAAAACCATCACAAAAACAAATTAAATACCACATAAATAATGAAGTAGAAGGTTAACCCAAAGAAGGGAAATCAGGTTAAGAATTCTCTTACCTCAGATTTTTCGTACTTAAAACTTGTTTAAAAATCCTGTATAATGGTAAAAATAGTGTTATTAATATCTTAAAGGAAGAATATTAATCATTATAATACCTTATATGATCATTTCATTACATCATTTCACCCTTTAGTTGTTAGTATTTTGTTCCTTGCATTGTTTTGGGTGCATTCTTTACAGGATTTCCATGATCGGTTCATGATGGATATTCTTATCGATTGGAAGTGAAACTCTATAATTGTAATGTAGAGGTATTTAAATATTTTAAGAACCATAAATTATACCATTTATCATTTTGAATTCTTACATGATTATTATTCATATTTCAACACATTATTGATATTTGTTTAGGTCATTTTGGCTATTCTTCGATCGAAAAGAACTCATCTTGTTTTATAAATTAATAACATGTGTAAAAAATTATTAAAGAAAATTATATATGATATAATAAATAAATTATAATAAGTTTCAACCATAAAAATGGTTTCATGACCAGTCTTTAAGGAAGTAAAAAAATTGAAATCACATCATCCACGATGTTAGTAAATCGACATATCACGAACGGTGTTTTAATTTCTTGAATAAGTGGGGGAGGAGAAGAAGTATAATGGAGAGTCTTCCAAAAACATGATGAAAGACAGAATATGTAAGATTTTGGATCATTCAAGCCTCTTGTATAAGTGGAGGTGAGGAAAAAAAGAATAGAAAAGAAAATGAAAAGAAAAGAAAGAAAATAAAAGGCGATGTTTACCTCTTGATATCTTCCCCTTGAGATTCTTCTTAAGGATTTTTTTATGGACTTTTGGTGATACCATCTGCTATAGGACGTGGATAAGAGACTTGGGAGTATTATTGGGCTGAACATAGGTAAGGCTCAAGGCATGAGAGGTGTTGGAGGAAGAGGGGAATGAGGGTGGTATTTATAGTGGAGGAGAGGAGGTATTTTACATTATTTTAATCATTATTATAATATTTTTCCTCCAGACTATGAATAGACTTAATTAATGTGACCCAAAATAGTAATAATGGCATGTGATTTCTAAAAAAGTTGGATTATATCACTAATGATGTCATAAATATTGTATTTAACTAATAATTTGAACATACGGTATTTTACCGTACTTCACTATTCAAAAAAAATTAATGAATTTCAGAAAAATATCAAAAATTCACCATAACCATTATTCAACATGTGAAATATAAAAATGAACTCCATTTTTTGTAAATAATTTTTGAAATATTATTAATTTAATTTTTAAATAAAATCCTAATTTATTCAAAAATAACAATTTTAAATATATAACTCATTTTTAACACCTTGAAAAATTAATCCAGTTGACATTATCTTAAATCCTTAATAAAATAAAATAATAACACAATTTACTGTCTATTAGGGACATATTACTATTCATATTGCTATTCATAAGGGTATGTTACTATTCCCCAAAAAAACAAGTTGGTCCTATCAGACTCCAAATAACTTACTGATCACAATTGTAGATGACTGTTTTTTAAAATTCAAAACATATAAGTAGAAAAATTATGTTTAAAGGATAGTTATAAATATGTATCTAAAATAAAGTTTTATACATTTCAATTTATTTTTAAAAAACCTTGGGTTGTTACATTATCCCAACATTTTGGAAATTGCATCCTCGCAATTTTATTTACATATTAAAAAAGTGAGGGTACCTTTATCTCATAGTATTTTCAAAAACCCATGTTGCTTCTTCAACCATTTGGTTTCTCCATGAAACATTTACCTAGTGGATTAACTTATTCTTCGATACTTGTTCCCTTCGATCAAGAATATGAACCGGTTTCTCTTCATAAAAAAAGTTCTTTTCCACGTGAACTGCTTTTGGGATCAAAACATGAGTTGAATCTGGAACATACTTTTTCAAGATAAAAACATGAAAAAAATTGTGTACTTGAGAAAAACTCGGAGGAATTATACTTGGTATGCAACTGGTCTAACCTTCTCTAGGATTTCAAAAGGAACAATGAACCAAAAACTTATATTTCCATTCTTACCAAAACACATCACACCTTTCCAACGAGATATTTTAAGGAAAACATGGTAAACTACCTCAAAAGATAAGTGTTTCCTTCTATTATATGCATAAATTTTATGCCTATTATGAGTTATCCTCATGTGCTACTGGATCATCTTCAATTTCTCAGCCACTTCCTCTACTAATTATGACCCCATCAACTTTCTTTCACCGAATTCATCTCAAAACGCTGGAGTCTGACACCTCTTCCCATAAAATTTCTCAAAAGGTGTCATATGCATACTAGAATGAAAACAGTTATTATAAGAAAACTCAACTAAAGAATGATGGAAACCCAACATCCCTAGTAGTCCATTGAACAAGCTCAAATTATATCCTCCAATGTCTGAATCATTCGTTCTGACTGCCCATCTGATTGAGGACAAAAAGTTGGATTGAAATTTAATTTTGATCCCAATGACTTCTGAACGCCCTTAAAAATTATAAGTGAACCTGTGATCCTGGTCATATACAATGGAAAGTGGAAATCCATGTAACCTGAAAATATCTTTGAGGTACGGTCGAGAAAGTTGATCCAAAGGCATTATATCTTGAATAAAAAGAAAATGTGATGATTTTGTCATCCGATCAACAACATCCCAAATCACATTGTTACCTCAAGAAGACTTAGGAAGTCCCACCACAAATTTCATGGATATATTCTCCCATTTCTACTCTGGCATTGGAAAAGTATGAAGCATACCCTTCGGTTACTACTGCTCTTCTTTAACCTATTGACATGTCAAACATTTCTTGCTAAAATTATCAATATCTATTTTCATTCCATCCCACCAGTAATAATCTCGAAGGTCTCTTTACATCTTATTACTACTATGATGAACTACAAATGGAGAACTATGAGCTTCACACAACAAATATTTCTTCAACTTGGAATCATAAGGCACACACAACATTTTACCAAATATTAATAGACAATCTTTATCAAGGTTAAATTATGGAAACTTACCCATTTTAACCAATTCTACATTTTTTGTAGATCATAGTATTCCTTTTGTACTTTCTTAATTTTGTTGGATAATGATGAATGCACTAAAACCTGAAATAAAATAGATGTATTTCCCACCCCAACAACTTCTAAGGCAAAAATCATCAAATCATTAATCAAGGGATCATGTTCAAAATGTAACATGGTTAATGATTTATGATGTTTTCAACTAAATGCATCTTCCACAATTTTTTCTTTTCCAGGATGATAATTAATCTTGCAATCATAATCCTTTATCAGTTCAATCCATCTTCCCTACCTCATGTTTAATTCCTTCTAACTGAATATATACTTCAAAACTTTATGGTCAGTATATATTTGACATTTGGATTTGTATAAATGATGCCTCTAAATTTTCAAAGAAAAAAACCATAACTGAAAATTCCAAATAATTTACTCGATAATTTAACTCATGAGTTTTTTGTTGTCTTGAATCATAAGCAATTAACTGATCATTCTAAATCAAAACACAACCAATTCCCTTCAATTAATCATCACTATAGGTGAAAAATTCACCATTTCAGAAGGCAAGGCAAAAAATAGAGAATTCTCCAATCTCTTCTTCAATTTATGAGAATAACCATCACATTATTCTATCCAAATAAATTTAAACAATTTTCATATTAACATAGTTTGCATACTATATAACCATTGATTTTTTTAACAAACAGTCAATAATAACCAGATAATCCAATAAAACTAAAAATCTTTATTATATTTGTGGGTCATGGACATTCATCAACCACTTTTTTTTGGAAGGATCAACTCTTATTCCATTCTTATTTACAATGTTCCCATGAAAAGAAATCTTTTGTAACCAAAAATCACACTTCATAAATTTTCCATACAGTTTCTTTTCCTTTATGGTTTTCAAAACAACCCACATATATTTTTCATGCTCTTCTTTACTTTTAGAAAATACCATAAGGTCATCAATAAACACAACCATAAACTTATACAAGAACTAATGAAATATTATATTCATAAGATCCATGAATACATCAGGTGAATTAGTTAACCCAAACATCATAACAACAAATTCATAATGCTTATATCTTGTACAAAAAGCTGTTTTCAGGATGTCATCCTTCTTCACCTTCAGCTGATGGTATCTGGATCTCAAGTCAATCTTGGAAAAGTACTGAACTCCCTAGAGCTAATCGAACAAGTCATCGATATGAGTCAACTGATACTTTTTTTAACAGTGATGTAATTCAAATCACTATAATCAATGAAAAGTCTCATGGAACCATATTTCTTTTTAACAAAAAAAATATGAGCACCCCATGCTGAAGTTCTAGGTTGAATGAAGCATTTATCAAGAAAATCATGCAACTAATTTTTCAATCCAATAAGTTCCACTTGATCCATACGATATGGGGGTTTTAAGATTGTATTAGCATCAGGAACTAAGTCAATTGTGAATTCGACTTCCTAATCAGGTATGACACTGGGTAACTCATCAGGACAAACATCAAGGTATTCATTTACCATGGGCACAACATTAATCTGAATAGTTCCCTTGTTTTCAAAAATATGAGCAATATAACTTTAATTTCCATATTTCAATAGTTTCTCAGCTTCTAGCTATGTTATAAATTATATGGTTTTATTCTTGTATTCAAACTAAAACTCTTTCTAAAAAAAACTTCTTTATCTCTACAGTCAAACTTAACATGATAAATAGAAATCCAATCCATTCCCCGAATAACATAAAACTCGACTATGGAAAAAAACAAGGTTTCCAGGTAAAGTATTTCCACAAACCACAATAGAAACATTCTTATAATTCCTATCTTCCATAATATTTCCCCTGGTTTTTTAATAATAAGTTTCAATCTCATTTGTTGATGTGACATTCCCAATTTACTAGAAAATTCCTCAGAAATAAAGGAATGTGTAGACCCCATATCAAACAAAACTTTAGCAAAATCTGAGTAAAGTAACAAAGTACCTGATACAACTTCATTAGATGGACTAACGTCTACTAACATAGTCACAAAGGATCTCACAACACCTTTTCTATTATAGTCTAGCTTCTATGCATAATTCAGATATCTCTTTGGGAAGAAATTTTCATAATGACCCCTTTCTGTTTAACAGTTTTCTTATTAGTATTAGTCATAGGATCATTTTCAATACAATCATGGGCTATATTTCCAAACCTACCACATCCAAAATACTTCCCAGTTTTAATAAGACATTCTCCTCGGTGCTTATTTCCACACTTTTCATAAACTAAAAACTGGATTTTCTTACCATCAGATTTCTTTGGTGGATTCTTACCCACTACTTTCCATTACACCACTTCTTCTCCTTGTTTTCAAAATTCATGAAATCATCAAAAAACTCCATCTCTACCCTCTCAGCGCATCAGACAAGTTTCTCATAACTTTTGAATTCACGGGAGGCTAACACCCTTCAATACATTGGCTTTAATCCTGAGTAAAAGTGGTTGATTTTGATATTAAGATCCAAATTAAGATTTGGAGAATACCTCGCCAGTCCGATGAAGTTCGCTTCATACACGACCACTGAATCTTCATCCTTTTTCTTCAATTCAAGGAATTTATTCTCCATCATAAGTCGCACCACCTTTGGAAAATAATATTAAATTCATACCACTCTAAGGCATAAATATCCTCTCCATCCTTGATATTCTTTACCATTGACCACCACTGATCAGCTTCACCTTCAAAACAATAAATGGAAAGACCTACCTTTTGATTATCTAAACATCCCATAACATCAAATATCTTTAGAAGGGATTTAATCTATCTTTTAGCCACTATTGGTTCAGAATATCCATTGAAAGAAAGAGGGTGTTGTCTCATAAAATGTTCTACTATTGTCATATTCTATTGTGGTACCTCTGGTTGTTCTCTTACATGGATTCCAAAAGCATTTATTTCTTACCTTATCTGATCCATTACTATCACAAAATGCTCGATTCTAATTCATACCATTCTAGGATGCATATTTATAAGGATATCGTTCTATCGGTGCCTCTCCTCTCCTACTTCCATGTTTCTTCTACGGACAACCATTCTGAACAAACATATCTTATTCGAAGAAACATGGTAATCATTAAATGCTATAAAAATTCAAATTAACCATAAAGTAAAAATCATTTATAGTATTATATAAACGTCATCCTAACCCCTAAAGTTATATAAACCATCCTCTAATACCAACTATAAGGACCCGACCTTATTACATTACATAATCTTGAATTGAGTCAAGAAATTACTTTCTTTCACATTGATGATATTTTTAAGTTTAGATATTTAGATAATTGTGACATAATAAATTCATAAAATTACACATTAATACAGAGTGGATACCATAAAAATAGTATTCATTTATTCTAAAATATAAAACATTTCAAATAAAACATGATTTCTTTGGAAATTATTCAAACATTTAACTTTCCTTCCTTATTTGTCTTACACATCCTTATAACCTTTGAAAATCATTTAAAAACTTGGGATGAGCACAAAAAGCTCAGTAACAGATATAAAAAGAAGGAAATAGCACATTGGTCCATGAATACTTGTAACGTATGAAATCATTATCAAAAGACATACTTGTCACCCATATGTACTTACTTTGTGAAACATGATATTTACACAAGATTTACACAAAACATAAGAATATAAATACAACTATAAAGGTATCTTTTGGAATTAGTTACGTAATCTTATAACCCTCTCATATACCTTATAATTTGTAACCCTCAGGACTACCTTACAATTTGTGTAACCATCTCATTTACACTTGGAGTAACCATACGGACAACCTAAAACTTACACATAACCAACGAATTAGAGGGAGATATAGGTCCCAACCATCATCACAAAAAATTCCCATGAAATAAAACATAATCATGCAGCATGAATAATTTCATAAAACCATTTCTTTCGAATTTTGTAAAATAGAATTTTAAATGAGGATTTTAAAAGTAAATTTTCTTACCAATATCATATAATTCAAGTGAGAATTAATAGAGTGGATTGAATATGTATATACACTATCAATAAACATAATTAAACATAATATAAACAAAAACCATTACAAAAACAATTTAAATACCACATAAATAATGAATTAGAAGGTTAACCCAAATAATAGAAATCGGGTTAAGAATTTCCTTACCCCGAGTTTGTTTTATTAAAACTTGGGTAAACCTCTAGTATAATTGATAAAATAGTGTTATTAATATCTTACAAAAAAATATTCCTCATTATAATACCTTATATTTTCATTTAAATACATTATTTCACCCTTTAATTGTTTGTATTTTGTTCCTTGCATTGTTTTGGGTGCATTCTTTACATGATTTCCATGATCGGTTCATGATGGATATTTTTGTAGATTGGAAGGGAAAATCCAGAATTTGAATGGATTGATATTTAAATATTTTAAAAACTATAAATTATACCATTCATAATTTTTAATTATGACATGAGGATGATTCATAAGTTAAAACAATATTGATATTTTTTTAGGTCATTTTAGTTATTCTTCGATCTTAAAGAACTCATTTTTTTATAAATTAATAAAATTTGAAAAACATGATTCCATAACCATATATAATATATAATTAATAAATTATAATAAGTTTAAACCATTAAAATGGTTTCACGACCATTATTTAAGTAAGTAAAATAAATTGAAATCACATCATCCATGATGTCGATAAGTCGACACATCAAGGATGGTGTTTTAATTTCATGAATAAGTGGGGGAGGAGAAGGTGTATAATGGTGAGTCTTCCATAAACATCATGAAATCCATAATATGTATTCTGGTGTTTAATTCATGCCTATTGGATAAGTTGATGTTATGAAATAAGAAGAATAGACTAGAAAATGAAAAGAAAAGAAAGAAAACAAAATAGAATGTTTACCTCTTGATCTCTTCTCCTTGAGATCCTTCTTAAGGCCTTTGGTTTTGGCCTTTTTGTGAGACTATAAACTCTAGGAAGTGGGTAAGAGACTTGGTATTAGTATTTGGAAGAACATATATAAGACTAATTTCTTGAGAGGTTTTGGAGGAAGAGAGGAATGTGGGTGATATTTATAGTGGAGGTGAGAAGGTATTTTACATTATTTTAATCATTATTATAATATTTTTGCCCAAGACTATGAATAGTCTAAATTCATGTGACCCCAAATAGTAATAATATCATGGGAGTTATAAAAAAGTGGTCTTACATCACTTATTATCTCATAAATAGTTTATTTAACTGATAATTTGAATATATGATATTTTACCATATTTCACTATTCATCAAAAATTCAAGAATTTTCAGAAAAATATGAAAAAATCACCCTAACCAATTTTTGATGTGTAGAATTAAAAAATTAACTCTTTTTTGGAAAATAATTTTCTAAATATTGTTAATTTAATTTTTAAATAAAATCATAATTTATTCAAAAAATACAAATTTTAAATTTATAACTCATTTTTAACACCTTGAAAAATTAATCAAGTTGATATTATCATAAAGCCTTAAGAAAATAAAATAATAATACAATTTACTATTCATTAGGGTCATATTACAATTGATATTACTATTCATAAGGGTATGTTACTATTCACCAAAAAAACAAGTTGGCCCTATCAGACTCTAAATAACTTACTGATGATAATTTTAGATGAGCGTTTTTTGAAATTAAAAACATAGAAGCTGAAAATTTATGTTTAAAGGATAGTTATAAATATCTACTTAAAACAAAGTTTCATTCATTTAAATTTATTTTCAAAAAACATTGGGGTGTTACATCATAATCTATATAGGTTTCACCCTCTATGATGAGAATGAGATACTACACTGAACCCTTATAGGAATAAACCAAGGGAAAACACTCAACCAACACTAGTCCAAGTAATCTCATAGAATCTATCAAAAAATATTAGATAAAATGAAATAGGAATATAGTCTATCCTCAAAGGAGTACATGGTGTGTCCCTATGGGTTCACATTGTGTCTCATTAAGCTTAACATTGTCTATGTCTTTCACTCACATGGAATGCACTTTTAAAAAATACACGACATGTACCTTGTGGTACATGGTGTGTGGAAGTTTTCCTGGCACTCGTCATGTTATCTTGCCAGTGCCCGTGTACACCAGACCATGCCTATTTACTTGATATGTCTATGTACTCTGACCTAACGATGTAATTCCCAATTACATGGTTTGTAGGGTTATATGGACACCTTGCAAGTTACTCCCTAAACACAATGAGAAATATTCCATTTTTTCATGGTGTGTGGCTTGGTACACATGGCGTGTAATAATAAATGGCCTCCTAGGCATTTACCCCGTGTATACACCAAGCTGGTTAACTAAGGGTTACACTGTGTGCAACACATTTCATGTGGGGAATCATCCTTATTTTTTTACTATAACCATAGTGCCACACTAAAGGGACTACACGATGTGTTTTCATAGGACTACATATCGTGTAGTCGGGATTTTTATAGAACATAGGAAAGAACTTCACACATCTTCTATTATGCCTACAAAACCACCAATTATTCTAAGAATCACACCATACATTGTGGATCTGAGGTTGACTAAACCTCCTCATAGTCATTGGCTGAAATCCATCCATTTGGGCCATACCTGTCGCTCAGAAAATAACCACCATTGTGCCTCACTAGTACCACAAGCCAAAACCACGAACCAAATCTCATGATCGATCTGTGAATCAAATTCTATCATCATGAACCACAATCAGGATGAAAAATATCCATCCCAAAGCCATGGTAGTGATCCATTGTTCTAAATATCGAATGCGCAAATATCGTTCATTTAATATTCATCTAATTATAGGTCAAAAGAAGTTATCAATGATGAACGCCCATAGAACAGGGAGAGAAAACAATAAATCATAAAAGTGAGGAAAAAATCTTGAACTTTGTTCATTTTTACCTTGATCAATTTTCATAAGGAATACAAACAAAGAGGTATAGAAATCAATGAACAAACAAATAATAATTATCCCCAAATCCTGCAATTAAACCCATACCCACAAAATACTGATTCACGAACCAATCCATTAGTTGATTGATTCACATTCATAATGGGATAATAAATGGGTATAAATCCACAAATCAAACATAATACCTTGATATGGATCGATCGTTGACTAATAAAAAGTCTTCATCATTTTCATTGGTGATATACTTAAGCTGCATTGGCAAATGATCCTTGTTCTGTTCTGATCTGATGTCGCCTACCAAGTACGCTCTCCTACAATAGTCCTCTAGGTCTCTAGGGTTTAGCTTCCAACCCTAATATCTCCTCATAACCATGTATTTAAATATGATTTTAGGTCATTGTGTTAAGACTGATAAAATAATTAAATCCATTAATTTAATTTATTTACTCATCGTTGATTTCACTTTAACCAAATTCCCAACACTGACAAATATTATGTCACACCTAGGGTAAAACCTACATTTTGAGCTCAAAGGTTCCATCATATTTCTGATCTAAGACCCTATTTGGAATTTATTACACTTTTTTAAGAAAACCATGCATTTTTTATATTAATATATTTAATATATTTGAAAAATTAATTCTAGGCACACCGAGCCTCAAAATCACACACCATCTCAGTGCATGACTTTGGAAATATTACTATAAATATTGCAAAAGTATTACATGGAAAAAATTGTAACATTAAATTATTCCCTTCATCAATTATTTTTGTACCTAGAAAGAACAGGCTATGAAAAATGTGGGGATACATATCTTCTAACAGGGTCTCCCACTCCTAAGAGCTCTCCCAATGGTTTCTTATGGTATAAAAATAATGAACCCAAGGAAAACACTTTCCCACAAAGGGTCTTTCTTCTACCGATATTCGATGTCACATTAACCTTACAAAATGAAACCCCACTCTCATGGACCAACTTTCCTAGTTCGATATCATACAATGATCCATTCCCATACCTTCTCAACTGAAACATGTGGAGAACACCAAGAAACCCAAAACTATTGGGGCCTCAGGGTTAAGCGGCACACCACCTTGATAACCAGAAACAACAGTAAGAAAATAAAGGGATTAAGATTCCCAAAGATAGCCTACCACCCTGGCTAAGACTCTATAACTCTACAACTCCATATGCCTCCATAATTAGTCCACTATGGACTCTTGACATTTACCGGCCAATACTCATCCTCCATTGGATGAAAGACACCCTTTAAAACCATCACTAGCACCAAAACATGGAACCAAGCATTATTACCCACTGGATCCAACCAATATAATGTTGTCCAGCAAGCTCTCTCATACATGGCCTTGAAAAGGTGTCACTCTTTTGGTGGGGTGGTAATCATAATGAAACATAAAAAACATTGATAGTAGATGATCCTCCCAACCATGGATCAAAACTGACATACAACCCAAATCATATTTCCAAGAACCTAAATGGTTCATTCTATGAGGCCAGCTAGCTGGGGTATATCACTATGACTAAACTACAACTGGGTACCTAAGTTTTCCCACATCCTCTCTTAAATAATGTTTCAAAGTAAACATCACAATATTCAATGATAGTTGAGGTAATTCCATGAAGTTGGACTACCTTCTTTCACATACATGTGTCCCAAACTCTCCACAAATTACTATTGTTTATCACCCATAGATAAATAAAACAACAAGAGTTTAACTCGAGAAATTTCTGAAACTACCTTGGTTGTCCAACCAATTCCAAGAGATCCTGATATATCCTCACCACCACTAGATGTGTTGATAAGGGGGAAAACCTCCTTAGAACCTCTTCTCACATCATGATTGGAATCACCATACATCCCTGAAAAAATGATGATGTGAGTACCTCCATCAAGAAATCCATTAGGATTAAATCCATTAGATATCTGGTCACACAAATTCTAATAATTGATATCCCTAAGTCATACCTCTCATGATTTTACAAGGATTTAAGGGTAATAAATATCAGCTATAGGTACACTGTACTATCCTCAAGTGTCCTGTTTTCTCTAAATTGATGTCAAGAACACATAAATTCTATTGAATAAGGATATCATGAACTGATACAATACTGGTTAAGGATCCAGTCCACAAGTCTCACGGTTCTGTTGTGGAGTAAAACTTTCCAATGGGTATCACCCCAATCTCAAAACAACTATAGTTGATTTGGTAAGCCACTTATGGTATATCCTACTCCAAAACTAGATCTGAGTATAACATATCTCAAGCTCATCCTATGAGAATAACTTAACCCCCATTCATTGGTCGATGAACCCACTGATTTTCAGGAGTGGGTACTTTCCCTCATGTCATCTGGTCCAAGTGACACTAACCCAAACCCAACCTCATGCACCCATTCACCTCTCATGAGAACTACAAAGGGATTTCCAAGAAAATACACTGGTTCTTACAAACCCCCTTTACACAGACTTATCCAACCGCACCCCCAACTTTCATAGCCACACAGGGTCATCCAATATGTTATCACAGATATCAGGTCATTCTTGGTGCAAGTCCATCCAGAAAACAAACCCTCAATGGTGAGGTAAACTAGGCACAAGCTCAATAAGGATGAGCTCATACTCCTCCACCATTACAAGAATTGAAATTTCATAGTATCCACTACTCCAAAGGTATCACTAGCTGGCTAATAATAAGTTGGTTGTAACATCCTGTACATGATCTCATCTCGCTCTACCTGGGATCACTCACTATTTATCAAAGGATGAAAACTCTATCTTAATAACCAAAAGTAATAAAAATCCCACAAATATAAAAATATGGGCATGGATAGTAGGTAAACAATCTGTACTGAGTAAAACATCATAGGATATCACCATCACTATGAAAATATTCTATGCAAGGTTCTTTGGGATCTCCTCCCAGAGTCAAGTCACACTGTTAGTAGAAGCGCGCAATCACTGATCCTATATCTAGGAGCTTCCAACACAAGGGTAAAAAATGGATCCATTGGTATCACTAAGTCTTGAATAGGGGATACACTCAGGGAAAAGAGGCCCATAACTTAGTGTGAAATAAACAACTAGGGCAGTAAATAGACACATCATACCTCAAGCCGCACTTATAGCCTCTATGATCTCCTACCACTTGGAACTCATACTTTCCCCATACCAACTGTTTACCATAACTAGGGAATTCTTCAACACCATTTCACATCAAAAAAAACTCAAATATACAAGTTATATAAACTCATCCACCACACCCCGACACTATCCGCTTTGGGTACCATTGACTATCCCACATGATTTTGGATCACATCTCAAGAATGCATCATAGTGGGGGAATTTCTCCTATTCCTTGCACATCCAAAGTCACTCCAAACAATACCAACATAGGGCTCCACTATTTCCTTACATATACCGAGAAAATAACTTGATTAAAGGGGGAAAATAGTGGCTCATACCTGTGTCTATCAATAATACAATAAGAGTAGATGGAACACAAATCATACCTCAAAATACACCTAGTGACTCTAGGTAAAAAACCTCTAGTTCATGCAGCTTTCCAAGATCCTCACCACTAGCTTTCCGAGCATGGAGTGGTTCACCTGGGGGAGGTGATGTTAGCATCAAATCCAAGCATCTTCCACCTTCTACTGCTCCCCCAGCTCCTCTATCACGTCCACCACCCCACGGACCACCCTACACTAGAGTCTACCTCTACCTATGTTGTTCTTCAATAGCCACTATGACTACATCACAATGGGTAGGAAAATCCCATGTTATATTTCCTCTCCCATCATAAGAAAAAAAAATCTCTACCTTAGAGAACTAATCTACCCCTGAGATCTCTGACAAAACATTATGTTTCATGACTTAAGTCACACAAATGTGATTGGTTGGTCCTACAGATCCTGATCCCCGATTGATCCCCATCTCAAAATCTCAAAAGATGGGATTGAACCTTATTCATCATCGTCTGACACAAAAAGAGATATCTATGGCTTGGTCTGACAAACAACATCCACATGAACCCTGTGAGGTGGGTCTATGCACTACCCAGTAGGTTGAAACATTATCAGCCATCCACTATGAAGAAAACCCACTTCATGACCAGAACCCTGTATGGTGACCTCATCACTCATCGGGTTGAACTCTCAACCCTATTTTGAAAAAATCACTAGATATCATCATGAATACATCTTGAAGGAAGACAAGACACACCATGGTTAATGATTATATCTAGAGAGATGACTCAAAAAGAGCATGGAAACTACAACACATTCCTATATAATGCATGTACCAATGTATTCACTACAACCAGTACCTACATGTATTGAGTCAACAAGAAGGTTATTATGATCATGGTGAATGGATATGCCGGCTTCCACACCAACAATGGACACAATATCCTAAGATCCAATCTTGAATCATTTTAACATTTTTCCCAAGTTCCCAAACCAAACCTTGCATCTAGATAAATGATGATCCAAACTATGATCTTAAACCTAGGTAGTGTTATAGTACATCATGTTGGGTACCCCTCTGATACCATTCGGTCATGACCAGACTCAATGGGGCCCAAGAAGAAACCATCACAAGCCTACCTCCAATAGGCCAGGGGCTGACAACTAGCACCAAGAAGGCATATCACACACATGAGAGGAATTAGTCTTAAATAACTATACACACATACATATCTCTAATACCATAAAATGATGAAATTTAAAACAATAGATAATAATGCATGAATTCATCTATAATCCCACAATTAGAATACAACATAATGTTCTAGAAATCATGAAAAAGGGTCCTAATACAAGCCCACCAAAAACTGGAAATAAAATCAAACCTACCCATAAGAAGGGAACTATTTTTAAATTAAACATCTGTATATTTCTCAGTCAATCTAGCCCAAACTATCTCCACCTACTTCTATTCTGACAAGGGCTCTGTAAAAAGATCTGTCATCTGTATAGGACACAAATGTGGGAAGTTACAATGCAGGGGTGAGTATAACAATACACAGTCAGACACCCCAAAATAAACAAACATGAAACACCTCAATATTTCACGATACGTTATCTTCAATATCTTATGTTTCATGAAACACTGACTTGGCTTGCATAACACGCATGATTGAGTTTCTCTGAAACAACACTTTAGTGTCAAATTTATTTAAATGATATATTTATAACTCATCCATTAAATATAGTAATATAAATAGTAATAAATAATTTTTAAATTTTATTTGTAATTTTTTCACATAAATAATACATATTTATAATGAAATGTATAAGTTTTGGAAAAATAGTTATATGTTTAAAAATACTATTTTCTTAAAGGAACTACTTTTTTATGTCCTTTTGGGAACAAAAATAAAATTAATTTTAGATACTCTTAAAAATTTAATTTGGTAAAATGGGCTTCATTTTTGAATTTATAATATAAAAATGAACTTGAGGTGATTTTTTTATTTTTCTAAAAACTTTCAATTTTTGATGAATAGTGAAAAACACTCCATTATTTTTAAAAAACCGACTTTTTAATTTATATAATTATTTTAATTTAAATTTATTTTAAAGTTACAATAGATAAATAATACATATATTAACCCAATTAAGTTCATTGGAATCAATTTTATAATATAATTAGATATAAAAATTCATTGAACTTTTTAAATGTCTTTTTACCTGCCTTCTAGCCACATTTATAGATTAACCTTTAATGTAATTTTACTGCTTTTGTGTATTGAATTTCAAAAAATGGACATACATGGTTGTAATAAATATGAAAAAAAATTTCTAACAGGATCAAAATAATTTTTTTTGAAGAGTAACTTTTGAATTTTATTTACCATGGTTAAAGGTAGATTGGGTAATTAAAGGTAAAAATAATATTATAATAATATAAAATTACCCTAACACTTGTCCTAATTTCCTTGGATAACATTTTTTATACCCAAATAAACCTTATTTCATAAATATGATCATTTTTAAGACACTTTTGTTAGATTTGGACATTTATTATATTTTATTTAGAGAAGAATTGAAAATTTCATATTCCAATTTTAATAACTATTTTATTTCTAAAATGAGGTAATATAAGTGATACGGTAGACTAGAAATATTATTTAGAAATATAATAAATTTATATACATCAGGATAATTTATGTATAATTTTTAGACATTAAATAATTAAATTAAATGGTGACACAATAATGATGAAATAATTGTTTAATTAATTGAGATATCAAATAAATGATATTCAAATTATTAAAATAATATAATTTGACTTAATTAATGGCATAAAAAAATTTAAAGATAACATGTAAATTTTATTGACAATTTTAAAATATTATATTGAATTTATCATGCTGGTTTGAAATTTATAAAAATTGAAATATTGAATAGTATTTAAATAAACATAAATGATACTTTAAAATAAATAATATTTTATTAAATGATATAAAAGTAATAAAAATATAAGGTTCACCCAAATAGCTTGAATAGTTTTAAATATTTCATAAATGACCCACTCAGGGATCTTTTTTCATTTTAAGGTATCTATATTAACCCTATAATGTAAAAATAAAGAAGACACAATAAGAGTTAAACTATTTAACTACGGGTTAAATCCATAAGATAAGGTTAATTTTATGACCTAAACATGTATAAAATTCATTGGTTGATGGTATTTTAACCCATAATCATATTATACTAGAAATAAATCAATTTTTATTTATTTGAAACCGAAAATTAATTTATAATAAATTAATATTTTAAGAGTTTCCTAAGGTGCCCCTCTATTTTCTTATAAAAGGGAACTTCTCCTTCTCTTTAATTCACACCTGTAAATCCATTTCACTTGGCCAAAACCTATACATTTACTCTCCCAACCTCCATAAATATATCCTAGAGGAAAAAATTTGGGATGAAATCTGTTCTATGGAGTTCTTTTGTGCAAATCAAAAGGAGACACTCGAAGAATAGGTAATCGTTTTATTAACTCTTTCAAAGTTATTTTCTTATTATACTTCCAATTCAAATGTTGTTTCCATATTAATGTAATAAATCCAGTATCATACACATGATGAGATTTTATTAGGATTATGGTACAACCATATTCCTCCTTTTACCTGTTCTATAAAAAACAATATAATTGTGCGTGTGTATGTACGACTTACCGTCTCCACACCATGGTGTAAACTATTTTTCACCTATACTTTATTTAGATGGGTATAATGATGAATATAAAAATTTTAAATAAAAAATAAAACATTATATTTTTTTTAAAATTAACATTCCATCCAATTCCATACTATTTAACCATTAAGATAATGATACTATCACTTGTGTGTACGTATAACTTACCGTCACCACGATGCGATGAGATTCATCCTCCACATTAACAATTCAATAATGATTATAAAAATATATATTATGAATCACTATGAAATATATGACATAATAATGAAACTTAAATAATATATATATATATATATATATATATTCCATTTACTTTCTTCCCTTCAATACGATAAAAAACAGAAATAATGTTCATGCATACGTATAATCTACCGCCCCCATGAACGGTGTATTCCATTTTATATATCTATCTATTATATATATTTATATTCAGAATATTTATGATATAAAAATCATTTTTACATTATATAAGTAATTAAATCATGATCTAATTAATATGATCAAGAATAATAAGTCAACACATGTACGATAAACAAAGCGATTATTACCTGAAATGTTTCTTTAACTTGGAAATTATTAATAAATGAGTCATATAAAGTCATAAATGAATCATATATGATATTATAAATATTATATTGATTATTTTATAAGTTAATAATATATTTAAAACTATTATACATGAGTTTTGGACATGTACATAGAGTATTTGACCTATGGTAAGTGAAGTTATGTCTCACTTTTAATTTTTCTGAGATATAAGCCATGTTCACCACCTATTTATTATATATGGTTTATGTACTACCACAATTATATATGATATCATTAATACATTTAACTTCATGATATTTAAATATTCATTTGAATATATTGGGCTTATTATTTAAATTTTCAAAGTGGTATGGGAGACTTTGAATGTTTAAAGAATTAATCCTTTCTCTATTTAAATATTTTTAATATTGTTTTACATAACTATTTATGGGGATATAAATGTATTATAAAATACATTTTATGTCGATTTTTATGTTCATTAAATTTTTTTAAAAAAATAATCTTTTTAAGATTTTATTTAAGCGTTAATTTTTCATTCTCATTATTATCCGAGATTGTTTATGTGTAAGTACTTATTGGGACATATTTATCATCCATGTACATATTTATTCAAAAAAATCAAAAGGAAATTTTTTAAACTTTTATGTATTGGAATATTTAACTAAAAAATCTTTTAAAAGGTTTTAAATATTTATTCTTCTAAATATTTCTCATTAATTTCCATGTTTTCAAAAAGGTTTTATGGATTTAATTATATAGACATCACTGTTTTAAAATGTTAATTCCTTTCCAATGTTTCAATGTTGTATGGGAAAATTTTATTCAAAAATATCTTTTCAAATGTCTTCTTTTAAAAGTTTGTGGATTTTGAATAAATTATTTCAAAGAAAAATGGGTATTTGTATAAAGATATTTTAAATTATTTTAATAGATTATTTCATCTATGTCAACATCATTTGTTGGATATTATCCTTAATTGAGGTTTATCTCTTATGATATCATTTACCATATTTTATTGATTGGTTTCTGATTAGTTTTGTTGTGAATTTCCTATTTAGATACCATTATTGTTTTATGGTTAAGGTATTCATATTTAATATACTATATTTTAATATTAATGATTATATTTTTTATGTTTTACCATTTTAATATGAGGAATGTATTGGACTTAGTAAGTGACAGGCAGGTCCTGCTATAGCCCCTTGATGCATTAGTAGGTCTTATGAGACAAACTAGATAGGTACTTAACCGAGGCCTTTACCATTTATTTTAAGATATGGATTTGGATGAGACTTTAACCATTTGTTTTTATATTTTTTGGAAGATTCCTCGATGGTATGTTTTAGATGTCCGACATTATGCATTCACTCATTATGAGCTGATTTATTGATATTAAATGTGATTATTTGACTAGTGTAATATCCATGTGAATGTTTAAATGGAATTATTTGATTTATTCTTTCCATATTATGTTAATATTTATTTTTAAAAGGATTTTGTTTTAGATTTTTAATTGACTTAAAATTTTATGCTTATTTATGAAGGCTTCTAATATACTATTTAACCATACTGAGCATTTGAGCTCCCCACTTTTTTATGTTTTATTTTTCCAAGATGCCAAGATATAAATTGTGTTTCATATTCAGGGTAAATCTAGGATAATAATAGAATTAAAAAAGGTTAATCTATGTTATATTTTATGTTTTGAAATTATAATGTAAGGATCATGTATGTAATCTTTTTCCCGAGACTGTTAACCTGCTCGGTCCTTCAGGATTATTCATTTTAATCAAGCCAATGTATTAAAATAATGCATCAGCTCCAGGATTCTGTGGTCTAGGTGTTATAGTTGGTATCAAAGTAATTTTAGTAACAACCTTGGAAATAGATTTAGAAAACTTAGATTGACAATCATAACCCTAATATAGACTTTGAGGATAAGCATAGAAGAACATTCAATAAATTTTGGTATTGTAGAGATTATGTAACTATTCCTAGAAAATAAATCTCTATATGGATACTACAAGTGGAAATGTTTTTAGAACAGATGAAACTAGAAGTAATAACTATGACAAGGTGTTCTGGGATTGACTTGGGGTAACCTGGTACATGACAAAGAGCCCTACTACGCACCAGGTTTGACATTATCGGGGGATATGCTTAGGGTAATTCACATTTTCTTTACAAACCATTATGAAGGATTTATGTGTAAATATGTCCCCAAAGAAACCATGTTTATGATTATGGGGTTATATATTTGTAAATATTTCAATTTATGATATGTTTTTTACTAGTTTGAAATTATTAATTCAGATTTATAACCTATTATAGTGTATGCCATATTATAGAAATAGTGCCTAGTGGAAGGAATGGAAATCATATCAATGCATGTAATCTATGTAGGGATTTACCACCTATGAAAGATAATGATGTTGGAGCAGGATATGCAACTAATAATGAGAATATTATCACTATATTGGGATAACTGACTCGGGTTATGACCAATAACGTTTCCCATATAGATCACCCTGATCAACAATGTGGAGGAACAATGTTAGACTCATTAATGGGACAACAACCTCCAACATTCATTGGGACTACAAATCCATTTGTAGATGAGCAATGGAAAAGTTCTTTAGAGAAGACATTTCTTACTTTAGGGGGTAACAAAAGAGAAAAAGTTTTCATGATAGTTTATCATCTCTTAGGAGATTTGGATCAATGGTGGTCATTGATTCAAAACATGAAGGAATATTAAGAAATAAAAAACATTGAATCAGGTAATTAAAAAGAAATATTCCTAGAAAAATACTTTACTCATGATCTACAAGTGGATATGGAGAGACAATTTCAATGTCTGAGGTAGAATGAGGATGAGAATGTTGCAAAGTATGAAGATAACTTCATAAGGTTATAAAGGAATGTTTCAGACTACAAACATAACACAATAAGTAAGATTGATTGATTATTTTATTGGTTAAAATCATTCCTCTAACGGGTATTATTCTCCTAGACTTTCTCATCATGCGAAGATATAGTCTCACGTGCTTTCAAGATAGAGAAAGAATTTCCTATGTCTTATTACTTGAAGAGAAAGCAAGAGAAGAAGAGAATGGTTTGGAAAGAGACAAATAAAGAGAAGGACGACAAGAAATATTTTCGTACATGTGACAATTTTGGAAGGAAACACCCTAGTGCCTTCTTAAAAGGAAAATTAGTTTTCTTGAATTGTGGTGAGAAATTCCATCATGCTTGTGATTTTAAGGGAATGAAAGAAGATATAAATCTGAAATGCTATAATTTTAAATTGATGGGACATTATGAAAATGTTTATACAAAGTTTCAAGGAAATATAGCTCTGAAGAAGAAAATATATCAAGGTCAATATTATGAAGTTACTACAGTTGATGTGGAAAAATTTATATATTTATGTTTTTGGATTCCAGAATTATGTTATTATATTTTGGTTATAAGAATAATGTGATATATAAGGATTGTACTAGATTACATATTATATAAGTATTTAGACACATGAATTATTTTATTAAGGATTTTAAGGTTATAATGATATTTTTTAATAAGAGATACATTATAATTTTTGGGGAATCTGATGTTACAATTAACTTCTGAAATTTAGAGACCTTTTTAGACTATTAATTTGAATAGAAGTATTTTGGAAAAGTCTTCAGGTTGGAATGGATTATGTTGAACATTGGATAGTATTTTTTGTGGTTAAAACATTTATCCAGGTTATTTTTGGAATTTCCTAATAATATAGTTTTAATAAATGGACAACTCGGAGGTTGGGTGACAACCTGTCACATTTGGTAAGGTCGTGTGACTTGATCCCGCAACCAAAGGGTGACTAGGGTGCATCACCTACTAATGGCCTATGAGATGTCCTGGTTTGTATAATGTAGTTTGTTTATTTAAATGTTATGGCATATGAATTATAAGATCATATTTGGAACCCTATACGATTAAGATAAATAGAATATTTTTTAATTTTATTATCTTTTGGAGAGAAAGACGAGTTTGTCGTAGAAATTAGTTAAAGGATAGAACTCTACATTTCATATAAGTATTCTTCATTTTGTTCTTTTTCTATGAAGTAAATTAATTATTAAACACTAGGGAAAGTATTTGTAAACCAAAAATGTTTTCCTAGTACTTTGTTTTGTGAAGAATCAAATGGACCCTAGGATAATTGCAGATTTATTGCTTTCTGGTTATTCACTTTTTCATAATATTGTTCTCTATCACTCTTCATCATAACTTTATGGTCATATTTTCTTACATGTCCATGTTTTCTGATATGGAAACCTAGTATGAGTTATCTCTAGTGAAATTTTTTACTTCCCTTTATTTCTTTAAAATGGTTGTCTCATTAATTTATTTTCTGAAGTGGGATTTCAATAAAGACATTTTGAAAAGTCCAACCCATAATTATCGATTCTGAGTTTAAATTGTGAGAATGAAATTTATTGAAGGAGGGGAGAATGTAACACCCCAATATTTCTTGGTACATTATCTTCAATAGATTTTTTTACAGACAACACTAAATTGGCTTGCGTAACCCGAAATATTGAGTTTCTGCGAAACAACACTTTTGTGTTAAAATTATTTAAATGATATATTTATAACTTATCCATTAAATATAGTAATATAAATATTAATAAATAATGTTAAAATGTTTTTTATAATTTTTTCACATAAATAAAACATATTCATAATGAAATGTATAAGTTTTTGAAAAATAGTTATATGTTTAGAAATACTATTTTCTTAAAGGAACTACTTTTTATGTCCTTTTTTAAAAAATAATAAAATTAGTTTTATATACTATTATAAATTTAATTTGGTAAAATAGACTTCATTTTTTAATTCATAATTTCAAAATTAACTTAGTTTTAATTTTCGGTATTTTTTTGAAAACATTCAATTTTTGATGAATAGAGAAAAACACTACATTATTTTTTAAAAACCGAATTTTTCATTTAAATGATTATTTTAATTTAATTTTTTTTAAAGTAAAAATAGATAGATAATACATATATTAACAAAATTTAGTTCATATGAATCATTTTTATCGTAGAATTGAATATAAAAATTCATTAAACTTTTTTAAAGTCCTTTTACCCACCTTCTAGCCACATTTACAAATTAGAATTAAATGTAATTTTAACATTTATGTGAATTGAATTTTGAAAAATGGAAATACATGGTCTTAATTATTATTAAAAAATTACTATAATAGGATGAGAATAATTTTCAGTGAATAGTAACTTTTGAATTTTATTTACCACGGTTAAAGGTAAATTATGAAATTAAAGGAAAAATTATATTATAGTAATATAAAATTACCCTAATAGTTTCCCTAATTTCATTGAATAAGTATTTTTCGACAAAAATCAACCTTATGTAATATATATGATCCTTTTTAAGACACCTGTGTAATATTATGACATTTATTATATTTTCTTTAAAGAAGAGTTAAAAATGTCATATTCAAATTTTAATAACTATTTTATTTTTAGTATGAAATAATATAAGTGATGTGGTAAAATATAAATATTATTAATAAATTTAAGAAATTTATCTACATCATGATAATTTATTTATAATTTTTAGATATTAAATACTTAAATTATATAGTGACACAATGATGATGCATTAACTGTTTAATTAATTGGCATATCATATAAATGATATTAAAAATATTAAAATATATATAATATTACTTAATTAATGAAATAAAAAGATTTTATAGATAAAATAGACATGTTAGTAAAATATGGGATGTATTGGTTCAAAGTTATCATATTTTTTTGATATTTTTAAAAATTAAAATATTGAATAGTATTAAAATTAACATAAATGAAACTTCAAAATAAATAATAATTTATTAAATGACATAAAAGTCATAAAAATATAAGTTTGGGCCAAAAAACTTTTATATTATTAAATATTTCATAAATTCTCCACTTGGGGTTCTTTTTTCATTTTATAGAAACTATATTAACCCTACAGAGTAAAAATATAAAAATACACGGTAAGAGTTAAACTATTTAACTAAGTGTTAAATCCAAAAGATAAGGTTAATTTTATGACCTAAACATGTCTAAAATTAATTTTTTTAGGGTATTTATACCCATAATAATATTACTCTCTATTTAAATAACTTTTGATCTATTTGAAACTGAAAATCATTTTATTATAAATTAATATTTTAAGAGTTTCCTAAAGTTCCCTTCTACCCTCTTATAAAAGGGAACTTATCCATCTCTTTAATTCACACCTATAAATACTTTTTTATTGGCCAAAACCTTCCCATTTAGTATACCCAATTACCTCAATGCATACTAGAGGCCATACCTTGGGCATAAATCCATCCAAATGATTCTTTTTGTCCAAATTAAAAGGAGACTCTCGAAGAAGAGGTAATCATTTTATTAACTTTTTCAAAGTTTTATTCTTCTTCTGCATCCAGTTCCTATGTTTTTTCCATAATAATGTAATAAGTTCATTTTCATATACATGATTATATTTTATTGTGATTATGGGACAACAATATTCCTCAATTTACCGATTCCATGAAAAATCAATATCATTGTGTGTGTGTACGTGCAACTTATCATCTCCACATCGTGTTGTAAACTGCTTTTCTCCTATACCTTATTTAGATGGGTATAAAGGTGAATATAAAGTATTTAAGTAATAAATATAACATGCTATTGTTTATGTACAGTTCATATTCCATTTACTTTCTTCTATTCAATATGATGAAAAATGGAAACAACATTCTTGTGTACGTACGACCTACCGTCTCTATGAATGGTGTATTCCATTTTATATATCTATCTATTATATATATTTATATTCAAAATATTTATGATATAAATATAATCTATTACATTTTTATGTAATTAAATCATGATCTAAGTAATATGATCAAGAATAACAAGTCAAATCATGTACAATAAATAAAGCGATTATTACCTAGAATGTTTCTTTAACTTGGGAATTATTAATAAATGAGAAATATAAAGTCATAAATGAATAATATATTAAATCATAAATATTATTATGATTCTATTAGAAGTTAATAATATGTTCATAACCATTATATAAAAGTTTCAGACATGTACAAAGAGTATCAGAACTGTGGTAAGGGAATTTCCATCCCACTTTTATTTCTCGTGAGATATAAGCCATGTTCACCACCTATATATTGTGTGTGGTGTATTTAATATCCCTATTATGTATGATATCATGAATGAATTTTACTTCATGGTATTTAAATATTCATTTGAAGATATTGGGAATATTATTTTAATGTTCAAAGTGGTATTGGATGCTTTGAATGTTTAAAGAATTAATCCTTTCTCTATTTCAATATTTTTGATGTTATTTTACATAACTATTTATATCAATATAAAAGGATTATAAAGAAAATTTTATGTCTACTTTTATTTTCATTCAAATTTTTTCAAAAGAAATATTTTTATGGATTTTTGTAAGGGTTAATTTGGAATCTAATTATTATCCAAGATTTTTTATGCGTAAGTATTTACTAGGAAAAATTTATCATGCATGTCCATGTTTCTTAAAAATGTATTCAAAAGTAATATTTTTAAAGAAGTTTTATGTAAGGGAATCCTTAAATAAAACATCATTTTAAATGTTCTAATTATTTATTCTTCTAAATATTTCTCATTAAGGTCCATGTTTTGAGAATGGTTTTATTGATTTAATTATATGGACATGAATGTTTTAAAATGTTAATTCCTTTAAAAAGTTTCAAAGTTGTATCAGAAAATTTGATTAAAAAATCTCTTTTTAAATGTCATCTTTTATAAGTGCACATATTTTGAATAAATTATTTCAAATAAAAAGGGGTATTGGTATCGAAAAGGGGTATTCAGATGACCAATGTATTGGAATTATTGAGTGATGTTTGGGGCCTTATATAAACCCTTGATGCGTCAGTAAGTCTAATGAGACAAACTAGATATGTTATTGGCAGAGACATTGGCCATTTATTTTCAAATATTAATTTGGACAGGGCCTTAACCATTTATTTTTATATGCCTTGGTCGAGGCCTCGACGGTATGTTTCATATGTCCTGTATTATGCATTCCCTCGTTATGAGATTAGTTATTGATATTAAATGTGATTATTCGACTAGTAAAATATCACTGTGATTTTTTAAATGGCATTATTTGATTTATTGTTTTTGCATTATGTCCAAGTTTATGTTCAAAAGGCTTGTGTTTCAATTTTATACTTGACTTAAAAGTTTATATTTATTTATGAAAGCTTTCACTGTACTGTTTAACCTTACTGAGCATCAGAGCTCACCACTTTCTTATGTTTTATTTTCCAAGGATTCCAAGATGTAAATTATGTTTGATATTAAGGGTTAAGATAGGAGAATAATGGAATTCTAAAAGTATTATCTATATTATATTTTACATTTTTAATTGTAATGTATGGATCATGTATTTAATATATTTCCCAAGAGTACTAAAATGATTGTTCCTTTAGGATTTTATTCCTTGTAATCATGCCAATGTATTAAAATAATGCATTGGATCAAGGCTTATGGGGTCGAGGAATTACAATGCAAAAAGAATCAAGAGTATTCATCTCATCACAGGATATGTTAATCATAATGTGAGGCATAAAAATAATCATCAAGATATACTCATAAAAGACTCTTAGTCTCAGAGGTCTCAAACACTACCAGTAGTGTAGTTCCACTATGAGGTTTCATGATAATGCTTATCTAGGAGGAAATACTCCCCGAGATATACTACTACTGATGACATTCATCCCAGATGTCATGCTCATTAGGTCTATCCAAGAAGAATTGCGTAGGAAAATAGATAGGGTTCATCTGATATACACACTCCATCAGTCTAATACCCCATTAAAAAGATCAAATCTTGATACACAGATAGGGGGTCAATGCTTGGGGATCACTAGGGGCACCAGACACTATTAAAAGAACCTCCCAGATGGGTATCGATGCCCAGATAAATATTGGTAATTCTAATTCAGACAAACCCCGTATAAGGAAACACTAAGGGAATGAGGATCACTCCAAACCTCTCAGAGGGATACATGCTCCAAGCTGCTGAGTCATGTTTCAAAGCGATCTGAGACAACTCACTCCAGAATAAGGGAACTCACACTCACATAAAAAATCATTAGAATCTTTATAGGGGTCACCCTCTATGATGAGAGTGGGATATTTCACCGAACCCCCATAGGAATGGAGCAAGGAAACACACTCAACTGATACTTTCCCAAGTAAGCTCAAAAAATATGTCAACAAAGATGTAAAAAGAAGAAATAGGAATCCAACCAATCCTTAAAGGAGTACATGATGTGTCTCTATGGTTACACAGTGTGTTTGACTAAGTCTTTCACTTCTCATGTCCCTAACTCACATGGAATTCATGTTTGAACTATACAAGATGTGTCCATTGAGGTACACGGTGTGTGAATGTCACCCTATAACTCCATGCACCGTCCTTCACATACCCGTGTACATCGGACCATGTCTGAGTACTTGTCCATGTTCGAGTACTTTCCTCTTCCCATGTACTCCATCCTTCCAATGAACTTCCCATGTACACGATATGTGGGGCCACATGGACACCTGGGTGTTCACTCCTTATACATATTAATCCATCTGCCATGTGTTTTATGACGTGTGACTTAGTACATATGGCGTGTAACACTACATGACCTCCTTGGTGTGTACCACCTGTACAAACTGAGCTGGTCAGAAAAGGGTAACATGGTGTGTGACACATGTTACATGGTGTTTCATCCATATATCTACACTAAAACCCTATAACCCCATAGAAGGAACTACAGAGTGTGTGTTTATAGGAATACATGTTGTGTAGTAAGGTTTTTCACATAACCTGTTGAAGAACATAACACATCATTGATCAGGCCTCTATAACAACTGATTTTTCAATGAATCATGCCACACATCATGGTTCTGAGGTTGACTGAGCCCCCTCACCACCATTGCTCATATTTTGATCATTTCGACCATACTTTCCACTCAGAAAACAACCATTGTCATGCCTCACCGGTACCGCATGCCAAAACCATGAACCACATCTATTGATTCATCCACGAATCAAAATTATTAATCATGAACCTCAAATTTGATGTTTAATATCCATCCATGACCTGAAGTAGAAATCCTTTGGGATAAAGATCGAATACACAATGATTGTTCACCGGTTATTCATTGAATCGTAGGCCAAAATTAATTTCCAACGGCGAACGCATATAGAACCAGGAGAGAACCATAAACCATAAAATTGGGGAATAAACCTCAACCATTATTCATTACATCCTCTATAAATTTTCATAAAGAAAAATAATGAATAGGTATTGAAATCAATAAACAAACAGATAATAATTATCCCCAATTCCCGCAATTAAACTCATACCTGCAAAATGAATGGTCCGTGAATCAATATATTATTCAATTGATTCGCATTCATAATGGGATAAGAAATGGGGTTTAATACAAAAATAAAACATCCTACCTCAATATTGATCGATCTTAAATGAATAAGAAATATTTTTCATTATCGTTGGAGAGATCCTGGTACTGCATTGGTGCACGATCCTTGATATGATCCTATCCAATATTGTCTGTAAAGAACTCTCTCCTCCAACGATTCTCTAGGTCTCCAATTTTTAGTGGTCAACCCTGATATATCCTCAGAAATGTGTATTTGATGTAAATTTAAGGTCACTATGTTAATACAAATAAAATAATTAATTCCATTAATTTATTTTATTTATTATCCCAAGGAATCACTATAACCAAACGTTCGACACCGACAATGTTAATGTCGCACCGAGGGTAAAACATGCATTCTAAAATCAACGATGCCCTCATATTTCTAATCTGAGACTCCATTTGGGAGTTATTTTTCACTTTTTTAGGAAAACCATACATACAGGGTATTACTATATTTAACATATTTTCAAAATTTATTTTCATCACACCGGGCCTTGAAATATCATGTCGTCTCAACGCTTGACTCTAAAAATATTCCTATAAATATTCCGAAGTCTTACATAGAAAAAACTGGGATATTACATCTCTATTTTTCTTTATATTTCATATCATATTCCCCAATGTACCATTTATCATATATATGGATGGGATTAGGTTTTGATTTCATTGATGGCTTGATTATTTTATGTTTTACTTATGTATATATTTTACCATGTTTAGCCCTGTTGCATCCTTTATAGTAATTGAAGAGTCTATTAGGACACCCTCTAAACTTTTTTATGACATTTATCCACATCTGGATGAGATATAAAGATAGATTGAGGAGCTCCAACTCCAACTTGATACTCATCATGAGCCACCACGATGATTTTAATGCAATTTACTACTTCCACATGATCATTTTTGGAAAGCCATTTCTGAGGCATTTAACCCCACCAAGTGCCCCTATGACCTTAACGATATAGCCACTAGTTCTTATAGTAGGAAGAATACAATTTAGTCAATGGAAAATCTGATTGATTCTTTTTCCATCTATCTAGCTGATGATTTTAGAGTTATCACTTTATGGGAGGCAACTCATATTTTTTCTATATTTTTATTATGTGCTTCGGTCCATTTATTTCACTTTTCTATCACTTTCTTCTCATCAGTTATCCAAAGATTCTTTTTAGCCACTTAAAACATTTATCACAGCTATTTTATCATATTATTCTATGTGTGCAACTTCCCATTATTCTTTTTCCATATTTAATAACTCATGTGTACTAATGGTTTATCTTGTGCAGTTATTTTGTTTCTAATGTTTTTTTCTAGGTAGTAAAATTTCCAACACCATCCAACAATATCCCCCATGGCATGACTTTCACTATAGAGAGATCCCAATTCCCTAATTTTAAATTATAAATTGTCATTTTATTTTTTTCTATACTTTTATTGATATCTCTCTAACATCACTTTCTAGAATAGTGAAGACACCATGTATTTTTAAGTGTGGGGGAGTCTTTATTGATATTTATTTTATATACACTTGGATTTTTGCTTATTTTCATTAGTCTAGGATAGATTTTTCTTTAAAATCATAGATTAAACTTGAAATATTGTTACTCCCATTTAAATAAAAGGCAATGTTGGTTGAAAATTGTTGAAATCCATTTTTATTCATGTTTATAATTTTAGCATGATTTTTGAGTTGAGTAATTTAATTATAATTATAGATTATTAAAATTGTTTTTGAGTGACTTATTACTAGATATTATGACTTGAGTGATTGTCACTTTTTTTATATACTCGTTCCCAAAAGGATTCTAGACCTACATTGTCAAATTGTTTTTTAAGTATATTTCAAGAGATAATTGGGTCATTTAAACCTATCAAAACATGAATTGAGATCTTATCTAGTCTATGATTGAAAAAAATACTTTATTAAAATTATTGAAGCAATATTTTCTGATCTAGTTATCTTGATACACACTTGTACATATATCCTTATCTAGACCATAGTATACATAAATAAACTTGTTTGGATGAAACTATTTCAAGCATATTATCTCTTCCTATCATACTATTGGTACAATGCATGAATTTATTTTGAACAAGAGTGGTGGATTTTTCATCTCTACTATATACTAGATGTTGATAATAAGGATAGATATAGTGATATTTTCACCAGATTGATATGACATGGTTCATGATAAATTTTTGGTATTTTCTATGCATACTTTTTCCCTTTAAAAAAATTCGGTTGTGTGTTAGGAAGATAAAAAATCACCATTACCAAACCAAAAAATCTCATGATGGATCATATGTGGTTTGCTGAAGGATGTGAGTTCTATCTTAAACATAATATTTCAAAAATAGATAAAATGAAAAAGATAAAGGAGCATGGAACATTATTTGTGCTATCTTGACATATTCATAGACCCACTTTGAGATTTTTGGAGCATGGACAAATTTTTTCACAGAGGAGCTACTTCATTTCATTGTTCATGATTATCATGAATTGTACTATAGATCTTAACCTCCTTTATTATCTTTATTTTTATCATATAACCACCTTCCCTCAACCTGAGAGGAATTTGAACCTTATTACTTAAACCATCGTGATTAATTTTTTATTTGTCTTTATAAAGTGGATGTGTTTTAACCAATTCAAGCCTATGGTTAGGAACGTGTATTCAAGTTATGAGCATAACTCTGGTATCATTTTACCTTGAGGTATGAGTGAAAGTTTATTGTTATGTAAATTGAAAAATTAGTATAGCTTCTGAGGAATAGTAATGAAATTGTAATTAAAGGAAAATAGAATCGGAATAAAGAACTTAACTATGAGGCATGACTGATGATATCTGAAGGATTGATTATAGAGTACATTCCTTTTCCTCTTTCACTTAGTTTTACTTTAATAGTTATAATGCATGTTTCCTATTTAAAATTTGTTTTATTTTAAATCCCTATTGAGATTTTTTTTCTTAAGAGAAAAAAATTGTTCATGTGTGGGGGAATTTGATAAGATTAATTCATATACATATTTTGGATAAATTTATTTAATGTTCAATCATGTTATATTTTATAATCACTAGGTTTTTATGTGTTTTCACAGGAATTAGGAACTCAAGACTCAAATGAGAGGATATTGGAAAAACATAAAAATAAACATTTCACGTCATGAATCCGAAGTATATCACATGTACTCATCAAACAGAGCTCCTACGTGAGCCGAAGGCCAGCCTATGAATCCAAAATATAAGTCCTGAAGAAAGTACACAATATGAATCCTCATTACACATCATGAAAGGTTCAAATTCTAAACCTTATAAGATACACTGTGTGAAATCATTACATTATTTTAAATGTTCAAAGAGTAATTACTGCTGAAGATACAAGTCGTGGAATCTGGAGATCCAAGATATTCATAGATTATTGCGGATCTGAATTAAAAATCTTTAAAGATACTTACACACTATAAAATACTCAATAAGGAATCCACCTAAAGAACATACACATCGTGAGCTTTTTACAGGTCGTGTAACTTTTGAAGTATATATGTGTGTGTGGGTGTAGTGGCCCTGACGTAGACAGAGAGGTCAGATGTCTAAAAATCATTCCTTTGTTTTTCATCACTTCTTTCATGTTTTCTTTCAAGTTCATTTCTATTTATTTATTTAATTATTTTGATCATTCCTTTGTTACAACTTTCCATTCTGAGACTTGTTATTTTCTTTATTGTTGTTACAATATCTGAATACAGTCTCGATTCCCATGAAACTTTGATATTTAGTGCATTCTTAATTGTTTATTCATTCAAGTTAGATTTTAATTGATTTTACATGATTTAAATTATGGATTGATTTGAATTTAGTTGTTTATTTATCATATCGATCATGTTGTCATCTCTTTACCTGCTTTCATTTAATAACATCGAGTGCAACTAATCCACTTAGGGTTAGGGGTCAAGAGTAGGAGTGGATTTGACCCTAATGAATATCTAAATCAAAATATGGTAACTATGAATAGTAATTGTTTCTAAAATAGTTGTTAATATTATTATTTTTCATCTACCATAACCATCAGAGATAAATCAATCGAACATGACCTAGTTGGAGTTGAGTAGACTAGGACCAATAGACTCTGATTATTTCTGGAAAGAAGTCAAGATTCCAACACTCAGGTTGATGATTTTTTCTAGAACAATGAGCAGTTGTCATGTTGGGTAGATCTAATTGGTTGGATCAAGACTAATTGGTGAATGTTTCACTGCTTTTCAATCTAAGAAATAGGTCTATCCCAAGATATATTTCAGATTATCTTTTTTCTATACCCTAAAATTATCCTTGAGCAATTCCTTTAATCTAATTTAAAACCAAGATACATCGTTCTTTAGAAAACCCAAACCTAAGAGAAATTGTGAGGACTCTTTTCAATTGGTTGTTACCTCTAGGTTTCTTGCCTACAAGTTGTCCATGTGGGTTCAACCCTACACTTCCACGGTGCTATGCCATAGTAGATGAGTGTAGTTTGGGAAATATAAATTCTAATCTAATCAATGCTCATGCATAATCAATGATGTCATGCAGGCTAGTCATGCATGAAACATCTGATCCCATCTAAGGTGTTCCACATAGAGAACATGCGTGTCACACATAGTTCATGTAATATCATTCATCCTGTGAGACCATCCAAGACATTCCATATAAGGAACTTGAGAACCTCTCATTGAACATGTAATCTCAATAAGCTTGTGAGCCTATCCAAGGTATTCCATAATGAGGAACCTAGGTATCTCTTGAGGCATACATAATTTAAGTAACCTATGAGCTCATCCAGTGAATTCTATAAAAAGGAAACCCATGTATCTATATAGGTTCACAAATAATTTAATCATTTAAATTTTCACAATAGGGAAGGTCATGTTTATGTGCATTCTATACCACATATTCAAGCGTACTTAAATAAGGACCCACCCAATTTATAAGTAATTTAGGAGGCCATGGAAATTCCTATTCCATTTAAATATGGTTTATCATGGTCATTCAATTTATAAATTGATCTCCCATTAATAGGGTGACCATGTGATTATACATTACATGATATAGTACTACATGAGAGGTTTAAAAAGTTCAAGGATCCAAGTATTACATTTAACGAGGAGGTCCATTTCACCTAGGAATGGCTCTATCATAATAAAGATAGTACTCATAAGTTGATTGATTCATCTGATCCACTTATGGTTTATTCAATTTCAATAAATCATTTATTTTAGAGAATGGTATGTTGACATGCTTAAGAGGTGATTTTAAACCCAAGCTAAGGATTAAGCATCATAGCATATTAAAAATAAACCCTAAGCGTGGTTATAATTGAGGTGAGAAAACTTTGATAGTGGAAATTATTTACACAACGACTAAATAATTTAAGGCATTAGGTTCAATATAATTAATTTCAAATTTTATGGTAAATGCATGGAAAGTCCAGCATGTGGAACTACATATAAATTTATAAAAGAACTAGACTTTAAGGTAAAATCTATAGACCATATAACTTATACATAAAATAATCAACTCATCCAATATCGAGATTTAATTTGATCTAGTTTTAGAGAAATTTAAGAAATCAAAAGACACCCTGAAAATAAGGTGATTTATCTTGCACAAATATAGTGCAAAAGATGGAAAAAGAAACTAAGAAAGGATGAAGTTGGAGATTTAGACTTACCAAGGGCTAACCAACGTGATGATCGATGGTGGAATTAGTAATCATATAAAGGAGATACCTCCATTCCTATAAAGAGGAGGAGAGATCCCATGATGGGGATGCTATGTGTAGAAGGGAGAAAAAAGAAAGCGGCAAAACATTTAATTAAGGTTGGAGAAAAATCACCATTTTCACCTTTTTTAAGATCCACACAGTTGGCCTCATGTTTTTTCTAATCGTGCATAAATTGTGTAGGATTAAATTCCCATAGTAAAACCCCTTTTAAAAGGGGTTCATGTTTGGGCTGCACAGTTTAAAAACCATGCACCCAACAATAATTAGCTACTTGTTAAGTGGTATAAAGGATGTAGTCTAATGAGATAGTTTGGTAAAACGATGCACAACTCGTGCATGTCACCCCTTCAAACCCTCCAAAGACTGTACCTAACTATTGGTGATGACTCTTTGATGAAACTTTCATTTATGTTGTTGTGTCCCAACACGAACATAGGTGTGCACCTAATCCAACACACTTGGATTGAAACACTATAATTAAAACAAATCAAGCCCAAATACTTTTTTTTAAAAGTTTAGGGATGAAGCCTCATTTTATTATTTAAAGCAAAGACCTCTTTAGAATGGGTAGAGGGAGACCCATTACATAGCCCGAATTCCCAAGTCCAAGTGGCCTGAATACAAGGCTTGAAAGCCCATTTTTTTTTTGCACAAAGGCCCCCTCAGTGAATAGTACTACTACTGTACACGAACTGCTATAGTATCACCGCCTCTACAGTCCTACTATAGTGCCTCTGCCACTATAGTGTCGTCACTGCTACAGTTCTGCTGCTGATACAGTACTACTACAATGCCCTACTACAGTGCTGCTATAGTACCCCAGAAATTATTCCCTGCTCGGATTTGATCCTGGGTCTTTTGGATGCCAAGCAAGAGCCTGTACCACTAGGGTACAAGCTCATTAGAACAATCACGCCCAAATACATCTATAGGGTAACATCAGAAACATCTAATAGATTCCAAGGTTCTCATACTAGGTATTCTATACTCTTTTGTTTACAAGTGAGGAATCAATAAATAATCGAGACATCCACGCATAAAAAAATTGACTAAGCCTAATGATAGTAAAGTCAATTAACCGAATGGTATATATGAGTCTGACCAATGAATTCATACTCAGGAACAAAAGTATAACTCATGACTAACCATGCCTCTAAATAAACACTAAAACAGAATCTTAACTTCCATGGAGTTCATTTATCAAGCCTGATGGCATTTAATTTTTCATGGTGTAAAACTAGTTCTCTGTTAGTGTATCTTGGATGATGTCAAGATAAGAGATATGATCATCACTAGGACAAGAGTAAATGAAGAGGATATCAAGAATCTAAAAAAATACATGATACACTTCCGTTTATGAAGTGCTCAATATGGTTCTCAAACAAAGATATCCATCTACATAAAGGAATTAGTCGAACCACCATTGGTTGATTTCATTTAAAACACCTCATCTAATCCTGATGACGCATTGTCATTAACTGACCATGATGCCTTTACCGATCTGAGGCATTCCAGGATCACTCAAACATAACCACTGATGTCCCTCCCTAACTAATGTATTATTTAAAGTTGGCATACACAAATAACTATTTCATTATAATTCTTCCTTGAAAGCACCCACATGTTTTCCAAACTCACCAAATCCATGGAATAAAAAAGAATAGCCAACAATTTTCAAATACTCCATTCGCCGTTGTGTTCCCTATACTTGGAAAGACATTCTAAACCTATTTTACATGATTCACCCCATCTTAAGAGTTTCCTAGTTTTCATTTATTTCAAACAAAATTATTTCCATGAAACACATTCCTTAGACCACTCACCGTAGGTACTGAAAATGGACAACATGATTTTAGTAAGTGTTAAACCAAAAAGAGAGGTATACGAGCACCTTACAAGTGTAATAGACTAGATTTAATCTTGATATAAGAACGACAATCTCCATATTTTTTCTCATGCACATCATTAGTATCATCCATAAGGCCAAACCAACATGAACAATGTGTTAAAACACTTGATCCCCCTTGGAACGACATTCTAGAGCATTGGGATGGTTTTTATTTCCTCTAACACTTTTGTAACTCTTACTCATATATGACCTATGATAAAATTATCTCATGGATTTAATTATTTCAACTATACTCATATGGTTTATTTCACCATTTTTATTAACTCTATAGGTACCGTGTGTGTCAACATGTACTACCCCAAGATTTCATCAACTCAACATATCATCATTTGAAACTATCTATAGGTATTTCAAGCCTATGAATCCCAGTATCTGATGTCTCATATGAAATATTTATCCTAGATTAACATTATCCCATATTACTATTAATCTTAATGATGACTTACTGAGTCATCCATCACTAAAGAAGAATATGAAAGGTCACACGACCTACTAAGTAGAAGATAATTCCCTAAGAACATCTAACCCACTAAAATGGAGCATTACCTAATTCCCCTATCCCTAAAAAGGGTAAAAACATCAAATGACCACCCATATAACCCAAGTTACATTTTAGAATATAATATTATTACTCAGGACAAATGGAACCCAAACAGAACCACACATTTGAAACGGTTTACAATAATTTAGAACATTTTTAATGTTATGAGGGTCCTACCTACCTCGTGCTAGCCCATTACCAAAGAAAAAATAGTTTAACCTAGAGATAGTTCAAGATGTAGAGACCAATTTTCTCTACTACCTATCATTTAGGTTTAACACAACTTAATAAAAGTCAACTGTGATCCACAATAGCGTCTACATTCTCGTCCCAAATGTTAAATAAGGAATAAGGTAAGTGTAACCCTCACCCTAGGTTCAATCTAAAAACCACATTAAGGTTTCACTTAAGTTATTTTCATTTATTCATATATATATTAAAAATTTTGAAGCTTAATTTTAAAGAAATATAGTGTTAGTAATAAGGAAAAATCTTGGTATTTTATTTAGCTAATGCCACATAGAAACATAGGCAAGTTATTTCAAACTTCATTTCAAGATTTAATATTTAGTTTAAATCTTATCATAATTAGGAAATTTATTTCATAAATTCATTTTATATGTTTTATTTTTCCATAATTTTTTCACAATTAAGATTTTTTAATGAAAATTTTAATTTCATCCTATAAAGGAAAACACCCATTTAGGTTGTAATTGGAATTTTAATTAAATAATACCTCATATAAGTACATCAAAAAAGAATATGAAAGGTATTTTATTAATTAAATAGAGGATAGGTTATGTAAGATTCCATCATAGATCTATATATGAATCCATATAAGTGGTTATAGACTCTTTAAATAATCATCCCCATATAACATAAACATACCCCAATGGGGTTAAGTACCAAGGAATAAAAAAATAAAGGTGAAATATGAGGGTCCCTTTAATCTTTTATAGGATCATTTAAATTCAATCCAAAACATTTTTAACATTAAAATTTTAAAACACCCTTAGTGGGTTCTTTTGATAATAATTTAACAACAAAACCAACCTACTCAGGTTGAGTCAATTTAATCCCATAACCATAACTACTCAAAGAACAATATACTTGGTTAGAGTAATGTAAAAGTTCTATAAGTAACCAATTTATTTAAAGTCAAAATTAAATAGCACATAAATTTATACAACGGTCTCCAGGTAATATTATGTTCATATATACAATGGTTTGATTATTTGGGTTAAAATTTCCCATTTTATAAAGCACTCATACACATTGTAGATTTCAAATTAGATCCCATTTAATCATAGATTGTATGTTTTCTTCCTTACAGCCAATGATCCATGGATTAAACATATCATGATTGGTTATTTAATGTTCCTCCATAAAGATATATGGGAAAACATCATTTAGGTTGATGCAAGAACTCTAATAACCAATTTTATATCAAAATTATAGCGAGTCATGCTCTCACAAGTAGAAAATACAAGGAAACAGGGAAATTAATTACCCAATCTTGGTATGTAGATAAACATGCTAAATAATCATGAATCATGGAACAATAATCACAAAATATTTTTTATAGGAAAACATTCTAAATAAATCATAAAATAATGGAATAATACTCGATGGACATATCACTATGTCAGGTAGTCTAACAATGAATCCTATATGGCATGGAATATGCACGAAATCGGAATCTCTATATGCCTATTATGATGAATGTGGTTTTACTTTTTCATAATATTGGTTCAATGGTAAAATACTATAAATCTCATAAAACAGTAACAATAGAATGTACAACAATCACTCAAGGTGAAATCATAATCAATTGTAATAATGAATAGAACGAATAATAATCACATCCATGGAAACTTGGTCTTTTACCCATGTGTGGGTTGATCACTCCCATACATAGCTATTTACCATGTGCCAAAACATTCATAGTCTCATATCTATCATCCCAAAATAATAAGTTTAAAGGAAAAAAAACACCTCTGATACAACTTGTAGCTTCCCGAACTAGGAGGCACTAGAACGGTGTCATGATCCAGTATTCCATTAAGCCTCAAATGCACCTCCCTGTATTCTAGAGGCTTTCAACTAGAATCAAGCATCCAATTATTGAACGATGGGGATACTATGCCCTTATGATTATAGTAGCATAGCAGTATAAGAGAGAATGAAATAATAAAAATTGGAAGCAGTATAAATAGAGGGAAATAGTAGTGGAAGACAATAATAACTGATAAGATAGTCAATTTCAAATATACAACTTTTCATGCATTCCCAAGTGAGACTACATAAATAGAACAGAATATATACAGTAGGAGATACAATATAGTGAATAAAGGAATGAAAAAAAATCCCCAACGGTTATCACCACAAGAATAAAAAAGTTTGGATTATACTTGTTCTCCTAATCTCCCATGTACAAAGGTCACAAAACATGAATAATCCATAAGCCCAAACCTGCAATCATGAGGTCTGTTCGGGTACCCAAATATAATGGCATCCCAAACAGGTCGTGAGATAGAATCAGTTGGTCACCCCCAATGGCATCAAAAGCATAATCCAGTCAGTTAATATAAAATACAGTAGTGTATAGATATATCAATAAATTAGTAAATAAATAAATGTCTACAAGATAGCTTAGGTTCCCCATGGACACTTAGCTGACCATACCTGCTTCGGCATAGGAAATAATATATCTGAACAGAAGTCACCATGTGAATATAGGCATATGTGTGTGTATATATATATATATATGTATAAGTATGTAGTTATATATATATACTATGTACGTCATAACATATATAGACATATATATAGATAAGTAGTACTAGCCAGAAACTAAGACATAACTTAAGCATCCATTAAAGGGAGTCTCTAAAACCACATGCAATTTGAGGTAGTCACATGTATCTGACCATAATACCATTAGCTGGTCAAGGACCCAAGGTACATGGACAAGTATTCCTTGAATAACTACTATCACAAAGAGATACCACTAATCATATGTAATAAATAAACATGCATGATAGAATTTTTACATCCTGTGAGTCCATCCAAGGCATCCCATAATTAGGGACCCAAGTATTTCCCAAGGACTCATGTAATGCTATAAATTCATGATCCCATCATTGGGGATCTATAATTAGGTAATCACTCATAATATCTAACTTTCCTATGATCCCATCTATGGTGTTCCTTAAAATGGAAACCCATGTATTGCTTAGAGCATATAGAAATTAATCTAGCCTATGAACTCATCCAAGTCATTACATATAATGGAAACCCAAGTATCTCTCAAGGTGTAATACAGTGTATGAAACCTTTGATCACATCCAAGGCATTCCATGTAATGAACCCGAGTATCGCTCATGGTGTATGTAATATCTATTAGTCTGTGAGCCCTACTGTAATAGTGGATTCCCTAGACCCAACTTGAAAAATACATTTTATTACAATAACATGTGTATAGTGAGTTATTAATGATGAACACTTACCATTATAGTTTAGATATTTTTTGATTAACTATTTAATGGTAATTTCTAAAGTTTATTTGTTATTTCAAAAGGTTAAAACAGATCTCATGATATAATGAGAACCTAAAGATGATATGAAATTAATCATAAACATATGTCTTATGTTCAAGATACATCATACTGACTGGACATAATAGATGTCTGACTATCAGGTCATAGGGGATCATAATCAATGAGATTTCTTCTCATGAATTTCTCACTTGGTGATCTCTAGTAGGTGATAACATGAGGAAAGACCCACCAAAAGGAACATCACATGTCTCTTGTTCCATTGGTAGTTCCTATCTATGTACAAGTGTATTGGTATCTTTAATTGAGATCATTATCAATTTTTTTCATTTGATCATGTACTTTGATGCTAGGAAAAAAACTATGATAATGAAGTCACTATTATGTAGATTGTATTGGTTGCATCATTGGTGGTATAACATTGGTTGAATGGTCAAGATGGAATTTTTAACTTCTAAGTTAAGGAAGTCATATCTCGGGCCTAGTTAATCAGGATGGTAGTACCTTCATAAATCCATGGCCATGTCAGTCGAAGGTAAATTTTTCTAGTAAGTTTAAAAAATAATAAATCAATAAAGAATTATGAAACAATTTTCATCCTACTTTATGAGATATCATAAGGAAAAAATATTATATTAGAAGGTTCATTTTCATAGGATGGTAGTAATTTATATGACTATTCCATGTCTCTTTAGGGGATTTGATGAGTTGCTAGAATTTGATCTTATCATTTGATTATTATTCACTTCTATCAAGATAATGTCCAAGAGGATTACACATAATAGTTTATTCAAGAATATTCCATATTCTGGTGAATAGGTATATATGACATGGTGGAACCTACCATGGGGTCTGGGAGTTGTCCATTTTTATCAATTACTAATAAATAAATATATTCATTATTATTCAAGTATAGAATAACTAGGTTAAATTTATTTATTAAAATTATTTAATATTTTTTAAGTAAATGTGAGGAATAATATTATACGAACTAATATTATTTTAATATTCAAGGTTTTTTAATACTATTGGTAATTATGAGTCAATTTAATGACTAGGGTTTATCAAGTAATATATTTAATATATATTACAAGAATTTGATAAAATATAAATAATATATATGATGTGGTTAGTTCATCATAAGTATTTATTTGTTACTTAGTTGATGTTAAATATACGGGGGTTGGGAACCCTATCTGAGTGTTTTCTACAATCCACTATATAATTAGGAGGGAAGCATCATTCCATGTGTGATTAATGCATTTAAAATGAGAGTCTCTCTCTCCTATAGCTTCATAGAGAGTGACTATATCTTATGAATGATCAATCCAAGATGCCTACAATGGATCAAAGGTATGATATCATTGTGATCATTGTGACGTCAAAGAGATCACCAAATATCTGCATTAGCATCCAAAATTTGATGAATGACATGTGTAATGATTCTTAAAGAATTTTTGGATGATCTGGAAGGGTACAACTTCAGACCCATTGAGAAATTTTCACCATCAATGAGATGTAGTTGAGTTCACTTCAAATAGAACGAGGCAACCATTCTATTTTATTTTCTATACTTTGAATAATCCACTTGAGATCCTCAAATCGTACTAATTCTAAGATCGCTGACGATGACAATTTATGTTTCTCTAGAGATAAAAATTTTAATTCCACAACCCACAAACTTTCACTACATACCTCGGTACTATGAATCACATCCAAGGCATTCAGTAGTGAAGAACCTGAGTATCACTCAAGGTGTACATAAATCAGGTAACCCATGATCCAATCCATGGAATTATATAAAAAGGAAACCCAAGTATTTCTCAAGGTTCAAAAATTATTTAATCTTTTAAATTTTTAAAATAAGGAAGGTGATGTTTATAAGAATTCCATATCACATATCCAAGTATACTTAAAGAGGGATTCTCCCAATTCTTAAGTAATTTATGGGGACATGGAAAGGTCCAATCCATTTAAATATAGTTTATCATAGTCAGTAAATTTATTAATTGATCTCCCATTAATAGGGTGACCATGTGATCATACATTCCATGATATGGCACTACATTAAAGGTCTAACAAGTGCAAGATGCCAAGACATACATTTAACCAAGATGGTCATTTCACCTAGGGATGGATCTATCATAATATAGATAGTTCTTGTAAGTTTAGGGATTCATCCACTCCACTTATGGTTCATTAAATTTCATTAAACCATTTCCTCTAGATAAAGGTATGTTGACATGCTCAAGAGTTGATTTTAAACCCAAGCTAATTTTGTAATAGTGGGTGCCCTAGACCCACCTATACTATACTTTTTATTACCATATAATGTATATAGTTAGATATAAATGATGTATACTTACCATTAAAGTGTAGATACTTCTGCATCCACAATTTAATGGTAATTTCTATAGATTAATTATCGTATCAAAAGGTTATAGAAGATCCCATGCTATAATGAGAACCTTAAGATACTATGACATTAATCTTAAACCAAGGTCCCATGGTCTAGATACATCGTACTTTCTAGACACAATAGATGTTTGAATATAGGGTGTTGGGGGATTATAATAATTGAGACTTATTCTCTTGAAGTTCAGACTTGGTGATCTCTAGTAGTGAGATCACGAGGAAAGAGCCACCAATAAGAACACCACATGTTTCGGGTGTCATTGGATGTTCCAATCGACAGATATGTGCAATGGTCTCCTTACTTGAGATCATTACCAATGTGTTATATTTGATAATGTACTTTTATGCAAGGAAAAAACCATGATAATGAAATTATGGAGAGGTAGCTTGTTTTGGGGGCATATTTAGTGGTATGTAATTGGTTGAATGGTCAAGAAAGGATTTATCAATTCCAAGTTAAAAAAGTAATATAACTCAAGCCAAGTTTTTTAGGATGGTAGTACCTTCATAACAACATGTCCATATCAGTCGAGGGTAAATCCAACTAGTTAGATCAAAAAATAAAAAAGAAAGAAAAGGATTATGACACTGGTGTGCATCGTGCCTTATTATTTATTAAAGTCAAATAGATTATATTACAAAGTACATGTTCATAGGTTGATTATCTCTATTGTGACAATCCATATCTCTTTAGGGTCCATGATGGATTTCTAGATACTGATCCTTCTCTATAAATATTATTCACTGCTATCGAGATAAGGGCCTAAAGGGCCACACACAATAGCATATTCAATAATATGCCCTATTTAGTGTAATATGCATATTAGACATAGTGGGACCCATCACTGGGGTCCAGGCATTGTCCAAAGATATGAAATCACCAAAGTAATAAATAAATTCATATTATTCAAGATAATTATAGGTGGAATTGAATTTATCTATTAAATTTATTTACAAGTTTTTAAATTAAATACATGAACATATTATTTGAACGAATATTAGTGTAAAATATTCAAAGTTCATTTAATATTTTCCAGAATGAAAAGTCAATTTGATGGATCAGGTATTATCACATAATATATTTATTATTACAATAATGTTATAAAAATATTTATGACTCATTATAGTAGTCATAATATTCCATTTATAGAGAGTAAATTATTCAGGGGTTAGGGAGGCAATACCAGATAATTTCCTAACACGCTATAAATAGAATAAGAGTGCCTCCCAATAGAGACTATTCATAGACACTCTCTATTTTCTTCTCACTCATGAATTATATTTATAGAAATAGGATCTATATCTATGAGTTCGGATTGATCCCCCTCCCGTACAACGCAAGAAAGGTGATGTGGTGATCATCGATGCATCGAAGGTGTAGTTAGAAATCTGCGCTAGCACCTAGATTATGATGTTAAACACTCCATTAGATGATGAAGTTAGTGTGGATGATCATGAGTAATTTGGATTTGTATTCTTTGACCAATGATTTCCAATGAAAAGAAGATGTCGAGAAAAAATTCAAATCAAACCAGGAATTTTATGGTTTTAATTTTGTGCTTAATTTCATTCATGCATGATCCTTAGGAAGTAATTGGGCTGTATTTCACCGTTGAAGAAAAATTAATGTCAATCATCGATGAAAATTTTAAAAACCCATGTTTCAGGGCTTTTGTTGTGCTCCTGATACCTTCAACGGGTATCATAGCAAGGTTAAAATAATTAAATATTAATTTTTAGCTTTAAACAATTAATTTTATTACTACGAGTGAAATTAATTTAATTTTGGTTTTAAATTAAAGTAATTAATTAATTTAATTTTTGGTTTTAAAAATAAATAAATTAATGGTAATTAAAGTTAAAAATTATTGAATTAAAAGAAGAGTGAATTTTAATTCAATAAAAATACCCTCAATTTTTTTAATGCAAGTTTATTTTATTTCTATATTTTTTTAATATGAATGTTCGAAGCGTATTGTATTAATCATGAGACCTTGGACTGACCAATGAATTATTGATGTGAATTTTATTTCTTTAATTAATTATTTCAAGGTTTGTAATAATAAGTTTAATTATATGGTGATATGCAAATCATCTATGTCATTAAATGTATAAGGGAATGTGTGTCAAATTTTGACTTGTATTTTATACTCCTAAGACCCCATCTCCTACGAGTGAGTACTGTTGTATAATAAGGAGATGAGTAATGATGAACTTGGCGCAAAGTTGTGGCATCGTACCAGATATGAGATTGATGCATTGGATGGGCATGTAATACAACTCAATTCGCAAGCGATCCGACTCAAGGTTTATCCCCTAGGGTCTAGGTTGATCCATTTTTCACTTAATTGATCAACCATTATTATCAGATCATGATAAATTCATCATTTTTTTCTTGGTTTATTATCATGGTGAATGTGTAGTTTACACGTGATCAAATAGAATAATAATAAGCATGAAAGATAAAATGAACATGTGATGCAATGAATTTTTATATTTATTGCATAGTTAGTTGTGAGTGCAATCACATAGAACATGCTTATTAAATAGAAAATTATTTATTTTTTCACTTATAAACACAAAAACCCTGAAATAAATATTAATTCCTAACCACATTCCATCATTTGACTTCGAAAAAAACGAGTTGTGTGGGGTACTCATGATGCCAAAACTGAGAGTCTCTTACTAATGGAGAGTTATTATGATATTGGTGAGTTGAATTAACTAAAGTGGTAGTAAGTATTATCCAAATATAACTTTTTATCTTTTTATATTCAAGCATTGAGTAAATCAATTAATGATTTTAAAAGCTGAGACTTGCCACGAACCACCTCCCCGGGCCATAAAACTAGTCACAGGACCCCATGGGTTTCCTATAATACCTTGGTTTCCTTCCTAGCATACCATAGGTTATTAATCAAGAGGTTATCTTATCATACTAATGAATATCCCCATAGGCTAACATATTTTATTTTAGTGTGTTTTCCCCTCACTTACACACAACCTAGAAAACTTCCCATAAGGTCACCCATCCTGATCACAACTCCTATCCAAGCATTCTAAACTATGAAGTTCTAATCAGCTAGGCCCTCGAAAAGAAATATAAACCTTGTTAACATGGGTAGTAACATTTATCCTTTTAATTATCACTTTTCCATGGGTGTTACACTCTCCACCCCTTTAAATCACAACTCCCTCATTGTGGACCCGAAGCCTCAAACTCAGACAGTGCCTAAGTACTTTCGACTATGTGTTGGATCTGATACCACTCTATCATGACACAAACCAATGGGGCTCAAGCTGTGACTCCCCATGACCAACTCCAATAGGCTATGGGTTAACAACTTTCATCAAGTAGTCTCTCACACAAATGGGTGGCCTTAGCCTAAGGTACTTGTACGCACACACCCATATACACCTCCATGCAACAATGCAAAGATATATATAAAAACTGAAAACTAAAATTTATGCATACATATATCCAAAAATAGAGTATAACAGTAGTAAAAAATGGAAAAATACACGCCCAACAAAAGAAAATGGAAAAAGTTTCCAACCTACTCTGAATGAGGGGATCAATATCAAACACCCACTGGTAAGCTCTACAGTCAAGCTCTGATAAAAACCCCGGTCAGTCCAGCTATTATTCTCTACCTGCTTTGGGTCTTATTGAGTTTTCTTATACTCATCCCAACATGAGATTTTCTTGGACATGTTATGAATTGTGTATACAATAGGTCCTTCGAAAAAGTCCCAATAGGACTTAAATAATGTTGAGTGTAGAATCTGGACTGACAAGGGTTTTTACCGGAGCTTGGCCACAAAGCTTACTGGTGGGTGTTTGATAGTGATCCCCTCCTACAGAGAAGGTTGGATGGTTTTTATATTTTCTTTTGTTGGGTGTATATTTCTTTCCTTTTTTACTTCTGCTCTACTCTTGTTTGGGATAGATGTATGAATGCATTTTAGTTTTTATCTTATATATATATATATATATATATATATATCTACATTATTTCATGGAGGTGTATATAGATGAGTGCGTATAGGTACCTTAGCTAAGGCCTTACATTTGTGCGATATCCTACTTGGTTCTAGTCTCCAACCCCTATCTTATTGGAGGCAGTCTTGGGGATTTGTTCCTCGAGCCCCATTGGGTTGGGTCATGACAAGACTTCACTCAACAGATTAAGGAACCATGAGTTAATGTGGTTAGATAGCCAAATTTCTACTTCGAACCTATAATTACTGGCATATCCAAATCTTGTAGACTATGAAGAGAGGTTCAGGGATCCCTTCCACTAGAATACTTAAGTGACATAGTATTATGATTCTAGTATAGAGGGTTCTTAGAATTCGATAAAATAGTGGGAGGCATTGAATTATTTAATTCATTAATCAAAATTTCTAAATCCGTAATCAAGAATAAAAGTACTAATCTCCTAAAATTTTATTTTCGAAGAAAATATTAATATATACCACAATAAATACTATGATAAATAATGGAAAAATTAAATGTTCACACTAGAACATGTTTCTATGAGAATTATAGGTGCTTTCACAAAATATAATAATACTGAAAATTCAAGGTGTTAGTTTCCCCAAACTTGTTAAACTACCTCATAAAGCAGAGGTGAAATAATTGTTTACAAGAGACTAATGTATAGTTCATATGATGGTTGTGTCATTATGAAATCATTAACATCTGATGCTATTTTCAGTCACTACATTGGTCATCGATGATATAATATTTAGTCTCATCTCTACATAGTTTTCAAGGAGAAAGTGAAGCAAGATAATAATGATATGATTACACTAGATATGTGTAAATTGGAAGGCAGATCATGATCTTCTATGTCATCCCATTCCTACATCAATTTAATCATGTCTCATTTTAGGTATAAAAATGATTATTTTGAAGTAAATTATTTATTAACATTTAGGAAAGGTTGGAAAAGTAAATAATAATATAAAAGATAGTTTAATCATAATTCTTATGGCGATGAAAATGAAGGACAAGGGAAAAAGGCCATTGAAAAGTAACACCAAAGGAACATTTGCAACATCCTCAATGAAAGAGGTAGTAACAGGAAGTTATTTTCATTTCATATCATGAAATAAATTTATGGAAGTTTAAATACAAAAAATTTAATTAAATAAGAAAGTACCTGCTTCTTCTTCAAGTATATTGATCAATATAAAAGTAATGTTTTAATCCAACTTCTGGGGTATTAAATACAGTATTCCTATCACATATCTGTATCAAAATAAGGTAACTATGTGAGTATAGAAACATTACTAGAATTAAGATATATTCTTTAAGAAACTAAGAATTAGTTATTATTAGGCCAATGATGGGAAGTACATGACTTATATATTTCCATATGAATGATTCTTGTAGTTTTATTATTGATTATAACCAAAAACATTTTTCTCACATGTTCTTTGTACAAAAGGATACATTATTTCAAGTACCAAAATGAATTTTGTTTTTTGTGTCAAATACTCAACCAATAGCTAAGTAATACATGAATCATAGGCAATGCTTGATGAATATAAAATGTAAGACTCATTTACCATTTTCCAGCAAGATAAATCTTGGTCAAGAAAAACTAATGTGGATGTCAAGGATATAACCAATTTATTATTTATGTTTGGTAAATCTATGTTATTGTCGAAATATTTATTTTGGAAAAGGAATCCTTTTATAAATAAAGTTGATCCACAAGGCTTTTGGAATTTGTTCAATAAGTGGGCATGGACTATTTTTTGGGAAATCTAGTGGTAAAAATACTTATTTATATTCCTTTAATTCATTGATGAATGGTAAATTGAAGTATGAAATATGCATGGTTATAAGATATGATTAATACACTATAGTTATTATATAAGGAGTATAAATGTTTAAATTTATAGAAACTTCCATTATATTTCATGAAATGCTTTGAAAATAATAGAGATATCCCATAACCATATGCCAACTAAAATGAAAAATGGATATCATATGAGTTATAGTAGGATGATAATATATTATGTCATAATACATGTGTTTGGATGCATAGATCTTGTTACGACATAAATAGACTTACATCAAGTAAAACACAAAGTGCATCTAAAGTAATCATCCTAACGGTTTCTTAAGATATTACATAAACCCCTAATATAGAATATTGGTAGTCAATAAATAGACTAAATTTTTCTGTAAGGGTGCACATCTCTATTTGAGATATTGGTATCCACATTTACTTGGGTTTAGTCAATGCTTAAGATGCACATGTAGTTGGAATATGAACTAGTTCCACAAGTTTATGTGGAATACAAATGTTCTAGAGACACATACTGTGAAGGAAGGTTAAAACCATAGTGATGGTTTTGAATTCACTGAGTCCAGTGATACATTATTCATTTTGAATAATAATTCCTACAAGTAAGTTGTATATGAAAATTAACTAAGATTGGAAATATCGATTAGAATTCAATAATGGTCTCCATGTATTAAACTACAAAGGGTATTATTATTCTGAATACTGCAATTTTTATTCAAATGATATTATACATGGATTGTACAAGCGTTGTACCAATAATGTTTTATTTGTTAAACCAAGTTTCAATGAATAAATCCATTATAATTTTACTTGTCATATCTAATGTTTATGATATTATTATTTATCATTGGATGTCCAGACAACTCAATGTGGAAGGTGTCTATATAACGCAACTAGAAAGGGTTGGTCTTGTCACAGAATTCAAATAAATGTTTGAAGTTTCTAAAATCCATCATAGGATTGACGTAAGAAACATTATCATATAATATTCATTTGGAATTAAATTTTTCCATGTGTCTACCACAGGTTAGTTGGAGCACTACTATTTGCAAAGAAAAATATATTCGGAAACATATAGAAAATTGATATTGGTCTCACAATTAGTTAAGACCAAGTTGAATTTAATTATCCAGTGATGGAATTAAAGTATCAACCTAATTTCAAGGGAAAATGATCTATTGAGGTAGATCTAAAAGTTGCTTGGACCTATTCAATCATACATATAGTGACATGGTATTGAAAAATACTAGTCAGAACAATTTGTGTTAGAATTGTTACCAATTTCATATGTCATAATCTCTTCAGGTTGACATATCTAGAACATTGGAGGACAATAACATAGTGATTTGTAATATATATGATTTATAAATTGATTGATAATGTATGTCATGATATGTATATGAATTGATATTTCCTAGATATACTTTATGGTAAGAAAATATCAGTTATATTTAGGAGAACTGCAAGAGAGGTAATAAGAACTATCTTATTGTACTTTGTAAAGTTCCAAATATATGTACCTGATAAGTTGAAAAGACAATTAGAGTTAGAATTTCTACCAATATCACATGGAATAATCTCTCAAGGTTGACATGTCCGGAACATGGAAGGATATTAATAGGGTGAGTTGAAATCTATATTCTCCAGCAATGGATCAATCATGTATGCCATGATATGTATATGAATTGATATTTCTAAGATATACTTTATAGTATGAAAATATCTTTTATATCCAGGAGATCCGTAAGAGAGGTAGTCAGAACTATCTTATTGTACTTCAGTAAGTACAAAAGATATGTACATGATAAGTGGAGAAGAAAGGAAACTATTTTTTATAGGACACAAACTAGTCTTCCTTTAGATCATTTTGATCTAGTATCATAGTGAGGATAATATGTTGAGCAAGAAAATAACATAAAATCTAGTGGTAGTCATACCTACAATTACCGAGTACATTGTCGCTTCTAAGGAATCTAGGAATCAATTAGATGCAAAAAAAATTTCAGTTCATGGCATCAAACCTTGTAAGTAAAGCATTATCATAATGTAAATTATAATATTCTTTCTATCCAAGATGTCATGTTATGATAGTGGGGAAAATGTATATACTCGGGGATAACATCTCTTGAGACATTTTACTCAAGGATTTGAGGTTGCGTATAGAAAAAATTTCACACGGCAAAATTGTGGTGGACCCAGTAACTAAAGTCGTGACTCAATAGAAATATGATCTTGATCATGTGGGAGCTAATAAGGTTGGTTAGAAAGTTGGATCTAGTGAAAGTGGGTGTATTGTAATAGTGGGTTCCCTAGACCTAACTATATAGTAATTTTGATTAGAATATTTTGTATATGGTTTGATATACATGATGTATACTTACCATTATAGTGTATATATTTTTGTGTCCACAATTTAATGATAATGTCCATTGATTAATTATCATATCAAAAGGTTATAGAGGATCCCAAACTATAATGAGAACCTCGAGATAATATGACACTAATATTTAACAAAGGTTATGTGGTCTAGATACATATTAGTGACTAGATATAGTAGATGTTTGACTATCAGGTGTTGGGGGATCATAATTAATGGTACTTCTTCTCATGAAGTTCTCACTTGGTGATCTCTAGTAGTGAGATCATGAGGACAGACCCTCCAATAAGAACACCACATGTTTCAGGTGTCAATGGATGTTCTCATATGGGAAAACGGTTAATGGTATCTTGACTTCAGATCATTACCAATATGTTCCATTTGATCGCATACTTTGATGTAAGGAAACACCCTGATAATAAAATCATGGCTAGGTAGCTTGTGTTGGGTGCGTAATTGGTGGTATGACATTGGTTGAATGGTTAAGAATGGATTTGTTGCTTCTAGGTTAAGGAAGTAATATATCTTGAGACAAGTTTATTAGGATGTTAGTACCTTCATAAGACCATATCCATGGAAGTTGTGGATAAATCTATCAAGTTTGATCAATAAATAATAAAGAAAGAAAAGGATGATGACATGGGTGTGTGTTTTGCTTTATGATATATTAAAGACAAAGAGATTATATTACACAGTGCATGTTCATAGGTTGGTTGTCACTTTTGTGACAATCCATACCTCTTTAGGGGCCATGATGGGTTTCTAGATCCTGACCTTGGTCTGTGAATAGTATTCACTACTATCGAGATAAGGGCCTAGAGGGCTGAACACAATAGTGTATTCAAGAATCTTCCATATTCAGTAGAATAAGTATATTTGACATGGTGGGTCCCACCACTAGGGTCAGGATTCTTTACAAATATATATGATCACCAAAGTAATAAATAAATTCATATTATTCAAGTTAAGAATAATTAACATAGAATTTACCTATTAAATGTATTTACAAGTTTTTAATGTAAATAAATTAAAATATTATTTAAATGAATATTAGTTTAAAATATTCAAAGTACATTTATTATTTGAGGGAACAACAAGTCAAGTTGTTGGATTGGTTATTATCACATAATATATTTATTATTATAATAAAGTGATAATAATATTTATAACCCAACATATTATTCATAATATATCATTTATAGAGTGTTAATTATTTGTGGGTCATGGAGGAAATACCAGATAATTTCCGAACACACCATAAATAGAAGAGGAGAGACTCCCACTAAGAACTATTAATAGCCTCTCTCTATCTCTATATATTCTTCTCTCTCACACATTATAGAGAGAGAGGCTCTAGATCTAAGAGTTTATATTGAGCCCCCTCTCATGCATTGAAGGAAAGGTGATTCAGTGATCGTTGGAGCATCAAAGTTGTCATAAGAACTCCGTGCAAGCACCCGAATTATGACGATCAATATTCCTGTAGTTTTTTTAAGTGTGTGTGGATGATCTAGAGGAATTTGACTCTAGATTCATTTATCATCAATTACCAATGATGAGAATACGTCGAGCATAGCTTCAGATCAAACTGGGTATTTTATGGTCATAATTTTGTGCTTAATTTCCTTCACGCATGATCCTCAGGAATTAATTGGGTAGTGTTTCTCTAATAATGAAAAATTCATGTGAATATTTAGTGAAAATTTTAAAAACCCATGTTTTGGTGCTTCTATTGCATGCTTGATACCTTCAATTAATGCTTAAGGGTCATAGAATATAAGAAATTCACCCTTTGGGTGGTTCAATTTGAGGTGAGAAACCTCCAACAATATAAATTAGATACAAAAAAACTAAGTAATTTAACACAATAAATTTGACATAATTAATTTCACATTTTATGGGCAATACATGGAAATTCCAGCGGGTGGCACAATAGAGAAATTCAAAAAACAACTAGACTTTAATGGGAAATCAATATACCACCTACCTCATACTTAGGTCACTCCACTCATCCAAGATAGATCTTTTAATTGATCAGGTTTGAGAGAAATAGAAGAAATGTACAAGTGCCATAAAAATAGGCTAAATTATATCACACAAATATAGTTCCAAAGGTGGTGAAAGAAACTGATAAAGGAGTAAGGATGAGTTGTATACTTACTAAAGGATAAAAATGTGATGAACGGTGGCCAAATCAGTCACCGTATGAGGAAGATACCTCCATGCCAAGAGGGAGGGGGAGAGCTCTCATGAAGGGGATACTTTGTGTGGATGGGCATAAAAGATAGGGGTAAAACCTTTATAAAAGGAAGGTAAAAAATAATCATTTCTCCCTTTTTAAGAGAATCAAAATTTATAAAACTGTACAGAAACCATGGGGGATTCACTTCCCAAATCCATACCTCTTTTAAAAAGGGTGTGAAACTAGGCTACACAGTTTGACAAACAATGTGACTAACCATGCATAGCTACAGGTGAAGTTTCACTAAGGGTGCACGTTAGGTTCATGGTTTGGTCAAACCGTGTGCAGCCCATGTAAGTCAGCCCCACAAACCTACACTGTGTCACATGGTTACTCCTAGGAAGTGTCAAAATTTTAACAAATTTTTCCCCTTAAGAAGAGGAGTCACATGGTTGATCTGCACAGTTAAACTAATAATACACCAACTGTGTGCCTCATTTTGTTCCTAAAAAAAATAGTACATTTAGATACCAAGGCCTATAAAACTCAACTGAAATATCGGGACATATATTTTGACTTAAAACTCATCCATAAGAACATTTAAGTGTTTTAAAAATCTTATTTACAATCCAAATATTAGTCTAAATATTGTACCATTCGTCAATTTGAAATTTCAAATTCCACTTAGAAAGTTTACCCAGTCTAAAACACAGGACATTACATGCCACAAATATCGGAACTCAGGTCATAACCATAGGTTCTCTCACAAACAACATGAATTTACCAGGGTCTATTAATCCAATATAATGATCTGAAGAGGTGAAAATAACTTCTAGTTCGACACAACTAGAGAACTTGTCAATCCCAAAGGTCGTATATAATGAATCAGGCATGAGCTATGTACCCAATAAATAGGGATACATAAAAAAAATAGGACAAAAAATATCCACGACCATTGGAGAGGAACAAAATCCACAACACACAAAACCCACTCCATGACAGGATCGACACCTCATGATCCTGAAGCTACACAAGTCAGGGATAACCCTCAACAAGATAGAGGTTACACTCATCCAAATAGCCCATTATCTCCCTAATCCCATATAACCACAACCAGACAATGGAGGAGAGAACCGGATCACAACTCGGGGCCAACACTCAATCCAAGATATCTCAAGATTCTCCCCTTCAAACCATAGTCCAAAGCAGAAACTACCTCAGACACCATGACCAACGGCCAAACGAACATGGTTTGATCCAACCTCGAACCCACCATCTAATCAGATAAACATTCATCATCAATCAACTCTCTTACAATAAATCATGGTGCCTCCCTCAACACCTTGGATCTCAACATTTAACAAACCTCCACCACAAGCTTTCAACAACCCACCTTAGGACCAAACCAAACCCAAGGCTCCTAGAGTCCCTGTTGAAGGTATCGGGGTTGCAGTGGAAGTAGGTGGGTTGGGGATTTTAAAAAAAATCATCTTTGGGAGGATGAGACTTGTCATCTCTAATGATCTTATCCCTGTTATGGTCTGGGGATCTTGCGTAAATTAAATAGAGAACAAAAATGTAAACCAAAAACATACCTTTTTCATATTTGAAAGTGTTCTTGACATCTTCTTTTCACCAGAAATCATTACTCTAAGGATCCAAAGAATAATCCCTCTAGATCATCCACACACACTTAAAAAATCCATGAATTTTTTGATCATCTAATTCAGTATGTGAGCGCAGCGATCCAATATTATCTTCGACATCCTGACGGTCATCATGATCCACTACCTTAGATGCTTAAAGGTGTTCATGTATTGTCACTTAAAGAGAGAGACTCTCTCTCTAGAAAGAGGGTGGAGAGAGATAATCTCATTCAAAAAAGAATAAATAGTCATCTTTGTGCAAGTGCCTCTGTCTATTTATAGTGGATATTAAAAACACCTGGTAGGGTTTCGAGACCCCCAAAAAATTTAATATCCACTAAATAATAATTATGAAGAACTAAACCATGCAATAAATATTATTTATATTTTATCACATACCTATAATATATATATATATTTATTAAATATATTACATTATAAAATCAAGTCTTTTAACTCAAATCATCATTCCCTCTAATATTAAATAAACCTATAATATTAAAATAATATTCATTTGATTAATATTATTCCTTATATTTACTTAACTTGAAAATATTTTTAAAAATAAATTCAACCCAATCATTAATAACTTGAATAATATGAATACATTTATTTATCAGTGATCGATAACTTGGACAACACTCATACCTCGTGGTAGGGATCACCCTTTACGGTATACCTTTTCAACTAAAGTGGGAATATTCATGAATATGATATTATGTGTAACCCTCTATGATATTATATGAATATTAGTGAATAACATCCACTATCCAAGAGTGGATCCTAGCAACCCATCAAGGTCCCTAAAGATAAAAATATAGTCATAGTAACGACAACCAACCTATGAACACTTACTGTGACATATAATCTCTTTGTATTTAAATATCTCATAAAGAAGGATGCACACTTGTGTTATCAACATTTTATTGATTTATTATTTGATGATCTAACTGGATGGATTTACATTTTTACTACTTTTCCCAAAGACTTATGATGGTAGTACCATCTAGATCAACCAAGTCTGAGATATATTACTTCCTTATCTTGGAAGTAGAAAATCATTTCTTGACTGTTCAACCAATGTCATAACACTAATGATGCAGCCAATACAAGCTACCTCACCATGATTTCATTATCATGATTTTCCCTTATATAAAATTATAAGATCAAGTGGCACACATAAGTTCTGATCTTAAGTCAGGAGACAAATACTCATGTATATATATAGGAACAACTAATAACACTTGAAATGTGTGGTGTTGGTTTTGGAGGATTTTTCCACATGATATCACTACTAGAGATCACCAAGTGCGAACTTAATGAGAAGAAGTCTCAATGATTTTGATCCCCCAACATCTGATAGTAAAAAATCAACTTTTTCCATTCAGTATGATGTATCTACACCATAAGACCTTTGTTTAATATTAATTTTATAGTATGTTGAGGTTCTCATTAATGCCTGGGATCTGTTATAACCTTTTGATACAACAATTAATCTATGTATATTACCATTAAATAGTGGATGCATAAATATCTACATTATAATAGTAAGAATACATCAAGTATATCGAACTGTATACACGATATGATAATAAATATTACTATTCAAGTTAGGTCTAGGGAACCCACTTTTACAACACTCCCACTTGCACTAGAGTTGACTTTATAAGGATCCTTGTTAGCACTCACATGATACATATCATGTTTCTGATGAGTAAAAACTTTATCTGCTGGGTCTTCCATGTTTTCCATATGTTTCTAAAAACGTTTTACTTAGAAAATAATGGCGCTCTAACTAACCTATTATAGAAACATTGAAAAGATTCATTCTAAATTAATAATATAAGTTCTTTTTGTTTACTTGAATCCTAAAATATCTTTTAGTAACTTGAAACCCATAATGGAATCCTATATTGTCTTCATCCCTTTCTGGTTGTGTCGTATAGATACCTTCCAAGAAATTTGGCCTTGACATCCAATGTCCAATTAAATGATATTAAAAATTAGCTATGACAAGTAATATTCTAATGGATTTAATCATAAGAACATGGTATTAGGAATCTATCCTTATTGGTACTACTATTGTACAATTTATGTATCATTTCACTTGAATACCCACTATAATATTCAAAATAATAATCCCCTTTGTATATTGATACATGGAATCCATTATTGAATTTTAATTGACCTTGCCAATCTTATGTTATCTCCATATACTTCATACTTGTTGGAATTATTATCACTAAATAATTTATCATCGGCCATGGTAAATATTAAACTATCTCTATAGTTTCAAATTTCTTATGCAATATGTGTCTTTGAAACATTCCTCTTCCACGTGAACTTGTGTAAATAATTTCTCTGTCAACTACTTGTGAATCTATAGCATTGTCTCAACCCAAATCAATATTTCCCCCACTATCACAAATAGAGATGTTAACCCTTTTATATAAATATAGTCTATCACATGACAACCACTCTTCTATCTTAGGGTTTTATATAATATCTAAAGAAACTATTAGGATAATTACTTAGATGTAAAATGTGTTTAAATTTATTCAGGTTTGTCTATATTGTAACAAAATCTTGGAATCGAAACACATTTTCTTATAACATAATGGATTTACATCATATTAAGACTCATATGACATCCATTTTCCATTATAGTTGTCGTATGGTTATGGAATTTTGCTGTTTCTTTTCAAAGAATGAATTGAAATATAATGGATCTTTCTAAAAGTGGAAACATTGATACTACTTACATCATGAATATGATGCGTAAAAAATGTATTTAGGAATTTCTCCACTCTAAATTTTTTTGATCAATGTTAACATGTAAGAATTATCATCGATGTTATTTTTTAACAATAGTTTCATGATACAGATATGGTAATGTGCATTTAGGAATTACTCCATGCTATATTATATTGATTAATGAATGCTTGGTCAAGATATTCTTCATCATTCTGAACCAAAACATCTTATATATTCTAAACATGCATATAATTCACTTTCACATTCCTTAAAATACTTAAAGGAACCATATGAAGTATATTTACCACTATCTTAACCGGGAATAGTTCACACTCTCTTATTGAACTAATTCTGAAAGTTTTACTACATATATTTATTTCTAAAGGTTTATTTGTCCAAACTAAATCTGTCGATGGTTCCAAAGGTGTTTATCTCTTCTGAGTCTAAATACCATACTAGGTATGTCCTTGATACCCACTTTTAGTTTTTATTGAAAAATAATTATCTTACCACAACTGGGTATATAAGTCTTATATTTTTTTTATTCGTCACTTATTTCCTATGATTCAAGTGTCATGAACCTATTTATTGAGTATGAGACACCATAGACAACATTCATTCCTAAACCTTGAATAAATTCTCCTTATTTAGAAAGGAAATGTGAGATAATTTTGTGGGTTATACTCAACAAATTTTTCAACTAGAATCATTCACTTTTCAATCAGAAATTATGTGTTTCCCACCGCTGACTTAGGAATCACCCTTTATCGGCTTGTTTAAGAATACACCTTACATATTGTAATGTTTCTATTACTTGGTTACTGGATTTATATACACATATGTGAAAGGCATATTTTATTTAATACCCAAGTTGTTTTTCAGAAACATTACATCTTGTATTGATGAATATACCTGAAGATGAAGCAATGAACAGCTTCATTAATTCAGTTTATTATGATTAAACATCCATAAATTAATTTCATGATATGTGTTGCAAATAACCATGTATTTATTAAAAATTATCACTTCATTGAAAGACATTGCAAACACGCCTTTGAAGTTTCTCTTTCCATTGGCCTTTTCACCTTTCCTTTTGACTTGTTCTCCATAATAATTAAATATTTATAATTTCTTAAGTTCTTATTTATTTGGAGAACCTTAACTAAAAGGTAATAAAGCATTTAAACCATCTTGTTTGTTTGTAATAATAAATGAAACTAGAGTAATTGGGTGTAGGAATGGGATGAGATGTAAGACCATGGCCTTCCTTTCATGTTTACTCAAAGCCAGTGTAATTATCACCAATTCAAATATTGATTCACTTTCTCCTCATAAAATTCTCAAAGATGAGACTACATGTTATATAATTCATTTCCCGATGTTGTAACCACAAAAAAATTAGACGTTTATGATAGCATTATGACATAACCATCATATGATACATACTCAAGTCTCCTATAACCATTTTTCCACCCTCACTTCTTAAGGTAGATTAACAGGTATTGGTACCCTAACACCTTGAATTTATGATATTGTAGTATAGTGCGAAAGTGCCTATACTACACTTAGAAATTAGTTCTAGTTTTGAAATTTAATTTTTCTAGTATTTATTAGAGCTTATTTATTGTATTAATTTCCATTTTTCTGAAAAAATAAAATTCTAGCAATCCATACCTTTATCTTGATTACCAGTTTATACATTCTGATGTATTAAATCATTAAATGTCTCCCACTATTTTATTGAATTCTAGGAACCCACTATACTAGAGTTGGAATACTGTGATGCTTGATTATTCTAATGGAAATTATTTTTGAACTTCCCCTCATAGTCTACAAGCTATAGAAATATCACAACTTGAAGAGTTCAATGTATGCTTTTGACTGTCCAACCACATTAACTTGTGGTTTCTTGATCTATTGAGTTAAGTCTCATCTTCTCAGAATCATACCATTGGTTCCATCAATGGTAGCCTCTAATGTAATAAAAAATTATATATGTTTGCTTCTGGTCTGGAGTAACACCTCGACTTGGTGTTGTCTGTGTCTTACAACGTCTTCATCAATACGCCAGAATGGCCCGAAGGCCTTCTTTTTAATTTTATTTTGGATGCATAGGTCCTTCTAAAAATTGACAAAAAATAAAAGACTATGCATAAGCTGTCTTAATTAATTAATTACAATCGTCACACATAGTCAAAATAATTAATTAAATTAAAGCAAACATACATTGATCGGGTAATTGGTCAAGACCGATCTAGGGTAAAATTAAAGCATTATATAAATTAAATTACAATAAATTTTAGTGTGAGGGGTATTAAATAAATTAAATGAAATAAAAATTAAAATAATTTATTTAATTGACATTTTCTCCCCTAATTAATTTAATTTTAATATCAAAAATTAAATTAATTAATGGATTTAATTTAATATATAAATTAAATTAATTTTATAGGGATATTAAAAATACTATTTTCAACCAAAATTAATATTTTAATTAATTTAATTTAATTATAAAATTAAACTAATTAATTATTAATTTAAATTATCATGGGCCCAAAAACATGGCGCAGGGCCTCTGTAGGTTTGGCCAAACCCACACATGCCAATTCCAGGTTGTGAAAATCCCATTCTAGGATATTCTTCGTCAGACTAGTATTCCTAGACCCGTTCTGAGTTGGACAGGCGCATCCGAACCAATTTCAGGGCAAACTAGAGGTGTGCAGTGGGTTACCTCTCACTACAGGGGTTTTTGTATGGCGATTCCATCCGCATAGGGTGGTCCAGGAGAGGGTCACCAAAACACATGGATAACACCTAGATCTAGAGGGGAGGGCACACCTATGGTGACAACTAGTGGAAACCGGTGGTGATACGCCGATGGTCCCATTCGCCAGTGGAGTAGTGATGATCAAACCATCCGAGTCGTGGTGAGTCGCACTACTCTGGGTGGGAGGAGCTCGATCGTTCTGATGGTGTAAACACCCAGGGGTCACAACAAAGGGGAAATGACTGTAGGGAATTGGGCAGGATCCCTCAATGCGATGTGCTGCATCGAGCCAAGCCAAAGGAAGCACGACATCAGGATCCTGCAACGTATGTAACTATTTGAATCTGTGGGCATGATGGGACACTAGGGAAGGATCTGCGATGGGTGGAAGTGGATAGATCCATATCTTGGGTGGCTAGTTTATTCTTTCAATTGGTTTTTTTCCAAGAGAGAGAGTCTGCCCCTCGATGTCACCATGATCAGGCAAGGCAGCTCTGGTTCGGTCGAGGGATACTGCTCAGAGAGGTGGCTGATAGGGGGGCACCCTCCCCTTTCTTTTCATTGTCTTCATGATAATTACATTACCTTAGTTAATCCCTTGTCCTTTTAATGTATCCCCTACTTTACTAATTTTCAAAATGAATCTTGTTTTTATTCAAACAAAAAAATTGAATTATAATAATTATCATTATTATAAAATTATAATTATAATTATTATAATTATAATAAAATAATTATTACTATTAAGTAAAAAACTATAATTAACACATTTTAGATATAATTAACACTTGTTGAAAATCCCTATTTTGAACACCGAATATAAGTAAAAACAATATATATAAGCTCATATGTTGTAAATAATTTTAATACCCAAAATTTTAATATCCGAAAAAACAATGAGTGATCCATAAAGTTTTTTTAGATGGCCATAACTTTGTCATCTAATATTAGATCGACTTGCGGTTAGAACCATTAAGATTTAAATTAAATACTCTACTTAAATTTAAATATAATTTAATTTTTCTAGTCTCAAAATAATTACATGATTGATTTGATACCAATTAAAGGTACCGAGGATGTAGCGGAAGCCGGTGGATCAGGGATTTTAAAAAAAATCATTATCAAGGTGATAAGACTTGTCATCTTTAATGATCCGAGCCCCTGTATGGTATTAGGATATCACATAAATTAAACAAAGAACAAAAATGTAAACCAGAAACATACATTATTCATATCTGAAGTTGCACTCTACATCTGCTTTTCACCGGTGATCATTTCTCGAAGAATCCAAAGAAGAATCCTTCTAAATCATCCACACATGCTTTAAAAATCCACATAAGCATAAATCATTGAATTCCTAGTGCAATCATGGTGATCCAATGATGTATTCTATTTCCCAATGATCACTACAATCCTCTACCTTCGATGCTTGAAGGCGTTCTTGGATCATCACTCTAAGAGAGTGACTCTTTATCAATAAAGCGGTAGGAGAGAGAGACTATCATTAAAAAATAAATGAATATTCGTTGTTGTAAAAGGGACTCTCTCTATTTATAATGGATATTAAAAACACCTGGTAGGGTTACCTAACCCCTAGAAATTTAACATCCACTAAATAATAATTATGATGAACTAAACTACATAAAAAATATTATTTATAATTTATCACATATATGTAATATATATATATATATATATATTTAATACATTACATGATAAAAGCAAGTCATTTAACTCGACTCATCATTTCTGCAAATATTAATTAAACCTACAATATTAAAATTAAATTCATTTGAGTAATATTATTTCTCATATTTAATTAACTTGTAAATACTTTTAATAACTAAAATCAACCAAATTATTCATAACTTGAATAATATGAATTTATTTATTTATTATTGATTGATAAATTGGAAAACACTCTGACCCTATGGTGGGGCCCACCTTGTCTGGTACACCTATTCAACTGAATAGGGAAGATTCTTAAATGCGCTATTATGTTTGACCCTCTAGGCCCTTGTCTCAATAGTAGTGAATAAAATCCACAAACCAAGAGCAGGGTCTAGAAACCTATCAAGGCCCCTAAAGAGATAAGGATAGTCTTAACGACAACAACCAACCTATGAACACTTACTGTGTAATATAATCTCTTTGTATTTAAATATATCAGAAAGTAAGATGCACACTTGTGTCATCACACTTTTCTTGCTTTATTAATTTTTGATCTAACTGAATGGTTTTACCTTTAGACTACATTAGCCAAATACTTATGAAGGTAGTATTATCTTGATTAACTAGGCCTGAGATATATTGCTTTCATAACTAGGAATCGACAAATCCTTTCTTGGACATTCAACCAATGTCACTCCCCCAATGACACACCCAACACAAGCTATCTCACCACGATTTCATTATCATGGTTTTTTCCTTTCATCATTGTACATGATCAAATGGAACAAACTAGTAATGATCTCAATTCAGGGAACCAATACACATGTCTGTAGATAATAACAAACAATGACACATGAAACATGTGGTGTTCCTATTTCCGGGTCTATCCTCATGATCTCACTACTATAGATCACTAAGTTCAAACATCATGAGAAGAAGTCTCAATGCTTATGAGCCCTTAGTACCTGATAATAAAACATGAATTATGTCCAGTAGGTAGGATGTATCTATAACATAATACCTTTGTTTAAGATTAATGTCATAGTATCTCAAGGTTCTCATTATAACTTGGGATCTGCTATAACCTTTTGATATGATGATTAATTTATCGACATTACTATTATGTGATGGATGCGGAAATATCTACACTATAATGGGAAGAATACATAATTTATATCTAACTGTATAAATGATATTGTAATCAAAAGTACTATTCATGTTGGGTCTAGGGAACCCACTTTTACAACACCTTGGGCCATAACATAAAGTGATGTCCAATGAGGGACTCCCCTAATGCACCCAAGCTCTCAAGCCACACCCACAGAAACATCCTCAACTAGCCCTCAAGACATATAAAAAGCATGATACCCTATTAGGGGTTCCACTAGCTCATCCAAAAGCACCCAACACACCCATTATGTAAATATCCCAAATAGACCTCAGTGTCCTTCAACTGATCCTCGGTCAACAATGCACCCAAAGGGGCATCCAAAAGAACAAACTTGGAAATAAGAGTATTCTTAACAGTCATCATGACCACCTCAAATAAAGACCATTCATAAGGGATACTCACCATAATAAAACCACTGGTAAAATCCCATGTAACAAAAACCTTAGCTGGAATTCCCAGAAAAGAACCCATCCACAAATACCAACTCACCCACTAAGGAAGCCCTAAAATCACCATAGCACATGAGTACTCTTAACAGATGATAATGGCACCCATTGATCATTTGATTAGAAAACCATCCTAGTAAGGTATTAAAAAGAGTCCATTAGACTCATATCAATAGAACAAAGTCACCTGGATGTACCCTTCATCCAAAGGCATCAACCTGGCCCAAATCCTCCACCAAATCCTTTCCCCAAACCCAAGAGCTGAACCCCGATAGCTCTAACCTTGAGAAATTAGTCTCATCACGGAGGGACAAACTAATATCTCCTCAAAGATACTAATTGATCCCACCTTCCAGGATCTGTCCAAAATAACCTCGAACAACACTAACTAGTATCCACAAGAAAAATCCAACTAACGAGCTCACAACCCCCACCTGGGCCTTACAGCTCACACCCAACCCACTAAGGGATTTTGAAACCAAGACTCAAGGAAAACCTCCCACTAAAGTCACGTAGTCCAAAACACCATCCAGGTTGCCTCTAAATGAAAAAAGGATTCCCTCATCATGATCAATGTAGAGAAACTCTTGGAATGGACTACTCACAAGTCCAATTCTAGCACAAGGGATAAAAACAGACAAAAGGGATCAAGTAAAAAAAAGTACATGAAATGTACTTAAGGGTACATGACATGTAACCCCATAGATCCTCCCTATTAATGTGTCTCTATCCACTCAGTATTTACATTTTAAATTAAAAGATGTGTAATCCCTGAAAAACCATTTACCCCTACATGGGTACCTATCCATATACATCATCCCCCACTCGGCTTGTAAAATATCTAAGAACACGACACATATCGTATGTACACGACGTGTAACCTTAAATGAGGTCCCTGCCTATGTAATAATCCATGTACTTCACTTTGGTGTGTATGCCTACATAGCATGCATCCCACATGGGGACTATTCTTGAACTTCTACACAGCCAAGTACCCCCCCCCCCCCGCATGGGGTGTCTGACTGAGTACTCAGCCACACCTCAGAAGCCCAGTAGATAGTGTATACCCCAGGAACATAGCATGTAGTCCCAAAAACCTCATCTCCTTCAAATATTAAGAACATAGGGCATGGGATCACATAGCCACATGCCGTGTACAAGGATTTCCGCAAACGAAAAGCCCTGAAAAGGCCCAGAACAAACGATTTATCTACAAAATAATTGATCAACCCACTTGAGGTCCTCAACAACCCAAAAAAGGATTTGAAACTTAAAAACAACTATGATATGGGAATTTATGAAAAAAAAAACATAAAATAGGCCTACCTATGGGTAGAAACCACCAATGCCTCAGTCTGATCTATGGTCCATAGTGGTCACACGACGATCCGACAAGTCCCGAGCTCCTTAATAGTGATGCATCATATCCCTCTCAATATCATCACTCCATCTCCCTCTCTTGGAAGAGAAATACCCAACATGGGGGGTGGGATCATGTACGTGAAAATCCAATAGAGTAAGGGAAAAAAGAATAGGATAATGAAGAAAATAAATAAAAAAGAAAAATAAAATGAAAAGGAAAAGGAAAAGGGAATTATACCCACCCTTGACACCCAATACAAGGTTATGTATCGCTTAGGACCCCCCCATTCAGGACTCAATGGTGGAGATAGAATCTCAACCTAGTCCTTTGTTCAAAAATATGACCAAACGAACATGAAATAATAAATTAATATTTAATTAATTAAATATTAAATATTATGTGAAAATACAAACAGTTTGGATATCTACAAAAATAATTTATTAGGGTAAACACCCTATTCCAGAACCAAAATATTGGTCATAAAAATTTTCCTAGATCATATCATAGGTTAATTTACCATTTTTTTTACTTGAAGCACTTTCGATAAAAAAAATTCAAATTTCTCCTGATTTCTACAACCCATGGTGACATGGGTCGTCAAAAACTCCCCACCGAAAACACTTATCACCCCTGAGAAGCCTTGGTGGACAACCAGAACCCATGCTCTCACCAAATCACTAGAGAAGTTGATACAATATCAATATTCAAATGACTAGTCTTACAACATCCACAATTCACTCTAAACATGAGAGACATTCAACTATGACTGTTCTGATTCTCCCCATTATAATATTATCCTTATCACAACCCCACTTCCCAAATGTAAAACCACATAGCCCACGCTACATCCATCACTGAACATAGTGGAAATATGTGTCCAAACTGCTCACACAAGATAACTAGCATAAAACCCACAACCTCTATGCCCAACAAGCCACTTAAAATAAGGCTCACAACCACCAACATCCTATAGTTCACTCCCCACCACAAGGATTTCCATAAAACTGTCTCTAAATATAAATAGGACCCGCAATCACACATGCCAAGTCCTAACGAAACTATGATGATGCTCTTAAAACCATTGACCATGCTCCTCACACAGGCAAGTTCTGAAAAATCGAAGCATCCTAGACACTCTTTAAAAATGAGGCATCTCCATCATTCCCTGATCAACCACCCTCCACTCAGGAATCGATCTAAAACCAAAATTTTCGAACCATTCTTCCACTATTCTATCCAAGGTGAAACAAAAAATGACTAGGGACATGGGTCTACCAAAAACTACTCTCACAAACTATCTATGAGACAACGAGTACTCCCAGTTCTTCACTTCTCAAAAACTAGGCATCCACATTCCTATCCACATCATGGTAAAAGCATACCTCAATAATCCTAGCAAGTAAGAACAATCATGCCCACCCAATCCATCGTTGGTAGTAGGCACACAATCCCCACCACATGACCCAACATACAACACATGACAAAAACAACTCCCAACCAAGGAAAATAAATCTGGGAATTTTGGGGAACTACCACCTCAAGGAAACTTAAACCCAAACAAATGATCTCTCGGGAATTCTTGCCATAATAAAGCCACTAAAAGGTTAGTAATATCCCATTACTAACCCAAAAGGGTATCCATGCATCCCTCAACGAAGGGATTACAACTCCAACACCATCTAACCTCTCACCATATGATCCAAATGACCTGTCATCAGAAGAAAATATGTAATATAGAACAACATAGACATAAAAATGTCATGTAAATAATATGTTTCTAGAATGATGCATGAATACGAGCCTCTTTCCCATGGTCTAAGATATAAAAACTTTAATAAACCATAAATCCACAAACCAAGTGCATCACACTAGGTGAAATCACACAATCGTAAAAATGGAATCCAAGAACAACAATTTCATAATATTAAAACATGGATATACTATTAGAAAAGGTTTTCACAACACACCAGTTTAATATCCATGACAAGTTTCATTGCATTCTTAGACCTCCTATCTACCAACTCCCTAAATCATAAGGCCAAAAATCTCTGATAAAATTTAGTAACGAACCAGCCTAGGTCAACCTAACATGTCACCCGATCTAGCTTGCCACAAGGCCACAAGTGCACCTAATCGAACAATATAGGCTACCAAATAGCGGCGAGCATCTAAAAGGTGAATTGTAGAGACTATAGCCTCTGGTATGAGTGCATTAAAAGTGGAAAATAATCATACTCATACACATGAATGAGCATCATATTACATATAATAAATAAACTAAAACAAAATCATGTCATAATATATGAAATACAACATGCGGTCATATAGAATCACAAATATGAATAATAAATAGCATATGATTGACCAATGGGATGACTACATAAAGAAAATAAACAAACTAAAAATAAATACAAAAATCCTCTACTATTAACATCGATCCAAACCACATACCCTATCTCCATGATGCTCAAATTTCACTAGCCTGGTCTTGAGAGTCCACGTGAGCAACTTCACTCGACCAAGAAACACTAGGCCTTAGCCCCATACACTACGCAACATGATCTCCAACCTAAAAGAAGACATTAGGTCTGCACACACATTGGGTTTCATGTACATGGGTGAGAAATAAATCTCATTAGATTACCCTCAATAGTTAACCAATAATCTACTATCATAACAAGTGTATTAACACATGATATGACCACCCATGCCAAAAAACTAATATTACCTGACATAAAATATAAAACTGCAAATATAGGGGTAACAACCACAAGGAAATTAGCCAACTGCAGGTTCTAGCCTAACACTCGAGGTAAATTTACCCCTACCCTAGCTCCAACCAGAGGATTTATAACACATGGATCACCCATACACATAAAAACCAGTGTGTCCTCTAGATCTACACAACTTCTCTAAGACGTATAAATGAAATATGCACGAATTTCAGACCCCAAGGTGCAACCAAAGTCATCCCCACAAACAATGTGAATCTACCAAGATCTCGGACTCTAATTGAATGATCTGAATTGGAAATAATAACATCGAGGTCAACGCAAAAAGAGAACCTATCAGTCATGAAGTTCCTACATAATTAATCAAGTATTATCTATAGACTAAAAATTGAGGGATCCATAAAAAACTAAAAGTTCACAACATCCATGACCTCGGGAATTCAACAACATTCATGGCACACAAAACCCACTCTGTGAGTGCCTCAACACCTCACAATCCCAAACATCTACATTATCTCTAATGTTTCCCTTCATAACAAGAACCCATTTTTTGACACATATTACTTAATACCCTACTCCATATCCTAGGTAAAAATATACATAAAAAGGGGTGAGATCAAATGCTCAGTAAGGGTAAACAAGGAAAATATCACAGAAAACATAAACATAAGAATGTTTGAACATAACTTTTGAAAATCATACCATGTATAACAAATATCAAAATCTTGAGTCATGAAATAAATCATGTAAGTTCATAAATCATAAATCATAAAGGATCATCGGCCATATGAAAATAAATTTGGCATAAAACATGAAATTATGACGAACACATAAGCTTAGAAAATCATTCCAATATTATCCAAGGCTCATTTCAAAGACCATCATTGTGGAAAAAATACATTACTGAACCAGGTTTACTTGTCACTCGAGCCCTATATTACTAAATCATTTTTACTTCTCATTCCAGCCCTATATAATTGAACCACATTTAATTTTATTTCCATTCATGTCTATCTCATGAGATCTAAATATTTAACCAATGCATTGGATGGAAATATAGGTCTCACCCATCTCATAATAAAATCATTATTATGTGTTTCATAATAACATAGATCATATCAAAACTAATTTTATTCATTTATTCTTAACTTTTTGTATACTCCATTTAGTAAATTTCATGTAAAAGTTCATAATTGGTGTGAGATACTCATTTTTAACACTAAATATAAATTTTTAGCACTATTTGAAGTGGTCCAATTAAGTTAGTTAACTATTTAATTATAACTCTCACCCTGTTAATACAAATTTCATAACTCATGGTATTTATGATTCCTTATTCAATTACCAACATATCATTAGAAAGAATCATTGTCCAGTTCTTCCATTTGAAGGGTCATATGGACCACACAAGAAGGCCCATAGAATTTATGAAGAAAATGGACCATCCATGAAGATTGAATTGTTGGGATCAATCCCTAAGATCAAAATATTTTAGTCTCTTTCAAAATTCAGGTAACAATACCATTAATATTTGATAAAAATTTCAATACTCAACTCCACTAACAATGGGCCCAACTGATGAATTTAAATTTATCCCACCATTCTATATGGAAATTAAAATCCTCACACCAATTTTGACATTTATCCTGATAGATACATCTATTTGAGCTGATATTTTGTAGTGTGAAAAATTATATTTTGGTGGAAAACTTTTTTGACAAAAGTTTCTGAAATTTATAGAATCTTCCTATTCAAAAATCCATTCACATTATGTCCTTCGAAAAAAATGGACGGAAATAGATAGTTTAAAATTGTTTAATAAAACCTTCATAACATTGGATAGTTAAGTATAATGGTTGCCAAATTTTCAAAGTAGACAAAAAACATTCATTTCTACAACTTGTAAGAAGAAGATATTTAATGATTATTCTTTCAGGATGGTCCAATATTCGATCCAAGTGGAGGGGAAGATTTGGAATGCAAACAGTCCACCACCATTGGGCTATAAATATATCCTCCCCTTCTCCTTGCATGGGTTTGGAATTTCAAAGAAAATGAGGACAGGTTGGAAAAAAATCCTCTTCCAAAGGCATTTCAGGATCTACCATACTAAAGTTTCAACTTTAGATACCATTCCTCCTTTCTTCTTTTCATTTACTTTTGTGATCTTCTTCGTTTGTAATATTGTAAATGTTTGTTTTGTAATTGTGTTTTAATAAATGTTTCTTTATCATTATATATTAATATAATTCAACCCTATTTTGTAATATTAATGTTCTTAAAATAATTTAAACCAAGTTAAAATCCGTTTTCTAACTTTCTTTCTCATTCAATCGAAAGTCCATATTTAATTCTTTTCACTGTTTGTGTGTGTGTTCAACGCACAACTCTTTTCTTATCCCTTTCATTTTCTTCACTTATTAATTCATCATCATAAATATAATAAACTATATTACTAATCATCTCAAAGTATGATTAAATATCTAATTGGGGTGAGTCAAAATTTAGGGATGTTATGTGATTGAGATTATTTGCTCAAAGAATATTCTTCAAATTAACATTTTGTATGTTGGACTTAACTTATCCTGGATTAATGACATGTTTTGTTTAATGTGTGGTTTACATAAATTATTATAGCCATAAATACACTACCATAAACAATATCTGATTAATATTATAACCCTAAGTTAAATTAAGTCTTGGATTAAAGCCTTAACACTTAGTAATTCTAATTAAAGTCATCTTGTGAAGTGGGTGTTAATTTAATGAAATATAAAGAAAAGATTAAGGATATCAAGAGCTTAACTCCCCAATGATGAACTCATATCAATCATTATTAAATATTGAAATCAAACATTAACCATTAATCAAATCATTTAAGCTCTTCAAACAACCCCCCCCCCCCCCACCACCAAATCAAAATACAGTCAATTAAAAAATGACTATAAAAAGCATCATCGTTGAGGATTCGACTTGAGTGCTGCTATACACATTATAAGAGCACCAAAACCTTGACCAGTTGATAGGAGACAATCGTTCATGCTTAAAATGGATTATTTTCTGAGGATGGTACATTAATTAGTCATTAATTGTTTTTATTTAAAAAAAAAAACAGAAAAAAATTAAAATAAATTGAAAAAAACACAAAGAAGACCATTCCTTCTCATAAATACATAAATAAAAAACACAAAGAAAAATCCATCTTTCTATTTCTATAAAAATATATCTGAATGCCCTGTATCCTCCCAAAAAATCCATCGGATTTTTTGACCCCGAAATTGAGAGAACTCTTTTTCAACTTAGTAGGAAGATTCGGGATAATAAAATCATTCAAGAACCAATCCATGTACAACCAATTAAATTAGATATGGAAAATATTAGGTAGGAAACCCATAACAAACTTGCTACCCCTAATATAAATTATCAACCCCTTGGTATTCAATATCCAATCATAGAGGCTAACTTTGAACTCAAATCAGGTTTGATTCATCTTCTTCCTTATTTCCACGGGCTAGCCGGTGAGGATCCACATCTTCATCTTAAAGAGTTCCAAGTTGCATGATCCACCATGAAGCCTCAAGGGGGTTTTGAGAAATAAATTAAACTTTGAGAATTCCCTTTCTCCCTAGATGACAGTACTAATTCATGGATTTACTACCTTCTTCCTAGTTCCATAACTACATGTAATGACATGAAGGGACTTTTCTTAGAAAAATTCCTTTCTACTTCTCGTAATGCATATATACAAAAGGAAATAATTGGTATCTGAAAATTCCCTAATGAGTCACTCCATGAATACTAGGAGAGGTTCAAAAATCTTGTGGAAACCTTCTTTCCCCACCACATCATTGGATAACTCGTGATCCAATACTTATATGAGGGGTTATTTTCTATGGAGAGAACTCTCATTGATGTTGCAAGTGGAGATGCTCTTGTTGATAAAACTCCCACAGTTGCAAGAGATCTCATAAGAAACATGGCTGAAAACACACACTAATTCCATAATTGAGCACATTATCAAGTCAAACAAGCCCAAGATAATCAATTAATAAATCCAAACAAGATGACTGATTGGATGAGTGAACTTATAGGTCTTGTGAGATAATTAACTATGGCAGCCAAAGCCCCAACTTCATCTTCTCCACAATATCTCTTTATTGGACCTATTAAGAATGTTGGAATTTGAAACTCCTCATCTCATTCAAATGACACATGTCCACAACTTCAAGAGGATCCCTCTGATTCATCCTGACCAATAGAGATCAATGAAATATATGCTCAGAGGAACACCAACCCTCAACAATCAGGCCAATTCATTAAAAACTTCAACCATCCCCACTCTGAGCCCTTCTCTTCTACTTTCACCTTAGTCTTGAGGTATGGTAATCCCATTTCTCATCCCCCTTAATTCCTTCCTCAAAATCCAAACTAATTCCAATATTATCATGGTATTAGTAACTTCTAACAACCTTACCCATTTGTTCCTCAACCTAAAAGGTTCAATCCTCCTCCTACTCCTCCTATATTCCACTATCCTAATGTGCCTTCCCAATTCCCAAACCAATAAAATCACTTTACCAATAACCAAAATCAAGGAAATCCCAATTTGGGACAATACACTTCTTCCAAGAAACCATGGGAAAGTGTAGTAGAAGATCTTTCCTCCTTCACCCATTGTATCCTTAAAAATATTGAAACCCAAATTGGTCAACTAAAATCCCACCTGAGCCAGTAACAACAATAAAATTCTTCCCAACTCCAATCTCAACCATTAACCTGACCCAAGGGTAATGTAAGTGCAATTTCACTTAGATTTGGAAAGAAATAGCTATTCCTCATGATGAGTCCTTCAACTCCCCTTTAAATGTTGAACTAAAAAATGAAAAGAAAAAGAAATTAGAAAAGGAACCTAAATCCATTCCCTCACCTCCTTCCATTCCACTTAGGAACCCAATTCATTTTCCTCAAGCAGTTTCAAATCCAAGGAAGTCCTTTGATCCTGATCATAAAATTATCGGCATTTTTAGACGTGTTGATATCAACATTTCCCTCTTATAATCCATAAAACAAATCCCTAAGTACGCCAAGTTTCTTAAGTAGTTGTGAACCAATAAGAGGCAACATATGACCTTCAAAAATGTTTCCACCCATCAGTATATTCCCATAAAGTGAAAAAATCCAGGGACCTTTATGGTTCCATTCCAAATTGGAAGTTCCATCTTTGATTATGCACTCATATACCTGAGATCCTCAATTAATGTCATGACCAAATCCATCTTCTTCAACCTTGGTCTTAATCCCTTACATCCAATAGGTGTTTTCATTCAATTGTCCAATCAAAGCACTGTTAGTCCTGAGGGTATAATCGAGGATGTCCTTATTCATATGAATGATCTTATATTCCCTTCTGATTTATATGTCCTTAACATGGAAGGTGAGATAAACTCTTCTTGATCTCCCCTAATTCTAGGAAGACTATTTCTAATGACAGCGACAACCAAAATCGATGTCCATTCAGGAATATTATCCATTGAAGATGGTGACCAACTGGTCAAGTTCAACATTTTTCAAGCCATACGATGCCCATCTGAGGATCACTTTTTATTCTCAAACCATGCTTATGCGGACACTTCTAAGAGTCACTTGACCCCCATTCCATCATGTTCATCATGTTCTAATGAGAGAGGAGCTTGTGATATTGTTACCATGATTAACCAAGTCATAAATGGGGAATTTTATATTGACCTCTTGTTCATAGACTCCATCAATCTAGAGGATCTTGAAAACTCTCTTGAATCCCATCTCAATTCTGATCTCTAATGTCCCACCTTGGACAATATTAAGGAAAATGAATCAGAATATACTAAAGTCCCTTCCTCCATTCCTGAGTTCTCTAACCCACAAATGAAATATGAGACTGATCTGAAACCTCTTCCTGAACACCTGAAATATGAATTCCTTTTCCATGATCACTCTTATCCTGTCATTATCTCTACTTCACTTACTAAAACTAAGGATTTCAAACATGTTCAGGTGTTATAGGAAAAAAAGGACTTATGTTAGACCCTAGATGACATACATGAAATCAAACCTTCCCTTTACATGAATCAAATCCATATTGAGGAATCACCCAAACCAATTAGGTAGCCACAAACAAGACTCTATCCACATATAGTTGAGGTAGTTAGGGAAGATATCACCAAGCTTCTTCAAGCTGGTATTATCTACCCAATTTTTTATTGTGAATGGGTTAGTCCAATTCATCTTGTACCTAGAAAGGGTGGGATAACTGTTATCACAAATGAACATGGGGAGGTAGTCATAACTTGAGTAAAGATAAAATGGACTATGTGCATTCAATGTAGGAAATTGTATGTTGAAATAAGAAAATATCACAACACTCTTCCATTCCTTGATCAAATTCTAGAATGATTAGCTTTAAAGTCATATTATTGATTTATTGATGGATACACCATCTATTTTTAAATCCCAACCACACCTCATGACCAAGAAAATACTACTTTCACTTTCCCATTTGTAACATATGCATATAAGAGAATTCCTTTTGTCCGTTGCAATGCTCCTACAACATTCCAGAGGTGTATGGTGAGTATCTTTTATAAATTCATTGAACACTGCATGTAATTATTCATGGATGAATTTACCATTTATGGTGAGTCATTTTAATCTTGCATGAATTCACACTCTCCAATACTTAAAAATTGTGTCAAGTGTAACCTTGAATTATATTTTGAAAAATGTAACTTCATGGTTGAAAATGGGATTATTCTAGGGAATATAGTTTTAGTAGAGGGTATTGAAGTTGATCCTTCCAAAATTGAAGTGATCCAATAACTTTATAAACCCACATTTGTTCGAGACATCCATTCATTTCTTGGACATGCAGGTTTCTATCAGCGATTCATCCATAACATCAGTAGGATTTCCCTCGCACTCAATTATTTTCTCCAAAATGATGTCACTTTCCATTTCGATAAGGTTTGAAAGAGAGCCTTCGTTGAACTCAAATCCAATATTACATCTTCCATGATAATCAAACCCCCACACTACTGGAAAATTTCCCTATACCCATAGTTTCATGAAACATGGTCTCCAGAGGTGTCGGGATAGCCATATACCCATAGTTCTGTAGAAACCATGGGTATATCCTACTGAAATCTCATATTACCTATGGTTATGTTAAACCATAGGTATACATATACACCCAAGGTTTACAGAGCTGTGGGTATACATTTTTACAGCCCAAATTATATACCCACGGTTATGTAAACCCTGGGTATAGATAGTTTTTTTCATAGAAAACATACCCACAGTTCAAACAACTGAGGGTATAGATTGTTTTGAATCATCATATATACCCACAGATTGTTGAACCATGGGTATATATGGTTTTACCAGAAAACGAAGCTGCCCACCTTGGTTTCACCTTGATCCTGCCAACTAGAATGTAAACCACTGTGAAACAATGGACCTGCAGCCCCCCACTGGACACCCCAACTAGACCGGTAGCCCCTCAATTCCCCCCCCCCCTGGACAGACCCCCCTGGACCTGCAACCCCTCCCTTCCCCCCTACATCCCCTGCCTTCCCCCTGCAGACCCCCACTGGACCTGCAGGCCCTCCCTTCCCCCCTGGACAGACCCCCTGCATCCCCCCACTAGACCTGCAGGCCCTCCCTCCCCCCCTGGACAGACCACCCCCCCCCCCCCGCAGCCCCCCACTGGACCTGCAGCCCCTCCCTTTCCCCCTAGACAGACCCCCCTGCAACCCCCCACTAGACCTGCAGCCCCTCCCTTCCCCTCGACAGACCCCCCCTGCATCCCCCCATTGGACCTATAGCCCCTCCCCCCTAGACAGACCCCCTACATCCCCCCACTAGGCCTGTAGCACCTCGTCCCCCCTGGACAAACCCCCCCTACATCCCCCCACTAGACCTTCAGCCCCACCCTTCCCCCCTTGGACCCCCCCCCCCCCACTAGACCCCCACCCCCCCACCGTTGGACACCGTTCATTATCGTCTCCAATCCCACAAATTAATGGATCTTCTAGTGATTCACTGAGATGATGACATGTGGTATTTTTTCCAAATGGCACGATCGGGTAAGGGAACGAAATGAAGGGTATATTGGTCTTGCAGAAAAAAATGATACGGGAGATGATCTTCCTCTCTCCAATCATCGAAATTCCCTATTTTTAGTTTATAATATAATATTATATATTAAAAAATAATAATAATTGTGATATATTTTAAATTGAAGATATTTGTAAATAAAATTATATTTGTCCTAGCTATATAAAAAAAATTATGCACTTCTTAAAATTGACCTAATAAAGTCAACATATTTTAGTTAATATTTTTAAGTGTGTGCATTTTTTAAAAACATATTAAATATCAATGATTTAATTATATTTTAAAACAAATCATATTTGTAATTAAAATAATTTTATTGTTTAAAAAACTACGTTATGTTTTTAAAAAAGGAATTAAAAAGTATGAGATAAAAATATATTTTTCCTCATTTAGAAGAAAATTAGTCAATTTTATTTGATATCATTAAAGTCATTATTTATTTTAAATGTGTAAAATCATATTGAGTTTATTGTATTGTAAATATAATTATTATTTTAAATGAAATGAATTTTTTGTGTAAAAAAAGTTTTTATAACATTTACAAAATACAATAATTTATCTTTAAAAAATAGTTTTTTTAATTATTTGATTAAAACTAATAAATTTTATTTAATATTTTTAAATTCATGCAATTTTTTTAAACGTATAGGAAATATTTGGTTTTTTAAGTTCCACTGAAACTTATTCTTAGTAAATTTATAATTGTTATTAGTATAGATGTTGAATAAAATACATTACATATATTATATATAATTGCATTTAATATAAATATGTTTATTAAAATTTAATTTTTATTAATATATTTTATAGTTTTATAAATATATAATTTTGTTGTATTGTGGAACATCCATTGAAACTTCATTTTGAAATTCCACTGAAACCTGCATTGGAACATCCATTGGAACCACCATTGGAACATCTACTGGAACCTCCACTGGAACCTCCCCTGAAACATCCACTGGAACCTTCACTGAAACGTCCTCTTAATATATTTATAATTGTTATTAGTAGATATGTTGAATAAAATATATTACATATATTATATATAATTGCATTTAATATAAATATGTTTATTAAAATTTAATTTTTATTAATATATTATATATTTTTATAAATATATTGTGTTGTGGAACATCCATTGAAACTTCAAATGGAAATTCCACTGGAACCTTCACTGGAACTTCCATGGGAACATCCACTAGAAATTCCACTGGAACCTCAACTAGAACCTCCACTAGAACCTCCACTGGAACCTCCACTGGAACCTCCACTGGAACATCCACTCGAAGTTCCACAAGAAGTTCCACTAGAACTTAGAACCTCCACCGAAACCTCTATTGGAACCTCGACTAGGACCTCCGCTGGAACTAGAACTCCACCGGATCCTCCACTAGAACCTCCACTAGAACCTCCACTGGGACCTCCACTGGAACTGGAACCTCCACTGGAACCTCCACTGGAACCTCCACTAGAACCTCCACTAGAACTGGAACTCCACTGGAACCTCCAGTAGAACCTCCACTGGAACTTCTACTGAAACCTCCACTGGAACCTCCACTGGAACTTCTACTAGAACTTCCACTTAATAGATTTATAATTTTTATTAGTACATATGTTGGATAAAATAGATTACATATATTATATATAATTGTATTTAATATAAATATGTTTAATAAAGATTAATTTTTATTATTATATTCTATAGTTTTATAAATATATACTTTTGTTGTATTATGGAACATCCATTGGAACTTAAATTGGAAATTCCGCTGGAACCTCCATTGGAACCTCTATTGGAACATCCACCGGAACCTCCTTTGGAACGTCCAGTGGAACCTCCAGTGGAACGTCCACTGGAACGTCCACTAGAATGTCTACTGGAACGTCCACTATAGTTCCACTAGAACCTGGAACCTCAACTGGAACCACCATTGGAACCTCCACTGGAGCCTCTATTGGAACCTCCATTGTAAACTCCACTAGAACTGAAAAATCCACCGGAACTTCCACTGGAACCTTCACTGGAACATCCACTGGAACCTCTACTAAAACTTCCAAAATATGTACATTTTATTTACATTTTTATTCATGTATTATATATTTTTTAAATGGTAAATTATATTATTTTTATAAAATTTATGTAAAAAATTTAATACTATTATATGTAATTTCATTTAATATAATTACATTCATTAAAATTTAATTTACATTTTCGCCTTTAATTTTTTATTTTTATTTTTTGGTTTTTTATAATGTAAATACTTCATTGACATTTTCCCTTTAAATAAAAATGTGATTTTTCTTGAAATTGGTATTTTTTATTTTTAGTTCTATTATAAAATATATTCTTTTTATGCCTTTAAAAAATTACAGCTTAAAAATGGTTATACATTTATAAAATAACGAGTTTCTCTGTATTTGAGAAAATTTTATTATTTCCAAACAATATTTTTATTTAACTTTTAAATGTAATAATGTTTTGTGACATTTTTCTAAGTACATATTTTTGATTTCTTTCATAAAAAATATTTTTTAAACTTGAAAAGATTAATAGTTGTTTACAATATTATTTAATAAATACAAAATTGATATATTTTTAAAAATAACAATTTATAGGAAATTTATATTTTTAAATGTTATAATTTTTTTATAAATTGATATGTTTTAAATAGTAATTAATATCAACATTTTTTATATCTAATTTTTGGTTTTGATATGTTTATGTTTTGTATCAACACTATTTATGTTTTTTTATATCAACGTTTTTTTATGTTATTATTTTTTTTAATTTATAGAGTTTTTATAAAATTTTAAATAGAATTTTATTATTCAGTGTTTTTGTTTTTTGATATGTTTTTTTAATGTTTTTTATACGTTTTTTAATGTTTTAATTTGTTTTTATGAAGTATTACAGTTGTATGGCGGTAATAACAGTAGAGGGTAAAAATGGATTTTAGTAAAAATTCTGACACCCATATTTTTTTATTTCATTTCAATCTAACGGCCACCTTTTTTATGATAAACATGGCATCATCTCAGCTAAACATGATATTACAGTTTTTAATGGTATTGGAGATGATGTTGGTCCCATTGGACACCCCCACTGGACCCCCCTGGACCCTGGACACCCCCACCGGACCCCCCTGGACACCCCCCCCACCTAGACAGCCCCCTTCCCCCTTCCCTCTTCACCCCCACCCCTTGGACAACCTTCCCCCACCCTAGACCCCCCCTGTGGACCCTGGACCCCCCCTCTTGGACAACCCCTTCCCCCCTTCACCCCCTCCTAGACAACCCCCCTCCCCCTGCACCCCCTACTCCCACCCTGCCCTCCTAGACACCCCCCTCCACCCCCACACCCCCTACCCCCATCGCCCTCCCCCTCCCTACCCTCCTGGACAGCTGGCCTCCCCCGGCACCCCTGCTGGAGAGACCCCTTTCCCCCTTCCCCCCAGCTCCCCTGGACACCCCCCTCCCTGGACACCCCCTTGGACAGCCCTCCATGCCCCCTGACATCCCCCCCAGACATCCCCTACTGGACCCACCCTGGACAACCCCCCCCCCCCTCGCGCACCGCCACTACCCCCCTCCCCTTCACCCCAACTGACCCCAACCTTCACCCCCCACCCCACCTGCACCCCAACTGTACAAAAATGGTGTGCCTTCAGAAATGGGACCACCATTTCAATCCATTTGAAGTTAGGAATTCAAATGCATAGGTTTAGGTTAAAAAATTTAGGCTTAATTGGATTTTATGGCGCCATAAAATTTTTCATACCATTACTTCAACCTTGACTGTTCCCATAAAAATGGATCAAACCACTGAGGAAGTTAAGTCTGGATTCTTTACTCAATTATTGATTGAAGTGGATCTAAGATCCCATTTGATGGATGGAGAGAGTAGTTTTAACTACCCTGGATGATGAATTATACTTAATAATAGTTTATGAAAAGGTTCTACTCTTCTACTCTAGCTTCTAGTCTATTGGTCACATAAAAGACTATTGCTGAAGAGATCTATCATTATCTTTCTACTCAAAGAAAGGTCATGATTTTTATCATTGCCTCAATAGGAAAAATAAATTTTTACCACTACAATCTGTTGAGGATATAAAAAATATTGCTATTGAATGTAAGAATGGCTATGCCCAAGAGATGAAAACAAAAACGAGTGAAAAATATGACACAATGGAAGCTTCTCATCTAAGAGGTAATGATGATGGACCAAATGAACTAATGTTGGCTCATGATATTCAAAATCCAGATAAAGATTCTAGCAATGAGGGCAGTTTCAATAAGTGGACTGGACCTTCAATGAAAGCAGAGAGACTAGGTAATAGAATTGTTCTTGAGTTTGGCGGTAAGGCACATCCAATTGGTGTGAACCCTGCTGAAATAAGGAAAGACTATCAAAACTTGGGCTAAAGTTGTGGATTATGAAGCAGTAATGGATACTATGGAGGAGTCAGCAGCATAGAAATTACACCCATGTTGGATACAACTTTCATTTTATGGATTGGCGCATGTTTCATCTATATAGACTTAATGTTATTGAAGAGAGTAGTTATCATTTTATCTTGGTAAGGGTTGGTAGTCACCAGAGCTCTAACTGGTCTTCAGGGTTTCTACAGTACAAAAAAGTTTTGTCTAGGTCCATCAGCCCCCGTACCCCCGATCCAGGGGCACATTGTCCCCTGCAACCCCCAACAAGATCACCGCAGAGCTCAACCCACGAAAGTTGCGGTATGGTTCATAGTATATGCCACAAGAATTAGTCCCTAAACATCATCCAAACCAACTCAAGATACACCAATCCAATAAAAGTAACTAAATACCAAGTATGATTTCTAAGTAAATATGAAAACTCGTAATGAGTCGCTTGATGCCACTAAGGTTGAAACAAAGCATCTCGTGGTTCAGACACATACTCTAATATAGGAATACTATGATGGAATAATGTTTATGGGCTACGCCCATGGGCTGGAACAAGTGTCTAGGAATCAATACATCACCACTCAGGAATGATTTCACCAACAAACAATTAATTAAAACAGCATCAGAAAATAAATAAATTTTGGCATGACTCATTTGTACGTCGGACATCCATACCGAAGGAAAAGAAAATAAACAAAAACAACACAGTAAAAAGGTAGAAAATAACTAAACACACTAATTAATTGCTCCACTTCCCCGATCTCCCTCCCCTACAAAGAAAACCATGTAGCCACCTCTAGTGCCCTTTTGGCCCCCTTCGTAGAATATAACTACCCTCCATCCGTAGAAACCAGTAAAAGGCCTAAGAGGATGATGCGATAAAGAAAATAAAATAAAAACTAAACTAGAACATACCTATATCTTATGACTATACAATTCATTGTCCCAATATAAGAACCAAAACACCCCATGGGTCAAAACATGTTCCTACAAGCAGGGAGGAACCATATTATATTGGAAGGACTGTTTAGAAGAAAAAAATTCACATCATACCACTACCATGATATTATATAAATCTGCCTATAGAATAGTGTACATGTCTAGAGACATCAAGAAAAAATTACTAGGAAGAAATAGAAAATATTTTATGAGTAAACAAAAATAATAATACACTTCCTAACCAATTAGTGGATGAATCACCATAGAAAATCACCAATTTCATTGAATATGTGAAATGTCAACAAAACAACCATAAGTATTTAATAAGATGTTGGTGATGCAGAAAATATAGAATACATGCTCATGTCTACATTAGAGGCCCAAATTGAATTGAATACCAAGTTAAACAATGATGTCATAACTTTAAAGAAAGATGATGGGAAGAATTTTGAACCAAATGAGGAATCTCTCAACATAGAGAGTAAAACCTTTGATGTTCTCAAGAAATTCAAGATGAAGGTTATTGATGTTCTAATAATAGAATCATTCTCAAGATGAGTATAAAGATGATAAAATATAAAATTACCAACAATTAAATTATATAATAAATTTTCATTTAATTTATTTCTTTAACATTGAGGACTTTAGAATTTAGAAATATTATCATTTCTCAAAATAGGTGTCGTATTGAAGGAGATAAAATTTGAGTTAAACAGCTTGAGGATTATTTCAAAATATTTTTCTGTAGGAGAATACATGATTATTACAAGACCTACCATTATGAATTTGGATGCCTAAAACAACATAAGCATTAGCAAGTATTTTTATATCAAATTACTCACTCAACATCAGTTTAGTCTCATTAAAAAGTTTAACAAAACTACTAGCTAAAAATATGCCATCAATATGAGAAACATTAATTATAAATTCTCTTTTACTAGATTTTAAATAAATTCATTAATTTTAAGATTATTTTAAATAAAAAAAGTGATCTGAATCACTCTATTTAAAATAAAAATAAGTTATCACCTATAAAAAAATTCAGATACTATTTCCTCAATCATATTTTATCATATAAATGGATTTATTTATCTTATAAACCAAATTTCAAAAAACCGTTTTAATTAAATCATCAGGATAAATGTGGCTATATCTGTAGCCCACCTTCTACTTGTGTGTGTTGATTTCCTCTCTATCAAAGAATAAATTTCACTGTTCAAGATAAAAAAGAAAATATTGGACAAGTTAATATTGAGTTACTTAGGGAAACATACTTTTTTATTTTAATTTCCAAGATGAAGTTTCCATATCTATCTTTGCTAGCCCTCATGATGTTTTTTAAGTAATAGAGGATAAATATGAAAAGTCAAGCATTACACTGAAGGTGATAAGGGATAATAAGAGATCAATTTCATGTATACTAATTCATTTTTATGAGACTATAGTGTAATGAAATTTCATGGGTAGTTGATACTTACTATAGCGTATAGGTGTATTAATAAAGGGTCATGTGTTTGTAGGTTTTTCCAACTCACACTAAGGATTAAAAACTATTATTGAGTGGTGATCCATGTAAATCCCTATCCTCTTTGTGTGTGTGCATATTTGGATGTGTTTTATGAATAACCAAAGGTGATAAGGGAGAATGAGAGATCCATTTTATCTAACTATAATATAATAAATAAGAAATGGGATAGAAAAGATTAAATTTATTTAAAAGTCATTAACACCGATTCACACTACCTATTAGTGTGGCATACATCAATAACTAATTCATTTAAATATTAGGGATAATAAGTTTGACTAAAGGAACTACAGCTTCTGGAGGATGTGGATGGATGATTATTACAACCAAAATGAAATAGGTATTCCATTAACTGGAATTAAGATGGAGAATATAGAGAAATCTCAATGGGACTGTCTAGATCATAGGGCACTCAGAATGGTGAGGGTGACATTAGTGAGGAATGGTACTATCATCATTCGAGAGAAGAAAAGAACTCATGCACTAATGAATTCCTTGACAGACATGTATGAAACAAAAATACATTTAAACAGGGTTCTTATGATGTATATGTTTTTGGAAATGAATTGATGGAATGAAGACCAAATTCAAACCATATTAATGACTATAAAATTTTCTAGAGTTAGCTCAAGTTACTAAAAGTCACTTTCACAAATGATATATGGGAATTACTTCCATTTTCAATGCTACTGGAGATTTGGGAGGCAATGGTCACTTCTTCTGGTAACTATATTAGAAAATAAGTCTTTGAATATGTAATTAATTTAATATTGAATGAAGAAATTAGGTGGAGGGATGTCTAAGAACATATAGAAATAATTTTTTTGTATATGGTATTTGATCGTCACCTAACTAGAAAATGTGTCAAAAGAAAGATAATAAGTCTAGAGATGAGAGTGGTGGTAAATCAAATAGACTCAGACATTTAATCCTCACGTATCTGATGTTCCTAGAACTTTTATGCCATTATATTCCTAATTAGGATATTTTGAGTTACAGCTCATGATTTTTTCAAGTGGTATCCATCACTAATAGAGTTCACAACATTCTACGACCATCACCAGAAATTAATCCTAAATAAAAAGACATTCTTGATCACTTAGAGCCACGCACATGCATATTGCATGCATGATGTTATTCGAAGAACACGATACTTCTGAGGATAAAACTGAAGTTATATCATGATTTTCATTCATCCATAAAGCATGAATGTGTTCATCTTATAATAATTATGAATCACATGATCTCTATTATATAAATGTGTGGAGTTCATTTCATAATAAGGGACACTACCATTTTCAGGGAAAGATGTGAAGTTTTAGAAATACAGTTGAGATATTTGGCTCTTTGAATTGGGTTGTGTCATGGAATATTTGTGGAGTCTTGACTCAACATTATTCTCAAAGTAGATATGGTGCAACCACCTATAAAAGGAGATCACCCAAGATCGAGAGCAGGTGATGAAATATTTGAGTGATCACATTTTTATTGTGAAATACAAAGCAACTAGTTTCACTCTCTCATTAGCTTGAAGAGAGTTCTGCATGCCATTTTAGCTACACAAATAAGAGGGTTTTTTCAGATATTTCGTGAATAAAGAAAAACATACATATTTTTGTGTATGTAAAGAATAATAAATTTCCCATGAACCTCCTCGGTTATGTGAAGAAGAAGGTTATACTATCTCAGTGTATTTACACTGTTATTGAGAGTATTATACTATATTTCCATGAAGAATATATTGCATCCTAAAGTAGATAAGTTGTTCCATGCTTGGATTGTGGGAGGAAGAAGGATCTTGTTTCCGACGCTTTCACCGGGGTGCGCGCCCGTCCGTCCGTGGGGGAGGACGCGCGGCTCTTCTGTTGCCCCACATTCCCTCTTTCCAAAGGCAGGCGACATTCACTCCTTATTCAGGGACGTCTGCTCCTTGATCGAAATGGGATGATGGGATGTCGGTTCTTCCTCCTGCGGATTCCTCCTCAGAACTCATCACCTAGTCCGGGTCTCCCTTATAGATTTAATACGTAGTTCGTGAAACTCTTCCCAGTGCCATGTTTCCATGGACGCCGGTTAATTACACTGCTTCTGTCGGGACATTCCAAAGGGTCCAGTTAGGGCAGAAACCTTCGGTCAGGGGAGTAGTCACGTTGAGTCATCAGTAGCGTGTCTGGATGCTGGGGTACCTGGAATGTCTGTCTGTTATCCTTGACCACAAGGCTTCTCGAGGGCGTGGAAGCCCGAGGAATCCCACGTCGAGCGCGGGGAATTATATGTCATAGACACATATCTGAGGTTTTCCTTAGCTTCCCGTGCTCAACACAGGGTATGCCGCATGTTTAACGTCCAGCGGAGACGGATCAACCCAACCAGAGCATTAGCTAGGTTAGATCGGATTGAGGGATCCTCCTTGAAGGGATATTGATACCGACGTGAACCCTGTCGTGAATAAACGACGGGCGATGGGTGTCGGCGAACTGACGTAAATGAGGGACCTTGGTCCGATGGGAGTTGGGATTGAACCTCTGGGAGGATTCCTACGTACCATGCCTTGACATGGATAAAAAACCTCGTAGTTCAGGTGGGGCTTTATCGGCGAACCGACATGAAAGTGGACCTTGGTCAAATGCGGGGTGGGCTCGAACCTCTGGGAGGCTTCCTACGTACCATTCCTTGACACAGATCAAAGACCACGTAGTTCAAATGGGGATAGGTGGGCAGTTTAATGTCATGCAGGACAAGTGGGGCATACAGTTTAACGTCATGCTGGACGAGGGCGAAACTCGACGTGAGTGAACGACCGAGCAATGTGGCTTGAACCTCATAGAGGCCTCCTACGTACCATGCCTTGACATGGATCAAAGTCCTCGTAGTTCAGGTGGGAAAGGGTCACAATAGCTTACCACTGGACCAGAATGCAGTTTAACGTCATGCTGGACCGGGGTGAGACCCGACGTGAAATGACGGGTGGGCTTGAACCTCGTGAAGGCTTCCTATGTACCATGCCTTGACAGAGATCAAAGACCTCGTAGTTCAAATGGGGATAGGTGGGCAGTTTAATGTCATGCAGGACAAGGGGGGCATACAGTTTAACGTCATGCTGGACGAGGGCGAAACCCGATGTGAGTGAACGACCGAGCAATGTGGCTTGAACCTCATAGAGACCTCCTACGTACCATGCCTTGACATGGATCAAAGTCCTCGTAGTTTAGGTGGGAAAGGGTCGCAACAGCTTACCACTGGACCAGAATGCAGTTTAACGTCATGCTGGACTTGGGTGAGACCCGACGTGAAATGACGGGTGGGCTTGAACCTCGTGAAGGATTCCTACGTACCATGTCTTGACATGGATCAAAGACCTCGTAGTCCAAATGGGATGGGTCGCAATGGCTTACCACTGGACCAGAATGGGACGTGACGTGAATGGATGATGAGTGGACTTGAACCTCGTGGAGGCTTCCTACGTACCATGCCTTGACATGGATCAAAGACCTCGTAGTTCAAATGGGGATAGGTCGGTGAACCGACGTGAAAGTAGACCCGTGGGTCCACTATTGGTGGGCTTGAACCTCGTGAAGGCTTCCTACGTACCATGCCTTGACATGGATCAAAGACCTCGTAGTTCAGGATGGGATCTGTCGGTGAACCGACGTGAAAGTAGACCCGTGGGTCCACTATTGGTGGGCTTGAACCTCATAGAGGCTTCCTACGCACCATGCCTTGACATGGATCAAAGACCTCGTAGTTCAAAATGGGATTTGTCGGTGAACCTATGTGAAAGTAGACCCATGGGTCCACTATTGTTGGGCTTGAACCTCATAGAGGCTTCCTACGTACCATGCCTTGACATGGATCAAAGACCTCGTAGTTCAAAAGGGGTTTGTCGGTGAACCGACGCGAAAGTAGACCTGTGGGTCCACTATTGGTGGGCTTGAACCTCGTGAAGGCTTCCTACGTACCATGCCTTGACATGGATCAAAGACCTCGTAGTTCAGGATGGGATTTGTCGGTGAACCGACGTGAAAGTAGACCCGTGGGTCCACTATTGGTGGGCTTGAACCTCATAGAGGCTTCCTACGTACCATGCCTTGACATGGATCAAAGACCTCATAGTTCAAAAAGGGTTTGTCGGTGAACCGACGCGAAAGTAGACCCGTGGGTCCACTATTGGTGGGCTTGAACCTCGTGATGGCTTCCTACGTACCATGCCTTGACATGGATCAAAGACCACATAGTTCAGGATGGGATTTGTCGGTGAACCGACGTGAAAGTAGACCCGTGGGTCCACTATTGGTGGGCTTGAACCTCATATAGGCTTCCTACGTACCATGCCTTGACATGGATCAAAGACCTCGTAGTTCAAAAGCGGTTTGTCGGTGAACCGACGCGAAAGTAGACCCGTGGGTCCACTATTGGTGGGATTGAACCTCGTGAAGGCTTCCTACGCACCATGACTTGACATGGATCAAAGACCTCGTAGTTCAAAATGGGATTTGTCGGTGAACCGACGTGAAAGTAGACCCGTGGGTCCACTATTGGTGGGCTTGAACCTCGTGAAGGCTTCCTACGTACCATGCCTTGACATGGATCAAAGACCTCGTAGTTCAGGATGGGATTTGTCAGTGAACCGACGTGAAAGTAGACCCGTGGGTCCACTATTGGTGGTCTTGAACCTCATAGAGGCTTCCTACGTACCATGCCTTGACATGGATCAAAGACCTCGTAGTTCAAAAAGGGTTTGTCGGTGAACCGACGCGAAAGTAGACCCGTGGGTCCACTATTGGTGGGCTTGAACCTCGTGAAGGCTTCCTACGTACCTTGCCTAGACATGGATCAAATACCTCGTAGTTCAGGATGGGATTGGTGGTCAGGGTCGGTGCTCACTCTAAGGCCACGTGAGTCATGCTCGGTGTGAGAAACAAGAGGTTGCAAGGACCTGACGATCACGTCGCGAGGGGTGCGTCCGTGAGAAGAGAAAAGGGGCTTACGCGTTGGGCGGCCCATGATGTTGGGACTTACTCCAGGATGGAGGCCCAGAGGGGGGTTCCTCGTTCCCTATCACATCCTCCACTGACCTGGGTAGTGGGGAAGTACGGAGATACACGGGTGTAATCATCCGTACGAAAGGTTAGGGGCTTACGCTCTGAGGCAGCCCTTCCCCTGCGAACATACGCCACTCCGACAAGGAGGATCTCGTTCCATGTGCGGAAGAGTTCCATTCTCGTGGAGACGAGTGGTGTAAAGAATGTTCGACCTGGGGGGACCCTTCGTGAGGGAGACGAGGTTGGGTCACAGTTTAACGTCATGTGTTGAGGACGTGGTGCTTGGCAGTTTAACGTCCTGCAGCTCGGACGAGGTGGGTTCACTTCACACCCCTAGGACTTACATAACCGGTACCCCCTGGTCCTTGGGGAAGGGAAGGTTCCGGTAAGGCCATGGTCATGGGGGGTTGTGGAACGAACCATCGAGGGGTCCATGTTAGCGTGGCTATGCGAAGAAGCAATAGCCGTTAGCGTGCCTATGTGAAGAAGCATTAGGCGAAGCAACGCTACGGGAGGTATTGTCCATGGGACTTTGAAATCACATCGTGCAAACCTGGAGGGTCGCACGGGAAGAGGAATCTCTAAGCAGAGGAGTGTGCTTTGCGAAGTGGGGTGCCTTGGCCTTAGCATGGGGCATAGGTGTGACTAGAAGGCGCTTCGCAAAGTGGAACAGTGTTCTCGGAGCACTACCTCGCGAAGGAGGAGTGTCTCGCGAAGCAGGGTCCTGCCAAGCAATGTGCTTCGCGAAGTGGAGCGATCCTGCCTTAGCATAGGGATCACTCGTATGGGTTGGGTGTTTCGCGAAGCACAAGTGCTCCGCGGCTGCCCGGGTTCCCTTGGGAATCCCCTTCCTTCGCGAATGCCCTTGAGCTTCGCGAAGGGCATCCCTCTCAGAAGAGGGGCTCAAAACGAGACAAAGCAGAGTCGTCTCGCGAGGTAGAAGTACCTCGCGGAGCTCATGATTCCCGGTGCAAAGCGTGCTTCGCGATTCGGGAGAGGAGAAGCCGAAAGGTCCGGTTATCCCTCTTCGGGACTCAGGGGGAGTCCAGTATTTATAGGGAAGGGGAGCCGCGATGCAGGACTCGCGCGCCGCCTCTGGTGCTTCGCGGCGGCTCGCGAACGTCAAATGGGTTCGCGGAGGATTACCGCCTCTGGTGCTTCGCGGAGGCTCGCGAACGTCAAATGGGTTCACGGAGCATTACTGCCTCTGGTGCTTCGCGGCGGCTCGCGAACGTCAAATGGGATCGTGGAGCATTACCGCCTCTGGAGCTTCGCGGCGGCTCGCGAACGTCAAATGGGATCGCGGAGCATTACCGCCTCTGGAGCTTCGCGGTGCCGCCATGGTTGGGGCGCTTCGCGGCTGGGCTTCGCGGCGAAGCTTCGCGGCGGAGCATCGCGAGGCAGCGCGCCGACCTTTTTCGTTCCTTTCTTTCGGGCCACATTTTTGGTGCCAACAAATTCCCCCCCTCAGACTTGGAGCCACGGAGGGTGAAGGGTCGAAGTCTGAGGGAAAATCACCAAAATTGTTGGTGGTTCGCGATGCAGCATCACGAAGGGGCCCCGCGATGCTCGCCGGGGCCGCGGATACGGACGCGCAGCGATGCTTCGCACAGGTGAGGCGCGCCGCGATGCTTCGCACGGGTGAGGCGCGCCGCGATGCTCCGGGGTCGCCGCCTATAAAAAGGGGGTCCGACCTCTTTTGTCTTCCCATGCCTTCCTTGTCTTTTTGCGCTCTCGACTTCGCGAAGCTCTGCGTACTCCGCGATAGCCCTCCACTAATCGAGCTTCGCGGCGAACCGTGGGTCTCCGACTCCGCGTCCGCGCTAGGAAAACTTCTTGTCGGCCTTGGCCAGACTTCGCGGCTTGGTCTGGCGACCGATCTTCACGATTCAACTTCGCGGCCGAGCTTCACGATTCAACTTCGCGGCCGAGCTTCGAGATTCAGGGAGAGAAAAAACTTTTCTGAGGGTCGGCATCAAAATGGCCCATCAAGAGGCTGTGCTGGGAGTGCTTGCAGATGCTGCTCGTCGGGATGAGATGGCCAACCGTCCAGGCTTGGGAGAAATGGTTCGGAGCCACTCGGACCACACTTATTTGACAGATCTGCTGTCGGAAGGTCAGAAGGATTATCCGTAGTGCAAGAAACTGCCATTGTACGGCTTCGGGCTGAGGGATGACGTCTTCATCCCTGAGGCGAGAAGGGATGAACCAGCTTGCTGGTTCAGGAGCACACCGTTCCAGCACCAATGGTTCAGGGCGGCCGATGGTCATGCGCGGGAGGATTTCACACCCATCACCGCTGACTGTCTCTACAACCATGTGAATGATATCGACGGGAGGCCACTGCAACCGGAGATGTCCCCTCCTCTCTACCGCACCATGCTGAAGGCGGATTTGCAGGATCCAAGGAAAGGATGGTCTGATGAGTGGGACCTGCGCCAGGGCGGCAATTTTACCGACGACTGGGCCTGGGCCTACTGGGTAGGTGCCTCATGTGAGGAGTTTGGGGCCGAGCTAAGGAGAGTGGGATTGTATGAGGCGGCATGGGCCTCCCAATTCCACATTTCCCAACCGAAGAAGCTGATGCCGGAACTGCTGAGTAGATGGTCGTCCAGGACCAACACTTTTCACCTTCATCACGGGGAGGTGGGTATCAGCCTGTGGGATGTCCACCAGATTTCCGGGGTCCCGATCTTGGGGTCCATGTATGAAGAATTCCTCCCCATCATCAGCGCGTGGGGGGATCCAGAGAAAATGCCGCGACTGGCGTCAGCGCTGATGGCGCTCGTCCCTGGAGAGGACAAGGAGGCAGTGAGGGATGTCCACTTCAGGAGATGGTTCAAATGCTTCCTGAATTTCCCAGAAGATCGAGAGTTCACACCGAGGCCACGAACTTGTCCGAGGGCGGCCCAACGGGGCAAGGGGCACTCGTATTGGCGGGTCTTGGAGGACAGCCAATGGAAGACTTGGGGTTTCAGTGTCAGCACTGAACAACAGCCAATAGTCAGGCTGGCGGCATTCATCGCGGATCTCATCTGTGGGTGGATCCTACCAGTGAGGGATACAAGCATGGGGGTGTGGCCCAGCTCGTTCATCATGGCATCGATGTTGGCCATGGGGCAGCAGATCAACCTGGGGATTCTGATGCTCACCAAACTTTACAGAATGCTGCGGCACATTAGTGAGGGCAAGAAGCCGCCAAGGATATGCGGGCCCTTCCACATCCTGTATGGGTAGATCGCAGCGCACATCAGGGGGATTTACGAGTATCCAAACCCATTCTCGCCACCGGGATCGAACTTTCGCCCCTCCATCCTGAAAGCAGTTGGGAGCTTCCCGTTCAAACTGGCTGTTCCGATGGTACTGAATCGGGTGTGGAGGGCGGATGAGTTTAATTTCCACCCCTTCCCGTTGCCGACGGGAATACTTGCTGACAACGGGCGAGGAACGGAAGAACATCGGGCTTACCTTCTGGCCTTCTGAGGTGCAGTTTTGGTGGATCAGATAGATCGTGAGCCAATCTGCGAACCGTACACCCCGCATCGTTTTGCGAGGCAGTTCCGGTGCCTCCAGCGGCTGACCCCGCAGGTCTATTGGGAGGTGCGTCACGAGGAGCACCCATGTGTGATGAGGCAGTTGTGGCTCATGTTCACACGCGAAGATGGAAAGATGCGGATTGCATTGCCTCCATCCACCGCCGCCTTCGGATTAGTGAAGGAGTACGCCATCAGTTGGGAGGCCTCTTATCCGGGGGAGATGCTGAAGCAGCCAACGATCCGGGTTGGTGACGGTGGGTCTTCTCTATCTCGAGGTCGGGGTCGGAGGGTAGCTAGGGCCGCTCGCGGTAGCAAGGCTGTGATGGTGGAGTGACCCGCACCGGCCGAGGGTATGGCAGCAAAGTTGGATCTGGTGGTTCTGGAAGAGCAGGGCAATTCGGAGGGGCGGCCACCGAGGGAATTTCATCGGATATCCACTCAGGCTCCGGGGAAGCGGCTGCGTCACATCGACATGGAAGAAGATGTTGTTTTTCCAGAAGCTTGGGACATTTGGGATGTCAACCGGCAATTCCTCCGCCCACCTGAGATGTGGGCCCACCTGAATCGCCTCGGGATGGAATTGCCGGGCATAGGCCCAGTTCGGGCTGGATTCATGGTGTCTCCGGTGGAGGAGGAGCAATACCTGGACGAGCTGTAGGATTACGTCCACTCCAGCGGTGTTCCTCGCCCAATGATGGATCGGGTGAGGGTAATGTTGAATCAGACGGTCCCCCCGCAGTTATCGGCTGCCAATCTGAGGGAGCGATTCCCCTTGCCGGAGGAATCAGAGGACTCTTCTCGGGGGGATGAGGCTGGAGGAGGGAGCCCGTTGGAGGAGGGCGAGGTCGGAGACCGAGGCTAAGAATCCAATGACTTCGCGGAGGCTCTCGAGGTAGCATTCTGAACTTCTCTCCTTACGATCTGTTCTTGAGCCACTATGGGCTTCTCACCAATGTTTAGGCCATGCAGGAGGAACTTGTTCGCAGGCCTCATTCTCGCCCCTTGGCGGGTGATGATGCGGGATCTTCAGAACCCGCGCCCATGGCTGCGTCCAGTTCTGCGTCTGGTGGGACCAGAGCATCAGTGGAGGCTCTCCCGGAGAATCCAGACCTCCCAACAATATACGGAGGGCCTCGCCTCGGGGTCCCCTTAGTACCAGCTCAGGAGCAGCGCCAGGAGGTCGATCTCTGTAAGTCTCCTCCACCGGTTCCCTTGTCGCCATATGTAGACTATGTCTGCCAACTAACGTTCATGTCCCTCTCTGCCGTACAGTTCTCCGACTGGCGTGGGCTGTTGCAGCAAGACTGGTCAGGATGTCTGGTGGCATCCCTCCTAGGGGCATGCCGGTGATGGTGGCGATAGTCCCTCCACCTCCTCAAGCAGCGACGCACACCATCACTGGCGGGACCACCAGTAGGGTTGTACCTGAAGTCATCGAGGTGGACTCTGAGGAAGAGAATCAACCGGTCAGTCCCAGTCCTGTCGTTCCTGCGTCGATGTCAGGTGTCGTACCAGATTCAACACCAGATGCAGATCCCGCTGAGGAATTCCTGCAAGCATATCCTGCGTACGAGCCTGCCAACCGCGCAGATTGGGATGAAATGGCCTCCGATGAGGAAGACAGCAGCATAGTCCGTCGCCGGTCGTGGAAGCTGATCACGCGCTTTATCAGGGACACTCCCCAAGTGCAATGGCTGGCCGAAATAGATAGGCTCTGCTCGCGGTTGCGCGAACTGTGTGTCGGGGGAGTTGATGCCCAACGCCCTCACCCGCTCATCCGAGACCTCATGGCTGAGAAGATCCGGGAGCATGATCGTGGGCTGAGCGTGGGATGGCAGCGGAGGAAGGCGACCAGCATTAGGAAGCTTCAGGAGGCTGAAGGCGAGGTCCAACAGATGCAGATCCGGGCCAACGAGCTTTCAGCCACTCTTGATACGCAGTCTGAGCTGGTCTCACGGTTTAAGGCCCAGCTGGCAGAGGCTGAGGAGCATATGGGGTAGACCTCTGGAAGGATGGTTGCCGTCCAGGCCGAGGTAGAAAGGGCCAGGGCCAGAGTTGAGGAATTACGCCCCGCCGCTGCTGAAGAGGAGCGGGAGTTGAATCAGCGGCAACAAGCTTTGGACGCCGCAAGTCAGCGGGTGGCGGAGCTGCAACGCTCTTTTGACGGGGTCAACCCGTCCATGGGGGAAGTAAACCCCCGAGTATTGTAACAAACCCAAAAGATACTTTTATTAGTACTTTTGTGCTTCAACTCTTTCTTTCTCCTTTGTTTTGAGTGCCGTGGCACGCACGATTTCCACTGTTTGAATTTCCTTGTTACATCCCTACAATGTTTTCAGGACGTTTGGCGACAATCCTTCAAATCCACATGGGTCGAGCCCAATGTGAGATGCAGGAGGTAGTTGGCTTGATCGGAGAAGGAACTTCCAAGATAGCCAAATTACCGTTTCTTCAGCGTGCTCTTATGCACGAACTGGGCAACGCCAGGGGCGCTGAAATCGGTCCAAACAGATGAAAATGGGAAGTGTGAATCATGATACCCAAATTCGGAACACTGTGGGGATGGCGTGACAATAAAGGACAACCGTTAACCGTGGCGGACAAACGGTATCCTTACTGCATTAGCCTGAAATGGGGACAACAAATGAGGGTTGACCGTTGACCATGTTCGAAACACGGGACCATGTCACAAGTGTTGTCGATCAATCCTTCGGGACGTTGGCCCAGGACAGTAGGCGGACCATAGGTCAGACATCCATACTGTTAGGGGGTCCTTCCAGGCATGACCCGTCTTTCGGAACGTTGGCCCAGGACGGTAGGTGAGCCGATGCGGCATGAGACCAGGCCGTTAGGGGGTTCCTTCAGACATGAAAGAGGACGAGGGTCCGAATAAGGGGCACGCAAAGTGTGGAATATGGAGTGATGGTTTGTTCAAACAGAATCCAACACTTCGGTAGTTACACCACCGTGGTGGGAGTACGCTAGATGGGCACATCGGTCTGATCACGGATCATTCTTTCTTCCAGATAGGGCCTCTCTGGCGAGGGCTGGAAATGGGGAGGAACAAGATTTTGTGATTCCAGGGGCTGAACCCTAGGTGAAATGCCTGGGTGTCTCTACGTATCCCACGTGATGATGGGAATCAAGCCGTACGTAGTTCTGGAAGCACATTTTAACATCATGCAGGACGGGGAGCAGCCTGACCGTGTTGGTACACATCCTGCCAAAACTACTAAGCCCACGTGAGTCGTGCTCGGTGCGGGAAACAAGCAGTAGTGGCGGGAATTTCCTGACACAAAAGGGGCAGGTTAGGGAAAAGGGAAGCTCGGTGACTACCGGCCCAATGACACTAACACGATCATTTAGCGCACCTAGATGCGCGAAGAGAAAGATCTAAATATGATGGAGTTCCACTTGAACATGAGGGAGTGGAAATGTGTGAATCATGACGCTCGAGATTCGGATCCCGATGATGGTGGCGTGACGATGGAGGATTACTGCTGACCATGTTCGCAACACAGCATCATGTCACGTTAGCCTGAAATGGGGACAAACAAATGAGGGTCGACCGTTGACCATGTTCGAAACACAGGACCATGTCACAATGTTGTCAGATATCCGTAGGGACGTTGGTCCGAAACGATTGAAGGGCCCTTAGGTCCAGCATTCATGGAGAGCCCTTAAGCTTAGTATCCACGTCGTCCGAGGGTCCTTTTGGATGTGGAAGAGGATGAGGATCCAAATAGCAAGCTCACAAAGCTTGGTCATGGGATGAGGGGAGTGTCCCTGTGAAAATCCCATGCTTCGGGCTCTTTGTCGAAACACATCTGAATACGGCAACGAAACGTATTAGAGAGAGGGAGAAGATTCCTTTCCCTTGGGAAGATCTTAGTTTAGGGTCATAGAATTTGGACCATGGATGGGTAAATGGATCAGGGGACGCATGGCATCAAAACCTGACGTGAATGAGGACATAGTCCTACTTACCATGCGTTCTCTGAGGAAATGCTCGAGTCGAGGGACTGAACACAAGGGTTAGGCTGGGCCCGCGGGGAAGCACCCGGGCGCTCCTACGTATCTCATAAGGATGAGAATAAATCCATACATAGTTCTGGAAGGTGTCACGGTAAGGTACCAGTGCCAGGGGAAAAGGGAAGTGTGGGCATGGCCCTTGCACTAAAAGAAGCGGAATTTGATAACTCTTGTTTGTTCTTTAAGGTGAATGGTTTTTTTTGTGAAGCGACAGACCTATAATAGTAGGTCGTGATGTCGCCACAAGGTTCAAGCCGTGATGGGCGTTGACAAATGGCATGGCACGTGACCAATACCCAACGTGATGTCCTCTACAATGAGGTCACCACAATGTGGTGCCGGTTTTCATCGTGCGGCCAGGAAGATAATGTCACAGTTTAGGGTCGTATGATAGGACCAAGCATGCATTTTATCGTCATCCAGCGCAGACGTAGCAGAGACGATGCTAGGTGGGAAATGTGCGCAGTGTTATAAAACACAATTGACAGAGACATGATCCCACATCAAATTTTATGCCATCCGGAGAGGGAAAACTTAGGTCGAGGGGCCTACACAGAAGTGAAACAGGGAGAGAGACTGGATTCCTGAATGGGTTGTACCCGGAGACAGGGCGTCTGGGTGGTCCTACGTATCCCATGAGGATGGGAATCAAGTTGAACGTAGTCCCGAATGGATCTTAGTTTATGGTCTTAGAGCTCGGACCATGGGAGCCCCAAAGGACGCCAGATTGCAGCTTTGTCCCCCTAGCATGCAAAGGTGCACTAAGGGATAGCGCCAAAAGTGTTGAGATTCCACCTGGACATGATAGGGTGGAAAATGATGTGAATCATGCAACCAACATTCAAGGAATGAAGGGGCTGGTGTGACGACAGAGGATTACTGCTGACCATGTTCGCAACACAGCATCCTGTCGCGTTAGCCTGAAATGAGGACTAACAAACGAGCATCGACCGCTGACCATATTCGCAATGCGGGATTTTATCGATTTGTTGTCCAAAACCCTCGGGGGAGTTGGCCCATATCGGTAGGAGAGCCCTTGGGCGTAGTATCCAGGCCGTTATCGGGGGTCCCTCCGGGTGTGAAAGGTGATGGAAATCCGAATGGAGGGGAACACGAAGCTTGACAAGTGGAAGGAACTTGATCAAGTTGAATCTGACACTCTTGGTCCTAGACTAGAGTGCTCTTAATACATGGGTGAACCACTGCAAGGAGTCAAGGGACTCAACTTTGAGGGTGATCGAGAGACGGTAGGTTCCTGGGGGAAGGGGGCATGGTGCCCAAAACCTTGTATCATACCCACATATCCCTCTCCTGGAGAGGGATAGGCCATGTGGCCTTGGTGACCGGGAGATCAGGAGATTTCCAAGAGATGGGGCTGGACCCGGAGTCTAGACATCCAGGTGGTCCTACGTATCCCATGAGTATGGGAATCAAGCCACACGTAGTTCTTGAAGGGTGCCTTTTAATGTCATGCTGGACAAGGAATATGAGGGCTAACTCTCAGAATGGGGTACGCGTGGTGCAGCTGTTGCAAACCTGACGTGAATGAGGACATAATCCTGTACCACGCCACGCGGTCCCGTGGTCGGGGTCCCAATGGTAGGACCTGAGAGGCTGAACTCAAGCTGGACCCAAAGACAAGGGGTCTTGAACGCAGTTCCAGATGAGAGTCTTAGTTTATGGTCTTAGAGTTCGGACCGTGGATGGTGACAACTCCCGAGTAAGCACAAATGTCAACCCAATCCCTAAGCCCACGTGAGATAAACTCGGTGTGGGAAACAAGGGGGGAGATCCTTATCGCAATACTTGGGGCGTCCATCAAAGGGGAGTCAGCAGAGAGTTCCGAAGGACACTTTTGATGTAGCTTGTTCCTCCAACGCGCAGACGTGCACGAGGGAAAAGTACCAAGAGTTCCGAGACTCTACTTGGACATGATGAAGTGATGAAGGGTGTGAATCGTGTATCCGGCATTTGAGATTAATGGGTTGACGTGGCGATAGAGGAAAACTGTTAACCATGATGGAAACACGGCGTCCGTATCACGTTATCCTGAGGTGGGAACAACAAACGAGCATCGACCGCTGACCATATTCGCAACGCGGGATTTTATCGATTTGTTGTCCGAAACCCTGGGGGGCGTTGCCCCGTATCGGTAGGAGAGCCCTTGGGCGTAGTATCCAGGCCGTTCTTGGGGGTCCCTCCGGGTGTGAAAGACGATGAAAGCCCTGATGCGGGGATATGCAAAGCCTGGAAAGCGGGTGTAGATGTGTCCGAGTAAAGCTTGGCATTCCAGGTAATAAACCAGAGTACTCTTAAGAACATTGGTGAACTGCCGAAAAAAGGATTGACGAAACAGCTCATTAGGGGGGGAGCATGGTGTGGTCATTACGAGACCGTCGTGAATGAGGACATAATCCCACACCACACCATATAATCCTCTCATGGAGGAAGGATAGGCCAAGGGGCCAAGATGGGATGAGGATTCCCGAGAGATGGGGCTAGACCCGAATCTTGGACATCCAGGTGGTCCTACGTATCCCATTAGGATGGGAATCAAGCCACATGTAGTTCTCTATATGTAGTTTAACGTCATACTGGATGAGAAGGGGAGCAATATACCCCGAAACAAGGGAGGTGTGCGGTATGGCGAAGGAGCCGACGTGAATGAGGACGTAGTCCCACACCACACAATACACCCTGGGTAAGAGGGGACCTGGGCCGTGGCCCGTAAAGGACAAGGGGCCTAAGGCCAGGCATCAGTCAGGAAGGCCTGACTGGTTTGCAGTTTAACGTCTTACATGAGGACGAGGGTCGGGGACCCGAGAAGGCCAAGGGGCCTGAGGCTGGGCCTCGTAAAGGGAGGGTGTACGGCATGGTACATAATCCCGACGTGAACGAGGACGTAGTCCCACATCACACCGTACACCCTTATGAGGAATCCTGGGCCGTGGCCCGGAGAAAAGGGAAAGTTATTAGTCAGAAAGGCCTGACTGGTTTTCAGTTTAACGTCTTACATGAGGATGAGGGTTGGGGACTCGAAAAGGCCAAGGGGCCTGAGGCTGGGCCTTGTAAGGGGAGTCGTACGGCACGGTACATGATCCCGACGTGAATGAGGACGTAGTCCTACACCACACCGTACACTCCTATGGGGGATCAGGGCCGTGGGCCCGATTGCAGGCACCGCCCCGGGAGAAGTTTGTTACCTCGTGATGGGGTGGACCCGAAGATCCAGGACATTGTTGACCATGTTCGAAACACAGCGTTCCTATGGTAACCTGATATGGGAGTAACAAGTGAGCATCGACCACTTACTAAATTCGCAACACGGGACTTTTATCGGATTGTTGCTTGAAAACCCTCGGGGACGTTGGCCCGTATCGGTAGGAGAGCCCTTGGGCATTGTATCCAGGCCGTTCTTGGGGGTCCCTCGGGGTGTGCAAAAATGATGGAATCCCAGTCAAGGAGCGGGCGAAGCATAGCTGTATCCGTGAAAGAGGCAAACATCCCCAGGGGGGATGTGCAGCCGGGTCGAGGCTTGCTCGATGTGAGTTGGGACAAAAGTGTGCACCCTGCCGCGTCTTGACCCAAAGGGAAGATTTTGGCTTTTGGGCTGGGCCTACGGACGAAATGTCCAGGCGTTCCTACGTATCCCATTAGGATGGGAATCAAGCCGTACGTAGTTCTTGAAAGCCATGCAGTTTAACGTCGTGCGGTGAGGACGTAGGAGGATAGAAGAATGGGAGTGGGCACATGGTGTGACCCTTACAATCCTTGCGCAAGCGGGGTTGTATGAATGGGGCTAAAAACCCTACTCCTGGTGCACAAAGATTCTCCACGGAAACTACCCCCAGGGGGGATAGTGGAAGAAAAATGCTTGGGGCTGGGCTCAAGACGAGGCGTCCGAGCGTTCCTACGTATCCCATGAAGCTGGGAATCAAGACACACATAGTTCTTGACATGCAGTTTAACGTCATGTGGGACGAGGGGCATTTAATTTGGGGAGGTGTACGGTATGGTACATGATCCCGACGTGAATGAGGACGTAGTCCTACACCGTACCGTACGATCCCGTAAGAGGGTAAGTCGGGGAGAAATGAGGGGGATTGGGGCCAGACCGCGGTCAGGGAGACCTGACTAGCTTGTGGTTTAACGTCTTGTGGTGAAGACGGGGGGCCAGGGACCCAAGGAGACAAGGGGCCTGAGGCTGGGCCTTAGTCAAGAAGGCCTGACTGGCTTGCAGTTTAACGTCTTGCAGTGAGGACGGAGATGCAGTTTAAGGTCGTGCGGGACCAAGTCGCAGTTTAGAGTCGTGCAGGACCCTCTCGCAGTTTAGGGTCGTGCAGGACCAAGTCGCAGTTTAGATTCGTGCAGGACCCTCTCGTAGTTTAGGGTCATGCAGGACCACTTTTTCCCTAGGCAAAGTATCGCTTGAGGAATTTGGCATTGGTGGGAGGGGTTATACGCTCTCCATCTGTGGTCACCAAGGATTATGCTCCGTTGGGGTAAATCTTATGGATGATATAAGGCCCTTCCCATTTGGGTTCTAATTTGGGCGGTTTCCTACCGGGAATCATTGGCGCTCGAAGGGCCAATACCAGGTCACCCTGTAGAAAAGAGCGGAGACGAACCTTCTTGTCAAAAGCTCTCGCTATCTTGTCTTGATGCCTTTCCAGATTGTACAGGGCACGAAGCCGGTTCTCGTCCAGTGCCTCTAATTCAGCTAGACGGATCTCGGCTACCTCATCTCATGTTTGGTGATCATAAACTGCAGTGCGTAGCGACGGCAGCTGGATCTCAATGGGTAGGACGGCCTCAGCTCCATACACCATGGAATATGGGGTCACCTGGGTAGAGTTGCGAGTCGTCGTCCGGTAATCTCAGATGGCGTTGGGGAGATTGTCCGGCCAACTCTTCTTTTTCTAACCAACCATCTTCTGCAGAATGTTAGAGAGGGTCTTGTTGAACGCCTCGATCTGTCCATTCGCCTGCGCGTGGTAGCGGGAGGTATGGTTCGACCGGATGTTGTACTTAGCGTACAATTTCTTCAATTCAGCTGCTCGGAAGTTGGTGCCTTTATTGGTGAGGACGGCATGAGGGACTCCAAACCGGTGGATAATGTTGGAGCTCACAAAGTCAACGATGGAACGGGCCTTGACCTCTTTGAGCGGAACTGCTTCTGCCCACTTGGAGAAGAAATCTGTAGCAGTCAGGATGAACCTACACTGGCGGGCTGTTGCCGGTGGATACGGTCCCACTACATCAAGTCCCCATACCGCAAATGGCCAAGAGTACTTGGTGGGGTGGAGGGGTTCTGGCGGCCGATGCAAGAAGTTGGCGTGTACTTGGCACGCGTGGCATCTCTTGGCATACCCAATGCAATCATGGATCATGGAGGGCCAGAAGTACCCTAACATCCAGATTTGATGGGACAGCTTCGGTCCTGCTTGATGGGCGCCATAGGAACCGGCGTGAACCTCTTGCATAAATTGAGGTATCTCTACTCCTTGGATGAAACGGAGGAGGACACCATCGAAACTCCGTTTATAGAGGACCTGCTCAAGACTGGGGCCGCTCTGGAGGGTAAATTGAAGTGCGCGGCATCGGATTCGCTCGTGCTCGGCCTGGTCGTCCGGGAGCTGACCATTTTGGAGATACACGACAAAAGGTGCTCTCCAGTCGGGGGTGGTTTCAACCACTGCGTCTGACGAACCCGGGACTCCCGATATGGAGGTTCCAGCGGTGAGATGACTTACCCGCAGGCTATCATGGTCCTCTTGGGTGACGGGGGAAATGACTCTACGGTGGGCCACATGTATGATTAGGTCATCTTCCTCGGGTTCTGCGAGCGACGCGGCTAAGCCAGCCAGGGCGTCCGCTTGGTCGTTCTGTGACCGTGGGACATGGGTAACCTCTGGCCGAGAAGAGAACTGGGCTATTAGGAGGAGGGTGTACTCCAGCAACGGTGCAAGCTCTGGCTTTCTGACGACGTAGTCTCCATTAACCTGTTTGATTACCAGCTCGGAATCTCCCTTCACATGTAGGTGGGGAACATGGATCTCAAGGGCCAACTCGAGGCCGGTGATGAGAGCCTGGTACTCTGCCTCGTTGTTCGTGCAACCTTCTGACAACAGGAACGAGTATGGCAGGACGACATGTGCCGGGGTAATGAAGACAATACCCAGACCCACCCTGTTGAGATTGGGGTCATTGAGCCTTCTACCGGTGGGGCTCCGGGAGGCACCGTCGAAATGCATTTGCCAACACGGGACAGCATGATCGACTGAGAGGATCGTCTCATCAGGGAAATCCAGGTCCAGGGATTGATCCGCGGAGGTTGGATGGGAAGCTAAAAAGTCTGCCAATGCCTGTCCCTTAATGGACTTCTGAGGTACAAACCTGATATCAAACTGCTGGAGAATCACTGCCCACCGCGCTAGTCGGCCAGTCAGCATGGGGCGTTTCAGGATGTACTTCAGCGGATCTACCCGAGAGATCAATTGCACCTCGTGGTGTTGCAGGTAGTGCCACAACTTCTTCACGGCGAAGACGAGCGCAAGGCATATCTTTTCGATAGGGGAGTATCTGACCTCCGTATCGAGAAGCATGCGGCTGAGAGAGTAGAGACTGTTCTCAGTGCCCTCGTTATTCTTCTAGGCGAGCAGCGCGCCAAGGGATCTCTCCAGGGCGGTCACATAAAGGACCAGCGGCTTTCCAGAGATGGGTGGCATCAAGACCGGATGTTGGAGCAGATACTGCTTGATTTCCTCGAAGGCGGTCCGACACTCCTCATCCCATTCGTAGGCAGCGCCTTTCTTCATGAGCCGGGAAAAGGGCTTACACTTGCCGGCCAGATTCGCAATGAACCGGCGTATATAGGCTAGGTGTCCTTGCAGGCCTCGAAGCTCCCAAATGTTGCTCGGGGGAGGAATTTGGATGATGGCCTTGATCTTCTCCGGGTTGATCTCGATACCTCGGTATCTGACAACGAAGCCCAGAAACTTCCCGGAGGTGACTCCGAAGGCACACTTCAGCGGTTTCATCTTCAGGTGACGGGAACGGAGGAAACCGAACACTTTCTCAAGGTCTTTGAGATGGTCCTGGCGCTGGCATGATTTGACTACGAGGTCATCCACGTAGCATTCCACCAATGTCCCGAGAATCGGTTTGAATATGCGATGCATGGCCCTCTAATAAGTGGCACCTGCATTTTTCAAACCGAATGGCATTACCTGGTAGCAAAAGGTACCCTGGGGAGCCCTGAAGGCAGTGGACTCCTCATCTTCGGGGGCCATCCAGATCTGGTTATACCCGGAATACCCATCCATGAAAGAGAGGGCTTGGAACCCGGCCGTGGCTTCAATCAACAGCTCCATCACTGGGAGTGGGAAGTCATCCTTTGGGCAGTGGCGATTAAGATCACGGAAGTCGATACAGACTCTGATATGCCCATTCTTCTTTCTGACTGGCACAATGTTGGCAAGCCACTTGGGGTACTGGACCTCCTTGACAAAGTTGGCTTTGATTAGCTTATCAACTTTGGCCTCAACCATAGCACCATGGGAAGGGTGCATCTTCCTGGGAGGCTGCTTAAACCCACGATGTTTTGCCGGGAGGCCCAGACGGTGGACGTCCACTTGGGGATCCAGCCCTGGAATCTCATCATAACTCCAGGCAAACACAACACGGTGTTGTTTGAGGAAGTCTACGTACTGTTGCCACTCCTCGAGGGACATGGCCGCACTGATCAATGTGGGTCTCGGATCTGCCTCGCTACCAAGGTTCACCTGTACCGGTTCATCAACCGTGGTAGAGACGCCTTCTTTAATGGCTGGGGGAGCATCCTCCAAGTCTTCCTCCCCAGCCGTGGGGGGACTTCCCGCGACGGAAGATACTTCTGGGCTATCAAGATCCACGGGGCAGCTGGTGCTGGCTCGGGCAGTAGCGGTCATCACATCAGGAGACTCACTTGTCATCGAGACCATGGCAATGAAGGCAGTCGACCCTATCCCATCTGGCCTTCGGCCTAAAGGGCCACGTTTGATGATATCAAAGCAGTGGTGACGTGTCGGCCAGAGTCGGTTAATTCCAGCCCGGTAGAAGAGACACGTATGGTGCACCGCCATTGTCATCATCTTGACGTCCCAATATCGTATAGGGGTAGGAGATTCCGGGACGACCTGAGCCTGGTTGATGTAGGAGTATGAGGTGATTTTCCGCCGTCGCTTGGACACGGGAACATGCCTTCCTTGCGTACCCGAAACAACAAAACATTGCCCCATGTCGGGGGTCGTGGCCTCCAACCGGTGGATCGGGAGGATGTAGGCGTCATCCATGCTTGCCCAGGGATCACTTGTGATCGGGGCGGGCTCATCCTCGTTTACCAGGATTTTCTTTTCCTTACTTTTGTAATAACCCGCATCCAGATAGCGGGCCTCACAAGAAGTGAAAGGGGACGCGTCTCCTTGGAGCACGCCTACTCGACCGTTGAGCGAGTACTTGAGGCACTGGTGATATGACGAGGGGACCGCTGCATGCAGGTGGAGCCATGGCCTACCCATCAATGCGTTGTAGGCGATGTCCTGAGAAACAACCATGAACTCGGTGCTGGCAATTAATCCACCGAACCGAGTCTTCAGGCGGATCTTGCCGACTGGGGTTTGCTCTGTCCTGTCATACCCCTGGATCCTGAGGTCAGAGGGAGTTAAATCACCTTCGGACAGACCCAGCTTTCGCAGTGTCCGGGTCGGAATTAGATTGATTCCAGAACCTGTGTCAACGAGGCAGCGATGGACTTCCACACCGTTGAAGTGGCCAGTGATATACAGCGGGAGAATGTTCCCCTGTATGGGAGGGTCCTCATCTTCACTGGAGAATGAGATAACCGCCTGACATTCGGCGTTTTCAATCATCTTGGTATGGAAGGCTTCCGCAGCTGCTACTTCCGTCTCGAACTGGAGGGGGCTCCTTAGGGCCTCAGCAAGTGCTTTGCGCATTTCAGATGACAAGCGCAGGGCCTCAAGGATGGAGAGCCTCGCCGGAATGCCGGCCAGGTGCTTCAGAACATCGTACTTTCTTGCCAAACGTGAACCTTTGCTCACAGGGGGTCGTTCAGAATTTGGAGGCACAACGGGTCCGGTTGGCTGAACCGGCGATTGACTAGTACTGGGTACATCTTTCTGCCTACCAGTAGAAGCCTGAAGAGTAGTCGCCGGACTAGGATCAGACAGCGGAGGCTGGCCTGTAGCCGGGCAAGACTGACTATGATACGGACGAGGCGGCTCCCCCCGATCCAGTAGCACGAACGGCGGTGGACGTAGAGCCGAGGGTGTTGGATGGGTCTGCGCGTGCTGAGATCTGTGCTGAGCCTGCTGCCTGGTCTCGGTAGCGTGCACGACTTGGCCAAAAGTGCCTACTGACGTACCTCGATGAACGGCACGATTGCGATTCCGCTGACGTTGACGTCGGCTGGAAACGTTGGGGAGGTCTGCCTGGGGTTCCCCCTCGTCGGGGGTCATATAGGGCTTTACCAGCTCCACGGTGTTAACCGAAGTGTACCCTTGACTGTCGCTCGAGGAGTCATCCACCGCTGGGTGGATCCTGGGAGGAATCCCCATTTCGGGGGGCATAAAGTCGCCGAGAGTGCGGGATGACGACGACACTGGCGGTGCACGTTGCTTCTTCTTGCGTCGTCGCTGCTTGCCCTTTTGGGCAGAGGTCGACTGTGAAGACGATGCGGAGGCACCAGCTACTTCTTCTGAAGGTTCTGACTACTTCAGGCATGCCCGGATGATACCCTGGGTACGGACGACAGTTTTTCGAGCCATCCAGTCGTCATATTTCTGGGATCTGCGGCTAGGGACCTGCTGCCACTCACCTTCGCTGTCGCTGCCGATTTCTGATCCTGCAAAGACGCCTGCCACTTGCGCTGGCGCTGGGCCCAACTTGACTATGTTGTTGTTGACCTGGTCCTAAAGCCAGTCTTTAAACACATAGCATCGCTTGAGGGTGTGCCCCAGGATCCGATGATAAGGGTAGTAGTTGGGGTGATCGGTGAGATGCGCCTCTGCCGGCCTTCTGCACTCAGGCAGACGCACAATCCCTTGCTCGAGAGCACTTCGGAAGTAGCCAGGGACCTGATTTTCATTGAACGAGTACGTCTGGTACCTTCTTTCCGGATAGGGGGCCCTGGGGGCCTGGTCCTGACGAGGGACCGGAGGGTCCTGCCCAGGAGGCGGCGCCTGGTTGTCTCGCCTAGGTGGCGGTGGCGCGTTGCGTGGGGAAACATGTCGGTTCTGAGGCGGTCGCTGCTGGGCGGGAGCCTGTGCTTGAGGTGGAGGACCTCTGCGGGGTTGCGGGGGTGGTGTCGCCGGCAGCAATTCCAGCTGCCTCGTGGCTTCTATTTGAGCCACCGCGGCGGGTTTAGCCCTGGCGGTCCTCCGGGCTGGGATCATAGGGGGCAGCAAACGTGCCTGACCGGCCTGTTGCAGGGCTTCCTCGAGGCGTTGAGCCTTGTCTGAGAAATCTCTGAACCCTCCATGGTAGTTCTGGGTAATTAGGGAGGGTACCAGCTCTGTCTTGACGTTCCCCACACACATCGTCAGTAATTGCTCCTGATTTAGTGGCATATCGAGGGAATACGTAAGTCCCTTCCACCGGGCGATGAAGTCTGCGACTCGCTCATCAGGTCTTTGCTTGCACTTGAAGAGGTCTCCAATGCTGGTCTTTCGCGTGGTAGAGCTGAACTGGTACAGGAACTTCCGGTGAAGATCCTCCCAACCGGTCACCGATCCGATAGGGAGATGGTTGTACCAGACGAATGTCGGACCTTCCAATGTCTGTACAAAACATCGGAGTTTGGCGGCTTCTTGCTGAGCCGGGGTCCCCAGCATTGGGCCACACCTGGAAGAGAAATGAGCCAAGTGCTGGGGTGGGTCCCCTATCCCGTTAAAAGGCGAGAAAGTGGGGTTCCCAAAAACCAAAGGCGTGGTCATATCATCCACCCACGCGGGATAAGGCTTGCCATCCGGTGGGACCGCCACCTGCCGCATTTCCAATGCCTCGAGGCGGGCTGTGAGTGCCGCAATAAGGTCCCCCGGGTGGGGGTCCCTGTCTTGACGGGGATCTCTAACCACAAGTGCATTGCCAGTTTCTTCAACACGGTAGACGGCTTCAGCCGCTCGTGGGTCAACTGGCTGGACGACCTGCGGGGCGACTGGGGGAACCCGGGTTGGGTTCTTCAGATTGCCCCGTCGCTCAGGGGGGTTTGGCGAGACGTATCGCGCCCTCTTGACGTATGTTCCGGCTTCCGCCCAGTCTGCGGCAGTAGCATGATCAGGGTTGCCCGGAGGCATCTCACCGGGGGGAAATTGTTCCTGCCCCTGCTGCCCCGGCCTGGGATTACCATAGTCAGGTCGTCGCTCTGCGGCGCGTTCAGCCAAGAGTTCGTCAACCAGCCTCTTCTGCTCAGCAAGCTGCTGGCGTAACGCGGCCTTCTCAGGATCCTCATCTTTTTTCTGCACAGAAGCGGACGGGTCAGAGTTCTTGACGGTTCCGACGTGCTCCTTACCCTTGCCAGTGTTTCGACCGAGTACCAGCGACTCGGTGGGTACGGGGAGGCCTTGAAGGTTTCTCTGCCGACGGGTAACTCTCCCTGATGGGTCCATTAGTGGCGGTGCGCCCTCTGGGGGGAAGTCTCCATCAAGGAGTTCCAGTTCGTCTTCCCTGTCCACAATGTCGGCCATGTGGACCGCGACTCCTCTCGAGGGCATGTCCTCGATGTCGCAGAGCGAATCGGGTTGTCGTCGAATAGGATTGAACAGAAGGGAAGCATAGTGTCCCCAACCACGGACTTGCACATGGGGGGTGGCTTCACTGATGATCTTGTGTAGTGATTTAAGACTCTGAACGCATTTTCGTTGAAGGGCGCTCTGGTGGCCTGGCGACTCAGGGTGCTGGGCCACAAGAAGCGCGGCCGCATCGATCAGGCGGCACTGTTCGCCAATCTCCTCGAAGTGCTCTCGACTCCTAGGGTACACCACCCGTTCATAACGGAGGCGGAAGTGTGTCGCCCACAGGGTTCGACAAAAGCACCCCACGTCTTCAGGGGTAAGCGACTCTGGTATGCGGAAATTCAGTGCCGCCGTCGGCCAGAACATCTCCGGGAAGTAATCCGCTGCAAGGATACTCCAGAAGCTCCTAGGCTCGGACTCAGGGTCTGGCCCTGTGTTTCCCCACTCGTCACCCAGGGGCGAATGAGGAACCGGTAGAGGTACCGAGGCGGACCTTTGGGATAGTAAGCTCGGCGGTGGAGAATACAACAAACGAGCTGACTGGCCGCCGAATTCCGGGCCATCCTTCGAATGGTGAGGTGACCTGGCCATGATGTCACGATACGACGGGATGATAATCACAGCTTCCGGAACAGGAGCCGCGGCTACCGGCGACAGGTCGTGTCGTCGCTCTACCGTCGTCGGCCCCCAAAATAACTCTACGTGATCTCTGGTAGAGGTAGAGGGCTCTTCTGGTGACAGAGGCGGTGATTGCGTGGTCGAGACCTGCGGAATTCCCAGGATTGCTTCCTCCTGGATGTACCTGCGGAGAGAGACGGGAAACCGGTGGACCTCAAATTCTGGGAGAACGAGGCTAACGCATCTGGTTCCTGCCCCAGTCCTTGATACAGAGGATCGGGGAGAAGGTTCCATCACTGAATCACATTCCGCTTCCGAATCGGAGAAGCGGGCAGTCTTGATCTCCACCTGGGCCTTCCCAGGATTCTTCTTGTGGCGGTGACGACCCGCTCTTCTGCCCCGGGGTGGCTCTTCGGGACAGGGTTGACCCCTATCAGGCAGCCTCGGGGCGGCACTGGCGCCGTGGCGGAGAGGGCCCCCACTCGAGATATCCGGGGTGCGAGGGGAACCAGGGCAAATGTCGAAGGGTACATGGGGAGGACCTCCATGAACAGTACCCATGTGGGCGGGGCCTCTGTTGGAATTGGCAGGAGCATGGGGAGGACCTCCATGGTCGATGCAAGTGGAGCGAGGCCGACCTTCACTCCTCGAGTTTCTGGGGTGAGGAGGACCTTCGACGGTTGCAGAAAGGACGTAGGGAGGGCCCCCACGTTGGAGAAGGACCGGATGGACGGTGCCTTCAGAAGGATGGACTCCATACCCTGTACAACGGGCGTGGGAAATGTTTCCGCGCTGATCGTCACTACCGCGGGGCAGGTATTCCTGCAGGATGGGGGTAGCACGAGGCATGCCTCCATGATGAACCTTGGAGCGGGGAAGGCCCACGCTCTGTGGAGTAGTGGTACGGGGAGGACCTCCATACGGGGTGGCATTACCGCGGGTTAGCTCGCGGCGATCACCACTTGGGCCTGCAACCCGGAGAGTCAACCCAGCCTGCCCGTGGGGCGATTGGGGTCTCGATCCTGGTTGGTTGAAGGAGCGCCCCTGCTCAATGTATGCAGGGGCTTCACGATACACGTCGGCGGTGGCTCAGGCCACTGTAGCTGTCGACGTTGACGTGCCTAGGCGAGCGTCCTCAGCCTGGGCCCGGTGCTGACGTCGGGTCAGGCGAGCTGGTGCAGGTGGTGCAGGGACGTAGCCTGCCTGCTCTTCTTGCGGGGCCGGACGGCGGCGCTGACGCGGCCGGGCGGGAGCTCCCACCTGGGTCCCTCGGGTCGGGGCCCTTAGCGGACTGAGCCGGACGGCGCCCGCCTCTTCAGCGTAAGGCGAGGAGTCGTCAAGGCGTTCCGGAGACAAGCTCCTGAAACGGTTGAATGTTGAGGTGGGGAGCAGGGGCTCCCCGCGCGGCCTGTTAGGGTGGCGTTGACGGCGGGGCTTGGAGGCCTCCAGGTCCAGGTGGTCCATATCCCAGGTTGGGATGACCCCTTCTTCCTCATACCTGCGCATGAGGCTGTTGATCACCCTTTGTTGGACGACCTCTGATGGGGAAAGGGGACGTGGGCGTCCCGTATTCCGTGACGTGGCTGCCGTCGTGGCGGTAGTGGCGCCATGTGGGGTGGTCGTCGTGGTGTTGCCCCTACCCCTGCATGGGCGAGGAGCGGATGGTGACCGCATCTCTGAAATAGAAACCTGGTTCCTAAGAAACGAAGGGATCAACTCATCAGTACTGAGAGGAAAAGGATTGACAGCCAGTGCCCCAGCGTTCTCCCATTCTCCATGTCTGTGAGAAGGATCCACGCCAACATGCTGCAGAGCGGAGTGCCCCACATTCTACTACCCCGACTTCCAGTGATTTCCACGACAGGCCCTCTATTTGCTTGGCGGGACCAGGCACCGGATATCTGGATCCGGTGACACGTCAATCTACTGGTGTCTCGAACGCTACTAATCTCCATATTGAGGAGAAGACATTCACGTCGGGTTCACCATTTCTGTTTCCGACGCTTTCGCCGGGGCGCGCGCCCGTCCGTCCGTGGGGGAGGACGCGCGACGCTTCTGTTGCCCCTCATTCCCGCTTTCCAAAGGCGGGCGGCATTCGCTCCTTATTCAGGGACGTCTGCTCCTTAATCGAAACGGGATAATGGGATGTCGGTTCTTCTTCCTGCAGATTCCTCCTCAGAACTCATCACCTAGTCCGGGTCTCCCTTATAGATTTAATACGTAGTTCGTGAAACTCTTCCCAGTGCCATGTTTCCATGGACGCCGCTTAATTACACTGCTTCTATCGGGACATTCCAAAGGGTCCAGTCAGGGCAGCAACCTTCGGTCAGGGGAGTAGTCACGTTGAGTCATCAGTAGCGTGTCTGGATGCAGGGGTACCTGGCATGTCTGTCTGTTATCCTTGACCACAAGTCTTCTCGGGGGCGTGGAAGCCTGAGTCATCCCACATCGAGCGCGGGGAATTATATGTCATAGACACATATCTGAGGTTTTCCTCAGCTTCCCGTGCTCAACACAGGGTATGCCGCAAGTTTAACATCCAGCGGAGATGGATCAACCCAACCAGAGCATTAGCTAGGATAGATTGGATTGAGGGATCCTCCTTGAAGGGATATCGATACCGACGTGAACCCTGTCATGAATAAACGACGAGTGATGGGTTTCGGAGAACCGACGTAAATGAGGGACCTTGGTTCGATGGGAGTTGGGCTTGAACCTTTGGGAGGATTCCTACGTACCATGCCTTGACATGGATCAAAGACCTCGTAGTTCAGGTGGGGCTTTATCGGCGAACCGACATGAAAGTGGACCTTGGTCCAATGCGGGGTGGGATTGGACCTCTGGGAGGATTCCTACGTACCATGCCTTGACACAGATCAAAGACCTCGTAGTTCAAATGGGGATAGGTGGGCAGTTTAATGTCATGCAGGACAAGGGGGGCATACAGTTTAACGTCATGATGGACGAGGACGAAACTCGACGTGAGTGAATGACCGAGCAATGTGGCTTGAACCTCATAGAGGCCTCCTACGTACCATGCCTTGACATGGATCAAGGTCCTCGTAGTTCAGGTGGGAAAGGGTCGCAATAGCTTACCACTGGACCAGAATGCAGTTTAACGTCATACTGGACCGGGGTGAGACCCGACGTGAAATGACGGGTGGGATTGAACCTCGTGAAGGCTTCCTACGTACCATGCCTTGACACAGATCAAAGACCTCGTAGTTCAAATGGGGATAGGTGGGTAGTTTAATGTCATGCAGGACAAGGGGGGCATACAGTTTAACGTCATGCTGGACGAGGGTGAAACTCGACGTGATTGAACGACCGAGCAATGTGGATTGAACCTCATAGAGGCCTCCTACGTACCATGCCTTAACATGGATCAAAGTACTCGTAGTTCAGGTGGGAAAGGGTCACAACATCTTACCACTGGACCAGAATGCAGTTTAACGTCATGCTGGACCGGGGTGAGATCCGACGTGAAATGACGGGTGGGCTTGAACCTCGTGAAGGCTTCCTACGTACCATGCCTTGACATGGATCAAAGACCTCGTAGTTCAAATGGGATGGGTCGCAATGGCTTACCACTGGACCAGAATGGGACCTGACGTGAATGGATGATGGGTGGGCTTGAACCTCGTGGAGGCTTCCTACGTACCATGCCTTGATATAGATCAAAGACCTCGTAGTTCAAATGGGGATTGGTCAGTGAACCGACGTGAAATTAGACCCGTGGGTCCACTATTGGTGGGCTTGAACCTCGTGAAGGCTTCCTACGTACCATGCCTTGACATGGATCAAAGACCTCATAAGTTCAGGATGGGATCTGTCGGTGAACCGATGTGAAAGTAGACCCGTGGGTCCACTATTGGTGGGCTTTAACCTCATAGAGGCTTCCTACGTACCATGCCTTGACATGGATCAAAGACCTCGTAGTTAAAAATTGGATTTGTCGATGAACCGACGTGAAAGTAGACCCGTTGGTCCACTATTGGTGGGCTTGAACCTCATAGAGGCTTCCTACGTACCATGACTTGACATGGATCAAAGACCTCGTAGTTCAAAAGGGGTTTGTCGGTGAACTGACGCGAAATTAGACCCGTGGGTCCACTATTGGTGGGCTTGAACCTCGTGAAGGCTTCCTACGTACCATGCCTTGACTTGGATCAAAGACCTCGTAGTTCAGGATGGGATTTGTCGGTGAACCGACGTGAAAGTAGACCCATGGGTCCACTATTGGTGGGCTTGAACCTCATAGAGGCTTCCTACGTACCATGACTTGACATGGATCAAAGACCTCATAGTTCAAAAAGGGTTTGTCGGTGAACCGATGCGAAAGTAGACTCGTGGGTCCACTATTGGTGGGCTTGAACCTCGTGAAGGCTTCCTACGTACAATGCCTTGACATGGATCAAAGACCTCGTAGTTCAGGATGGGATTTGTCGGTGAACCGACGTGAAAGTAGACCCATGGGTCCACTATTGGTGGGCTTGAACCTCATAGAGGCTTCCTACGTACCATGCCTTGACATGGATCAAAGACCTCGTAGTTCAAAAGGGGTTTGTCGGTGAACCGACGCGAAAGTAGACCCGTGGGTCCACTATTGGTGGGATTGAACCTTGTGAAGGCTTCCTACGTACCATGCCTTGACATGGATCAAAGACCTCGTAGTTCAAAAATGGATTTGTCGGTGAACCGACGTGAAAGTAGACTCGTGGGTCCACTATTGGTGGGCTTGAACCTCGTGAAGGTTTCCTACGTACCATGCCTTGACATGGATCAAAGACCTTGTAGTTCAGGATGGGATTTGTCGGTGAACCGACGTGAAAGTAGACCCGTGGGTCCACTATTGGTGGGCTTGAACCTCATAGAGGCTTCCTACGTACCATGCCTTGACATGGATCAAAGACCTCGTAGTTCAAAAAGGGTTTGTCGGTGAACCGACGCGAAAGTAGACCCGTGGGTCCACTATTGGTGGGCTTGAACCTCATGGAGGCTTCCTACGTACCATGCCTTGACATGGATCAAAGACCTCGAAGTTCAGGATGGGATTGGTGGTCAGGGTCGGTGCTCACTCTAAGCCCACGTGAGTCATGCTCGGTGTGAGAAACAAGAGGTTGCAAGGACCTGACGATCACGTCGCGAGGGGTGCGTCCGTGAGAAGCGAAAAGGGGCTTACGCGTTGGGCGGCCCATGGTGTTGGGACTTACTCTAGGATGGAGGCCCAGAGGGGGGTGCCTCGTTCCCTATCACGTCCTCCACTGACCTTGGTAGTGGGGAAGTACGGAGATGCACGAGTGCAATCATCCGTACGAAAGGTTAGGGGCTTACGCACTGAGGCAGCCCTTCCCCTTCGAACATACGCCACTCCGACAAGGAGGATCTCATTCCATGTGCGGAAGAGTTCCATTCCCGTGGAGACGAGTGGTGTAAATAATGTTCGACCTGGGAGGACCCTTCGTGAGGGAGACGAGGTTGGGTCACAGTTTAACGTCATGTGTTGAGGACGTGGTGCTTGGAAGTTTAACATCCTGCAGCTCGGACGAGGTGGGTTCACTTCACACCCCTAGGACTTACATAACCGGTACCCCCTGGTCCTTGGGGAAGGGAAGGTGCCGGTAAGGCCATGGTCATGGGGGGTTGTGGAACGAACCATCGAGGGGTCCACGTTAGCGTGGCTATGCGAAGAAGCAATAGCCGTTAGCGTGCCTATGCGAAGAAGCATTAGGCGAAGCAACGCTACGGGAGGTATTGTCCATGGGACTTTGAAATCACATCGTGCAAACCTGGAGGGTCGCACGGGAAGAGGAATCGCTAAGCAGAGGAGTGTTCTTTGCGAAGTGGGGTGCCTTGGCCTTAGCATGGGTCAAAGTTGTGATTGGAAGGCGCTTCACGAAGTGGAACAGTGTTCGCGGAGCACTGCCTCGCAAAGGAGGAGTGTCTCGCGAAGCAGGGTCCTGCCAAGCAATGTGCTTTGCGAAGTGGAGCGATCCTGCCTTAGCATAGGGATCACTCGTATGGGTTGGGTGTTTCGCGAAGCACAAGTGCTCTGCGGCTGCCTGGGTTCCCTTTGGAATCCCCTTCCTTCGCGAATGCCCTTGAGCTTCGCGAAGGGCATCCCTCTCGGAAGAGGGGCTCAAAACGAGACAAAGCAGAGTTGTCTCCGAGGTAGAAGTACCTCGCAGAGCTCATGATTCCCGGGGCAAAGCGTGCTTCGCGATTCGGGAGAGGAGAAGCCGAAAGGTCCGGTTGTCCCTCTTCGGGACTCAGGGGGAGTCCAGTATTTATAGGGAAGGGGAGCCGCGATGCAGGACTCGCGCGCCGCCTCTGGTGCTTCGCGGCGGCTCGCGAACGTCAAATGGGTTCGCAGAGGATTACCGCCTCTGGTGCTTCGCGACGGCTCGCGAACGTCAAATGGGTTCGCGGAGAATTACCGCCTCTGGTGCTTCGCGGCGTCTCGTGAATGTCAAATGGGATCGCGGAGCATTACCGCCTCTAGAGCTTCGCGGCGGCTCGCGAACGTCAAATGGGATAACGGAGCATTAACGCCTCTAGAGCTTCGCGGCACCGCCATGGTTGGGGCGCTTCACGGCTGGGCTTCGTGGCGGAGCTTCGCGGCGGAGCATCGCGAGGCAGTGCGCCGACCTTTTTCGTTCCTTTCTTTCGGTCCACATTTTTGGCGCCAACAGATCTATATACATAAAAATACTTGAATAAGGACATACTTGTGCATACTTATTTAGAATTATATTCAAAAAAATGAATAATAATAATAATAATTCTAAACAGTGTGTTCTCGCATAATAGAGAAGATCTGTGTGAAATTTTTCATGTAAAGAAATGTGATTAAATAGAGATGCACACATCCAATAGGAGATATTAATCATTCAAATCTTTGTGTGTTTCCCCAAGAATAAATAAGGTGGGTTGAGATATTCTATGCATGATACACATTATACATGCATGAGACACAATGAGAATTTGACACCGTAATTCAATATATCATGTTGTTTATCAAATATTGATATTAGAAGAGGTAGCCTGCAATATTCCTGTAAAAAAAATCATCCCATTAATTGTTGAATAAAAAATTCTCTTAGGAGTATAATTTTGAGCTAAAATGATAAATTTCAGTAAAGAAATAAAGAATAAAACTTTCAATGTGTTGAGAAATATTTATATGTTTATTCTGATATTACACTGAGTTGAAATAGAAGTAATATTTTATACTCAATCAGAAGAGTACCGAGATAACTTTCATGTAGTTTTATTGATTATATTCAGTTTTAGTTGAAGACTTTCAGTGAGATTAGTAAATTAAAATAATGGAAATATTGGTGAGATATAAAAAGATAAAAAGTTCTGATAATTGAAGGTGATCAATGTCAATAGTGATTCAAGAAAATATTTGACATGTGGACTTAAAATAGAACAAGGCCTACACTAACACTATATCAGTAGGTAGAATCCATTGAGGACATGTTTATAAGTGGTTGTATAATATTTTTGGAAGAACTTGTAATTACATTACAAATAACTCTATTTATCCTTTACAGGGCATGGACATTAATTATCTAAACTTGTGTGTAAATTGTACTGCACTTGTCATCACTATAATTTATAGTGATAATTAAAATATATGAAACAACTTTAGGTTGATCATGAAAAGTATGTTCTCTCATAGAGACCAATCCTTGTAAAAATATTCATGTTCTTTTCAATGTTTTTATTTTTTTTCTTATAGGAAAGGTGAGGCTTCAATGAATGGGGGGTTGAGTCTTTAACATTCCAAAGAGGTTGAATTGAAAATAAATATATATAATTCACAATAATTAATCAAAAATTCAACCCCATCCCCCATATTAGTGGTTCATCCAACCAGGGGCTCTAAAAATGTAGTATATATGGGGAGATGTAACAAAGAGGGTTATAAAAGTGGGTTTGGTAAAATTTTTATTAATAATAAAGTTATATATAATTAGAAATTATGTAATAACATGATAGTTTCTAGTTTTTTATTATATACTGTAATTATAATATTCATATGAAATATATACAGAATATGAATATTATACTATAATGTGATATTCATTCATTTGTAGTTAAAAAAAATAAATGTTAACAAAATAAAAATTTCAAGACATTTTAAATATTGAAGTAAGAATACATGTAAGATTGATTGATAATGCTAATTATTTGTATAACTCTCCAATAATATTATGTAAATAACTACTAAGTTAACATTTTTTGTATAATTAATAGAGTATAATTGATGTGATGATAAAATGTTAGGTTTTAGTGGAATCACTTAAGAAAATATTTACTAGTTTTATTGTAACTACTACCTTATTAGTGAATTTTTTAGTAGTACCAGGGAATCCAGGGAATCTATAGTTAAATGTAAATAGTTTGTATGATCAATACGTTCTGGTGGAATAAGTATTCAAGTGAAATATCCCAATATATGAAGTTTCAATGGATTTAGTGTTAGAATAATAGGAATATTTTAGGGGAATTTGTTGAATTAAATCAAATATAGAGAAAATAAATAAAATAAAATTTAGAAAAAAATATAGTGAAAAATTGGAAATTTTAATTTAAAAGATCATAAGGAACATACAAATTTAGAGACATGTATAAAATTTTATGAAATGCAATCAATGAAATAAAATGATGATGGAAACAATGGAATATATTAGATCATAGGTAAAATACACAAAGTGGATGGAATTTTACCAGAGAGCTTCAACTTCTTGGAAATTTGCTACAGTATGATTTGGGTACAAAGTTTTGATAGCCCACTCCCAAAATTAAAGAATAGAAAAGGATGTAAACAGCTACCTGATCTATGAATAATCAATGGGAAATGAACATGATTCAAAGGAGATGAACAACTACATCGTTTGGTGAAGGGGTTTTCCCCTCTCTTTCAATCCATGGATGCCCCGAAATTCTAATAGTAAACCAGAACACATTCATCCCTAACATCCACATCGATGAATAGAGGACAAGGTGAGATATATGGACAAAGTTGTATTTTCTTCAAAATTTGAAAGTTTAATGTATGAAATGGTTAACACGAGTATAGATTTAACACAAGGTGAGATATATGGAAAACAGAATCCCTAAATCAATAGAGTACACAGAAGAATACAAAAACCTTTTGAGGTTATGAGGTGGAGGCCAGGAGGCCGGGAGGAGGTGGAGGTTGGGAGGAGGCGAAGGCGGAGGCCGGGATGAGGTGAAGGCGGAGGCCGGGAGGAGGCCTGGAAGAGGAGGAGGCAGAGGTGGCCATGAAGATGGAGTCGAGAGCCAGGAGGTAGATGTGGAGGCGGAGGAAGGAGGTGGAGGCAGGGGCCAGAGGCGGAGGCGATTGCGGACATGGAGGCAGAGGCGATAAGGCGAAGGGAGGGAGGCGGGGCTGGGAGGTGGGGGCTGGGAGGCAGAGGAAGAGGCAGGAGATCAAGGTCAGGGAGTGGAGGGGAGGGCGGAGAGGCTAGGTTAGGGGAGACGTAGGGTAAGAAATGAAAATCAGGAGGGGGATCCCGATAAAAGATCAAAATTGTGGTTAATATACCCACAGTTAGATCAAAACTATCAGTATAGGTTAAAAAATACCACCTATCCCCATGTTTATATTAAACCATGGGCATAGATGTGTGGGTATAGATGCATATTCTATTAGTTCCAGATTGGTCCTTACCCTTTCATTTGATGTTTGATGCTTATGATAGAGTCTTTGGGGTTGTTATTGGTCAAAGAAAAGAAAAAATTCCTCATATCATCTATTATGTCTAAAAAACATTAGATTAAAATCAATATCACTACACTATAACTGAAAAGGAACTTTTAGCAGTGGGTTTTTCCTTAGAGAAATGTTTGCCCTATCTCTTAGGTTCTAAAGTCATCATCTTCACATACCATTCTGCTATAAAGTTCTTACATAAGAAAATTGATTACAAATCTTGGCTAATAAGATGGATCCAAATACTCCATGAGTTTGACCCTAAAATCAAAGATAGGATAGGAAAATAAAACCATGTGGCTGATCACCTGAGTAGAATTTCTAATTATTCTAATTCAGAAATCATTGATCTTGAATTCCCCACTGAGCACCTTTCATCTCTCACTCCAAAGTCACCATGGTATGACCCAATTGTAAATTACATGGTTTCTGGTGTTTTTTTAGAAAATGTTTCAAAATAATAAAAAATGAAGTTGAAAACTGATCCAATACAGTATTTTTTGGAAGAAAATAAACTTTAGAAAATTGGGGCTGACATGGTAATTAGGAGATGTGTTGATGAAAATGAACATTCATCAGTCTTAGAATTTTGTCACTCATTCCTGGAGGTGGACACTTTAGAACACAAAGGACCTCTCAAAAGGTCCTAGACTCTGGATTCTTCTGGCCTTCAATATTCAAGGACTCATTTAAGTTATGTCAGTCATTTCCCACTTTCCAATAGTTTGGGTCAATTTCCAAAAGCAATGAAATTCCCCAAAATCCATTAATCATCTGTGAGATCTTTGATGATTGGGCCATCAATTTCATGGGACCATTCCCCGCTTCTAATGGAATATCATACATTATTCTTGCAGTAGATTATGTTTTTAGGTGGATTGAGGCTAGACCCACTAGAAAGGATGATTTACATTCTGTTATTGAGTTTTTAAAAACCCACTTCTTCCATAGATTTGGACCGCACTGTGCCTTGATCAGTGACTTAGGAACCCATTTTTATAATAGAACCATGGAATATCTTTTTTAAAAGAATGGTGTTATACATAAAACATCAACTATATATCATCCCCAAATAAATGGATTGGCTGAACTCTCTAATAAAGAAGTAAAAATAGTGCTTGAGAAAATTGTTAAGCCTAATAGAAAAGACTAGCCTGAGAGACTTAGTGAATCACTTTGGGCTTATCGAACAACCTATAAAACACCCATTGTTATTTATCCTTTTAGGATAGTTTTTGGTTAAAAAGTGTCATTTTCTAGTAGAAATCCAAAAAAGTCATTTTGGGCTATGAAAACTTGTAATTTTGATTATGAAAAATCTAGTGAAGAAATATTGTTGTAGTTGAATGAATTGGAAGAGAATTGACTTGATTCTATGATAATTCTATTCTGTACAAGGAAAAGCATATGGTACTCCATGAAAAAAACATCCCGAGAAAGGTATTCAAGGAAGGTGAAAAGGTATTTCTCTTCAACACATGATTTCGGCTTCACCAAGGTAATCTTAATTCTCTATGGGAAGGTCTGTTTATTGTTTCTCATGTTTAACTATTCAGTGTAGTGAAATTACAAGACCTATCTTCTAAAAGGACATTCATGGTTAACATACATCATTTAAAGCATCACTATGAGAGGACACACATCCTTGGAACCACCTCGACTTCCATCAGATCCATAACTCCCACCGACCCACGACTAGATGGAGACAGAGACCCACCAAATCCAAACTAGGGGGCACCTCTTTCCCTTTAACTTCCTCTTTTTCTCTTCTTCATCCTTATCTATATCTCCTTTTTCCTCTTCTTCCTCTCTTTTTCATTTTTTTACCACTTTCATCATCAAACTTTTTCTTTCTTTCTTTCACTCTTTCTCTTTTGTGGGGGTGTGTATTTTAAACACACTAAAAAACTAAAAAAATAGAAAAATGAATAAAAAGAGACATACTTACTCACCATCTAGTTTTGAAATTTTGTCCAACCATTTTGGGGAGTCAAAAGACATGCCTTCATCTCAATTTTTTTGTATTTTCATCATAATTTTGGATAAAGAATCTGGTGTCCAAACCAACATATTTTGAGTGATTAATTTATTATTTGGAAAATGATTTTCCCCAAAAATGAGTAACAAAATTATCTTTCCTACCAAGGCCACCTATGACCATATTTTCAACATGTATGTTTTCACCCCTGATTTTGAGTCTTGATTTTGTGGACATTCGAGCTAAATTTCCTACATTGGTGTGCATTAATATGATAGAGGCATTTTTAGAATCTCATGAGAATCACAATAGCCAAATATCCTCCCATTACCCTTATATTAATAATTATTTTAAAAGACCCTCTAAACCAATGAAAACATTTTCATTGATATTCACATTACAATCCCAATACCTTATCGCACCCAACATCTACATATATTTACATTTCATTATTTATTGAAATTTAAGTGTGGGGGGGACTGGATTTCATTTTTGGGTACCCTTTTATTGATTTTCAAAGTGTTATCATAAACTTGAGGGAAATAATCCATTTTATTGTGGGGTTTTGGTTTTAATTCAGTGAGTTTTGGGGAATGGAATTTCGTTTATGTAATTTTGTAAATTTTATCGAAAAGTGTTCAAAAATATGAAAAAAAAAATCAAAAAAAAAAGATCCAAAAAAATGTGTTGTGTCTTAGGCAGGACAAAAATCACTCTTCATTAACCTTTTATCTTATTATAATTATTAAAATTAGTGTCATGATCATATCAATCATGGTTTATGAGATGAGTTTGAGTTTTTTTTCAAGTTCAAAATTCGAAAAAAATCAAAAAAAGAAAATAAAAAAAGAACACTTATTTCATTGGGACAAATTTTGTGTTTTGTAAATATATCATATTCTCATCCCTTTCAATTTTTCCCCCTTTGTGTCTATCTTCACACAATCATTTCACTGTAAATATGTTTTTCCATTTCCTTCCATGTTTCATATCACAAAAATTGTGAATTGTTTTAACCATGATGATGTTTTACCCCTCTTATCCTCTCTCTTGGACATTAAATTCCTACTATCCCACAGCAACATAAAACCCCCTTAAAATACATCTTGATTCTTGTACACTTTTGGATAGGGAATATAAGATTATATCTCTTTCAAACTCTAAGATTTTCACTTTTGGTTGTTGAATGAGTGAACCTCCAAAATAAATTTTTATCATCTTGAGAGGTGTGAGTTTTAAGTATCCATGTTTTCCATTTCTAAATTTGAACATGAAAAATGAATTGTTTTTGAACATTTTTTCTATAAATATTTGCAATGTAGTTCAATATGGATAAGGGAAATGGTCTAAACCTCCACTGATTGTGGAAAATAAAATTTTAATATTTGTTTGCGAGTGAAAATAATTTTGTTATGTTTTTATATTTGTTGCACATGAGGACATGCATAAGACTAAGTGTTATGGATTTTATGTTATTAATTTATTAATAAATTTTTTTATACTCAATTTAGTAAGTTTCATGTAAAAGTTCATAATTGGTGTGAGATACTCATGTTTTAATAATAAATATAATTTTTGAGCATTATTTGAAGTAATCCAATTAAGTCAGTTAACTATTTTAATTATAAATATCACTCTTTTTATCCCAATTTCATGGTTTGTGTTTTTTGGGATTCCTTTTTCAATTCCCAACATATCATTTGAAGGTATCATTGTCCAATTCTACCATTTTAATGGTCATATAGACCACACAATAAGGCCCACCGAATCTGCAAAGAAAATGGAACAACCATGATGATTGAATTACTGGGCCCAATCAAGATATCCAAAATAATTTATTACCCACAAAAATTATAAGGAATATACCATTTATATGTGATAAAAATTTTATGTCCCAAATTATCTATCAAGGGTCCCAACTGATTCATTTAAATCCATCCCACCATTCTGTCAGGGAATTAAAATCAGTACACAAATATTGATATTTATGTTGATAGAGACAACCATTATAACAGATATTTTTTATTGTGAAATAGGATATTTAGATGGCCAACGTTTTTTAAGAAAGTTTTCAAAATTTATGTAATCTTCCTATTTAAAAACCCATTCCCATTATGGCCTTCGAAAAAGTATTGGTAGAAATGGATAGTTTAAAATTGTTTAATCAAACCACCATAACATTGGCTCATTAAGTCCAATGGTCTAAATATTTTCAGAGTAGATATAAAACATGTATATATACAACTTGTAAGAAGAATATATTTCATGATTCTTCTATCTGGATGGTCCAATAATTGATCCAAGTGGAGGGGTGGATTTGTAATGAAAACAGTTCACCACCATTGGGCTATAAATACATCCACCTCGTCTACTAGAAACTGGTTGGAATTTAAGAGAAAAATAGGATAGGTTGGAAAGAACAAGGATATACCAAATTCTTGGTAGGATCTTCCATACTCAATTTTTATCTTTAGATATCATTCCTCCTTGCTTCTTTTCATTTACTTTTGTGTTCTTCTTAGTTTGTAATCTTGGAAGTGTTTGTTTTGTAATTCTATTTTAATATATGTTTCTTTCTCATTATATATTAATATAATCCACCCCATTTTTTGTAATATTAATTTTATTAAAATATTTTAAACCAAGTTAAAATTAATTTTCTATTTTTCTTTCTCATTAAATCGAAAGTCCATATTTAATTCTCTTCACCATTTGTGTGTGTGTTCGGCGCACAACTCTTTTCTTATCCCTTTATTTTTCTTTTCTTATTAATTATGCATGAAAAATATAATAAACCAGATTACTAATAATATCAATGGATTAGTAAATATATCATTGGGTTGATTCGAAATTTAGTTATGTTAATTGATTGAGAGTATTTTCTCAATTAATATTCTTGAAATTAACATTGTGTATGTTGGACTTAACATGTCATGGATTAATGACTTGTTTTCTTTAACGTGTAGTTTCCATGGATTATTGGAACCATAAATATAATACCATCAACAAGATATGATTAATATTATAACCATTAGTTAATTTAAGTCTTGGATTAAAGCCTTAACACTTGGTAATTCCGGTCAAAGTCATCTTGTGAAGTGAGAGTTAATTTAATGTAATATAAAGTAGAGATCAAAGATATCAAAAGCTTAACTCCCTAATGATGAACATACCTAAGCCATTATTAAATTATTAAATCAAACATTAAACATAAACCACTTCATTTAAGCTCTGTAAACACCCCCCCCCCCCCCCGATCAAAATAAAATCAAATAAAAAAAATTGACTATAAAAAAGTATCATGGTAGAGGATTAGACCCGAGTGTTTCTATACACATTATTAGTGCAGCAGAACCTTAAATGGTCGATAGGTGACAATCAGCCATGCTTAAATAACCCAAAAAATAAAATGAGTTTCTTAAACATCATTATATCATAATCCATTTAAAACAAATGGATTTTATAAATATAATTCCATCATAAACACAATACAACTATAGTAATAATAGGGATAGATAAATAATCCTATATAATTAATGTCATCTTTGACAGAAAAATAATTTCGATAAAACACTTGAAATTAATTCTTGAGGAAAATATCCTTTCTTCATCCAAAACATTTTCTTTTCTCAAAATGGAACACTATTTTAAAAGAAAAGAATTTCTTTGAAAATAAACTTAAAATCTTGTAAAGGAATATTCATGTAAACAAGGCATTATAAAAATGTAAAAATCCTTTTATGACGTATGAGTTAAAATAAAACATTCTTCTTGAACTTTTATTATAAACTCAAAAAGTACCTTGTTTAAATTGAGGCTTCAGCCCCAACCTTTTAAAAAAATCAAAAATTACCTTGTAACTAAAACAACCATTTAACAAAACTTCACCAATTGGTAAAATTGAATTTAAATAATTTTAGATGTATAGAAAGAATATTTTGGAATATATATTTAGGAAATATGGACATGGATGATTAATTTTCCTCAGTAAATACTTACAAATAAACAATCTCATATAATACTGAGATTGAAAAATTATCCCTTACCAATTTAAAATCATTCTAATTTTATTACTCATAAAATAAATAAAATTATTTGAATATCATAACCTTAATAATAATAATCATAAAAACATTCATGGGAAGCATAAACACTATTCTAACGAAATAGGTGGTGTATAAGGCATATGTCCCACAGAGATAAAAGTGAGACAAAATAATACCTTACCTTAGGTATACTATCCTTAGTATGTATATGAACCTCATTTATAATGATTTAAATGTTTTAATTGAATTATTAAAAAATCATATTCATAATATATGATCATATTATCATCCATTTGTTAGTAACATTATTACTCATCTATCAGTTGTTAACTTCTTTATTTTCTTATGCATGTTTTGTCAAATAAGTTCCCTTTATTAGGTTATAATTATATCATTTATAGAATTATATTAGTATAATATATATAATATTTATTCATTAAATTCATTAAAATAATAATTCCTTAATAAATATCATTTATAATGAACTATATCGCATTGTAGAGATAGTATGTTTTACATACGTACGAGCGACAATATCATTCCCATAATTGTGAAATGGTATGGAAGTGGATGTTATATATTTTGTCCCATAACCAATATAATGTTATAATAATCATATATAGATATTATTTCCATAATTATATCCATTCATGTAATATTGTGGTGAAAAACAGATTATACCACAATGTGGAGGCGTTAAGTCGTACGTACGCACATCTGGTGATTTCGTTTTTGGTAGGATGGATAGATTGTGTAATATGGTTGTTAAATAACCATGATAACATCTCAACATATAATTTATACTTTATTTATTACTTTGTAATGGAAACAACTCATGAATATGAAGTAGAAGAAGAAATAATTGGAAAGAATCGGTAGATGAGATTACCTCTTCTTTGACATGCTCCCTCTAAATATCCTCTTAAAAGAAACTGGAGTTGGTATTTTGAGAAGACCAGAACCTCTAGAATTTAACTGGGGACTTTTTTACGGTAAATGGGCAGGGGATGTCCAATATTTACGGCTCAATGTAAAGTGAGGAGGTGAGGGAGAATGTGCCCCTTTATAATTGAGGTGAGGGGCACTTTTGGAATCTTCAAAATTATTAACTTATAAAAAACTAATACCACATACAAAAAACTCCAAAATGTCCTAATTTTAAATATTAGATGAGATATGGTTGTAATATAATAAGCCAATAAATTTTATACAAGTTTCTCTATCCATTTATACCTTATCATTTTAATTTATCACTCAGTTATTCTATTTCATTTTAACCAGGGTAACAAATATTTCAATATTAAAAGGGTTCAATATTTACTTTGTTTATGTTAATTAAATCATAAATAAATAATTGAGAAAATTTTAGACCATATAATCTTTAGTATATATTTTAAGAAATTGTTTTATAATTTTTAAATAATTTAATAATACATTATTTTAACAAAACACCAATAGTGCTAATTTTTATAATATTCGATTCTTGTATTTTTAAAAATATCAAGATAAGATGTTATCCTCAAATAAATATTTTATTATATCCCTATTGGGTCAAGGTAATATTTATAATTCATTGGATATATTAATAATCCCAAATTATATTTATTTTAATATTTTTAATATCATTAATTAGTAATATCCATTAATAAAATAATTTTAAAATCAGTTTTGTGTAATTATTTAATATAATTATTTCTTGAACAAAAATTAAAAATAAAATAATATGATGAATATAAATTTTCTATATTTCAGAATAATATTTTTAGTATAATTTGACTTCTGTAGAATCCAACATTTAAAATGTTATACTTATTAAATTATGAATGTGACAACTTTAACATTACTTTAAATAAAATAATATAAATGTCACAATCTCTTAGATAAGGCTCAAAATTGTCACTAAATGGAACCTTGGATGCTTATGGTCGATATATAGTCGACAAATAATATTTATTCAGGTTTTTGAGTCTTTTTATGGTTATTTAAATTTTAATAAAAATTGTTTTATTGATTTCTCATCAATTAATTAATTTTTACATCATTAAAGTATAAGTCTTTAAGGTAATTATGTATTTACTAAAAATTAAAAATAAATTACCATGATAAAGAAAAACATTTTATCTTTAAAATTAGTATTCACAATAAAATTTATATTCTATATAACCTTTATTAAAAAATATTTAGTTATTCAAATTTGAGTAAAACATATTTAACTTTTCTTTAAATAAAATATATTAAATGTCTTTATCTCATCCAAGTGGCTTAAAATGGGTATCATTTCGACACAATGATGGTTTAGGCCGAACATCACTTGTCTAATAATATTAGGACATGTGTTAAGGTAATTTTATAATATTATATTGACCCTTAATTACCCAATTTACCTTTTTACCGTATTAATAAAAATTAATAAAGTTATTTTTCATAATGCCTAAAATTAAAAGAATTATATTTAAATAATTTGGAACTCATGATTCGAAATATGAAATCCATTTTAAAAAAATCAAAACATAGAAGTTGTAGTAATTAATTTAAAATTAATTTCGTTGTCAGAATGAAAAATGGGTTTTAAAAGTAAAAACATTGTAAAACATTGAAATGATTTTACATAAAAATTCAATGTAAAATTAAATCAAATACATAAATTATATTTAATGATAAAAATATATTCTATTTATACTTTAAAACCATTCAATAATATAATTTAACAATATAAATTATTTCGATGAAAAAAATTGTTTTCAATTAAAATTTAGTCTATTTTTACTATTTATAAAAACTTGAAAGTTATCAAAAATATATCAAAATTTCATACAAAGAATTTATTTTCTCCAAAGTCCAAATAAATTTTTTTTTTGTTAAATATAATATATAAAAGTTTCAAAAACTATATTTAAAATGGATGTTCCATCAAAAGGCTACAAAACTTTATTTTTTGAAAATTATTTCTTTTATTCAAAAAAATTGAATTTGTTCTTATATTATGTCTAGAAAACATATAAGATTAATTTTAAAAATTATATTAAATATATTAAACATATATTACTTTAATAAAATCCATAAAGAGTGATTTTATTATTTTATAAACTCAATTATTTGTAGTTAAATAGTTTTTCAGAAGAATGTTAATACTAGTCATACCTGCCATTATAATGACTAGGTTATGAGGTGAGATAATAATATTTAGTTGTTCACCTATAATTGGTCTAGAGTTAAATTAATTATATCAAGAGAACATAAATTTTTGTTTAACATAAGCCAAGAATATCATTGCATATACTGCAAGCTAAGTCGGTGTTACATATTGCGCAAGCTTGTCTTGGTGTAGCGTACAACACAAGACATAAAAGAAATTAAAAATATATATCTCTTAAAAATATCAGGGTGTTAAATTATACACCCCTTAAAATTAATTTCACCCTCTAAATTCTTTGGTGTTATAAAAGGTTTAATACTTGAAAGTTTCTTTCATTGAAACCCACATTTTAAAAAGGAATACTAAAACTTCATTTTAAAAAAGTAAAGTTAGAAACATAATAGTTACCCAAAGTAACTCATAAATGGGTTTCTACATATGATAACATAGGTGGGAAGTGAAAACATTGATATATTATAGAAATATAACTATCAAGTTCTGATGGAGAGTGATAGAGAACATGGATAGGAAAAAGTTAAAAAAAGAAAATCCATAAATCTATGATGATCGAAAGGACCATCTCATTAATCAGATAAGAAGGTACTAGGATTACATTTTTGTTTTTCAATATCCTTTCCCTAAAATTTGAGAACATGAGAAGAAATACTTACTTTATTTCAGTAAAATTTCACCGTTGGTTGTGTCTTGAACAATATCTACTTCATAACTTATTCAAAGAAAAGAAGTTGCATTTTTTATTCCTAAATTGTTATTAGATTATGTGATCCATAAATAGAATGATAAATCATTCCATCTATCTTTATCGCAAAAAAAAATGGTTAGAACAAGTAATCAAATATGCATAAGTCCACCAATGGTGAGATAACACTTTATTCTAACAAAATTCATCTGATTTTTAGCTTAAAGTTTCTATAAATTGATAACCTTACAATCCTTATGAAAAATGAAAATCCAAAACTATTGAAAATGTTCACTAACTTAGCTCAAAATTTATCCCCCATATATCATAAAGTATCTCTTGTTGGTCACATTCCAAAAATTTGAACACCTTCATCGTTTATTCTCTTGATTCATAATAATAACCTCAATTATCACATATCCTTATTGAGAACATGTATGTTTCCTTATTCATTAGTCCAAAAAGCTGTGAACTTTATCCAGGATAGCATAACCCACATTCCAATAAATCCTTAACTAGTTCCAAGTTAACTAATATCATCCATTTACTTATTCATATCCAATATATCTTTATCCAAATATCATTATCTCAACATCATGTGCATATTAAGGGTTATCCTTCCCTTAATCATGTGTTTTCCAAAAACATCACCTTATTACCTAAATCAATTTTAATGGTTACCAGTACCACTCTGAATATACATTCAAATACAAGTGGAAAACCACAGTGAATCACTACAAAGAAATTCCAATATTCCATAATACTATAAAAGAGATTCTCACTAGTACAAAAACAGTTTTTTACGTTGGTTATTTTAGATTTTTCACATCGTTTTTGAGCCGACGTGTTTGCGAGCGATGATAAAAATATTTTTTTAACATCATTTATTTAATAACCGGTGTTAAAACTATTTTTTCATGATTTTTCAAGTCGGTTATTAAAAAAATGAAGTGAAAGACCGTCCATTTTTCAAGAAAATGATGTTAAAACTCTATTTTTCACGTCGGTTTTTAAAGTAACCGACGTCAAAAATCCAAAAACAAATATTTTTAACATAGGTTATTCAATAACCAACTTTAAAAATATTTCATTTTGGATTTTTTATGTCGGTTATTTAAAAACCAACGTGAAAGACCATCCGTTTAAAAAAATGATGTTTGAACTCTATTTTTCAAGTCAGTTTTTAAAAAACCGTCATAAAAATGCATTTTTTACATCAGTTTTTTAAAAATTGACATTACAAATATTAACCATATTGGATATAATTTCATGATATTATATTTGACAGGTCGTAGAGCTCAAACGGAGTTACGGATCAAAGGTTATGACTATCAGAATATTGATATATATTTTTTTCGAGGAAACATCAAATGAGCCAACCAAAGCTTCATCTTAAAAGGATTTTTTGAATCTAAAGGAGGATTTTTAGTTTTACGAAGATAAGAAAAATTATTATTCATTATAATAATATAAGAATAACTAAATGGTATATTAATTAAGAAAACTAATAAAAAAACATAAATCATGGAAAAATAATAACAAATTCCTTGGTGAGATCGTAGAATAAAGAACATCGTCTTAAAAGGATTTTTTGAATCCGAAGGTGGAATTGTAGTTTTACCATGATAACAAACATTATTCTTCATTATAATAAAATAATCATCATTAAATGGTATAATAATTAAGAAAAAAACATAAAAAACATAAATCATGGAAAAATATAACAAATACCTTAGTGAGATCATGGAGTGAAGAAATAATGGATTCATGTTGAAGATAAAATGAGTCGACTTGGTGAAATGATGATGGTTGAAATAATTGATCATTAAAAAATTTAACCATATGTGTATAATGAAAACATATAAATGATATGGTAAAAGAAAACTCGGTACTAAAAGTTTTAGGTGGAAATCGAAAATTTCAATGTTGCGCTGTAAAAAAAATGAAATTCCGTGTTGGCTGGATATACAATTATATTTCCCATCGGTTTTATGATAACCTTCGTAAAAAGATATTAAAATTTCTGCATTGGTGGGATATAAAAATAAAATTTTCATCGATTTTTCACGACAGTTATTCAATAATCGACGTGAAAAATTCCTTTTGACATTGGTTATTTAATAACCAACATGAAAAATTGCTGGAAAATTGATTTTTCACGTCGGTTAATAAGTAACCGACGTGAAAAATAAATAAAAAACATGTAGATCATTTCCTAATATTCTATTCCACTGGTCTCAGATCTCAAACAATGTTACAGATCAAAGGTTATGGCCATATAAATTTGATCACCTCTAAACAAAGTCTTAAAAATTTTAACTTCTAATGGCCATAACTTTTGATCCGTAACTCTGTTTGAGCTCCATGACCAGTAAAATCGAAGAATGAAAAATTATCTAAATGTTTGTAAGAATTTTTCACGTATTTTTCTTAATAACCGATATGAAAAATTAATTTTAATGTCGGTTATTAAATAACTGATGTGAAAATTCTTACAGAAATTTATATAATTATCCAAGCTTCAATTTGACTGGTCGCAGAGCTCAAACGTAGTTACAGATCAAAAGTTATATCCATTGGAAGTTGATCATCTATAAACTAAGTCCTAAAGAATTTCAAATTCTGATGGCCATAACTTTTTATTCGTAATTCGGTTTCAGCTCCGTGACCAGTAAAATCAAAGATTGTAAAATTATCTACATGTTTCTAAACATTTTTTACTTTGGTTATTAAATAACTGATGTGAAAAAGTCATAAAAATATATTTTTCATTTTGGTTATTATATAACCGACATGAAAATAAAACTGCAATATTAAAAATATTAGGAAACAATTGAAAATTTCAAGGTCGCGTTGTAACTGACGTAAAAAATTGGATTTATAATGTCAATTATTTTATAACGGACATGATAAAGTGAGATAGTTGATTTATCAAGTCAGTTATTTTATAACTAACGTGATAAAGTGAGATATTGGATTTATCACGTCAGTTATAAAATAACTGACCTGATAAATCAACATAATGCATTTTTTACGTCAGTTATAATATAACTAATGTGATAAATCAATTTTACGGGTTTTCACGTCGTTTATTTATAACTGATGTAAAAAATGATGATGTAAAAAGAAGATTGTGTACTAGTGTCTACAACATTATTTTAGGATCCCATTACATAAAAACTCAATCATTCCACCACTTAGTTTTCATACACAATATTAACAATAGTGATCACATGTGATTTCCCTTTTTATTTGGCCTTAATAGTTTGTTGACGTAGATCATCATTGATAACCCTTATATTATCTCATTGGTTAGAATAATGACACATTTCCTTACACTTGTAACATTGAAGTGTGGGAGTTGCATTCTATATACCCTTTTCTCTATTCGCAACTTTAGATACCTTTTCCCCATTAATTCAACACTCAACTACCCAATTAACTTCTTTCCACACTTAAAACATTTACTAGTCCCTTTTATACAATCTCCACTATGATTCCTTCCACACAATGAGCATCATGAAATGCTTATCTTCTTTTAACAATTGTTTTGATATTTTCCCTTAAACTCTATCTTCCATTTCTTGTCAAAACCATGATATTTATATATAATACCAATTTCCATTTCTAATGTGAGAGAATAATGCACAGTCTATTCATTTCTACTAAATTATATTATAGATAATTCCATTTGAAGATTTGGTTTTATGCCACTGAAGAAGCGATCAACATTACTTTTAGGTTGTATGATAATGCCTGAATCATATCTTGAAAGTCTTGTAAAATTTTGTTTGTATGTACCACCAGATCCATCATCCTTTTTCTTAATCTCTAGTAACTCATTTTCCATCTTTGTTAGAAAAATACAAGGAAAGTACTTATTGAAAAATAATTTCTTGAACTCACCACATTCCATGGAATCAATTTCACCTTTCTACCTTATATTCTTGATTAGAGTCCACCACTGGTTTACTTCACCTTCTAAACAATTAATATCCAAAATGACCTTTTCTTGTTCTGAATGGTGAAGGATAGAAAATATATCTTCAATGGTACTGATCCATTTTTTAGAAACAAGTGGATCTGAAGACCCACTAAAAGAAGGTGGATGTTTCCTCATGAAGGACCCCATAGAATTTTGTTCCCATCTCTGCTCATTTAGAAGTCCAGAATGATTCATGACTTGTGTAAGTATAGTGATAAGATTTTTCATTCCATCTCCCATAACATTTGGTTGTACAAGAGTACAATCATTTAATTTACCATTTCATTGATCATTAGCATGGTTCCATTGGGTTCCATCTATTGTCTAAAATCCAAAAATAATTGTGTCAGAGGAAAAAACATACTAGGAAAATAACATATTCAAGGGGAATTACTTTCAATCTCTAATGTCTCAGGTTTAACCCTAGTTTAAAAATGATCATTACCAAGATTAAATGATTTTAACTTATAGTTAGACTTATCCTTAGGTAAATCCCTAGAAATGACTTAGAAATATCTCTAGGGATCTCACTAAAGATTTTTGCATCCTAGTTTCCAAAGGTTGACTAAACCTTCACTCTGATACCAAATGTAAAGAACCTAAGCTTGATGTACATGGACATTACATTACTTTTGTGGAATTATTAATACATGAAAAAATTGACTCCCAAAGACCATATTAGTTTAGTGTCTTTGGAAATTGGTAAATATAATCAACTAGTTTATAAAATATCTACATTGTCTCTTATGTTTTCCTTCATTACTAGAACCTATTTTGACACATCTTACTTAATACCCTTCTTCTTATCCTGGGGAAAAGAAACATAAAAAGGGGTGAGCTTAAATGATTGGTAAGGTTAAACACGTAAAATATCACAAAAATCATAAACATAAGAATGTATGAACATAAATTTTTAAAATCATACAATGTATAAAAAATATCAAAATCTTGAGCCATGAAATAAATTTTGGTAGTTCGTAAAGCGTAAATCATAAAGGAGAATGATCCATGAGAAAATAACTTTCGCATAAAACATGGATTGTCGAAAACAAATAATCATATAAAATCATTTCCATATTATCCAAGGATCATTTCCAAGACCATCATTTTGGACAAAGTCTATTACTAAAATGGGTTTAGTTACCATTCTAGCCCTATATTACTAAACCAGATTTACTTGACGTTCTATCCCTGTAACACTGAACCCGATTTACTTTTTATTCCAGTCATGTCTATATCATGAGATATAATTCTTTAACCAATGTATTGGAGGGAGATATAGGTCTCACCCATCTCGTAATTAAATCATTCTTATGTGTGACATAATAACAAAAATCATATCATAACCCAAAGAATAAAATGTGTTTCTTAAAAATCATTCCATCATAATCCTTATAAAAAAAATAGATTTTATAAATATAATTTCATCAGAAACGCAATCAAACCATATCCATAATAGGGATATAAAATAACCCTATTTAAATAATTTCATCTTATATGGAAAATAAATTTGAAAAAACACTTGAAATTAATTCTTTAGGAAAATATCATTTCTTCATAAAAAATATTTTCTTTTCTCAAAATTCCACACAATTTTAATAGAGAAGAATTTATTTTAAAATAACCTTGAAATATTTTAAAGGAATCTTCAAGGAAATAATGTGTTATAAAAACATAAAAATATTTCATGGTGTATATGTTAAAATAAAACATTCATCTCATTTTTTTTGTAAAGTCAAAAAGTACCTCATGATGAAAACGACAAAAGATCATTTTCATGCCATTTAAGAAAAATTATCCAATGGGTAAAATTTAATTGAAATAATTTTATAAGGATAGATATAATATTTTTAAATATATATTTAGTAAACATGGATGTGGATGATAAATATACCTGAGTAAATACTTACGAATAAACAATCTCAGATAATAATGAGATTACAAAATTATCTCTTACTAATTTATAATAAGTCGAATTGTATGCCTTATAAAATAAAGAAAATTATATGAATATCATAACCTTAATAATAATCATCATAAAAACATTCATGGGAGTCATAAATGCAACAAAAAAAATAGGTAGTGTATAAGGCATATGTCCCACAGAGATAAAAGTGAGACAAAATAATCCCTTACCTTAGGTTCGCTATCTTTCCTATGTATATGAACCTATGATACAATGATTTAAACAATTTAATTGACTTATTTAAGAATCATTATCATCATATATTATCATATTATCATCCATTTGTTAGTAACATTATTACTCATCCATCGGGTATTAACTTCTTTATTTTCTTATGCATGTTTTGTCAGATAAGTTAATATTCTTAGGATATATTTATATCATTTAAAGAATGATATTAGTATAATATATATCATATTTATTCATTCAATTAATTTATATAATAATTCCTTAATTAATATCATGTAGAATGAATCGCATCGCCTTGTAGAGACGGTAGACTGTACGTACGCATTAGAGACGATATCATTCCCATAATTGTGAAATGGTATAGAAGTGGATGGTATATATTTTGTAATAGAATTTATATAATTTTATAATAATCATATATAGATATTTTTTACATACTTATATCCATACAAGTAATATGGTGTTGAAAAACATATCACACCACAGTGTGGAGACAGTAAGTCGTACGTACGCATGCGTAGTGATTTTATTTTTCATAGAATGGGTAGAAGGTGGATTATGGTTATTTCATAAAAATAATAACATATAAAAATATAATATATATTGGATTTAATAATTTATAATGGAAACAACTCATGGTGAGGAAGTATAATAATAAATAATTTAAAATAATCGGTAGTCGATATTACATCTTCTTTAACGTGCTCCCTCTAAATCTCCTCTCAAATGCACTAGAGTTGGTCTTTTGAAAATATTAGAAATTCTAGAATGTAAATAAGGAAGTTTATAATGGAATTAGTAATTTTATACGCTGATATTGAAGGCTTAAAGTTAATTTAAGAGATGAGGGAGGGGATTCCATTTTATAATTGAGGTGTGGGGCACTTTTGGAATCTCGAAAAGTATTAACTTATAATAAAATAATACTACATCAAAAAACCTCCAAGATGTCACAGTTTTTAATATTAGATGATATATGGTTTTAATATTGTCAACCAATAAATTTTAGACAATTTATTCAGTCCATTTAGACCTTATCATTTTAATTTATCACTCAATTTTTCTATTTCATTTTAACCAGGGTAACAAATATTTCAATATTAAAAGGATTTAATATTTAATTATTTGATGTCAATTAATTCATAAATAAATAATTTCTAAAATTCTAGACCATATAATATTTATTATATATTTAAACAAAATGTTTTATTATTTTTCAAAAATTTAATAAAACATTATTATGAAAAAACAGGAATAGTGTAAATTTTGATAATATTAAATTCTTAGATTTTTAAAAATAACAAGATAAGATGTTATCCTCGAGAAAAACATTTTATTATATCCCTATTTGGGAAATGTAATCTTTAAAATTTATTGGATATATTAATTATACAAAATTATATTTATTGTAATATTTTTAATAACATTAATTTGTAATTTCCATTAATAAAATAATATCAACATTAGTTTTGTGTAATTATTTAATACAATTATTTATTTAACAGAATTAAAATTTAAATACTATGATGAATATAAAGCTTCTAAATTTTAGAATAATATTTTTAGTATAATTTATCTTCTTTTAAATCTAACATTTAAAATGTTGTACTTATTAAATTATGAATGTGACGACTTTAACGTCATTTTAAATAAAATAATATAAGTGTCAAAATCTCTTATATAAGGCTCCATATGGTCACTAAATCAACCCTTTGATGGTTATGGTTGATATATACTCGACCAATATGATTTGGTCAAGTGTTTAGGTATTTTTATAGTTGTTAGAATTTTAATAAAAAATGTTTTATTGATTTCTCATCAATTAATTAATTTTTACATCATCAAAGAATAAGTCTTTATGGGAATTATTTATTTCCTAAAAATTTAAAATAAATTACCATTATAAAGAAAAAAAATTATATTTCAAATGAGAATTCATAATTCAATTTATATTCTGTATAACCTTATACTAAAAATGATTGAGTTATCAAAATTTGAGTAAGGCATATTTAACTTTTCTTTAAATAAAATATATTAAATCTCCTTATCTCATCCACGTGGATTCTAAAGGGTATCATTTCGGACCAATGATTGTTTATATATAAAATCACTAATAAAGTCACATTATTACAAGTGTTCTGGTAATTTTATAATATTATTTTTACCCTTAATTACCTGATTTATTTTTTTACACTATTAATAAAAATTACTGAAGTTACTATTCATAATGCCTAAAAATAAAAGAATGATATCTAAATAATTTCAACCTACAGATTCAGAATATGAAATATATTTCTAAAAATAAAAAACTCAGAATTTTAATTATTTAATTTAAAATTAATCTTGTTTTCAGAATAAAAAACAGGTTTTAAAAGTTATAACATTGCAAAAGATTAAAAAACATTTACATCAAAATTCAATGTAAAATTAATTCCAATAACATAAATTATACTAACTAATAAAAATATATTATATTTATAATTTAAAACAATTAAATAATATAATTGAACCATATAAGTTATTTTGATGAAAAAGTAGTTTTCAATTAAAATTTAGTGTATTTTTACTATTCATCAAAACATAAAAGTTATTAAAAAAATATAAAAAATTCATCCAAAGTAAATTTTTATATCCCACTTCCAAAGAAAATGTTTATTTTGTTAAATATAATATATAAAATTATCAAAAACTATATTAAAAATGGGTGCGCTATCAAAAGGCAGAAAAACTGCATTTTTTTTAAATTACTACTTTTATCCAAAAAAATTGAATTTGTTCTTATATTATGTCTAGAAAACATATATGATGAATTTTAAAATTTATATTGAATATATAAAACATGTATTTTATTAATAAAATCCATAAATAGTGATTTTATTGTTTTATAAACTCATCACTTTCATTTAAATAGTTTTTTAGAAAAAAGTTAATATTGTTCATACCCACCATTATAATGACTAGGTTATGAGGTAACATAATAATATTGAGTTGTTTAGTTATACTCAGTCTTGTGTAAAATTATTTCTATCAAAATAACATAAAATTGTGTGTAACACAATCCAATCATAGCATTGTGTATATTGCAAGTAAGTAAATGTTGCGTATTGTGCAAGTTTATCTTGGTGTATTGTACAACACAAAACAAAAAGAAATTAAAAAAAAATATATCTCATAAAAATCTCGGGGTGTAATATTATACTCCCCTTAAAATGAATTTCTACCTTGAAATTATTTGCGATTATAAAAGGTTTAATACGTGAAAGTTTCTTTCATAGAAACCCACATCATAAAAAGTAATACTAAAACTTCATTTTAAAAAGGAAAGTGAGAAACATAACGATTACCCAAAGTGACTCATCATTGGGTTTCCACATAGAAGAACATAGGTGGGAAGTGAAAACATTGATATATTAGAGAAATATAACTATCAAGTTCGGATGGAGAGTGATAGAGAACATGGTTAGGAAAAATTTAAAAATCACAAAGCCATAAATCTATGCTAATCTAAGGGACCATCTAATTCATCAGATAAGAAGGTACTAGGATAACATTTTTTGTTTTTTGGATCATTTACCTAATTTTTAAGAACATGAGAAGAAATACTTACTTGATTTCAGTAAAATCACACTGTTGGTCATGTCTTGAACAATTTTCACTTCATCTATTATTCAAATAAATGAAGTTGAATTTGTCATTTTTGAAGTGTTAGCAGATTATGTGATCCATAAATATAATTATAGGTCATTTCATCTATAATTATCTCAAAAAAAGCTTATAACAAGTTATCAAATATGAATAAGTCCACCTATGGTGAGATAACACTCTTTTCTAACAAACATCACCTGATATTTAGCTTAAACTTTCCAAAAATTGATAACCTTATAATCCTTATAGAATATGAAAAATCCAAAACTATAGAAAAAGGTTCACTAACTCATCTAAAAATGTATCCCCCATATATCATAAGGTATCTCTTGTTGGTCACATTCAAAAAATGTGAACACCTTCATCATGTATTCTCTTGAGTCATGGTAATATCCTCAATTATCATATATCCTTATTGAGAAAACGTATGTTTCCTTATTCTAAAGTCCAAAAATCTATAAAATTCATCCATGATAGCATAACCCACATGTCAATAAATCCTTAACCAGTTCCAAGTAACTAATATCATCCAATTTACTTATTCCTATCCATTATATCTTTATCCAAATATCATTATCTCAACATCATGTGCATATTAAGGGTTATCCTTCCCTTAATCATGTGTTTTCCAAGAACATCACCTTATTACCTAAATCAATTTTCATGGTTACCAGAACCACTCAGAATATACTTTCAAATACATGTGAAAAACCATAGTGGACCACTAAATAGATTTTCCAATATTCCATAATAATATAAAATATATTCTACAACATTATTCTAGGATCCCATTACATAAACACTCATTCATTCCACCACTTCGTTTTCATACTCAACATCGCCAGTAGTGATCGCATGTGATTTTCCTTTGTCTTTGACCTTAAGAGGTTGTTGATGTTGATCATCATCAGTAACCATTGGATATGCTCATTGGTTAGCATAATTCCCCATTTCCTTGCACTTGTAACAATGAAGTGTGGGAGGTTCATTATGTGTAGCCTTTTCCCTATTCGCATCATTAGCTACCTATTTTCCAATACATAGACACTCAACTACCCAATGAAATTTTTTTCCACACTTAAAACATTTACTAGTCCCTTTAATACAATCTTCACCATTTTTTTCCACATGTTAAGGATAAGGAAACACTCATCTTTTTTTTCACCATTGTTTTGAGAGTTTCCCTTGAACTATATCTTCTATTTCTTATCAAAATCATGAGATTGATATGTAACACAAACATCCATTTTTACCTTGATAGCACAACACACAATCTCTTCATAGATACTAATGTCTCTTATAGCTAATTCCCTTATAAGACTTCGTTTTAAGACACTGAAGAAGAAATAAACTTTACTTTTAGGTTGGATGATAATTCTAGAAGCATACCTTGTAAGTCTTGTAAAATTTTCCCCATATGTACCAATAGATCCATCATACTTTTTATTAATCTATAAGAAATCCATTTTCATCTTCGTTCAAAGAATACGAGGAAATTAATTATTGAAAAATAAGTTCTTGAACTCGCCCTATTCCATTGATTCGATTTCACCATGCTTCCTCATATTCTTGATTAGAGTCCACAACTAGTCCTCTTCACATTCTAAACAATAAACAACCAAAATGACTTTTTCATGTTCTGAACAGTGAAGGATAGAAAATATATTTTCAATGGTACTAATCCATATTTCACCAAAAATTTGATCAGTAGCTCCATTAAAAGAAGGTGGAAATTACCTCATGAAGGACTCAACAGAATGTTGTTCCCTTCTCTGCTCATTAGGATGTCTAGAATGATTCATATCTTGTGTAAGTATAACAATAATATTTTTCATTCTAGATCCCATAACATTTAGTTGTTCCGGATGACAGTTGTTTTAATACCCATTGTATTGATCATTAACAAAGTTTCTTTAGGTTCCATCCATTGTCTAAAACCCAAAAAGAATAGTGTGATAGGATAAAATAATACTAGGAAAACAACATATTCAAGGGGAAGTACTTTCAATATCTAACATCTTTGTTTTAATCTTAGTTTAATAATGATCATTACAAAGATTAAATGATTATCACCTATATTTATACATATCCTTAGGGACATCCCTATACATATCTTAGAAATATCTTTAGGGATCTACCTAAAGATTTCACATCCTAGTTTCCAAAGTTTGACTAAACCTTCGCTATGATGCCAACTGTAAAGACCTTAAGTTTGACGTACATGAACATTACATTACTATTGTGTAATACTTAATACATGACACAAACATACACCCAAGTAATGTATTAGTTTATTGTCTTTAGAAATTGAGAAATATAAGCAATTGGTTTATAAAACATCTACATCATCTCATGTGTTTTCCTTCATAACTAGAACCCTTTTTTGACACTTCTTACTTAATACCCTTATTCATATCATGGGGAAAAGAAACTTAAAAAGGGGTGAGCTCAAATGATCAATAATGGTAAACATGGAAAATATCACACCAAACTAAAACATAAGAATGTATGAACACAAATTTTGAAAATCATACCATGTATAACAAATATCAAAATCTCGAGACATGAAATAAACCCTGGTAGTTCATAAAGCATAAATCATAATGGAACATGATCCATGAGAAAATAACTTTGGCATAAAACACAGAACTATGGAAAACACACAATCCTAGAAAATCAATTCCATATTAGCTGAGTCTCATTTCCAAGACCATTATAGTGGAAAAAATCCATTACTGAATTGGGTTTACTTTCCGTTATAGCCTTGTATTACTAAACCAAGTTTACTTATCGTTCTAGCCTTGTATTATTGAACCAGATTTATTTGTCATTCCAGTCATGTCTATCTCATGAGATATAAATATTTACCCAATTCATTGGAGGGAGATACAGGTCTCACTCATCTCATAATGAAATCATTCTTATGTGTGCCACAATAACATAAATCATAGAATAACCCAAAGAATAAAATGGGTTACTTAAACATCATTCCATCATAATCCATATAAAAAAATAGATTTCATAAATAGTATTCCATAATAATCAAAATCAAACCATAGTTATAATATGGATAAAAAATTACCCTATTTAAATAATTCCATCATAGATGGAAAATAATTTTGATAAAACACTTGAAATTAATTCTTGAGGAAAATATCATTTCATTATCAAAAATGTTTTATTATCTCAAAATTCCATGCAATTTTAATAGAATAGAATTTATTTGAAAATAAAATATAAATATTGTAAAGGAATCTTCATGGAAATAAGGTTCTATGAAAACATAAAAATCCATTCATGGTGTATAAGTTAAAAGAAAACATTTTTCTCATACTTTTGTTGGAAATTCAAAAAGTACCTCATAATAGAAAAAAAAGTTTCCTTTCATGTCATTTAAGAAAAATTCACTAATCGGTAAAATTGACATTAAACAATTGTATAAGGATAGAAACAATATTTTGGAATACATATCTAGGAAGCATGGATGTGGATGTTAAATATACCCCAGTCAATACTTACAAATAAACAATCTCGGATAATAATTTGATTGAAAAATTATCCCTTACCAATTTATAATCAATAGAATTTAATGAATCATAAAAAAAATATGCATATAATAACCTTAATAATAAAAATCATAAAAACATTCATGGGAAACATGAACACAACTCAAAATAAATAGATGGTGTAAAACGTATATGTCCCACAAAGATAAAAGTGAGACAAAATAATCCCTTACCTTAGGTCTGATATCCTTAAAATGTACTTGAACCTCATGTATAACTATTTAAATGATTTCATTGACTTACTTCAGAATCATATTCATCATATATGATCATATTATCATCCATTTTTTAGTAACAATATTACTCGTCCATCGGGTATTAACTTTTTTATTTTCTTACGCAGGTTTTGTCAGATAAGTTCATCTTATTAGGTTATAGTTATATCATTTACATAATGATATTAGTATAATATATATCATATTTATTCATTCAATTAATTTATATAATCTTGAATTAATGAATATTATGTAGAATGAATCGCATCGCATCGTGAAGACGGTATGTCGTACGTACACATGAGCGACGATATCATTCCCATAATTTTGAAATGGTATGTAAGTGGATGGTACATGTTTTTTTTCAAAATCGGTATAATTTTACAATTATCATATATAGATATTATTTCCATAATTATATCCATTCATGTAAGATGGTGGTGAAAAACATATTACACCACGGCGTGGAGACGGTAATCCATATGTATGCACACGTGGTGATTTCATTTTTTGTAGAATGGATAGAAGGTGGAATACGGTTTTTCCATAACCATAATAGCATCTCAGAATATAATATATACTGGATTTATTAATTTATAATGGAAACAAATCCTTAATATGAAGTAGAAGAAGAAATAATTTCAAAGAATCGGTAGAGCAGATTACCTGTTCTTTGACGCGCTCCCACTAAATATCCTCTTAAAGGCCCAAGATTTGGTCTTTTGAGAAGATAAGAACCTCTATAATAAAACTTGGGAATTTTATAATGGAAATTTTCAGGGTATGGAAAAGCTTTAAGGCTCAATGTGTAGTGAAGAGATGTGGGAGGAGGTTCCCTTATATAATTGAGATGTGGGGTACTTTTGGAATCTCCAAAAGTATTAATTTATAATAAAACAATACCACATTCAAAAACCACCAAAATATCCTAATTTAGAAAATTATATGAGATGAGGTTGTAATATCATAAACCAATAAATTTTAGACTATTTTTTCATATATATTTAAACCTTATCATTTTTATTTATCACTTAGTTATTCTATTTCATTTTAACAAGGGTAAAAAATATTTCAATATTAAAATGATTCAATATTTAATTTTTTGATGTCAATTAAATAATAAATAAATAATTTTTAACATTTTAGACCATATAATATTTATTTTATATTTTAAAAATATGTTTTATTGTTTTTTTTAAAATTTAATAAAACATTATTTTGACAAAACAACAACGGTGTCAATTTTGATAATATTCAATTATTATATTTTTAAAAATATGAAGACAAGATGTTATCCTTGAAAAAATATTTTATTATATCCATATTGGTTCAAGGTAATATGGATAATTTATTTGATATATTAATTATCCCAAATTATATTTATTTTAATATTTTTAATTATATTAATTTGTAATATCCATTAATAAAATAATTTCAACATCTGTTTTGTGTAATTATTTAATTCAATTATTTCTTGAATAAAAATTAAAAATAAAATAATATGATGAATATAAATCTACTATATTTCAGAAGAATACTTTTAGTCTAATTTATCTTATGTAAAACCCAAAATTTAAAATGTTATACTTATTAAATTAGGAATGTGACAACTTTAACATCACTTTAAATAAAATAATATAAGTGTCAAAATCTCTTCTATAAGGCTCCAAATGGTCACTAACTCTACCCTTGTATGATTATGGTTGAGATATAATCGGAAAATAAAATATGGTCATGTTTTTAGATCTTTTATGGTTATTAACAATTTAATAAAAATTGTTTTATGGGTTCTCATCAATTAATTGATTTTTACATCGTTAAAGTATAAGTATTTAAGGTAATTATTTATTTCATAAAAATTAAAAATAAATTACCTTGATAAATAAAAACATTTTAGCTTTAAAATTAGTATTCATAATTGAATTTATCTTTTGTATAACTTTATATTAAAAATTATTTAGTTATTAAAATTTGAGTAAGACATATTTAACTTTTCTTTAAATAAAATATTTTAAATATCCTTATCTCATCCAAGTGGCTTCCAAAGGGTATAATTTATACCCAAGGATTGTTTAGGTAGAAAATAACCCATCAAATCACATTAGGACAAGTGTTATAGGAATTTTATAATATTATATTTACACTTAATTACCCAATTTACCTTTTTATCCTATTAATTAAAATTACTGAAGTAACTATTCATAATTACTAAAAATAAAAGAATGGTATTTACATAATTTGGAACTACTAATTTAAAATATGGAATCTATTTTTATAAATTCTAAACATATAAGTAGTGGTAATTAATTTAAAATTAATCATGTTTTCAGAATGAAAACGGGTTTTAAAAGTTAAAACATTAGAGAAGATTGAAATGTTTTTACATCAAAATTCTATGTAAAATTAATGCCAATAACATAAATTATATTGAATAATAATAATATTTTATATTTATACTTTAAAACAATTCAACGATATAATTCTACCATATGATTTATTTCAATGAAAAAATTTGTTTTCAATTAAAATTTAGTGTATTTTTACTATTCATCAAAACATGAAAGTTATCAGAAAAATATCAAAAATTCATCAAAAGTAATTTTTTATATTCCACATAAAAATAAAATGTTTGAATTATTAAATATAATATATAAAAGTGTCAAAAAACTTTTTTTAAAATGGGTGTTCCATCAAAAGGCAGCAAAACTGTATTTTTTTTAAAACTTCTTCTTTTATTCGAAAAAATTGAATTTGTTCTTATATTATGTCTAAAAAACATATGAGGTGAATTTTAAACATTATATTTAATACATTAAACATATATTTCATTAATAAAATCCATGAAGAGTGATTTTATTATTTTATAAACTCAGTTATTTTCATTTAAATAGTTTTTCAAAATAAATTTAATTTTGTTCATACCCGCCATTATAATGACTATGTTATGAGGTAAAATAATAATATTGAGTGTTTCAATTATTCTCAGTCTTTCATGAAATTATTTCTATCAAAAGAACTTAAAATGTTGTGTATCAAAATCCAAGTAAAGAGTTGCGTATACCGCAAGCTAAGTCGATGTTGCGTATTGTGCAATCTTAATTCGGTGAAGTGTACAACACAAAACATCAACGAAATTAAAAAAAAATATATCTTAAAAATATTAGGGTGTTACATGGAGAGAACCAAATCACAACTCAAGACCAATGCCTGATCTAAAAATATCTCAAGGGTATCCTCCTCAAAATATAGTCTTGAATAAAAATTACCTCAAACATCACGGCCAATGACCAACCAAATGTTGGTCAATCCAACCTTGAACCCACCGTCCAACTAGAAAAACTTGCAGCACTGATCCACTCTTGGCCAAAAAAGCATGGGACATCTCTTAGAACCTAGTATCCCAGCATCCAACAAAAATACACCATAGGTTGTCAATGTTCCACCATAGGGTCAAGAAAAACTCGAGGTTCTCATGGTTCCTGAGGCCATAACATAATGCAAATTTCAACTAGGAACTCCCCTGCTGCACACAAGCTCTTGCTCCATTCCCTTGAAACATCCTCAATCAGCCCTAAGGCCAAAATAATAGCAGGACACCCTTTGAGGGGTGCCTCTATCTCATCCAAAATCATGTGAAACACCCAGTGTAGAAACTTCCCAAACATCCCTCAGTTCCCTCCAACTTGTCCTCAATCAACAATGCACCCAATGGGGCTTCCAAATGCACAAGCCTTCCAATAAGAGAATTCTCAATGGTACTCATGACCACCTAAAATTAGGACCCTTCACAAGGGCTCCTTAGTATAATGAACCCTTGGGGAAACTCTCGTGCAAGAAAAACCGCAACCAGCCTTTTGAGAAAAAAACTCATCCATGGGAACCAACTCACCCACTATGGATGCCCAAGCATCACCATGCCACACAAGCATTCTTTACAGCCGATGATGGAAGCCACTAATCACTTGACCAGAAACCTCCCACTATGATATCCGCGATAGTCCCTTAGACACATCTCAATAGATCTATGGCACCTAGACGTAATATTCTTCTAAAGACTTCAACCCAGCCCAATGGTTCCACTAGATCTTATCCCCAAACCAAAGAGATAAACCCCAAATTCTCTAACCTTGAACAACCGGTCCCATCATGTAGGGACACACAAAGATTTCTTCAGAGATACTACTCGATCCTACCTTCCAGGATTCATTCTCAAGAACCTCAAACAACACTAACTGGCATCCACAAGAAAAAATAACCAATGATCTCACTACCCTCCCCTGACCCTCACAACTCACACCCTACCCACTAGAAGATACTAAAACCAACCCTTAAGGAAAAACTCCTAATAAACTCTTATAGTCTAAAAAATCATCCAAAATCCATCTAAATAGAAAAAGGATTACACTATGGTGATGTATGTAGAAAAATGATCAAAATGGACTACTCACAAGTCTAATTCTGACACTAGGGTGAAAAAGAGGCAAAACAGGCCAATGTAGGAAAAGCACACTAAGTGTACTTAAGGGTTCATGACGTGTAACCCCAAAGATCCTCCCTATCTATGCGCCTCTGGCCACATGGCATTTACTTTTCAATGTACATGTCATATAAGCCCTGTACATGGAATGTACACCTATATGGGTACCAACCCGTGTACCTCATCCCCCACTCGACATGCAAAATGTCTAAGCACACAATGTGTACCACATTTACATGATTTGTAATTCCAAATGGCATACTATCCCATGGAATAGGACATGTAATTTCCTGTATGTGTATGCATACATGGTGTTCACCCCACATAGTCACTAATCGTGTTCTTCTACACAGCCACGTACCCTCACATGGGGTGTCTAGTCGAGAACTTGGCCACGCCCCGGATGCCCACTACACAGTGTGTACACCCAATACATGTTGAATAGTCCAAAAAGCCTCATATTCCTCAAATAAGAATAATACAAGTTATGTGTTCAAACAACTACTTTTCATGCACATGACTTTCCCAGAACGAGAAGCCCCCGAAATAACCTAAAACGCCTGATTTCTCCACAAAACCATAGATTAACCTACTAGGGTCTAAAACATCCCAAGAAAGCCTTTTAGACTTAAAAAACTATGCTATGGGTATCTATAGTGAAAAATATAAAATGAACGTACCCCCGTGTAGAAACGACTAATGTTTCGGTCATATCCTTGATCTGTAGCTATTGTATAATGATCCAGCATAACCCAAGCCCCATAGTGGTGCATCCCCTTCTCCCTCTCCCCCTCTTATCTCCTGATCCCTCTCTCGATCAAGCTACACCCACAAGGGGGTGGGGTCCGCTTAGGTGACAATCTAGAGGAATGGGAAAACGAAAATGAGAAGAAAGAAAATATAAAAAAAGAAAAATAAAAAGAAAATAAAAAAGGTCTGGGCTCGACCCCAGAACCCGATAAAATGTTATGTATTGCCTAGGAAAAATTCCCCATTCTATACTCAATAGTGGGGATGGAATCTCAATGTGATTCTCTATTTAAAATATATGACTGAACAAACATGCATGAATAAATTAATATTTAATTTATTAAATATTAATTATTCCTTGAAAATTATAATAGATTATATTTCCATAAAACTCCTCTTGAAATTTTGTTCCCTAGACTCAGCTTGTGATGTACATTGTTTTCCACAACATGTATACAGTTTGATGTATATACATGTTCTTATCTTTTCATAATAGTGTGTATACTTCTATATCCACCATACTTATGGTAATGGCCTTATATTACGTGTCGTATCAAATGGTTCTAGCATATCCCAAGATATAATGAGAACCTAGATATACTCTGATAGTAATCTTAAAGTAATGCCCTATGGTCCAGAAACATCATACTGATAGGACATAGATGATGTGTGACAATCAGGTGGTGGGGGATCATAAATATAGAGACTTCAACTCATGAAGTTCGTACTTAGTGATCTCTAGTAGTTGAGACCATGAGTGTTGGAGTTGGTGGCCTAGAACCAACTACTTTGTACTTTATTCATTAATAAAAGACTTATCACATCTTGATTGTTCTTCTGCGTGACAATGCATGTGATAATGTCCTAAGGACAGTTGTTGCATTAAAGGGTCATAGCGGATCCCTGCTATGATGATAACCCGTAAGTGCCATAACATTGTTCTTGAATATATATTCTATGACCGAATGATGTTATTTGAGGGACACAAATAATACAGGCCATTAGGGGTGAGGACTCATAAAACTTCGAGGCACCTTCTCATGGTGTGCGCCCTTGGTAATATCCAGGAGGATATTATGAGAACGAGACCCGCCAATAGGAAATCCACCTTTCATAGTGTCATTGGATGTTCCTATCTGTGAACGTGTGTATTGGTCCTTAGACTTTAAGATTATTATTAATGGGTATTACAACTCGTGAACTTAGATGTATTGACGAAAGCTGTGACAACACACTGTTCGCATCAAGGTAGGATACGTTGGGTGCGTCACGAGTAATACTGCATTAATAGATAATTCGAGAAATGATTTTTCCATTCCGTTCCATAACAGAAGTAGATATTTCAGTGGAATTGATATATCCTAAATAAATCCATGGCCATGGAAAGGTATGAGCGAGTTCAATTCCGGAAAGTCAAAGAAAGAATGATCGAGCACATGGGTTGATGGCACTAGCATGCAACCCGCTTGATTAGAGATATCGTGACAAAGGGATTATATTACACAGTAAACGTTCGTATGAGGTGACACGTCATTGCGGCGTTAACTTCTTTCTCTATGGGTGCCTTGGCGTGTTTCTAGACAATAACCTTAGACTTTAGGCAGGCTCCGCCTAATGCCACTGAGAAAGAGGCCTAGAGGGTCACACACTAAGTGTGTCCATGTATCTCAGTTAAATATTAATTTAACAAGTTAAATAAAGATTATTTCTGACTGTGGTTTAATAATTATTTAAGGATGCACAATCGCATTTATTTTGACACTAGTTATTTGAGAGAATATATTGTGAACGAAATAATATTTATTAGCGAGTGATGCAGTTATATTTATTTAAGAAATAAATAGTCATTACTCAAGATCTAATAAATGTGGTGGGGGAAATAAAGAAAAGTGAAAAATAAAAGTACACACCGTGTATATTTAATATACACGCCGTGTAGTTTTATGGAAAACAAGTACACGCCATGTATTAATGATTACACGGCGTGTAGTTTTCCAGTCAGGATTTTGAGGATATAATATTGTTTTATTAAATGATATTAATTATAATCAGCCTGTGCACATGTCAAGGAATTAATAATTCAACATGGGGGGTTTCAATAAGAGTTAATGAAATAAATAAAATGTGTAACATGTTTATTTATTGTCATAACTCTGTAAACCTCAAACCTGATTATAAATATCCTCACAACCCCAACACTTTTCACCAATCTTTGTGCACAACAATTCTAGAGAATTCTTTCAAGGCTGAAAGAACTCCTTCCTCCAAGAACGCTCTCAAGACCAAGAGACCAAGGCGATTGAAGGCGGGCATCGCAAGCGAAGGTTCTTCCGCGCTAGCACCCGGAGATCCCTTCGGCGACGTCCGGAGATACGTGGCACACGTGTGGATCACCGCTAGAGGAATCCTACAGTTGGATTCTACGACGCAACGACGGATCACATGATCGTGACCGGAGACATCAACGAAGAAAGAATCCCACCAAGGTAATTCTTGTGAATTAATTAAATTAATTATAACCAACATATGATGATCCTATCTATATGGTTCTGATATTCCCTCTTAAGATTTTCGTTCCTCGTTCTATTCCGAAGATTTAGCGTTTTACATCGTGACGGATCTCGGATTGAACGTTGTTTAACGTTAAAATTAAAGTTGGGAAAACCCACCAATGTGCTTCCGCTGCGCCCGGAACCTACAATGAGGACATACCCACAAATAGGAACACCACATGTTTCAGATGTCATTGATTGTTCCTATCAACAGACATGTGTATTGGGTTCCCGAGTTGAGATCATTATCAATGTGTTCCATTTGATAGTGTACTTTGATGCAAGGAAAGAACCAAGGCAATGAAATCCTAGCAAGGTAGTATGTGTTGGGTTCATCATTGGTGGTATGACATTGACTAGATGATCAAGAAAGTATTTTTCTCTTCTAAGTTGAGATATATATATCTCGGGTCTATTTGATCAGGATGGTGGTACATTCATGGTCGTGGTAGTTGAAGGTAAGTCTATCCGGTTTGATCAACAAATAATAAATCAATAAAAGGATGATGACGCAAGTGTGTATCCTGCTTTTTGAGATATCATGTAACAATGAGATTATATGACATAGTGCATGTTCGTAGGTTTGTAGTCATTGCTATGACTTTTCCTTATCTCTTTAGGGGCTATGATGAGTTTCTAGACTCTGCTCTTGGACTATGAATAGTATTCACTGATACTAATATAAGGGCCTAGAGGGATACACATAATAGCGCAATCCAGAATCTGCCATATTCAATTGAACAGGAATATAGGACATGGTGGGCCCCACCAAGGGGTCCAAGTGTTATCCATGTTCTATTGATCACCAATAAATAAATAAATAAATTATTAGTCAAGTAAAAAATAATTGGGTTGAATTTATTTATTACATGTATGTACAGGTGATTAAGTAAATACAAGGATTAATATTATATGAATGGATATTAGTATAATATTCCTTGTTTGTTTAATATTATTAGGAGATGCGGGTCGAGTTAATGGCTCAGGATTATTACATAATATATTTAATATATTTACAGTTAATTGATAAAAGATAAAAGATATTTATGGCATAGTTTAGTTCTTCATAAATAATTATTTATAATGATTATTTAGTGGATGTTTATTAAATGGGGGTTGGGATCCCAAACTAGGTATTATGGATATCGACTATATAAGGGGAGATAAGCTCTTCCCATGAGGACTATTCATTCCATTAGAATTGATATCTTCTCTCACCTCCCGATTCCTAGAGAGTGAATCGCTCAATCGAGTGAGCGAACAAGTTCATCTTCGTGTATAGAAGATAGATGATTGGAGTGATCATCACTGCATCGAAGTGATCATTGGAGCTCTGCGCTAGCACCTAGAATCTGATGAACGACACACGCGCATATTTGAGAAGCGTTTTTGGATGATCTCGAGGGATTCGACATCAGATCCTTCGAGCAATGGACACCAAAAACCTATGACGGGCATGCACAATTCGAATTGGAATGTGTTATTATTTTGTTTAAATTTTATGCTCTAATTAAACCATGTAGGTTCCTAGGACTATATCGGGGCCGGATCGCTAGAGTCGTCAATGTTTCGTCACTCTGGTGATGCAAATTTTTTAAATTTCCGGCCCACTCTCTTTCGCAGATCACCACAGTACCTTCAATTGGTATCCGAGCAACGTGTGGGTTTTTTAGGCTAAGAAAAATTAATGTGCTTTAGGGTGTTAAAAGGTTTCCAATGAATCTCAACGTGTGTCGATCCAATTTTGGATGGCCAAGTTATGGCCATCTAAAAAAATTTATGGATCACCACGGTGTTTTTCTTATTAAAGATTTTTGGATTTTAAATTCATTTTTGAAGAACAAGGTTTTAGTTATTTTATTTATGCAGGCTTTTATTTATTACTGAGAACCCCTTTTTATGGTCAGGTACCAACTAGTTCGGTGAAACTTAATTCCACACAGGTTGTGGAAATGAAAAAAAATAAAATATTATATTATTTTTATATTATATATTTGTTTTCATTTTTCCCGATCGAAAATTTAATCAGACCATACTTTTTCAAATACTGGAAAGAGGGGAAAAGTGGAGTTTTTTTTCCTGGCATCTTGACTAACATTTTAAAAAAATAGGAGGGACGAGACCTTGACCAATGATCACTTTCTTCCACACGGACGACCCCACCCTCTCCCTCAAATCTCATACAAGCTGCCAGCTGGGCCGAACTCAGTGTGCAACCTTCCATCCTTCATGATCAGCCCTTCTTCCTATCCCGTTCGTGAGCCACCCTCCGTTCGGAATGAGATCCCGTCCCTACGTCCTCCACATCTTGCGCCTCTACACCCGAGCTCCAGCCTCCCGGTCTGCTACCACCATCGACCTATGGGGCCCCACCATCTTTCGTGTGTCACGGCACCACGGCCGTCCTGAGCACCTCCTCTGCAAGACTTGTCGCCGACCTACGAGCTCAAGCTTTCTGTTGGGAAAGATGGAAAGCGATGAACGCGCAAACAACAAAAAAACACGAACGCGCAGCGGAGAAATCTTTCCCTCAAACAGCGGATGCGTAGCGACAAAAACAGGTGCAGAAAAATAAAATTGACACCAGAATTTTTACGTGGAAAACCCAAAAGGGAAAAACCACGGGACCTAGTCCAGAAAGAGGGATCCACTAAAAATAGATAAGTACACGGTAGAAACTCCCCAAAATTAAAAAGGGATCTCAAAAGAAATACTTATAAAAATAGTGGATCAAAGTCGGAGAATAGATGCAGTCTTGATGAAGCCTGAAAAGAAGAAAACAGCCTGCTAAAGAAACCCAAATAGATCTGACCGTGAAAGCAGAAGATTGATGTCCGAACAAAAGTGCAGATGAAAAACACTGGGATCGGATCAAAAAACCACCGCAGATGAAAGCCGATCAAATCAGAGTAGTTCCACCAGTTGCAGATCTGAAAACCGCTCCTTGAAAACGCAACTGCACTGCCTCCAACCACTACCAAGAGAGGAGTCGCACACCTCATATAAATAGAAGATGAAATCTAATATATCTCCTAAAAGATATCTCATATCTGATTAAAGATATTAAATATATCTCATCAAAGATATAAAATATATCTTCTCAAAGATATCAAATATATCTTGTCAAAGATATCAGATATATCTTTTCAAAGATATCAAAATATCTTTTTTTTAAGATATCAGATATAAAAAATATTTATCGGGGCCAGATGAGGAGGCGCCCCAACAAACTCCCCCTCCGACTCAACTGGGGATCATCGCCAACCCTGCAATCAGTCGGAAAGTCTCAAATTTTCCTCTGGGTAAACTCTTGGTCAACATGTCTGACCCATTGTCATCAGTGTGGATCTTCTCAAGCTCTAACTGTCTCGAATCAAGAACATTGCGGATCCAATGATACCGAACATCGATATGTTTCGACCTGCCATGAAAAGTAGGATTCTTTCCCAAACAAATAGCACTCTGACTATCACAAAATAAAACATATCTGTCTTGATTAAAATTGAGCTCTCGAATAAAATTTTTCATCCACAACAATTCTTTGCATGCCTCTGTAGCTGCAACAAACTCTGACTCTGTGGTAGATAAAGCAACACATCTCTGCAACTTAGACTGCCAAGATACAACTCCCCCTGCAAAAGTGATCCAATATCCTGAAGTAGACTTCCTCGAATCGATATCTCCTGCCATATCTGAATCTGTAAAGCCACAAAGCATAGGTTCCCCTTTTCCAAAACAAAATCTCATATTAGAAGTGCCACGAAGATAACGAAAAATGTACTTCACTGCCCTCCAATGCTCTCTGCCTGGATTCGATAGAAAACGACTGACCACACCAACTGCATGAGCTATATCAGGTCTAGTACATACCATAGCATACATCAAACAACCAACGGCAGATGAATAGGGTATGTGTTGCATCTCCTCTCTCTCTTCATCAGTAGAAGGTGACTGACTGGTGCTGAGCTTAAAATATAAAGCAAGAGGAGTACTAACCACTTTAGCTCTATCCATAGAAAATCTTTGAAGAACCTTCTCAATGTATCTCTCCTGAGATAACCACAATTTCTTGGCCTTCCTGTCACGGGAGATCGTCATGCCAAGAATCTGTCGTGCTGGCCCCAAGTCTTTCATCACAAAAGACTGAAAAAGATCCTTCTTCAATCTATCAATTCTAGAAGCATCATGGCCAACAATGAGCATATCATCAACATAAAGCAGCAGTATAATAAAATCATCATCAGTAAATCTCTGAACAAACACACAATGATCAGAAGACGTCTTCCTGAAACCCTGATGAGAAATAACAGATTAAAACTTTTTATACCACTGTCTCGGAGCTTGCTTCAAACCATACAAACTCTTCTTCAATCTGCAGACATGATTCTCTTTACCCGTTTCAACAAAACCCTCTGGTTGCTCCATATAAATCTCCTCCTCTAAATCTCCATGGAGGAAAGTTGTCTCACATCCATCTGCTCAATCTGCAGATCCAAACTAGCAGCCAAACCAAGAACAACCCGAATAGAAGACATTTTGACAATAGGTGAAAAAATCTCATCAAAATCAATACCTTTCTTCTGAAGGAAGCCTTTAACAACTAACCTTGCCTTGTATCGGGGAACAGAACTGGATTCTTCATTCTTAATTCAATAAATCCATCGATTTTGCAAAGATCTCTTACCTGTTGGTAACTTCACCAGCTCAAAAGTGTGGTTGTCGTGCAATGATGGCATCTCGTCATCCATTACCGCAACCCATCTTTCCTTCTGTTCACTTTCCATAGCCTCATCAAAAGATTCTGGTTCTCCCCCTTCAGCGAGGAGCACATACTCATCAGGTGAATACCGAGTAGAAATGGTACGATGCCGAGATGACCTCCGGAGTGGAACTGCGGGTTCATTGATAACCCCAGGAACCGGATCATCAGAAACAAAAGGTGCATCAGAAAAATCAACTCTAACCTGTTCACCCTGAGAATCATTCTGCACATCAATGTGATCATCCGAATCAACAATATGAGGTAAATGTGAATCAGAACCTGGCTCAAGACTAAAAAAACCATCAGAAATTGGAGAAGTGGACTTTTCTCCCTTATCAATATCTGCAATAGTCTGGTCCTCTTTAAACACTGCATCTCAGCTTCTGACAAGTTTCTTCAAAACAGGATCATAAAACCTGTACCCAAACTCATCATGTCCATACCCAAAAAAATACACTGCCGTGACTTATCATCCAACTTGGATCTCTCATCTCTAGGCACATGAACAAAAGCCTTACAACCAAAAACTTTCAAGTGATCGTACCTGATCCTTTTTTCATACCAAAACTTATCGGGAGTGTCTGTCTGCAAAGCAACTGAAGGTGATAAATTGATAATATAAGTAGCAGTAAGTAAAGCCTCACCCCAAAAGTGTCCAGGCAACTTTGCTTCCGAAAGCAAACAATGAACTCTTTCCAACAAAGTCCTGTTCATCCGCTCAGCTACACCATTTAGCTGAGGTGTCTTGGGAGGTGTCTTCTGATGCCGAATACCTTCCTGCCTGCAATATTGATCAAATGGACCACAATACTCTCCCCCATTGTCAGTGCGAATACATTTCAATTTCTTTCCTGATTCCCTCTCAACAGAAACATGAAATTTCTTAAAAACACTGAGCACCTGACTTTTGGCATTCAAAACATAAACTCAGAGCTTTCGTGAGTAGTCATCAATAAAAGTCACAAAATAAAGACCTCCACTAAAGGTCTTAGATTTCAAAGGACCACAAACGTCTGAATGTACTAATTCAAGTACCTGTGACTTCCTGTGTGGAGGATGACTGCTGAAACTCACTCTGCTCTGTTTCCCAGCCATGCAATGATCACATGTGTCCAATTTGACACTCTTCAAATCTGGAAGAAGATTTCTCTTGGCCAAACAACCAAGCCCTTTCTCACTGATGTGACTGAGCCTCTTATGCCACAACTTGGACAAAACACTGCACTCAACAACACAAGCAGTATCACATGAAATAGATGCTCTAGTCCAGTACAAACCTGATTGCTTCTTCCCTCGAGCCATAATCAAAGAGACCTTGGAAAGTTTCCATTGGCAATCACCAAATGTGTTGATAAACCCTTCATCATCAAGAACGCTGGTAGAAATAAGATTCAAGCGAACCTCTGGTGCATGTCGAACATTCTTCAAAATCAGCTTACTTCCAGTACTGGTCTCTAAACAAACAGTCCCGATACCCACGACATCAACATGACCATCATTACCCATCTTCAAAATCCCAAAATTACCTGGGTTGTAAGATGTAAAGAACTCCTTCTTTGATGTCACGTGAAAACAGGCACCACTGTCAACAACCCAGCAAGAATGATCAGAAGCAATATTAATGGAATCATAAACAATAACAAGATCACCCCCTATAGCGGCAGCAACATGATCATCTCCATCGATATTCTTCTTTGGCTGATTTTCCTTCATTCTGTTTTCTCTTTTCAGCTGATAACAAAACTTCTTAACATGCCCCTTCTTACCACAATGATGACATTCAAAATCTCTCTGCTTTGATCTAGATTTTCTTCTGCTTTTACTCTTTCCTCGACTGCTCTGTCCCTGATTCTTTTCCTGGCTTCTCCCCCTGTTCTCTGTGACTAAAAGCTCTGAAGATTTCTCTTGAGTACGTCTCCTGACTTCTTCATTCAAAATAGCAGACTTAACAAAACTAAATGTCACAACACCATTAGGAGCAGAACCGGTTAGAGTAACACGTAAATTCTCCCAAGAATCAGGTAACATGTTAAGAAATAAAAGTGCCAAAACCTCATCTTCAAAATTAATACCCATGCCAGACAACTGATCAAAACATCCCTGATATTCACTTAAATAATCAGAAATAGACGTACCTTCTATGTACCTCAAATTCATCATTTGTTTGAGAATAAACAATTTATTGTTTCTAGTCTTAGAAGCATAGGTAGTCTCGAGCTTCTCCCACAATGTTCTGGCGTGAGAGATGTTGACAATGTGGTTCATCACGTTGTCTTCGACCCATTGGCGAATGAAGCCACAAACCATCTCATGCTCGAACGCCCATTCTTCATCTGACATCCTTTCTGGCTTCTGGGTACTAAACACTGGAAGATGCATTCGCTTGACAAAAATCAGATCCTTCATTTTAAGTCGCCACATATGATAATTGGCACCATTCAATAAAATCATCCGACTGTAATTAGCTTCCATAATGAATATGAAATAAAAACCAAACCCTATGATACCAGGTGTTGGGAAAGATGTCAAGCGATGAACGCGCAAACAACAAAAAAACACGAACGCGCAGCGGAGAAATCTTTCCCTCAAACAGCGGATGCGTAGCGACAAAAACAGGTGCAGAAAAATAAAATTGACACCAGAATTTTTACGTGGAAAACCCAAATGGGAAAAACCATGGGACCTAGTCCAGAAAGAGGGATCCACTAAAAATAGATAAGTACACGGTAGAGAGTCCCCAAAATTAAAAAGGGATCTCAAAAGCAATACCTAGAAAAATAGTGGATCAAAGTCGGAGAATAGATGCAGTCTTGATGAAGCCTGAAATGAAGAAAACAGCCTACTAAAGAAACCCAAATAGATCTGACTGTGAAATCAGAAGATTGATGTCCGAACAAAAGTGCAGATGAAAAACACCGGGATCGGATCAAAAAACCACCGCAGATGAAAGCCGATCAAATCAGAGTAGTTCCACCGGTTGCAGATCTGAAAACCGCTCCATGAAAACGCAACTGCACTGCCTCCAACCACCACCAAGAGAGGAGTCACACACCTCATATAAATAGAAGATGAAATCTCATATATCTCCTAAAAGATATCTCATATCTGATTAAAGATATTAAATATATCTCATCAAAGATATAAAATATATCTTCTCAAAGATATCAAATATATCTTGTCAAAGATATCAGATATATCTTTTCAAAGATATCAAAATATCTTTTTTTTAAATATATCAGATATAAAAAATATTTATCGGGGCTAGATGAGGAGGCGCCCCAACACTTTCCCCACCACCAGCCTATCAGGCCAACCAGGAGCCAGATCCCGCCTTGATCTATCCGAATGCGCCACCTCCTCGTGCGAGCGCCATAGCACGACACCACCACGGTACACCACCAACCTAGATCATGAGCATAGTGGACTGGTATCATCCCAGGTCCCCTATAGTCGCATCTCGCTCAACTGAGCTCCACTCCTCACCATGTTACCCTACAGTCTTCCGCAGCTCAGCCGGCCTCCATTCATTGACGGTCTGCATATCATCTTATTTTATTCAAATTTTTATGAGGGTCTGCATGTCAAACACACGGGTCTGCATGTCCAACACACATATTGTTCATTCCACCCTAGACCCTCTTGAATGCATGTGAGTATATTTGTACATAGACAATGATAGTTTATGATATGGACCCCACCAATTCAAGACATCAATTCAGACCAGAAGCGATTACTTTCCACTAGGTGAGAGTTTCGATTTGATTCAGGAGTCAACTCAGGTATCAAACCCCATAGTTCAAGATTTATCCTTCATGGATCAATCATAATTAGATTTTCAAAACCAGTCGGATAGATTAATTTATTTTATGCATTGTTTGTTAGTTTATGCAAGTAAATAATTATTGCGTGATCACATAAAAAATGGGCAAGATAAAATTCCTAAAAGTATGACGTATGTTTCTCTATTGTATGTTCAGTTGTGAAAGAGACGACCTATATTGAAAATATAAAATAGAAATGGATTACATTCGTCAGGAAATAATGAATATCCCTCAAAGAAATATCAAATCTTAAAGCCTTCCATTACTCAAATTTGAGAAAAATCGGGTGTTTGGGGTGCTCTTCAGCCAAATTTGTGAGTGCCGCATACTACCGGGGAGTTTTTATAAGAGTAACGGGTCAACTAGACTAAAAGTGGTAGCAAAGAAGTAGTCAAAGCTAGCTTGCTATCATTTTAGAGGCAATGCATTGAGGTAATCAAGTTATGATTCTAACAAGCTAGGACTTACACAATGGTTCAAGGAACCGTGAGTTAAGGTAGTTGACCATCCTAGTGCCTACCTAGAGATTCTCAAAGTAGTGGTATATCCAAAGCTTGTAGACTATGAGGAGATGTTTAGAGGATCCTTTCCACTAGAACAATCAAGTTATAGAGTATTTTGAATTTCATAGTGAGGCCTATTAAGGTTCTACAAAATAGTGGGATACATTTAAATGATATTATAATTAATTAATAAAAAATGTCTACAAGGTAATCAAGATAAAGTACAGACTGCTAAAATTTCTTTGTTGTAGATCTTAAATATAAACCACAAGTACATTATCACTATGATCAATTTTGGATAAATAAGATATCATAACAGGCTATAAATTCCAGGAGTGGTACAGGCGCTTTCACATAATACTGTTCCAAGAAAAGAAGCTTTATGTGCTGTAATCCCTAGTTCCTGCTGAGCCTCCTCGGGGAGCAGGTAAGGTGGGAAAATAAAAATTGAAAGGCATGTAGATGATGCACTAGATGTTTAGTGCATCATGTTGTCATCCATATCCAGTCAATAGCATAAAATGGATGAGGATAAGGATTCCTACAAGATTCTGACTCATCTCCAAGAATTATATCATGAGAGAGAAATTTAAGAAATGTATGAAATTTTCAGTTCCCTTTATAGGCATATGTTAGCAAAATGAAGTCAAGCGGGACCTTATGTACTTAAGATAATTGGGTAAATTGAGATGATTGAATCCATTAGGTTTAAATTGATCTAAGAACTAGAAAATGATCTTATTCTTGCCTCTTTTTTGCCAAGATTTTTGACTTTCGTTATCCATTATAACATGATTAATATGACAATGTCACTCCTAGACCTTATGGATTTAGTTCTCCAAGATGATAAAGGCATTAATAATACTAATTATTCAATCCTTATGGTGAAAAAAAGAAATAAGGGAATGTTTGAGGGGTCTAAAGCCAAGTCTAGGCCAAAGACACCTATGCACCGTCCTTCCAAGAAGACCAAGATATAGAGGCAAGGTACACTACAAAAAAAATGGCTTATACCAATTGAAATTTATTGACAGATAATATATCTGTTGGTAAAAATGAGCATTTCCAACAGATATTAAGTTTTATTGGTATTGATTTTTAATACCAGCACTTATTTTTACCAACAGATATATCTATTGATATTGATCATTCAATATCAACAATTCTTTTACCATCATTTAAACCTATCACTTTATCATACTAATACCAACATTTTTTTATTAAGATGTGAATTTTTTAGTAATTATAACTATTACCAACAAATATTTTACCATCAATAAAATTTTTTACAATTAACCATTTAATAATAACATAAATTTAATTAGTAAAAAATTAAGAGAACCAAACCTTTTTATTATATTAGTATTTTTACAACCAAAGTAAATATCGATTTTTTTGAGGTCTTATTAAAAATATCTCATTAACATATTTTATTTTTCAATTTTCTAATATCAATTGTTTTTATATTTGTTAATGTTGTTCATTTGATAATCATTTAAATAATTTTTATAAAATGAAATTTAAATCATTATGATATTTGATATATTTACATATATGTTTGTTATTCTATACATACTTAGTAATTTAGTATTCATATTTAAACATAATAAAAATAATTAAATAGTCAAAATAAATTGAAAAAATTAATAATTTAAATTTAATAAATAAAGAACATAACAATCAATTGATTAATATTATTTTAATAATAATTTATATTCACGTATTGAAATTCTATTTTATATTAAAACAAAATTAATATTTTTTATAAAATTTTATACCATTCATATATATATTTATTATATCTTTAATTTAAAAAACTAAATAAAATTTGATATTATATTTATTTTATTTTATTTTTTCAAATCATTAACAATCCCCAACCCTAATTCACCCATATCCAATGTGTGATCCACCCACCCATTCCTCCTCCAGCGACCCGCAGCATCGATGCCCTCCATTGACGCCGATACCGCCTCCTCCTTCCCGATCCCCCGCCTCCTCCGTGACTACAACTCCCCTCGTCGCCCTTCACCGCATCCTCCACCACTCTGCATCTATGCCACCCACCTCCTTCACGACCCTCACCACCTCACTCCACGACCCTCCACCTATGCCACTGGCCTCCTCCACCGCGACCCTCCACACCCGCCACACTCTTTCAATGACCATCGTATCATCCCCACCGGAAGACCACCTCCCTCCCTAGCCTTCCTTTCTCGACCCCCACCATCCCTGACCTTCCCTGCTCGACCCCCACCATCCCCAGCCTTCCCCACCTAGCCTTCCCCACATGTGGTATGCCTTAATCTTCATTTGGTTTGAAATCTTGAATTTTTTTAGAGTTCTCACTAACATAGATTGGTGCCTCATCTGTGTGTACAATCTTAGTAGAATCTAGGTTGGTTTCTAAGTAGAATTCGGATGAGTTTCTTACTGTATGAAATCTGGAATCTATGAATTTTGTGTGAAATCTGGAATCTATGTATTGTGTGTGAAATTACAAGGAGTTGATACGCTATCAAGATGAGTTTCTTCTTGTTCGACAAGCATTCACCCGACCTGCAAAGGTGGCCATTTTGTTCCAAATTACAAGGAGTCGATACGCTTTCATGAATCCTCCTCTTGTTTCACTGCAGAGTTTCTATGAAGGGTTTAATTGCCTGTTCTCGGTTCAATATTAATTTTATATCAATTTATTTACTTGAATTCGTCTTTGTCATACCCCGAGTGTTAGGTGCAAGGCGTTTTGCAGCTACTGATCCTTCTCTGGGTGTATGAGTGTTTTCAAGCAGAATAATTTGGATTCACATGGAATTTGACAACTTATTTGCTATAATTTTATTATTTTATGTATCAAAACCCAACAATCTTATAACATGGCATTGTAATGCATGATATTAATGATGGAAGGCCATAGATTGGGCAGCTTAGAAGTCATTATCGAGATTCTGGGTGTTTCCAGGTGGGGTTGAATTATGTGGAAAATTTTCTAAGGTTAACCCTGGATTGTTATTTCATTCTATCATTTATTTTGTCGCTACCTAGGATTTCCTTCAAGGCCTGCCCCTGCCCCTGCCCCTATGGTTGGTTGTCATCTCCCTTTCTCCATATCAGTTCATCTTTAACCTGTATAACCCTTTCACTAATGTATCTTGTAATGGTGTGTGAAATCTATTTCTAAGAAGAGTGTGACTCAAAATTCTGTTGTTCTTGTGAACACAACAATAAATACTAGTAATGTATCATATTATGGTGTTTTGACTAAAATTATTGAGTTGAGTTATCTAGTTAGAATCATTGTTATTTTATTTCAGTGCGATTTGGGTAAATCCTATTAAATGTGTCGAAGAAGATATGTTTGGATTCACTCTTGTCAGTCTTAAGGGGATTATGAAAACAAATGGGCTCTTTGTGCTTGCATCTCAAGATTTACAGGTGTTTTATATAACAAAATATAAAGAAAAAAATTAGCATGTTGTTGTCATTACTATACCAAGAGATTTATTTGAAATGGAAGAAGATATCATACAAGAAGTGTATGACTTACAAACTAACACCACAACTAATTCCAATGAGACATATATTTCCTTAGAGGATATGTCCTACAATTTATTTTTTTGAAATCCATTGATGCATTTTGAGAAGAACTCTTATGTTTTGGTGAGTCAGATTTTCTATTTGTAGCTTGACATCTCAAGTCTTTTGTGTGTCTCTGTTTTTGTTGATGTGTCCTTTGTGAAATGATTTTTTTAATGGCTCAATGTTTATATATTTTTATGAATTATAAAATGGTAAATAAATCATCGTTTTCTGAGTCATTTATTGAGCCTTTTCTTTCACTTTTCTAAATGCATATAATAGAATGAATGCACGTGAAAGGCTACACTTTCTATAGGGCGGTTTTTTCAGTGACTTTACATTTTATATCATGAATGAAAATGAATCCTTTTGCTCGAATCATTGAGATCGTGGAATCTATAGATTGGACTTAGGATTCCTTCATTTCATTTCATCACTTTTTGTTTCATATTTCTGTTTCTTTTCAATGGATGAAATCAACGTAAGGGTGTTGAAGTGATGAATCACCGAGTATCATGACACTAGAAATGCCTCCCACCATCACCCATGTCTCAATCAAATGTTATAGCGACAAGTAGAGGTTCCTCACCGATGAAATGTCATGAATTGAAAAAGGATAAATCCCTTCCCATGTTTTTGAATTCCAGGAGATCTATGTTGATACAATGAACTTTGATCCCAATTTCCTATTGGAATAAGGGGGTTTTTAAGGGTTTACAAAGGGTACCTTGAGAGCAGCAAAAAGGTGCACTTTCTCCTAGTTATTTTACTTTATTCTCTATTTTGATTATTATTCTTTTGTAAAATGTTCCTTAGTATGTGGTTTGAATATACATGACAATATTGGATTGCAAGGTAACAAAAAATTCATGGTGGAGGTCCTCACGGTGAACCTTCTTCACCATACCAGCCTCCTAATATTGGCAGGTTTTTATGTTTATAGAGATCTGAGGATTCTTTTCTATGAATTAATGGTTCTCTAGAGGATCATCTTCTTGGTATGTATCTTCATTTAGTGTTCATAAATCACATAAAAACTGATTTTTTAAACAATGCCTAACTGAAGAAACTTTTCCTTAACCTGAATCCCTTGTATTAGAATGCCAAGAGAAAAATATTTAATTGGTTAACAAGTTAACTTGAATACTTGCATGAGAAGGAAAACCTCCAAGTAATATACCATAATTTCAAAGCATTGATCATATTTTTGGATTATGAATTCAATCTAAATCTCTCTTATTTTAGGCTTCCCAATATCGTTCCAACTAGGGATAAGACCCATGTTTCCACAATGGAAATGTGGACCTTTGAATATTACACTCCTGAGTATGAACTGACTGGTCAGTTGAATACCAAATCTAATGTGTACAAATTTAGTGTCATGTCTTGGAGATAATTGGTGGAAGGAGGGTTATTGATAATGTTGGGCCCACTGATGAGCAAAATATGATCCTATAAGTTATTATTTCAAACCTAATTTCAAGTCTATTTTTTTATAAATCAAAGAATATGATCAAACATTTCAATTTTGGTTTTAAATTTTGTAATTTTATCAAATTTGTACATGGTATCCAACATTTCATGTCCAAAACTTATGAAAGTTTTGGTCTTTATGATATTGGTAGATTTATCACTTGATTTTTCGAGACATTATGTTTCATCTTAAATTGAATCTCAATTCCATTTATGATGGAGATGATATAACATGTTCATCATTGATTTAATCTGGATCCCAATTATATTCATACAATTTGATAATTTCTTTCAAGACCATCTTTGTAACTCTATCCTTAGCGCCTAAGGTTTTCATTGCACTTAATGGTTCTCTAACTATTGAATTAGGTGTCATTATAAATTGGAATTTAGTGTCATTATAAATTGAATGTAGCTTTACTTGAATATAGAATTTTATGCAATGATATAAGATTATAAAATTTTGAGTTATGTGTCACTCTTAATTGAAATCAGTGTCATGCTCAATGGTTTGTGGTCATAGGTTATGTGTCACTCTTAATTGAAATTAGTGATTGTGATTTTTTTGTTTTAGGTTTATCTTGGTGGACCTGATGTTGGAGATGGAAGGAACATTATGGCAGGGGAGGGGGTTGTAGGAACCCAACCAATAGTTGAAGCACTCCATTTATTTTGTTCTTCTTTGGTTTTAGAAGAGGTCATGGAGTATGTGACTATGAAACCAAGGAAACCTTGTATAGAGGACCACCTGGAGAAGATTCACAAGATTAGGATCACACTTTCCTCGAAAAATGTCAAGAACCTCGAAAAAGGTCTTCTATTTATTCCTTTCAATGATTTCCTGTTTGATTTTCTATATTGATTATTAATTATATTTTGATAAAATATGGAATCTTTTATTCTCGTTCTAATTTTTGTCTTTATCTTGGTTTGGGATGGATCTTTTTTCAATTAATTAGATCTTTCTTCACTTAAAAAAAGTAGTTTTCATTAGTTTTGATTTTACATTAACTCAACCTGATTTTTTTGTCCTTGTATACTGGTTCTCCACATGTACGAAGTTTAAGTGGAAGAACATTAACCACTTTAAATTCTATTTGAAATTAAATTTTTTCAAATACAAGTTCCAGAAATGAGGACTAGATTCAATCATTCGAGAAAAGTTATATGATTAAAATGATCAAATGGATTCAGTAATATGTAAAATCCTTCTAGTCCTTAGACCCAATGATTTATTATTTCTGTTATTTCAGAAGTGAATTTTTTCCATGTTTTTATGATGTTTTAAGTGTGTGCTAATCTAGTTCATGGTGCCAAGTCCAAGCAGCTGAAAGTCAAGGGAACTATTAGAATCCCTACCAATGTCCTTCACATAACTACCATGAATTCTCTTTGTGGATAAGGTATTTTATAATTTCTTCCTTGATCACTTTCTAGTTTTACCTCAAATTCATGAAAAGTTGATGCATTGTCTCAAATCAGAGATTCAACATTATGTTTTGGAATTTTAAGTGAGTGAATTATTTTAATATCATTGTTGTGAATGTAAGGGATGGTTCAAGCAGGTTATGTCTTCATTGTAATACAAGAGTAGATTTTTTCTGTGATCCAACAGGTTATATGTGGGTTTATATTCATATTTAAACATAACTCATATTGGAGCTTGTTTGATATCTTGATATTCTATACTCTATTTCTTTGCTTTTGTATTAAAACTTGCAGGGACCAACACATGGGATCTATTTGAACTGCATGTGCGTGAGTGATGTACATCTCTCTGGATGTGTTGAAGCAAATCAGGTCCATCCCAATCGAGTCTGGGGTGGAGGTTGACGTCTCCATTACTGATACTTTGATACTTTGAATTTCTTCAGCCTCTGAAACTCCAAAGGTCTGAGAGATGCATTCTATAATTTTAGTTTGGAGAAGCTCATTAATTTGGTGTTTGAATCATGTCTCTATTAATATTTTATTTTGGAAAAAATTATTTTTGGGGGTTTCATTTGGTTTGGGAAACATTATATATGGATTAAAGTTTACATACCTCTAATGAAATATCAACAAGGATGATGAAAAATGCTTACTGTGAAAACCATTTTTTATACCTCTATTCATATTTTGGTTCCAATTCATGTAGATATTTTGCACTGATTTGAGTTGGAGTTGACTTGTTGGTACTGGGGTATGGATGAGTTGTTTGTGATTGCTGGTCCATGGTGTGGCATAGAAGAGATGGAGTTGGCTCGCTGGTTCTAAGGCATGGATGAGTTTCTGGTGATCGATGGTCCCTAATGTGGCATGTATGGGTGATGTTGGCATGGGGGGGGGGGTGAATTTTGTATTAATGGGTGTGATGGATCCTGTTGGGGGGATGTATTTTTTATTGATTCATTTTGTAATGAATTTAATTATTAATATAATTATTATTTTTATAAGTTTGAGTATGTGTTAAATTATTCTTTGATTTAATAATTAAAACAAATGCATTATATATGATAAATTGATAAATATAATATGAAATTTTACTAGAAATAAGTATGTATAATTTTTATTCAAATGTAATTTATAAATAAATATTATATGTTGGTAATATTATTACCAACAGAAAAATTTGTCACCAAAACCTGTTTCTAAACACTTTAACCAACATATCTATTATCTGTTGGTATTATTATAATTGTAACAGAATTGTTTTATCTGTCGCAAAAACATTTTGCGACAGAGTTTTTACAGACAGTTTAGTGACAGAGACATATATGTTGGTAAAACATTTTACCAACAGAAAATGCACTTTTACCGACATATACTCTCCTGTTGGAAAAAGTGAAATATTTTTTAGTGGTAATGAGCATGAAGTTGTCTGCTTTTTGTGTGGTAAGAAAGGCCACTGGAAGAAAAATTTCCAAGTTGGGAAGAAGAATCAAGGTGATGCTTCTACTTTATGTATTATTTCATTTAATGAAATATTTCATTATATACAACTTGGGTGTTGGATAAAATATGTAGCTCACACATATGTATTCATATAGAGGAACCAATTAGATTCAAGAGGATTAAAATAGAAAAATTGATCTCTAAGATGAAAATAGTGCAAGTCTATAAGGTTTGGAAGTGAGATACTATCACTTAACTTTTCCTAGTGGTTTGATTTTGGTATTGAATAATTGTTATTTTGTACCCTCTATAACACAAAACATTATCTTTATGTCATGTTTGGACACTATGAGATTTTATTTCAAGTTTGGAAATAATTTTTGTCTATTTTATTAACATAACATGTTTTATGGTATAGAAAATATTTATAATGGATTATATATACCTAAACTTGAAAACCTATTAATGAAAATCAATGAAAAAACTAGTGAAAATGACTCATATTTCACCTGCCTATGGTTCTTCAGGATTGGTAATGTAAATGAGAAGCGATTACAAAAATTACATCAAGCAGGGTATTTAGACTCAATTTATTTAAAACCCTTGGATGTATGTTATGCTTGTTTACAAGGGAAGATGACCAAAGCACCATTCTCTGGGAAGGGATAAAGAGATAATGAATTAATGGAATTAATTCATACTAACATATGTATTCCATTTCCTAGAGACAAGGTGTGGGTTTTCGTACTTTATTACCTTTACTGTTGACTATAATAGGTATGACTATATCTTCTTAATGTGATATAAGTCGAATTCCTTTTAGATGTTTAAGGAATACCTATATGAAGTAGAAAACAATCTTGGTAAGAGTATTAAGACACTCTACTTAGACCAAGGTGTAGAGTATCTTAATAAATATTACATTGATCACTTGACGGAGTGGGATAATATCCCAACTCACTCCTCATTATACACCATAGTGGAATGATGTTAGTGAAAGGAGTAATTGGACCTAACTGGACATGGTCATATCAATGATGAGTCATTCAAATATTCCATTATCCTTTTGGTGACACACCTTTCTGAAAAAGACATATACCCTTAATTGAGTACCAACTGAAGTTGCAGGTGGGATTCTATATGAGTTATGGTGTGGAAAGAAACACAATTTTCCACACTTATGTGTATGGGGATGCGAGGCTTTTTTAAAGACTATAAAAAGTGAAAAATTAGCATTAAGAAGTATGAAGTGAATCTTTATAGGTTATACTAAAGAAACTAAAGGATATTACCTATATAACCCTTCAGATAAAAAAGTTATTGTGGCCAGAAAATCCATATTTCTAGAAAGGGAACAGATTTACAATAGGAATAGTGGGATCTAGATTGACTTTGATGATGTTAATGATAAATATGAATAGTATTTAGTATGGGAACAATATCTATATGAGATAGTGGGAGTTGAAGTGGTTCATGATACATAAGTACTATGAAGGTATACTTGAGAGGTTAGAGAACCATAGTGTTATTTTTTTCCTATCACTGAGTTAGGTGATGCATTACTCCTTTAGGATGATGAATATATACCCTATAAGGATATAGTAGATGGCAAGGATGCTGCTAAATGGAAATATGCCATGAATTTTGATATGGGGCTCATGTATCAAAATCAAGTTTGGATTTTGGTAGACCCTCCAATAGATGTAAAAACTATTGGGTGAAAATTGGTATTCAAAAAAATGTTGGACATGGATGGTAAGGTTAATATCTATAAAGAATGACTAGAAGTGAAGGTTTTCACACAACTTCAAGTCATAGACTATGATGAAACCTTCTCACCAGTAGCAATGCTGAAATCCATCAGAATATTGCTTGCAATAGCAACCTTCCATGATTATGATATTTGTCAAATGGATTTTAAAACTATTTTTTTAAATGGGAAGTTGGTTGAAGACATTTATATGACTCAACCTAAATGATTTGTCTGGTAAAATAATTTTAATAAGGTGTACAAGTTACATATATCCTTTTATGGGTTGAAGCAGACATCACATTCATGGAATGATCATTCTGATGAGGCCATAAGAGAATTTGGATTCATAAAAAAAATGAATGTGAGCCTTGTGTCAATAAGAAGGTGAATGGGAATGACATAGTTTTCCTAATATTATATGTTAATGACATATTAATTATTGGAAGCTAAGTTCAAGTATTACAGTCAGTTAATACTTCATTAAATTAATGCTTCTCCATGAATGACTTTGGTGAAGCAACCTACATTCTAGGGATCAAGATCTATCGAGATAGATCTCATAGGTTTATTAGGATATGTCAAAGTACATATATTTACAAGGTACTCAAAAGGTACAATATGAAACAATCCAAGATAGGGTTGTTTCCCATGTCACATGGTTTCAATATCTCTAAGAATATATGTCCACAAACACATGAGGAGATTGATAGAATGAGTAAAATTATTTATGCCTTGGTAGCGGGTTATATCATGTATTCAATTCTATGTACTAGGTTTGATGTTGACTTTTCTTTAAGTATGGTAGGTATATATCAAGCTAATCTAGGAGAGATACACTGAGAAGCTGGAAAAACAATCCTGAAGTACTTGAGGCATACAAAGGATATATTCCTAGTGTGTGGAAGACATGAGGAGCTAGTAGTGAGAGGATACACTGATTATATTTTCCAGAAATATCATGATGACCGTAAATCACAGTCATGCTATGTATTTTACCTGAATGGTGGTGCAGTGATCTGGAGAAGCTCGAAGAAATCTGTGGTTGCTGATTCTATAGTAGAATTTGAGTATATAGAAGCTTTCTATACAGCAAAGTAAGTAGTCTGGATATGAAACTTTGTCTCAGACATTGGTGTTATTCCTAGAAGTGCAGACGCTATTCCATTTTATTGTGATAATACTAATGTAGCGATGATTTCCAAGAAGCCCATGTCACACCAAAGGACAAAGAATATACTTTGTAAGTTTCATCACTTGAGCGATTTTACCCCGAGAGGTGAAGTAACTGTTAATAGAGAAGCTATATAGGATAATTTGGAAGGCCCCCTAACTAAATCCATAACTTAGCAGAAGCATGATTCTTATGTGAGAGCTAGTGGATTGATACTTTCTAGAATTTGGCTCTAGTGAAAGTGGGAGTGTTTAAAGTGGGTTTCCTAGACCCAACTTGGGATGTGCTTTGATAACCACTACATGCATAATGTTTTATGTATATACATGTGCTTGTCATTTCATAATAGTGTTGATACTTATGTGTCCACCATATTTATGGTAATTTCCTTATATTATAGGTCATATCAAAGGGTTATAGCAGATCCCAAGCTATAATGGGAACCTAAAGATAATATGAAATTAATCTTGAAGTAATTTCCTATGGTCTAGATACATCATACTGACAGGACACACATAATGTGTGACTATCAGGTGTTGGGGGATCAAAATCATTGATAAATCTTCTCATGAAGTTAGCACTTGGTGATCCCTAGTAGTTGATATCATGAACACATAACCGCCAATAGTAAAATGATACGTTTCATGTGTCATTGGTTATTCCTATCTATAGATATGTTTATTGGTATTCTAACTTGATATCATTATCAATGTGTTCCATTTGACCGCGTACTTTAATTAAAGGAAAAAACCATGATTATAAAGTCATGTAGAGGTAGTTTTTTGTGGGTACATCATTAGTGGTATGACATTGATTGAATGATCAAGATAGGATTTGTCCCTTATAAGTTAAGGAAGAGATATATCGGTCCTAGTTGATCAGGATGGTAGTACCTTCACAAATTCATGCCCATGGTAGTCGAAGGTAAGTTTGCACAGTTTGATTAGAAAATAATAAATCAAGAAAAGGATGATGACACAAGTGTACATGAATCTTTATTAGATATCATATCATAAAGATATTATATTATACAATGCGTATTCATAGGTTGGTAGTTGTTTCTTCAACTTTTTCTTATCTCTTTAGGGGCCTTAATAGGTTTATAGACTATGCTCTTAGTGTGTGAATATTATTCACTACTATTGAGATAGGGGCCTAGATGGTCACACATAATAGCACATTTGAGAATAATACCTATTCAGTTGAATTGGAATATAGGACATGGTGGGCCCCCCAATGGGTTCGAGTGTTATCCACCATTCTATTGAACACCAATAAATAAATAAATTCATTATTATTCATGTAAAGAATAATTGGGTGTTATTTATTTATTACATGCATTTACAAGTGATTAAGTAAATACAAGGATAAATATTATAAGAATGAATATTAGTATAATATTCTAGTTTTTTTTATATTATTAGGAGATGTGATTTGAGTTAATGGATCAGGATTATCATATAATATATTTATTATATGTTACAGGTAAGTGATAAAAGATAAATATTATTTATGATGCAGTTTAGTTCGTCATAAATAATTGTTTATTAAACTTTTTTAGTGAATGTTTATTAAATGGGGATCAGGAACCCAAACAGACTATTATGGAAAACCACTATATAAGGGAAGAGAAGATCCACCCATGAGGACTATTCATTCTATCATAATTGAGAGCTTCTCTCTCCTCTTGATTCCTAGAGAGATAATAACTCAATCGAGCAAGCGATCCAAGTTTGTCTTCACATATCGATGACAGAGGATCATAGTGATTGTACCTACATCGAAGTGGTCATAGGAGCTCCACTCTTGCACCCAAAATCCAACAAATGGTGCGCCTGTAGATTCGAGATGCATGTGTGGATGATCTAGAGGGATTCGATGTCGGATTCTTCAAGAAATGGACACCAGAAACCTGTGACGGGCGTGTAGGCTTCGAATCAGAATAATGTATTCATTTATTTAAATTTTATTCTTTGATTTAACCACGAGGGTTCCTAGGACTATATCAGGGCCAAATCGTTGGATTAATTGCTATTTCATCGCTCCAGTGATGCAAAATTTTTGAATTCCCAACCCACTAGCTTCCGCAGAGCACCCCATAGCCTCAACTCCCGTTTTAGGGTAAACAAATTATTTTGAGACCAATAGGGTGGTCTAAAAAATTACACGAGATCATATCATAGGATATTTTATCATTTCCCCCACAAAACACTTTCTTGATCAAAAATTCAAAATTCCTATTATTTCCAAAACCCGTAGCGATGTGGGTCGTCACATGTATCGTTAACTCATTGGACATTAATGATGTCATTATGATGGAAACATAAAATGTGTCATACATGAGTCTTCTATAAGAATATTTTACACCCTCACTTATTGACGAAACTTAACAGGTATTGGGGACTCTAGAACCCTGAATTTCTAATCTTGAAATACTTTGCGCAAGCACCAGTTCTACTATTTGAAAAATCACATCGGTAAGGACTTTTTCTTCTTCAAAAATTAATCATAGTGAACTTGTGGTTTTACTTTCCATTTTTATACAAAAACATACTGTATAAGTCTAGTACTTTTACCTTTATTACCAATTAGATATTAATAATAAAATCATTAAATGTATCTATTGTAATAGTCGATGCCCTATACCCAACAAACCAATACTTCTAAATTACCATTTCATGTATACAATGTGAAATTCATGATGTACACTTTCCATTATAGTGTATGAATTTTTGAATCCACTATTTAAATGGTAATATCTATTGATTAATTGGAATATAAAAATGTATAGAAAAATCATACTATAATGAGAACCTCAAGATACTATGACATTAATCTTAAATATATGTCTTATAGTCAAGATACATCATACTGACATGACATAGTGGATGTATGGCTATCAGGTATTGGGAGATCATATGAATTAAGGATTTTTCTCATGAAGATTACACTTAGTGATATCTGGTAGGTGAGATAATGAGGACATATCCTCCAATAATAATAACACATGTTTCAGGTATTATTAGTTTTCATTTTTATCAATAGACATGAGTATTAGCCTCCTGAATTGAGATCATTATCAATGTTTTTCATTTGATCTTGTACTTTGATGCATGGAAAAACCGTGATAATGAAATCGTAGCGAGTTGGATTGTTTTGGGTGCCTCATTGGTGGCAAGACATTGGTTCAATGGTCAAGATAGAATTTTTCAATTCTGAGTTTAGGAAGTAATATCTCAGGCCTGATTGACTAGGATGGTAGTACCTTCATAAATCCTTGTCCAAGATAGTCGAAGGTAAGTCTGTCCAGTAATATAAACAAACAATAAGGAAATAAAGGATGATGAAACAAGTGTGGGTCCTACTTTATGAAATATAGAAAGAGAAAGAGATTATATTACACAATATGTGTTCGTAGGTTGATTATCGTCGCTAGGACTATTCTCCATCTCTTTAGGGACCTTGATGGGTTCCTCGGATCCACTCTTGGTTTGTTAATATTATTCACTGTTTTCAAGATAAGGGTCTAGAGTTTCTCACACAATAGTGTATTCAAGAATCTTCCATATTCTAGTGAATAGGTATATAGGACATGATGGGCCCCACCATGTGGTCTAAGAGTTTTCCAAGTTGTCGACTATAGATGATTAAATAAATTCATTATTATTCGAGTATATAATAATTTGGTTGAATTCATTTATAAAAATCATTCATGGGGTATTTAGTGAATATAGGAAAAATATTATATGAACAAATATTATTTTAATATTCCATGTCTATTTAATATTACTGGGAATTACGAGTCAAGTTAAATGAATCAGTTTTATCTCGTAATATATTTAATATATATTACTGAATTATGATAAAATATAAATAATTTTTTTGACACAATTTAGTTCATCATAATTATTTATTTATTTCTTATTTAGCGTGATTTGATTTTTTGGGGGTAGGGGAACCCTTTTTGGGTATTCAACTCACCCACTATATAAGTATGAGAGTGGAGCACATTTATGAAGCGTTGTTCATTCCAACGGAATGAGAGACTCTCTCTATCTCACACACACTCTCTCTTCCCATATTCTAGAGACACAATGTTTCTCTCTGAGTGCCAATCCAAGAACACCTTCGATGGATCAAATACATGAGATCGAGGCGATCGTTGCAAAACCAAAGAATTCGTCAAAGCTCTGCACTACCTCCCTAAATTCGACGAAGGACAAGAACGAAGATTCTGGGAGTGTGAGAAGATGATCTAGAGGGTTTTGTATTCAAATCTTTCATGAAACAATTTTTGATGACTAGTTGTAGTCGAGTGCACTTTGTTTTGAACAATTTATGTGTTTAGTTTTAATTTTCGTGCTCTGTTTAATTCACATGATATCCTTGGACCATATCAGGGCTTAGATCACTGGAGATGAAAATTTTCATCTGTTCAGTGTTATATATTTTTTTTAAATCCCTAGCCCACCAACTTCCTTTGTTCATCCTGGTACATTAAATTTGTATCAAAGTGATCGCATGAATTTTCTGAGCTAAGGAAAAATTAATTTTTATTAAATTAAGTAGTGGACATTAAATCGGTACCAATGGATCTAACCTCATTTCATTTAGAGTTAGGATGACCAAATTATGGCCACCCAAAAACAAATTATGGATTTAAATCAGTTGTTTTCGAGAAATTAAATTTGAAGAACGTATATATTTTTTATATATTCAATTTTTCCAATAGACATCTGTAGTAATGAATTTTGGTGAATAATAGTTTCTAGTTAGAACAATATTTTCTGATCGGATCCAGTTTCCATTGGTTGTGATGATATTTATTGTAATAATCATTATTATTCTTATATTAATAGGCAATTTATTTAGCCATTGGATTTTTGAGGATGGGGTTTGATTGACCAAGAATAAAAAACAAATAAAAAACTCAATGACTTACAGAGTCATTTGTCTATAATATGAACTAATTATAAAATAATAATTTATATTATTTGTAGAAATGAAAAGGGAAACAACTATAGGCATTTGAAAATGAAATAGTGGTCAAAGAAGGGAAAAAATAGGCATGGCCTGAGAGCAAGGGTGGATGACTAGGAATTTTTTAATAAAACAAAAAAGTGCCACTTTAACAAAGGTGGTGGGACATGTCGGTCTGTCGCCATTCCAAAACCACCCATCTAGAAGCCACTAACTAGCCTTACAACAACCGAGCACTGACCCCCCCCCCCCCCCCCCCCGAGACTCCTACTCCCTTGAGGCACAAAAGACAGTGCCTCCTCTATGTTAAGAAGTGAGCCGCCCTATGTCGGATCCCATCCAGCTGGCCCCGTAGTCAACCTATGTCAGAACACTAGCGGTTCCACCTCCACCTCACCAAATTTCCACCAATATTCCTAACGTCTACCTCCCAACCTCCTCTAGTCCAAAGAGGCAACCCCAAGCAGAAGTTACCCTGGGAACTGCCTTCCCCAGCCTAGATCCTCACAGATCAGACCCTAATAAGGTTTTTGCTATCTGGTATGGGCCTGCATGGGACTAGGAGGATCTGCCTGACCTGAAAAAGGTCAAGGCAAGTCCGCCTAGCTCAGACCACCCCTATAATGGGTCTGTCTAGCCCGGAATCGGCCTAAGTCGGTTCGGCCTGACCCGCATTGGCCCTACCAGGGGCTTTGAGAATAGGGAATAATTTATTTAATAAAAATCTTTCAAGTTAACAAATTTTAATTTTATTATTAAATTAAATTAATCAAAAATAGATTTTCAATTTAAAAATAATATTTTAATAGTATGAAAAATAATTTTTTTTTGGTATTGAATTAAATTAATTAATTAACTTACTTTTTTTAATTGAAATTAAATTAATACTGGACTGAATAAAATTAAATCATTTGAATTTAAATAATTCATTTAATTTAGTTAATTCCCCCACACTTTATTTATTGCAATTTAATTTTATCTTGATTTACTTTTACCCATTGAATGGTCTTTGGCATTGATCAACCTATGCATGTCTGGTTTATTTTAATTATTTATTTACTTGTGTGTGATGATTCTAATTAAATAAGACGGTACGTGCAACATCATTTTTCAATCAATATGTATAACGGTATGCACATCTAATTTATCAGTATGTATTTTTTACTCCCATGCCCCCCTTGGCTGCGTGTGAGTATTTTTGTACTACAATGAGGATGTTATAAGATGCAAAACCCCACCAAGATGAGAAAAAATCTAGATGAGAAGTGGACACACTAGACAAGGACATGTTGTATCATGAGTAAATCTACGAATCAAGTATGATATCCCTAGTTTGTGGTTGATCCATTGAGTTAAAATTAATCAATCAGTTTTAGATGATCAAGACCAGTCAGGTAGATTTTTATTTCATTTATGCAATTTTTTTATTATTTTATGCATATGAATGACGGTGGGAAACACATAAAATAATAAATAGTAAATTGCATAATGACGTGATATTTGTTTTTCTATTAATGTTCAGTTGTGAGTGTAACAAAATGGAATGAACAGATTAATAGAAATGGTTTACATTCGTTGAAAAATATAAAAACCTCATTGAAATATTAAGTTAAAAAACACCTTCTGTAATTTTAATTTGAACACAACAAGGTTTTTGGGGTTCTCAGTCAGCCATAGGGTGCCTCCTACTATTGGGAGTTCTTATAAGAATGATGAGTTGAATTAACTGAAGTTCAAAGAAAAGAAGTTGAGATTTCTAGCTTACTGAAACATCATAGGAAATATTTTAGTAAATAGTATTTATGATTTTAGAATCTAGGAATTCACTCAATATATCAAGGAGTCATGAGTTATACATCTTCCTTGAACTCTCTGAGTAGTGGCATAGCCATAACATGTAGACTATAAGGGGAAGTTGAAGGATAATTTCAACTATAATACTCAAGTGATAGAGTATTCTGATTCTAGAATAGAGGTTTCCTAGAATTATATAAAATAGTATGAGTCATTTAATAATATAATTAATCAATCCATATTGTCTAAATAGGTTATCAAGATAAAATTACTAAGCTTTTAGATTTTCTTTTTGTAGAAAATATAATCTAATACCACAAGACATACTATGATATTGTTTGGACAAAGTCAATTTCCTATCCAACAAAAGTTTCCAAAGAGTAGTACAAGTGCTTGTGCAAAGTGATATGACATCAGAAATTCAAGTTATTGGAGTCCCTAAGACCTGTTAAGTCACCTTATGAAGTGATGTTGTTAAAAATGGTTATATGATACTCATGTAATACACATATGATGGTTATGTCATAATGCTATCATTAATATATGATATGAGTTGTGGATACAACATCAAGACATGGATGATTTTTTCATGTTGTCTCATCACTGAGAAGGTTTCATGGAGGAAGTGAAGCACATATATGAATAGGTGACAATTACACTGGATATATGTAAATTGAAAGATGAATCATGATCTTTCAATGGATAAATTTCTTATATATTTTTCACTCATTTCCTCCAATTTCGATTAAGATTACAAAACAAGCAATACATAGGAAACACTTAATTACCTTTTGGGTAAGGTTCACCAAGTAGATAAAAACTTAAAGAGTGTATAATATTTAATTCTTACGGTGAATAAGATGAAAGACAAGGTGAAAAGGCCAATGAAAAGAGTAATGTAAAAGGAACCTTCACATATTCATTCAAAGAAATAGGTATTAAATATGAGTTTATTTTCTTCGCATATCATGACACAAATCTATGGAAGTTTAAATATAATAAACTGAATTACGAAAGCAAGTATTTTCTACTTCTATAGGTATATTCACCAATATAAAATGTAATATTTTGGTTACACTTCTTGGGTATTAAATTCAATATTCCTATTACATATATGTATTTAAATACAGTAATCAAGTAAGCATAGGAATGTTACAAGAAGTAAGGTGTGTTATCCAAGTGGCTGAGAAAGAGTGATTCATAAGTCAATGGTGAAATGTACACCACTTCTAATTGTCAAATTTAATGATTCCAATTGAAAATTTAAAGTATAACCAAAACAATAATCTCACGTATACTTTAGATATAAGGATACATTATTCTAGTTCAAGAATGAATGTTGTTTGTGGTGTTTAATACTCAGCCAATATTTTAGTAATGCTTGAATCATTGGAAATACTTGATGAATTTAAAATTTAAGACTATGTTATAACATCTTGTGGCAAGATAATACTTGGTCAAGAAAAACTAAGTAGTTATCAAGGATATACCAAGTATAGTTTTAGACTCTTGGGAGTTAAATACCTTAGGTATTATTGACACACTTATGTACTTATTTTTGGACAATGAGACCTTTAGAAATAAAGGTAACCCACAAAGATTTCAGAACTAGTTCATCTAGAGTAAGTGAACTCTTACGAGGGAAACCTAGAGGTATATTCTTATACTTAATTAGATTCCTCTAAGTAATTATTAAGTATTGTGATATTAAAATATAGTATATGAACGGTTAGAATATATGGGTTGCTTCATAATGGTGTGATAATAAATATTTTGACCAAGAATTCATCTATCTTTATAATGTAGCATGGAGTAATTCCTAAGCACACATTACATTATCCACATCAGAGGTATGATGATAATAAGGAGGGTCGATAATGAGTCTTATATATTAAAATTGACCAACAAAATGTAGTGAGGATTAATTTATAAATGAAAATTTCCCGATACACATCATATTCATGATGTAAGTATAAGGAGCATCAATGATGAAATATATATGCATTGTAGATACTTCCATTATATTTCAAGATGTACTTCACAAATAAAATTGATATCCCATAACTATATTCCACCTATCATGAAAAATAGATATAATATGAGTTCAGTATGATGAAAATATATTTTGTCATAAGAACATGTGTTTTGATGCAAAGGGTTTGATAAGATATAAACAAACTTGCATCAAAGAAAAACATTATGTGAATCTATAGTAATATTCCTAAAGTTTTCTAAGAATATTACAAAAATCCCTATGATAGAAAAGATATAGTAATGTTATAGACTATATTTCTATAAAAGGTTGTACATATCTATTTAAGATAATATGAACAAGATTGACATGGGTATATTTTATGCGAGAGATGCCCAAATAGTTGGAATAGGAACGAGTTTTACAAGAGGTGTGGAAGATAATGTTCTAGAGACACATACTGTGAAGGAAGGTTAAAACCATGGGGATGGTTTTATATTCACCACGGCCAGGGATACATCATTCTTTGATAATAGTAATTCCTATAAGTAATAAGTATATAGAAAATATTTAATATTGACAAGATCGATTAAATTTCAATAGTGAATTTTGTGAATCAAATATAGGGGGATTGTTATTTTTGAATATTTTGGGGGGAATTCAAGTTAGATAGTACATGGATGTTACAATCATGGTACCAATAAGGTTCAATTGGTTATACCTAGTCATTATGCCTAAATCTATTAGAATTTTTACTTCTCATAGAAACTTTCTATGATCATTGGGAATTGGTTGTCAAGACCGCCAATCGTGGAAGGAGTCTATATGACATAACCATAAAGGGATGGTGAAACCATGTAATACCAATAAGGGGTGAATGTTACTGAAATCTATTTTAGTATTAAAGTAACATGATCATGTAATATTAATTTGGAATGAATAATTTTCATGTGTCTACTAGAGGTTAGTGGGAGTATCACTGTTTTCTAGGTGAAATATGTTTGGTAAAAAATGGAAAACAAGTATTGGTCTTATAGTTAGTTAAGATCAGAACTAAATCATCTCTCCATAGATTGAATTAATGTAGAAACCTAAGTTCTAGGTATCAATATCTATAGTGTTAGATATAACGGTTTCTTAGACCTATTCAATCATACATATACTAACAAGGTATTGGGAATTACATGATGGAACAATTCGAGAGAGAACTGTTACCAGTGTCACATGACATATATCTATCTAAGAAAACATGCATGGGAATATGAGGAGACTAATATTGTGAGTTTAATTCCATACATTTCTACATTGAATTAATCACATAATCCATGACACGTATAAGATTTTATATTTCCAACATATACATTCTAGTAGAAAAATATCAATTATATCTAGGAGAACTACAATGGATGTAGTCATAACATTCCTATTTCACTTCAATAAGTATAGAGGATATGTACCTGGTATGTGAAGAAGAAAAGATATTAGTTATAAAGGGACACAAAATATTCTTCCTTGGATCAATGTGATCTCATATCATAGTCAGTCTAAGGGAATGAGCAATACAATCTCATAAATTCCAGTGATATTCATATCTATAAATAATGAGTAAATTTTGACTTATTAGATAGCTAAAAAAGCATTATAAAATACACAACAATTTGTTCCAATTTTTGGAATCACAACAAGTAAAGTTTTATAATGACGATAATTCTATTACAAATACTATCCAAGATTTCAAGTTTGGATAGTGAACAAAATAATTTATCTCAGGGATTACATCACTTGAAAAGTTTTACTGAAGGAGATGAGGTCACATATTGAAGAATAGCTATGAAAAAGAGGAGTGGCGGACTCAACAACTAAAGTCATGACTTAGCAGAAACATGACCTTAATCATGTGAGAGCTAACGAGGATTGTTAGCAAGTTGTCTCTAGTGCAAGTGGGTGTGTTGTAATAGTAGGTTCCCTAGACCCAACAAAATAGTACTTTTCGATGACCATTTCATGAATACAATGAGACATGCATGATGTACACTTACCATTATAGTGTATAAATTTCTACATCCACTATTTAAATACCAATTTCCATAGATTTATTATCATATTAAAAGTTTATAACAAATACCAAGCTATAAAGAGAACCCTAAGATACTATGAAATTAATCTTAAACATATATCTTATGGTCTTGATACATCATACTGACTGGACATAGTAGATGTATGACTATCATGTATTAGGGGCCCATAAGCATTGAGACTTCTTTTCATGAAGTTCTCACTTGGTGATCTAAAGTAGGTGAGATCATGAGGAAAAAACCACCAATAATAACACCACATGTTTTAGGTATCATTGGTTGTTTATATCTATGGACAAGTGCATTAGTATCCTCATTTGAGATCATTATCAATGCTTTTCATTTGATTGTGTACTTTAATATAAGGAAAAAACCACGATAATGAAATCGTGGAGAGTTATTTTTCGTTGGTCATTACATTGGTGGCATGGATTTGGTCGAATGATCAAGATAAAATTTGTCACTTCTGAGTTGAGAAAGTAATATCTCGGACCTGGTTGACTAGGATGATAGTACCTTTATAAATCCTTGTCAAATTAGTCAAAGGTAAGTTCACCCAGTAAGATCAATAAACAATAATGCAAGAAAGGATTATGCCACAAGTGTGCATCCTGCATTATGAGATATTGAAAGACAAAGTGATTATATTACAAAATGCATGTTCATAGTTTTTTTGTCGTTGTTATGACTATTATTTATCTCTTTAGGGTCATTGATGGGTTTCTAGACTCCACTTTTGGTCTATGAATATTATTAACTACTTTTGAGATAAGGTCCTAGAGAGTCACACACAATAGCTTATTCTAGAATCTGTTATATTTTTTTGAATAGATATATAGGACATGGTGGGACCCACCATGGGGTCCGAGGATTTTCCATGTTAACAATCACCAATGAATTAATTAATTAATTATTATTCTAGTATATAATAATTGGGTTGAATTTATTGATTAAAACTTTTCATTATTTATTCAGTGAATACTGGAAAACTATTATACGAACAAATATTACATTAATATTCTAGGTTTGTTTAATATTAGCACGAATAATGAGTCGAGTTAAATGAATTGGTTTTATCACATAATATATTTAAAATATATTACATGTATCTAATAAAATATAAATTAATATTATAATGCAGTTTAATTCTTCATAATTATTTATTTATTGCTAATTTAGTGGGTGTTTATTTTTCAGGGGATGGGGAACCCTTTCATGGTATTCAACTCACCCACTATATAAGTGGGAGAGAGGAGATCATTTTTGAATCCATGTTTATTCAAATAGAATGAGACCCTATCTCTCCTACCACCATTTAGAGAGAAAAAATCTATCTCTGAGCACTGATCCAAGAATTTATTCGACAGATCAAAGGCACAAGGTCAAGGTGATTATTGCAACACCAAAGGATTCATCAGAGATACGTTCTAGCACCCAAAATTCAAAAAATATAGAGAGTATAGATGATTTAGAGAGGTTCAACTTTGGACCCTTTGAGCAACGATCATTGGAAACTAGCTGTAGTTGAGCACGCTATGTTTAGAACAAGGTATGTGTTTAATTTTAATTATTTTTCTCTCTTTAATTCACGTGGGATCCTCAAACCATAATGGGGATTGAATTACCATAGATGACAAGTTTCTACACTTTGTTAATGAAATTTTTTAAAATCTATGGTCCACTGGATTTCGATGCGCACCCCTCTAGCTTCAGTATCTCACTAATTATTGGAACCCTAGTATCCATCACTACTAGATTCGGAATACCTAGTTGCTTTAGTATTCTAGTTGTAGGAATCCTTGAAACCTATCATATTCAAATCTATGGCTATGCCACTACAAGGTGAGTTTTAAGGTAGGCACTAGTATGGTCAGCCACATTGACTTGCAGTTCTTTGAACTATTGAGTGAAGTCCCGGCTTCTCAGAATCATAACCTTGATTTATTCAACACTTTTCCTCTAAAGTGACAGAAATATAGCTATGAATACTTCTTTTATACCAGATTTAGTTAATTAAACTCATCACTCTCATAAGAACTCCACAATAGTAGAAGGCAACCTAAACTAAGTCTAATGAGCATCTTGTACACCTATTTTTATTCAAATTTAAGTGAAAAAAGGTGTTACAACTTAATATTACTTTGAGGGTTTTTATTATTTCTCAAAGAATGTAATATTTTTCTATTAAATATGTTCATACTATGTGATCATTCTCATAAATGAATAGTGTGTTAATAGAAAAATTTCATCCTGTCTTTATGCATTACTTGTTTATTATTTTATTTGTTCCCGCAAACATGGATTTCATAAAATAATAAACAATGCATAAATGAAATAAATTACTCAAATGATTTTTGGCATATTGTATTGGTTGAACCATTTAAACTCAATGGTTGAACCATGACCTGGGGGTATAATACCTGAGTCATGTCTTGACTTGTATCATAGCTTGCACCCCGATCCAATGTGTTCACATATCTTATGGGATACCACCTCATCTTGTCATGATCTGCATCTTATAGTGTCATCATCAATAGTACATGAATACTCTCACATTGGTGAGGGGGTTGCGATAAGTGAAAAATACATAGAGAACCATACATATAGATTAACAGTCTCTTATATATATTAAACGTAGAAATAAGATGTACATACCATCGAAAAATTAAATAATTATTACAATAATCGCACACAATTCAATAAGAATGAATTGAAATAGATATAGTATGAAATTGAAAAATAAAACATCATAGATGAAATTGTAAAATGTTTATAGAAATTAAATAAAAAATATTTCAAATTACAAACCATTACCAAGAAAATTCTAGAATGGGGAAAACCAGTTCATGTATTAAAAGTTTGGGCCCAGTTCAGAAAAAAACTTAAAGTGTAAAAATTGAATGTATAGTTGACAAAAAATACTATAGAAAAATTATAGTACAACAAAATATATTAATTGAAACAAAATAAAATGACCCACTACTCTAAACTATTATTTTCAATTAAGTGCATACCTATCTAAAGATCCCCTATATAAAAAATCCCTTCAATTAAAATGTTGTAGCTATAAACATATAGGGGTATTCCATAACATTTAATTTCTTAAAAAAAATAAAATCATTTGAAATTTCATCGTTGAGAAACATACAACAAATAACAACATTATAATAGTAATAGTTGATAGGAAGGCCTCTAAACCTAAAATACCTAATATGATCCAAGGCAAGATCAGTATGTCCAACATTGTATAGCCTATAGATATATATACTATATGTTACTACAATAGGTTTTATCCCATTGCTTTCCAATTATTTTATAATATAAGTAGCTTTTGCAAGATCAGTTTCACACTACCTTCGATGTCGCTTACAATAAAAGTTCATGATAATGTTGTAGGTGTAAACATTCGGTGATGGTCCAGAAATATTTAATTCCTAAAAAACATATTTAAAAAATTATATTTCATGTTGGGTATCCAAACATTTCATTAAAAAGTTACAGGACCCAATGCTTTGGTAAACCCCCACTTTCTTAACCTTCAAAAACACATCAATTGCATCCTTGATCATTAAATTCACTTCAATGACCTTAACAATATCACTGATTACAACATTTTACCCTTCAATGTAATTGTGTATTTCCAAAAAATAGGAAATAGATCACACAATTAAATAAGAATGAATTGAAATAGATATAGTATGAAACTGGAAAATAATAGATAAAAATGTCAAATGTTAATGGAAATTAAATTAAAAAAAATAAAATTGAAAACCATTATAAGGAAAACTCTAGAATGGGGAAAATAAATTCATGCAATAAAATTTTGGGCCCAGTGTAGAGAGAAACCTGAAGCGGAAAATATAAATGGATAGTCGAAAAAATACAACAAAAAAATGTCAGTACAACAAAATATATTTTGATTCCCCGCAATTATTTAAAGCATAATTGAAAATTATAATGAATTTTTGATGTATTATAAATTAAAACAATATTATACATAATAACATTGAAGTGAACACATATAAAACATGTTAAAATATATGATAAAATTGTTGGTTGCAGGGGAAGGGGTTGAGTGAAATGCTATAAAACATAGGTGTGATATATTATTATATTCATTGCCTAATGATTTAATGATAGTATAGAGCCAAGGAAGTATAAATCAATTATTTATAACTAACATCATAGGACAACTGGTGTATCTAAAATGAATTAAGTACCGGTTAAAAGGTCTCATTCTATCCAAAATAATGATTAATTCACATTAATGTGTGCAGATCTATTACAAATGTTAAGATAGTGGTAGAATTTTTATGGGGTGAACATTTAAATGTAGGTCCTATGGGTTCTATTTTGGATAAAAAGGTTAAATATTTCTGAATCAAACTATATATTGGTCTTAGTGGTCCAATAGAAACCACTCCTGAGGTGTAATGAAACTGGTGACGGTGCATTCTGTGTCAGAGACATTTGAGTGAAATCTATTAGAATCCTATATATTTAAGTGAAATATAATAATGAACAGAAATAAGTCTACATATTCAAGTGAAATATAAGTATCCATATTCAAATATAAGGCTATATATTCTATATAATAAAGAAAAAATATAAGCCTGCATATTCAATAAGCCTACATATTCAATAAGCCTTCATTTTCAACAATCCTATATATTCAAATATATTCCTACATATTTAAGAATTCATATTCAATATAATCATCAATATATAATAATGAAAAAATAAAATACAAACCACTCCAAAGATGTGATAAAAATTATGATGGTGCACTCTATGTTAGAGAAATTTGAGAGAAATCTATTAGAATCCTATATATTTAAGTGAAATCTAATAATGAACAAAAATAAGCTAGCATATTTAAGAGAAATATAAGTCTACATATTTAAATATAATCCTACATATCCAATATAGTAAAGATAAAATATAATCCTACATATATAATAAAATGACATTTTCAATAATCCTATGTATTCAAATATAAGCCTACATATTTAAGCTTTCATATTCAATATAATCTTGCATATCTAATAATGAAAATATATTAGCCTGCATATTCAATATAATAATGGAGAATTTCTATTAACTAGTGAATACATGTACACACAAATGGATGATCAATTGGAAAAGGGTGGATGTAGAATGAAATCATAATAAAGAATCATCTTATTCATGTTCAATTGCTAAACATTGATATATGATACAACATTATGTGTATTTTTCAGTAATATGTAAATCCAATTCATATGGGTGGCTAATTTGCAAACAATGAATAGGTGTATAGATGTTCAAAAAATTGAAAAATATATATGAACTTAGAAAGGATATAATAATTTTTTGTTGAATGTACAAAAAAATTAAAATAACTTGTTATATTGAAATGTATGCAGTGGAGATGTATTACATATGATAAAATAAAAATCTTTTGAAAAAAAACACGATAGTTAAGGGAGTGCATGTCACATTCTTGATTAAGTAGCTGAAGTGACAAAAATTTAAATTTGAATTAATAGAAAAAGATATCAGAAGATTTAACAAACAATATAAGACATGGATCATGCTTATAAATTTTTTTTGAGAATGATAAAATGATTTTCTCACATTTTGGAGGTTGTTCAAAAAGAGGTTGAAAAATTTCTCAAGGCAGGTATAATCTATCCCATTTCAGATTCCCAGTGGGTGAGTCCTATTCAGGTTGTTCCTAAGAAAAGTGGTGTTATAGTTGTAAAAAATGATAAAGCGGAGTTAGTACCAATGAAGGTACAAAACAGTTGGCGTGTGTGTATTGATTATAGGAAACTAAACCAGTCCACTCGCAAAGACCATTTCCCCCTACCATTTATTAATCAGATGCTTGAGAGACTATCAGGGAAGACACACTATTGTTTCTTGGATGGATTTTCTGAATATTTTCAGGTTCCTATAGCTCCATAGGATCAAGATAATACTATATTCACCTGTCCCTTTGGCACGTTTTCCTACCGAAGGATGCCATTTGGACTTTGCAATGCCCCAAGTACCTTCCAGAGATGTATGGTGAGTATTTTTTTCTGATTTTATTGAGACCTTCATGGAGGTATTCATGGATGAGTTTACAGTGTATGGGTCTTCATTTGATGATTTTATATCTAGTTTGGGAATGGTTTTGAATCGTTGTATTGAGAAGAATCTGGTCTTGAACATTGAAAAGTGTCATTTCATGGTAGAGAATGGCATTGTCTTAGGGCATGTAGTGTCAAAACATGGGATAGAGGTTGATAGATCTAAGGTAGATATTGCTTCATCCTTACCATATCCTTCATGTGTGCGTGATGTTATATCATTCCTATGGAATATAGGATTTTATCGGTGCTTCATCAAATATTTTAGTAAGATTGCTCTTCCTATGTCACGATTACTTCAAAAGGATTCTGATTTTGTGTTTGATGATTCTTACAAGACTTTTTTGGATGAGATAAAGCAGTTTTTGACCACTCCACCAATCATACAACCCCCACGGTGGGAGATTCCTTTGAGATTATGTGTGATGCCTCCAACTTCGCGGTTGGAGATATCTTATCTCAGAGGGTGGAGGGACGTTCACATGTGATTTCCTATGCATCGAGGACACTGGATTCAACCCAATCAAACTAAAAAACCATGGAAAAGGAGTTTCTTGATGTAATATTTGCTTTAGATAAATTCCTTTCATATTTATTGGGCTCTAAAGTAGTTATATTATCTGACCATGATGCTCTGAGGCACCTCTTAAAGAAGCCAGATGCAAAGCCCATGCTAATTTGATGGATGATCCTTATTTAGGAATTTTACATTGAGATAAAGGACAAAAAGGGGTCATAAAACTTGGTGGAAGACCACATGAGTAGGCTTACTCACACACTAGAGGATGACACCTTGGACCAGGTACCACTTCAGGACACTTTCCCCAATGAGCTTCTTTATTCCATCTCAGGTATGCATCCTTGGTATGCATATTTAGTGAACTACCTTGTTGCATCTGAAATCCCTGCAAATTTAATGAAACATCAAGTCCAAAAGTGAAAGAGTGTGTCTAGATTTTATGTGTGGGATGATCCCTACTTATGGCGCATGTGTAGTGACCAAGTTATTATGAGGTGTGTTTCTGATCATGAGTTTCAGTCTGTTCTACAATTATGTCATACACTTGATTGTAGTGGAAACTTTAGACCCCAATGGATAGATAGGAATGTTTTGGACTCTATATTATATTGGCCTAGCATATTCCATGGTGCCCATGTGTTTTTTAAGTCATGCTCTCATTGCCAACACACTGGAAACATTTCCAGGAGACATGAGATTCCCCAAAAACCCATACAAATCTATGATATTTTTGATGTATGGGGCATTTATTTTATGGGTTCTTTTCCTGGTTCCTTTGGTTTTTTTACATTTTGGTTGATATTAATTATGTGAGTAAATGGGTGGAGGCTAAGGCCACCAGGACCAATGATTGTCATGTTGTTGTGGAATTTGTCAAAGAAAAAAAAATTTGTTGGTTTGGAGTACTGAAGGCCATCATCAGTGACCAAGGGACACACTTCTGCAATCAGAATTTGGATTCCCTCATTCAGAAGTATGGGGTGACACAAAAAACATCAACATCATACCACCCCCAAAAAAATGGCCAGGCTGAGGTTTCAAATCGTGAGTTGAAACAGATTTTAGAGAAAACTATGCATCCAAATAGGAAGGATTAGAGAAAGGATTGGATGATGCACTATGGAAATATAGGACAACATACAAAACTACCACCGATATGTCCCCATTTTGGATTGTTTTTGGGAAAGTGTTCCATCTCCCTATATAAGTTGAGCATCGAGATTATTGGTATATAAAGAAAAGCAACATGGATTTGGCCCAAGCTAGAATCCAGAGGAAGTTGAAAATTCAAGAGATTGAGGATATTTTATTGTCTTCATATGAGAACTCAAGGATCTATAAGGAATGATCAAAATTAGCTCATGAAAAAATGATCCAAAAAAGAGAATTTCAAGTTGGAGAGAATGTCTTGCTCTATAGATCACGACTGAAGCTGATGCCTGGTAAGTTGCATTCTAGGTGGTTAGGTCCTTATGTTGTGACAAATGTTTTTCCTTATGGTGAATTGGAGATCACACAAGAGGACACAAGAATGATCTTTACAATCAAAGGGAAACATTTGAAGAGATACATTGAGGGACTTCCTACTGATGCAATGGATTTCATCACACTGCATGACCCCATCATCACTTGAGCATATCAGGCTGTTCCTAAAACTTTCACATTTATATTATTTTTCCTATTTAAAATTATACATTTCACCTTCATATATCATCTCATGGGTTCACATTGAGGACAATGCAATATTTTAAGTGTGGGGGAGGGAACCTTTTAGTTTAGTAATTTCAATTGTTTTCCTGTTTAAAAAAAAACAAAACAAAAAAAGTATCTTTTTCAAATTTTGTGTGTTTATTTTTTTTAGTTTTTGGTTTTTGAAAATTATGAGCTGAAATGATTCTCATCACCATTTTTAAAATCCGTATCAATAAGTGAAACAATTTGTCCCTTGAAACTTAACTTAAATGAATGCTGAAAATGACTTTGTTTCAAGTTCAAATATTTAGTAATTTCATGAAAAGTACACTAAATTTTGAATCCCATGCCACATATCACTATATTTATATTTGGAATCACTTGTGAGTCTTATGATCCATTCTTTTCATATTCATCACATTCACCTCACTTCTTGAGAGAACCAAACCATGCTTGATTTAACCAGAATTTGATTTATTCCTGTCAAAACTTGAGGGTTTGAGGTACTTATGTTTAAATGATTGAGGCATTTGTTTGGTATTAAAGCCCCTATTTCAAAGAATATTTTTTTAATGTCCTACCTTGAACATTTAATCCTTGTATCCCTTATAATCCATGAACAACCAGTTAGGTTAGCCACATTACATGCCAATTTTCCCTATCCAACCAACTCTTGAATTGAAATTTCATAATATAGTTGAAATTATGTGTGGGGGAAGCTATATTGTATTGTTCTACGAAATTCTGTGATACTTTGGGAAGAAATTAAAATTTTGAAGAGATGTTTTTGTTGCTGAAAGAATCATTCTATTGAAAGCTATGAGTTTTCTGGAGCTTTCTGATAAGTGAAGCTGTGACTTTCTGTAGCTTCTAAAAAGAAATAAAGTTGTTCCTATATCGAGCTTTCACAAAAAACAATTTTGGAGAAGATTGAAATTTTCATTGATGAAATGATGAATGGTGTAAACTTTCCATTAAATTTCATGATGATGGAGTTGAATTTATGATAAATGGATTAATGAGGAGACCATATTTAAGTGAAAATTAGATTAATGTAATTTTGCTTCAAAAATTGTCAAGCCCTCCTCATTCAGCCTCGGAGTTTTTCACATCTAAAATCCTACCAATCAAAAGCCACAGAATAAACCTGAAAAGTCCTCATGATAAACATATTTCCTTGACTCCCATTAGGTGGATATTTAGGAATTTATCAAGCCTATGGTGACCCTTGTATGAGTTTGGATGAGAAAGACATTGCTACAAATTGACATTTGTGTGATTAAAGAAAATTCAAGTGAGGTAAGTGTTTTGTGCATGGGAGGATTAATGAAGTGGAAATATATTGAATTATATAAATTAAGAACTTGAAAAAATGGGTTTTTATGAGGCATGATATATTTTGTTTCTTGGTGTGTAATTGTTGGATCCTAAAGATATTTTTTTTAAAATTCGTTTTGATTTGATATTGATGTTTACTTGATATGAGGTTTTGACCAAGAGTGAAAAAGGGTACGTGTGGGGGAGTTGATAAAACAAAATTTTATTGAATATTTTATTGATAATAGATTATATATTTTTCTCACATTATGCTAAATATGTTCAATTATGAAATATTTGGGATTAGATCATTCATTTGCAAAATTGATGAAAATTCCACTTTTACCCTTTTAAAATTCACTGTAGTATTTCGGGCATAAATATTTTCTTGTAAATTATGTTGAATTAAAATATTGTAATTATGTTCCTGAAGTAATGGGATACAAATTATATTCAAGATATGTGAGCTGGATCGTGAATTTATGTGGAGTAAATGGGCCACGAAGACAAAGATGGACTGAACTATCTAGATTGGACATCACTTCAACATTTGGGCCTTATCTTCTTCATTCGGGCTTCGATTGTGCCCAAACTTTAAGATAATCTTGGGGACATGATTATTCACAAATCATCCTTGTAGAAGGCAGGCCAATTTATGAGTTTTGGTGGTCAAAAATTCGGTGCAAGTGGGATTAAAATATTTGGCCATATTTCCCTTTCACATTTAATAAAGTTTTGTAACCCTAGCCCTCCCCAACCCTATTTAAAGGTTGTTTTAACTATTTTGGAGGGCTGTTCATGGATTTGGGAAGGTGTGTCCGAAAGGGTGTCTCTTGGGATCCCCTCACAACTCTTGGAAGAAGTAAGGCTTTGTGAAAACATCTCTTCCAAAAAGGCTCTTCTCTCCCACCTCCTCTTTGTAATTATTTTCTTTCATGTTTGTATCTTGAATTTTTCTTCAATTGATCTTCTTTTTTCTTCCCTTTTCTTATTCTCTTAATCTTCCTAATTAGGTTGGAATCAATAGTGGAGACAAGATTGTGTTATATCCTTTCAATCCTTTTCTCATGAAAAACGTCTCCTCGATGACCACACCGCCCATGGAAGAGTAGTTTTTAGTGATTGATCTATCTTCTAACCTATTCAGTTAATTATTTTTTATTATTGAGCTACTATAATTCACTTAATAGGATCCATTAATTGTATTCTTAAATTATGAGAAACTAATCAAGCAATTGAACAATTGACACAAAAACAGGCGAGGTCGAGATTTTGTGTAAATTGTGAGAGCGCGAACATAATCAGTAATACAAGACCACACATGATAAGTTCGTTGAGTTAAAATATAATCCCTAAAAAAAATTAATCCTAATTTACAGAATGTATATGTGCTCTAATTAAACACTGTCCATAATATAACCTTAGAATAACAATCTAAGCAGGGTTCTGCGATTACGTGTTCCGAAGTTTTCCTAGGGTTTAGGTAAATCATCTTTATGGTTACGTTAACTCTCGGAGGGTTCAAGGGTTAACAAATTAGAGGATCATAATAAAGTGTATATTTATTAAAATGATAATGATTAATTAGTAAATGAAGAGGTAGGGTAATATCGATTACACCTTTTAAAATATTTTCTAAATTTTTTTTTTGTTGTGTCTTTTTTATAAAACTTCATTTCAAAATTAAAAACAAAAAAATGAAATCTTCTTCCAGTAAACATCTTCAAGTTTTATAAACAATAAAAAACTCCCTCATCCTTTCAATTAGTGTTTTAATTCTTTTCTCTTTTATTTTTAGAATACCTTTAAGAAGTTGTTTTAATTTTCTTCCTCCTTTGAGAGATGACCTTGGTCAGCCACTCTGTTGCACCTAAGTAACCCAAAAACCACTAGTCCTTTGAGGGAACCCATGACAGTGCTCTTTAAAATTGGCGTCGTTTCTGGGAATACAAGTAATTATTTCAACCAATTAGAAGGATTTATTTTATTTTACATTTTATTCACTTCCTCTCTTCTTTCTTCCTTCTTTACCCAATCTGAATTATTTTTTTCCTCTTCTTTTATTTTCTTCTACTTCTTTTTGGACCATCAACTCAAACTTCCTATTTTTATTTTACTATGGTCCACTTTCCTACTTTTCATTTTTATTTGATTTATGACATGAACTAATCCCTAAGATCTCTTATATCTTGATCATGAGATTGAACGTATCCTTAGAGCTCGAATCAGACATTGTTAGTCTACGGGAAGTTTCAAAATTTAAACAGTTGGAGAATTCCTCCACTCTCAGAACCTTGAAACTAGAAGTAATTCAAATTCAACCATAAAAAAAGAACCAACGGCTGAAAATAATGGAAATTTACTTAATAAAACCATTCTAGAATTGGATTCACCATATATTAACTATCAACCAAATTGTATTGCATACCCAAATCTCGAATCGGACTTTGAACTGAAATCTGGGTTAATTCATATTCTTCCAAAGTTTCATGGATTATCGGGTGAGGATCCAAAGAAACATTTAAAATCATTTAATGTGGTTTTCTCAACCTCAATACCAAGAAATTTTTTTGAAGACCAAATCAAACTAAGAGAATTACCACTCTCACTTGATGGAGCTGCGAAATATTGGATGTAATATTTACAACCCGAAGATGTAACTTGTTGGAATTATTTGAAACGTCTTTTCTTGCAAAGATTTTTTCCAGCATCAAGAACCACTTCCATTTTTAAGGAGATATATGTGATTAAGAAAGCCCAAGGAGAGTCAATGTATGAGTACTGGGAGCAATTCAAGAAGTTGTGTGCAAGCTTCCCACATCACCAAATCAGTGAGAAACTCCTCATCCAATACTTTTATGAAGGACTCACACCTATAGAGTAGAGCATGGTGGATTTCGTGGCTGGAAGAGCATTAGTGGACAATACACCAGTAGCTTCACATGAGTTGATCGAAAAAATAACCAAAAACTCCCAAAAATTTGGCGATCGAGGTACACCACATGTCTGGGGAGTACATCAGGTAAGTCCTTCTTCTCTTGAAAGTAATTTGATTGATACCAAGTTAAAAGAATTGAAAACTATGGGGAGGTAGATTTCTTTGGAACAAAAGAAATCCCAAACCCCTACTTCAAGGCCTTGTGGCATTTTCACTGAGACAATCCACCCAACTGACTATTGCCCACAGCTACAAGAGATAGAGCATTGCACATCAGTATTCCCAGGGACACCATATCAGCAGCAACAACAGACATACCCCCAAAAAGAGTTTGATTCATTTTCTATAACATACAACTAAGGGTGGAAGGATCAATCAGACATGAGTTATGGGTCTGGAAAATAACAAAGGCCCCCTTTTCAACCAAACTTCTAGCAGCCTCCACCTTACCAGCAGGGTTTCCCACAACCCCAAAGGAGATTTGGAGCCCAAGCATCAACAAGCCAGCAACAAGGGAATCCCCCACCCAAGGTAGATTCTAACTCTGATGACATTTTGATGAAAATTTTTCTTAATCAACAGAATGAGCTAAAGAGTCAAGGTTCAGAGCTGAGGGAGTTGAAGACTCAAATGAGCTAGATTTTCACTACCTTCCATGAACTGCTAAGTAAGAATTATGGAAATCCACCATCCCAACCTACTCCAAATCCCAAGGGGAATGTCAGCGCCATCACATTGAAAAGTGGGAAGAAAACAATATATACATCTACACCTATTGTTCCATTGGGATTCACCTCAAATCTAGAGAAGTCGCATTCTATACCAACTAATTAGCAATTCAAGGAGAAAGATAAAGGTAATAAAAAGATTGATGATGTTCCTCCTAAACCCCTTCCATTTCCAAATAGGGTTTTATAAACCAATAATATGGATGAAGAGGTGATGAAAAAATAAGTTGTTGATACATTCAAGCATGTGGAGATCAACATCCCATTACATGAAGCCATCAAGAAAATTTCAAGGTATGCGAAATTATTAAAAGAAATTTGTACCAATCGAAGATGCCTCAAGGGAAATGAGAGGATAAATCTTGGAAGGAATGTGTCAGCACTCATTACACCAACTCTAGAAATTCCGACAAAGTGCAAGTATCCTAGGACATTTACAATCCCATGCACCATAGGGGAGTTACAGTTTTCTGATGCACTTTGTGATTTGGAAGCTTCAATAAATGTGATGCCTCACTCTATATTCTCTTCTTTGCAAGTTGGTGAGATAAAACCAACGAGAGTAGTGGTACAGTTGGAAAATATAGCAACAACATATCCAGTGGGAGTCCTTGAGGATGTACTTTTCTAGGTAAGAGACATGATCTTTCCAGCAGATTTCTACATGCTTAACATGGAGGATGATCAGGTAAGTTATCATGCTCCCGTTATCTTAGGTAGACCCTTCCCCCAAAATACAAAAAACTATAATAAATGTCAACAAGGGTACACTTTACATGGTATCTGGTGATGAAGTTGTGATATTTAATGTTATATATTCCATGAAGTACCCCTCAGAGGATCATTCTGCATTTGTTATCTCCCATTTTGAACCAACAAATAAAAACCCCATGGAATTTTATTGTTCTTTGCTTTTGGATATTATGAGTATTGGTTCTAGTTTGATGTCTAAGAGTACATCCACGCCTATTTATAATGCACAAAACTCTCTTATATTTGATTTTAAAATGGAATCATATTCTGATTTTGATCTTGTGAACTCTAATTTTGACATGGCTGTTGAGTATATTGATGGATTAGATGCTTTATTATCTTATTTTGATGATGTATATTCTGATACTGATTATCTTTGTGCACATATTTCAGTTCCTTCTATGTCTCCATCCATACACCACCCCCTACACTGGAACTCAAGCCATTGCCATCAAATATCAAATACTCATACTTTTTAAGTGGTGAGAAATTACCTGTTATCATTGCTAACAATCTCCCTTTTGAATATGATGATTTTTTTTCAAATATTTTGAGGGAGAACATTATGGAAATTGGGTGGACCTTGGATGACATATCAGGTATTAGCCCCTCCATTTTCATGCATAGGATTCTCTTGGCAGATGGGGCTAAACCAGTTATGCAGCCACAAAGGAGACTCAATCCAACACTTTTGGAGGTTGTTAAAAAAGATGTTGAAAATTTTCTTGAGGCAGGTATAATCTATCCCATTTCAGATTCCCAGTGGGTGAATCCTATTCAGGTTGTGCCTAAGAAAAGTGTTGTTATAGTTGTAAAAAATGATAAAGGTGAATTAGTTCTGATGAGGGTACAAAATAGTTGGCGTGTGTGTATTGATTATAGGAAACTAAACCAGTATACTCGCAAAGACCATTTCCCCCTCCCATTTATTAATCCGATGCTTGAGAGACTAGCTGGGAGGACACACTATTGTATCTTGGATGGATTTTATGGATATTTTCAGGTTCCTATAGCTCTAGAGGATCAGGAGAAAACTATATTCACCTGTCCTTTTGGCACGTTTTCCTACCGAAGGATTCCATTTGGACTTTTCAACACCCCAGGTACCTTCTAGAGATGTATGGTGAGTATTTTTTTTGATTTTATTGAGACTTGTATGGAGGTATTCATGGATGATTTTACAGTGTATGGGTCTTAATTTGATGATTTTATATCTATTTTGGGAATGGTTTTTAATTATTGTATTGAGAAGAATCTGGTCTTGAACTTTGAAAAGTGTCATTTCGTGGTAGAGCATGGCATTGTCTTAGGGCATGTAGTGTCAAAACATCGGATAGAGGTTGATAGATCTAAGGTAGATATTATTTCATCCTTACCATATCCATCATGTGTGCGTGATGTTATATCTTTCCTAGGCCATGCAAGATTTTATCGGTGCTTCATCAAAGATTTCAGTAAGATTGCTCTTCCTATGTCACGATTACTTCAAATGGATTATGATTTTGTGTTTGATGATTCTTACAGGAATTACTTTGATGATCTAAATAAGTTTCTGACCACTCCACCGATCATACATCTCCCATGGTGGGAGATTCCTTTTGAAATTATGTGTGACGCCTCCAACTTCATGGTTGGAGTTGTCTTATCTTAGAGGGTGGAGGGACGTTCACATGTGATTGCCTATGCATCGAGGACAATAGATTCAACCCAATCAAACTGCACAACCATGAAAAAGGAGTTTCTTGCTATTATGTTCTCTTTATATTAATTATGTTCATATTTATTGGGCTCTAAATTAGTTGTTTTTTCTGACCATTCTGCTCTGAGGTACCTCTTGAAGAAGCCAGATGCAAATCCCAGGCTAATCTGATAGATGCTCCTTCTTCCGGAATTTTAAATTGAGATAAAGGAAAAAATGGGGTTAGAAAACTTGGTGGCAGACCACATGAGTAGGCTTACTCACACACTAGAGGATGACACCTTGGACCATGTACCACTTCTTAGATCCTTTGGTTTTTTGTACATTTTGGTTTCTATTGATTATGTGAGTAAATGGGTGGAGGATAAGGCCACCAAGAATGACGGTTCTCATGTTTTTGTGGACTTTTTTCAAAGCGCAAATTTTTTGTTGGTTTGGAGTACCAAAGGACATCATTAGTGACCAAGGGACACACTTCTACAATCAGAATTTGGCTTCCCTCCTTCCGCAGTATGGGGTGACACACAAAACATCAACACCATACCACCCCCAAACAAATGGCCAGGCTGAGGTTTCAAATCTTGAGATGAAACAGATTTTAGGGAAAACCATGAAGCCAAATAGGAAGTATTGGAGAAAGCACATGGATGATGTGCTATGTGCATATAAGACAACATACTAAAATCCCATTGATATTTCCCCATTTTGGATTGTTTTTGGAAAGAGTACCATCTCCATGTGGAAGTTGAGCATCGGGCTTATTGGGCTATAAAGAAATGCAACATGGATTTGGCCCAAGCTGGAATCCAATGGAAGTTGAAAATTCAAGAGTTAAAGAGATTAGATTGTATTCATATGAGAAATCAGGGCTCTATAAGGAAAGGTCAAAAGTAGATCATGACAAAATGATCCAGAAAAGAGAATTTGAAGTTGGATAGAAAGTCTTGCTCTATAGTTCACGACTGAAGCTGATTCCTGGTAAGTTGCATTCCAGGTGGTTTGGTCCTTATGTTGTGACTAATGTTTTTTCTTATGGTGCAGTGGAGATCACACAAGAGGACACATTAAGGAGCATTATAGTCAACAGGAAAGGTTTTAAGAGATACATTTAGGTACTTCCTACTGATGCAATGGATTTCATCACATTGCATGATCCCATGATCACTTGAGTATATCTGGTTGTTCCTAACCCTTTCACTTTTATATTATTTGTCCTATTTAAAATTCTTCATTTCACATGCATATATCATCTCATGGGTTCACATTGAGGACAATGAAATATTTTAAGTGTGGGGGAGGGAACCTTTTAGTTTAGTAATTTCAATTTTTTTCCTGTCTTAAAAAAACAAAACAAAAAAATTGTGTTTTTCAAAAATTGTGTGTTTATTTTTTAGTTTTTTGTTTGTTTTTGAAAATTTTGAGATTAAATGATTCTCATCACCATTTTTGAAATCCATATTAATAAGTGAAACAATTTATCCCTTGAAATTGATCTTAAATGATTGTTGAAAATGACTTTGTTTCAAGTTAAAATATTTAGTAATTTCATGAAAAGTACACTGAATTTTGAATCCCATGCCACATCTCATTGTCTTTATATTTTTAATCACTTTCATGTGAAGATTCTGAACTATTCTTTTCATATTCATCACAGTCACCTCACTTCTTCAGAGAACCAAACCATGCTTCATTTAACTGGAATTTGATTTATTCCTATCACAACTTGAGGGTTTGAGGTACTTATGTTTAAATGATTGAAGAATTTGTTTGGTATTAAAGCCCCTATTTCAAAGATTCTTTTTTTAATGGACTACCTTGAACATTTATTCCTTGTAGCCCTTATAATCCATGAACAGCCAGTTAGGTTAGCCAGATTACAAGCCAATTTTCCCTATCCAACCAACTCTTGAAGTGAAATTGCATAATCTAGTTGAACTTAAGTGTGGGGGAAGCTATCTTGTATTGTGCTACGACATTCTGTGATACTTTGGGTGGAAATTTAAAATTTTAAGAGATGTCTTTATTGCTTAAAAAATCATTCTATTGAAAGTTGTGCCTTTCTGGAGCTTTCATGACAAGTGAAGTTGTGCCCTTCTGGAGATTCTAAAAAGAAAGAAAGTTGTGCCTATCTGGATCTTTAAAGAAAAACTATTTTGGAGGAGATTGAAATTTTCTTTATTGAAATGATGAATGGTGTAAAATTTACATGACTTTTCATGATGATGGAGTTAAATTGATGATAAAGGTATTAATGAGGAGACCATATTTAAGTGAAAATTAGATTAATGCAATTTTTCTTCAAAAAGAGTCAAGACCTCCTCATTCAGCCTCAGAGTTTTTCACATCTAAAATCCTACCAACTGAAAGCCACAAAACAACCCTGAAAAGTACTCATGATAAACACATGTCCTTGACTCCAATCGGATGGCGATCCAGGAATTTATCAAGCCTATGGTGACCCTTGTATGAGTTTTGATGAGAAAGACATCACTAAAAATTGACATTTGTGTGATAAGAGAAAAATCAAGTGAGGTAAGTGTTTTGTGCATGGGAGGATTAATGAAGTGGAAATATATTGAATGAAATAAATGAATAACTTGAAATAATGGTTTTTTATGAGGCATTATATATTTTGTTTCTTGGTGTGTAATTGTTGGATCTCAAGGATATGTGTTTTAAAATTCGTTTTGATTTGATATTGATGTTTACTTGATATGAGGTTTTGCCCAGGAGTGCAAAAGGGTAAGTGTGGGGGAGTTAATAAAACATAATTTTATTGAATATTTTATTGATAATAGATGATATAATTTCCTCACATCATTCTAAATATGTTCAATTATGAAATATTTGGGATTAGATCATCCATTTGAAAAATTGATGAAAATTTCAGTTTTAGCCTTTTAAAATTCACTGTAGAATTTTGGGCATAAATATATTTATGTAAATTAAGTTGATGTAAAATTTTGTAACTATGTTTTTGAAGTAATGGGCTACAAATTCTAATCCGGAAATGTGAGCTGGATCGTGCATTTGAGTGGAGTGAATGGGCTATTAAGACAAACATGGACTAAACTATCCAGATTGGACATCACTTCACCATTTGGGACTTATCTTCTTCATCCGGGCTTGGGTTGTGCCCAAATTTTAAGTGAAGCTTGGGGAAATGATTATGAAAAAAGAATAATTATAGAAGTCTGGCCAATTCATGCGTTTTGGAGTTCAATAATGTGGTGAAAGTGGGATTAAAATATTGGGCCAAATTTCCCGTTCACATTTAATAAATTTTTGTAACCCTAGACCTCCCCAACTCTATTTAAAGGATGTTTTAACTCTTTTGGAGGGATTTTAGAGGATTTGGGAAGGTGTTTCCAAAAGGTTGTCTCTTGGGATCCCCTCACAACTCTTTGAAGAAGTAAGGCTTTGTGCAGACATCTCTTCCAAAAAGGCTCTCCTCTCCCTCCTCCTCTTTGTAATTCATTTCTTTCATGTTTGTATCTTAAATTTTTATTCAATTGATCTTCTGTGTTCTTAAATTTTCTTCTTATATTAACCTTCCTAATTGGGTTGGAATCAAGAGTGGAGACAATATTGGGTTCTACCCTTTCAATCCTTTGCTCATGCAAAACGTCTCCTCGATGACCACACTGCTCGATGACCACACCGCCCACGAAAGAGTAGTTTTTTAGTGATCGATCTATCTTCTACCCTATTAGTTTAATTTTTTTGAATCATTGAGATACTATAATTCAATTAATAAGATCCATGAATTGTGTTTTTAAATTATGAGAAACTAAGCAAGCAATTGAACAATTGACACAAAAACAGGGGAGGTCGAGATTTTGTGTAAATTGTGAGAGCGCGAACTTAATCGGTAATACAAGACCACACAGGATAAGTTTGTAGAGTTAAAATATAATCCCTAAACACAATTCATACTAATTTCTAGAATGTATATGGGATATAATTAACCACTGACCATAATCTAAACTTATAACAACAATCAAAGTAGGGTTCTGCGATTGCATGTTCCGAAGCTAGCCTAGGGTTTAAGTAAATCACCTTTGTGGTTACGTTAACTCTCGTAGGGTTTCAGGGTTAAAAAATTAGAGGATAATAATTAAGTGGATATTTATTTGAATGATAATGATTAATAATTAAATGAATAGGTATAGTAATATTGATTACCCCTTTTAAAATATTTTCTCAAAAACATCTTCTTGGTGTATCTTTTTAATCAAACTTCATTTCAAAATTAAAAACAAAAAAACACACTCTTATTCTAGAAAACTTCTTCATGTTTTATAAAAAATAAACAACACCCCATACTTTAAAGTAGTGTTTTAATTCTTTTATATTTTATTTTTATAATACCTTTAAGAAGTTTATTTAATTTACTTCCTCCTTTGAGAGATGACCTTAGTCAGCCACTCTACTGCACCTAAGTAACACAAAAACCACAAATCATTTGAGGGAACCCACGACAACGCTCATTAAAATTGGTGAAGTTTCCAGGGAGGAAAGTAATTATTTCAAATAATTGGAGGTATTTATTTTATTTTACATTTTATTCACTTCCTCTCTTCTTTCTTCCTTCTTTACCCAATCTGAATTCTTTTTTTTATTCTTTTATTTTCTTCTACTTCTTTTTGGACCATCAACTCAAACTTATTATTTTTATTTTACTATGGTCCAATTTCCTACTTTTCATTTTTATTTGATTTATGACATGAACTAATTATGAAGATTTATTAGATCTTGATCCTGAGATTGAACGTAGCCTTAGAGCTTGAATCAAACATTATCAGTCTACAAGAAGTTTCAACATTCAAACAGTTGGAGAATTCCTCCACTATCAGAACATTGAAATTGGAAGTAATTCAAATTCAACCATAAAATAAGAACCAATGGACGAAAATAATGGAAATGTACTTAATAGAACCATTCTAGAATTGGATACACCAGATATTAACTATCAACCAAATTGTATTACATACCCAAATCTCGAATCAAACATTGAACTGAAATATGGGTTACTTCATATTATTCCAAAGATTCATGGATTATTAGGTGAGGATCCAAACAATGATTTAAAAGAATTTAATGTGGTTTTCTCAACCATAAAACCAAGAAATGTTTCTGAATACCAAATCAAACTAAGAGCATTACCATTCTCACCTGATGGAGCTACAAAAGATTGGATGTATTATTTACAAGATGAATATGTAACTTGTTCGAATGATTTGAAATGTATTTTATTTCAAAGATTTTTTCTAGAATCAAGAACCACTTCCATTCCTAAGGAGATATTGGGTATTAAGCAAGCCCAAGGGGAGTCAATGTATGAGTACTGGGAGTGATTCAAGAAGTTGTGTGCAAGCTTCCCACATCAACAAATCAGTGAGAAATTCATCATCCAATACTTCTATGAAGGACTCACACCTATAGAGAGGATCATGGTGGATACCGCGGATGGAGGAGCACTGGTGGAAAAAATACCAGTAGCTGTACGTGTGTTGATCGAAAAAATAACCCAAAACTCCCAACAATTTGGCCATCGAGGTACACAACATGTTAGGGGAGTATATCAAGTAAGTCCTTCTTCTCTTGAAATTAATTTTATTGATACCATGTTAGAAGAATTGACAACTATGGTGAGGCAGATTTATTTGGCACTAAAGACATATCAACCCCCTCCTTCAAGGCCTTATGGAATTTGCACTGATACAAGCCACCCAACTGACTATTGCCCCCAACTACAAGAGATAGAGGATTGCGCAGTAGTATTCCCTGGTAGACCATATCAGCAGCAACAAAAAACATACCCCCAAAAGAAGTTTTATTCATTTGCTCCAACATAAAACCAAGGGTGGAAGGATCAATTGGAAATGAGGTATGGCTCTGGATAACAACAAAGGCCCCCTTTTCAACAAAACTTCCTGCAACATCCACCTTACCAGTAGGGTTTCCAACAACCCCAAAGGAGATTTGAAGCCCAAGAATCAACAAGCCAACAACAAGGGAATCCCCCACCCAAGGTAGATTCTAACACTGATGACCTTTTGAAGAAAATTGTCCTTAATCAACAGAATGAGCTAAAGAGTCAAGGTTCAGAGCTGAGGGAGTTGAAAACTTAAATGAGACATATTGCTGCTACCCTCCATGAGCTGGTAAGTAAGAATTATGGAAATCTACCATCCCAACCTACTCCAAATCCCAAGGGGAATGTCAGCCCATCACATTGAGAAGTGGGAAGCAAACAATAGACACAACTACACCTATTTTTCCACCGGGATTATCCTCAAATCTGGAGAAGTCGCATTCCATACAAACTGATGAGAAATCCAAGTAGAAAGATAAAGGTAAGAAAAAGATTGATGATGTTCCTCCTAAACCCCTTTCATTTCCAAATAGGGTTGTATGAACCAATAATATGTCTGAATAGGTGATGAAAAAAGAAGTTTTAGATACATTCAAGCATGTGGAGATCAACATCCCTTTACTTAAAGCCATCAAGAAAATTCCAAGGTAGGTGAAATTCTTTAAAGAACTTTGTACCAATCGAAGAGAGATCAAGGGAAATGAGAGGATAAATCTTGGAAGGAATGTTTCAGCACTCATTACACCAACTCTAGCAATGCCGACAAAGTGAAAGGATACTAGGACATTCACCATCCTATAAACCATAGGGAATTTTGAATTTTCTGATGCACTTTGTGATTTGGGAGCTTCCATAAATGTGATTACTCACTCTGTATTCTCTTATTTATAGGTTGGTGAGCTAAAACCGACGAGAGTAGTGGTGCAGTTGGAAAATAGAGCTACAACATATCCAGTGGGAGTCCTTGAGGATGTACTTGTCTTGATAAGAGACATGATCTTTCCTGTAGATTTCTATGCACTTAACATGGAGTATGATCAGGTAAGTTCTCATGCTCCCATTATCTTAGGTAGAACCATCCTCAAAACTGAAAAAACTATCATGAATGTAAACAAGGGTACACTTTCCATGGAGTTTGGGGATGAAGTTGTGATATTTAATGTTATGGATTCCATGAAGTAGCCCTAAGAGGATCATTCTGCATTTTTTATCTCTCATTTTGAACCACCAAATAAAAACCCCAAGGAATTTGATTGTTCTATGATTAGGGAGATTATGAGTATTGGTTCTAGTTTGATGTCTAAGAGTATATCCACACCTATTTCTAATGCCAAAGACTCTCTTAGATTTGATTTTTAAATGGAATCATATTCTAATTTTGATCATGTGAACTCTAATTATGACATGACTGTTGAGTATGCTGATGGATTTGATGCTTTATTCTCTGATTTTGATGATGTATATTTTGATACTGATGCTCTTTGTGCACATATTTTAGTTCCTTCTATGTCTCCATCCATACGCCACACCCCTACACTAGAACTCAATCCATTGCCACCAAATCTCAAATAATATTACTTGTTAAGTGGTGAGAAATTACCTGTTATCATTTCTAACAATCTCCCTTTTGAACATGAAGAAAAACTTTTGAATCTTTTGAGGGAGAACATCAGGGAAATTGGTTGGACCTTGGATGACATATCAGGTATTATCCCATCCATTTGCATGCATAGTATTATTTTGGAGGATGTGGCTAAACTAGTTAGGCAGCCACAAAGGAGACTCAATCCAACACTTTTGGAGGTTATTAAAAAATTGGTTGAAAAATTGCTCGAGGAAGGTATAATCTATCCCATTTCAGATTCCCATTGGGAGAGTCCTATTCATGTTGTGCCCAATTAAAGTGGTGTTACAGTTGTAAAAAATGATAAAGAGGGGTTAGTTCTGATGAGGGTAAAAAATAGTTGGTGTGTGTGTATTTATTATAGGAAACTAAACCAGTCCACTCACAAAGACTATTTCCCCCTCCCATTTATTAATAAAATGCTTGAGAGACTAGCTGGGAAGACACACTATTGTTTCTTGGATGTCTTTTTTGGATATTTTCAAGTTCCTATAGATCCAAAGAATCAGGAGAAGACTACATTCACCTATCCCTTTGGCACGTTTTCCTACCAAAGGATTCCATTTTGACTTTGTAACACCCCAGGTACTTTCTAGAGATGTGTGGTGAGTATTTTTTCTAATTTTATTGATACCTTCATGGAGGTATTCATGGATGATTTTACAGTGTATGGGTCTTCATTTGATGATTGTATATCTAGTTTGGTAAAGGTTTTGAATCGTTGTATTGAGAAGAATCTAGCATTGAAATTTGAAAAGTTTCATTTCATAGTAGAGCATGGCATTGTCTTAGGGATTGTAGTGTCAAAACATAGGATGGAGGTTGACAGATCTAAGGTAGATATTATTTCATCCTTACCATACCCTTCATGAGTGCATGATGTTATATCTTTACTAGGGCAAGTAGGATTTTATCAATGCTTCATCAAAGATTTTAGTAAGATTAATCATCATATGTCATGATTACTTCAAAAGAATTCTGATTTTGTGTTTTATGATTCTTAGAGGACTTCATTTTATGAGTAAAAGAAGTGTCTGACCAATCCACTGATCATACAGGCCCCACAGTGGGAGATTCCTTTTGATCTTATGTGTGATGCCTCCAACTTTGTGGTTGGAGCTGTCTTATCTCAGAGGGTGGATGGACGTTCACATGTGATTGCCTATGAATCGAGGAAACTGGATTCAGCCCAATCAAACTACAAAACCATGGAAAAGGAGTTTCTTGTTGTTATATTCACTTTAGATAAATTCCGTTCATATTTATTGGGCTCTAAAGTAGTTGTTTTTTCTGACCATTCAGCTCTAAGGTACCTCTTGAAGAAGCCAGACACACAGCCCAGGCTAATCTGATGGATGCTCCTTCTTCAAGAAATTTACATTGAGATAAAGGACAAAAAGGGGTCAGAAAACATGGTGGAAGACCACATGAGTAGGCTTACTCACACACTAGAGGATGACACCTTGGACCAGGTACCACTTTGGGACACTTTCCCCGATGATCATCTTTATTTCATCTCTGGTATGCATCCTTGGTATGTGGATTTAGTGAACTAACTTGTTGCATCTGAAATCCCTACAAATTTAAAGAAACATAAAGTCCAAAATTTAAGGAGTGAATCTATATTTTATGTGTGGGACAATCCCTTCTTATGGTTCATGTGTAGTCACCAAGTTATTAGGAGATATGTTCCTAATCATCAGTTTGAGTCCGTTCTACAATTTTTTCAAGCACTTGCTTGTGGTTGACACTTTGGACCACAACAGACAGCTAGGAAAGTTTTGGACTCTGGATTATATTGGCCTATCTTATTCCATGGTGCCTATGTGTTTTTTAAGTCATGCTCTTGTTGCCAACACACTGGGAACATATCCAGGTGACAGGAGATGCCCCAATAACCCATACTATTCTGTGAGATTTTTGATGTATGGGCATCGATTTTATGGGTCCTTTTTCTAGTTCATTTGGTTTTTGGTACATTTTTGTTGCCATTGATTATGTGAGTAAATGTATGGAGGCTAAGGCCACCAGGACTGATGATTCTCATGTTGTTGTGGACGTTTTCAAAGTGAAAGTTTCTTGTAGGTTTGGAGTACCGAAATCCATCATCAATGGTCATGTGACACACTTCTGAAATAGGAATTTGGATTCCCTCCTTTAGAAGTCTGGGGCGACACACAAAACATCAACACCACACAAGCCCTAAAAAATGGCCAGTTTGAGGATTCAAATCATGAGTTGAAAATGATTTTAGAGAAAACCATGAAGCCAAATAAGAAGGATTGGGGAAAGTTCTTGGATGATGCGCTGTGGGAATATAGGATAGCTTAAAAACTCCCATTGATATGTCCCCATTTTGGATTGTTTTTGGGAAAGCATACCATCTTCCTATGGAAGTTGAGCATCGGGCTTATTGGGCTATAATGAAATGCAACATGGATTTGGCCTAAGCTGGAATCCAAAGGAAGTTGAAAATTCAAGAGCTTGAGGAGATTTAATTGTCTTCATATGAGAACTCAAGGCTCTATAAGGAAAGATAAAAAGTATCTCCTGAAAAAATGATCCAGAAAAGAGAATTTCAAGTTGGAGATAAAGTCTTGGTCTATAGTTCACAACTGAAGTTGATGCCTGGTAAGTTGCGTTCCAGGTGGTTAGGTCCTTATGTTGCGACTAATGTTTTTCCTTATGGTGCATTGGAGATCACACAAGAGGACACAGTAAGGACCTTTATAGTCAATGGGAATATTTTGAAGAGATACATTGAGGGACTTCCTACTGATGCAATGGATTTCATCACACTGCATGACCCCATCATTACTTGAGTATATCAGGCTGTTCCTAACCCTTTCTCTTCTATATTATTTTTCCTATTTAAAATTCTTCATTTCACATGAATATATCATCTCATGGGTTCACATTGAGGAAAATGCAATATTTTATGTGTGGGGGAGGGAACCTTTTAGTTTAGTAATTTCAATTGTTTTCCTATTTAAAAAAAACAAAACAAAAAAAAATTGTGTTTTTCAAATTTTGTGTGTTTATTTTTCAGTTTTTTGTTTCTTTTTGAAAATTTTTAGATGAATTGATTCTCATAACCATTTTTGAAATCCATATAAATAAGTGAAACAATTTATCCCTTGAAACTGAGCTTAAATGAATGCTAAAAATGACTTTGTTTCAAGTTCCAATATTTAGTAATTTCACGAAAAGTACACTGAATTTTTAATCCCATGCCACATCTCATTGTATTTATATTTGAAATCACTTTCTTGTGAGGCTTCTAAACCATTATTTTGATATTCATCACATTCAACTCACTTCATGAGAGAAACAAACTATGCTTGATTTAACCAGAATTTGATTTATTTCTATCAAAACATGAGGGTTTCAGGTACTTATGTTTAAATGATTGAAGAATTTGTTTGGTAGTAAAGCCCCTATTTCAAAGAATCTTTTTTTAATGGCCTAAATTGAAAATTTAATCCTTTTATCCCTTAGATGCTATGAAAAGACTGTTATGTTAGCCACATTACAAGACAATTATCCCTATCCAACCAAATCTTGAAGTGAAATTGCATAATCTAGTTGAACTTAAGTGTGGGGGAAGCTATCTTGTATTGTGCTACGACATTCTGTGATACTTTGGGTGGAAATTTAAAATCTTAAGATATGTGTGGGTTTCTAAAAAAATCATTCTATTGAAAGTTGTGCCTTTCTGGAGCTTTCATGACAAGTGAAGTTGTGCCTTTCTAAAGCTTCTAAAAAGAAAGAAAGTTTGTGCCAATCTGGAGCTTTCACGAAAAACTATTTTGGAGAATATTGACATTTTCATTTCTGAAATGATGATGGTGTAAACTTTCCATGAATTTTCATGATGATGGAGTTGAATTTATGATAATTTGATTAATGAGGAGACCATGTTTATGTGAAAATTATATTAATTCAATTTTTCTTCAAAAAGAGTCAAGCCCTCCTCATTCAACCTTAGAGTTTTTCACATCTAAAATCCTACCAACTAAAAGCCATAAAACAACCCTAAAAAGTCCTCATGATAAACATATGTCCTTGACTCCCATTGCATGGCGATTTAGGAATTTATCAAGCCTATGGTGACCCTTGTATGAGTTTTGATGAGAAATACATCGCTAAAAATTGACATTTGTGTGATAAGAGAAAATTCAAGTGAGGTAGGTGTTTTGTGCATGGGAGGATTAATGAAGTGGAAATATATTGAATGATATAAATGAATAACTTGAAATAATGGTTTTTTATGAGGCATTATATATTTTGTTTCTTGGTGTGTAATTGTTGGATCTCAAGGATACATGTTTTAAAATTCATTTTGATTTGATATTGATGTTTACTTGATATGAGGTTTTGCCCAGGAGTGCAAAAGGGCAAGTGTGGGGGAGTTGATAAAACACAATTTTATTGAATATTTTATTTATAATAGATGATATAATTTCCTCTCATTATTCTAAATATGTTTAATAATGAAATATTTGGGATTAGATCATTTATTTGCAAATTTGAGGAAAATTCCAATTTTACCCTTTTAAAGTTTACTGTAGAATTTCGAGAATAAATATTTTTAGGTAAATTATGTTGACTTAAAATTTTGTAACTATGTTCCTGAAGTAATGGGATACAAATTATATTCAGGACATGTGAGTCATATCGTGCATTTGAGTGGAGTAAATGGGCCATGAAGGCAAAGATGTACTGAACTATCCAGATTGGACTTCACTTCACCATTTAGGCCTTAGCTTCTTGATACGGGCTTGGACTGAGCCCAATTTTTAAGAGAAGATCTGGGACATGATTATGCACAAATATTTCTTATATAAGGCCAGCCAATTCATGCGTTTTGGATTCCAACAATGCTGCGAAAGGGGGATTAAAATATTGGGCCAAATTTCCCTTTCACATTTAATAATGTTTTGTAACTCCAGCCCTCCCCAACTCTATTTAAAGGATGTTTTCACTCTTTTAGAAGGCTATTAGAGTCATTGGTAATGTGTGTCAAAAATTATGTCTCTTGGGAGCCCCTCAAAACTCTTGGAAGAAGTAAGGATTTGTGAAAACATCTCTTCCAAAAAGGCTCTCCTCTCCCACCTCCTATTCGTAATTCTTTTCATTCATGTTTGTATCTTGAATTTTTCTTCAATTGATCTTCTGTGTTCTTCCCTTTTATTCTTCTTATAATCTTAATAATTGGGTTGGAATAAAGAGTGAATACAAGATTGGGTTCTACCCTTTCAATCTTTTGCTCAAGCAAAACATATCATCGATGACCACACCACCCATGGAAAAGTGGTCTTTTAGTGATCGATCTATCTTTTACCCTCTTCATTTAATTATTTAGAATCATTGAGCTACTTTAATTTACTTCATATGATCCGTGAATTGTGTTTTTAAATTATGAGAAACTAAGAAATCAATTGAAAAATTGACACAAAAACACGCGTGGTCGAGATTTTGTGTAAATTGTGAGGGAGCGAACTTAATCTGTAATACAAGACCACATGGGATAAGTTTGTAGAGTTCAAATATAATCCCTAAACACAATTCATCCTCATTTACAGAATTTATATGTGCTCTAATTAACCACTGGCCATAAGCTAACCTTAGAAAAACAATCAATGTAGGGTACTGATATTGTGTGTTCTCAAGCTAGCCTAGGGTTTAAGTAAATCATCTTTGTGGTTACGTTAACTCTCATAGGGTTCGAGGGTTAACAAATTATAGGATCATAATTAATTGGATATTGATTTAAATGATAATTATTAATAAGTAAATGAAGAGGTAGAGTAAGATCGATTAAAAATTTTAAAATATTTTCTAAAAAAACATCTTCTTGTTGTGTCTTTTTAATCAAACTTCATTTAAAAATTAAACACAAAAAATGGAATCTTTTTAAAGAAAACTTCTTCAAGTTTTATAAACAATAAACAACCCCCATCTTTTTTATTAGTGTTTTAATTATTTTCTATTTTATTTTTAGAATACCTTTAAGAAGTTATTTTAATTTACTTCCTCCTTTGAGAGTCGACCTTGGTCAGCCACTCTGCTGCACCTAAGTAACCCAAAAACCACTTATCATTTGAGGGCGCCCACGATATCGCTCTTTCACGTCTCTACAACGCGATGAGATTTATTCTCCACCTTAATCATTCCAAAATAATTATAAAGTATATATAATAAATAATCATGAAATATATGACATAATAATGCTAGTATATTTATGTGTGTGTGTGTATATATATATGTCATTTACTTACTTCCATTCAATTCAATAATGAAACAAAAACAGCGTTCATGCGTACATACAACCTCCTGTCTCCATGAACGATGTATTTAATTTCATTTATCTATATATTTTATATATGTTTATATACTGAATATATATGACATATAAATGGTTTTTACATCCTAGAGGTAATTAAATCACGATCTAAGTAATAATATCAAAAATTACCAGTCCAAACACGTACAACAAATAAAACGATTATTACCCTAGATTTTTCTTTAACATGGAATTGACAAATGAAGGGGTAACATAAATTCATAAGTAAATCATATATGATATCATAAATATTATTATGGTTCAGTTACAAGTTAATAAGATGTTTAAACCCACTATAGAGGAGTTTCATACACATACAGAAGAAATCAAACCTAAGGTAAAGTATAACTTTTCCAATCTCATTTTTATTCGAGAATTTTTATTCATATGTATTTACTAGGGATATATTTATCATCCATGTACATATTTTCTAAAAATGTTTTCATAAAATTTTTTATATTCTTCTATGTATATTTAAAGTCATTTTCTCCCTTTTTGACTTTTACTACTTTGTATGGAAGGAATTGTTCCTTTTTTACCATACGAGGTACTTTTTGACTTTTTTGGTAAAAGTATTAGGAGAATGTTTTTTTAACTTATACAACATGAATGGGTTTTTTCATCCTCATAATGCCTTATTTCCATGAATCTACCTCTACACATTTACAAGTGCATTTTAAACAATTTTTTTTTAAAATTTCATTACATTTTGATGAAAATAAAACGTTTTTGAAAAAGAAAGGATATTTCCTCAAGAATTAAGTTCAAGTGTTTTATCAAAATTGTTTTACATCTAAGATGACATATTGTTATGTTTATATACCAATTATTACTTTTGTTTTATTGTGTTTATAATGGATTTATTTTTTTGAAATCCATTTATTTTATATGTATTTTGATGGAATGATGTTTAAGAAACCCATTTTATTCCATGGGTTATGCTATGATGAATGATTTATGTTTTTGTGGAACATGTAATAATGATTTAATTATGATATGGTTGGGACCTATATATTCCTCCAATTCATTGGGTAAAGATTTATATCTCATGAGATATACATGACTCGAACAGAAATTAAATCTGGTTCAGTAATACAGGGTTGGAATGGAAAGTAAATCCAATTTAGTAATACATGGCTGGAATGACAAGTAAATCGGGTTCAGTAATATAATTTGTCCACTATGATGGTCTTGGAAACAATGCCTTGGATAATATGAAAATATTATTATGTTATTATTTTTTTTCACAATTCCATGTTTTATACCAATTCTATTTTTTCATGGTTAATGTTCATGTATGATCTATGCCTTAAAAACTTCCATGATTTATTTTATGACTCAAGATTTTGATGTTTAAACTTTATGTTCAGGTTTTTACATTAAAATGTTTATGGTTTGTTTTATGTTCTTTATGTTTACCCTTACTGAGCATTTTACCTCACCCTTTTTATGTTTTATTTTCTCCAGGATATAAAGAAAGGTTTTAGGTAGGAAAACAAAAGGGGAAGATCTTTATGAGAGATGTTGAATATCTTTCACCAATTTAAGAGATTATTTTCCAAGTTTCCAAAGAAACTCAACTAATATAGTATTAGGACATATATTTGGTGTAATATATTAAGTATTCTTAAAAATAATTTTAATTTCCATGTACGTAAATCATGGGTCGTTAGATTTGCTATTAGAGTGAAATTTTAGTCAACCTTTGGAAACTAGGATGCGAAAACTTTAGTGAGATCCCTAGTGATATTTCTAAGATACATCTATGGATGTCCCTAAGGTTAAGTATAAATATATATTACAGTCCTATAATTATGGTAATTATTATGAATAACCTTGGTTTAAACCTAAGATGTTAGATATTGAAAGTAATCCCCCTTGATTATGTTGTTTTCCTAGTATGATTTTTTCCTCTCATCACACTATTCTTTTGGGTTTTAGACGATGGTTGGAACCCAAAGGAAACATGTTAATGATCAATACACTAGGAAATGCAATGATTTTCCCTTGAATAACCAAATGTTATTGGAGATGGAATAAGAAATCTTATTGCTATACTTTCAAAAGCTATGAATCATTCTGGACATCCAAATGAGTAGAGAAGGGAATAACATTCTATTGAGTCCTTTATGAGGAAACGTCCACCTTATTTCAATGGGTCTTCTGATCCAATTGTTGCTGAATAATAGATCAGTACTATTGAAAAGATATTTTCCATCATTCGATGTTCAGGACATGAAAAATTCATTTTGGCTGTCTATTGATTAGAAGGTGAATAATACCAGGGGTAGATTCTAATTAAAAATACAAGGCAACAAGATTAAATTGAATCCATGGAATGGGATGAGTTCAAGAACTTAATTTTCAATAATTAATTACCTCATATTATTCAAACAAATATCGGAAAGGGGTTCCTTGATCTTAAGAAAAAGGATGATGAATCTATTGGTACATACGAGGCAAATTTTACAGGACATGAAAGGTATTCTTCTGGCTTTATAATTCAACCTGAAAGTAATGTTGATCGATTCTTCAGTGGATTAAAACCTAGTCTTTGAAGGTCATTAGCTATAAGAGACTTCAATAGCTATGAAGAGATTGTGCGTTGTGCTATTAAGGTAGAACTAGAAGTTGGTGTTACATATCCATCTCATGGTTTTGATAAGAAATGAAAGATAGAGTTCAAGGGAAAATCTCAAAACAATGGTGAAAAGAAGATGAATGTTTCCTTATACCCAATGTGTGGAAAGAATCATGGTGGAGATTTTCTTAAAGGTACCAGAAAATGTTTCAAGCATAGAAAATAAGGTCATAGACTGGTTGAGTGACGAAGTAATGGGAAAAAAGGTTGCTAATGATGTGAATAGAGAAAAGAATATTGAGAACGTACCACCAACACTTCAATGCTACAAGTGCAAGGAAATGGGGTATTATGCTAACCAATTCCCAAATACAAGGTTTAATGATGATGATCAACATAAAAAACCTCTTAAACCCAAAGATAAAGGAAAAACACATATGATCACTGTTGGTGATGTTGATTATGACAACGAAGTGGTGGAAGTTTTAAGTGTTTATGCAATGGGATTACAAAATAGTGTTGTGGAATCTCATTTATAGTATTATGGAATATTAGAATATCAATGTATTGGTTTATTGGGATTTTTAATAATTATATTGTATCAGTAACCATGAAAAGTGAATGAAATATTTATGGAAATCACATGATATGTGCATAATGGAGGGACACAGAGATAATGAGATGTTTGATAATATTAATGAGCTCATGACTGATATAAGGAAAAAGTGATATCATGGTTTGTGTATATAGAATTTTTGGTTTTTTTGGTGTGTGGAAAGTGTTAATTTTGATAGAATTAATTTTTTCACTAAGGTTCTATGGTAATTCATGTTATTATCATATTTGTAAAGAATACATGATTAAGGTATTCTCATGTTTGTAATGTGACTACCAAGAACTACCCAATGAGATATGGGAGACAAATGTTAAGTCGATTTAGTTCACCTCCTTCTAAAGTTTTATATTTTCAGTTTTTGGAAGGATTGTAATATTTTATATTTATAGATAGTATAAGTTATATTCCATTTGAAGTTTTTTATATTAATTTATTATCTAACTATAGTTGGACTTATGCATATTTGATAACCTGTTCTAACCTTTTAGTTGAGACAGATGGAATGACCTATCATTCCATTGCATGATCTGCTAACACTTCAAGAATGAAAAATTAACTTTCAATTATTTAAATAAGAGATAAAGTGGAAATTGTTTAGGGAATGACCAATGGTGAAATTTTACTAAAATCATGTATGTATTTCTCTTCATGTAAAGATTCATCAAATTTAGGAAAAACATCTTGAAACCAAAAATGTTATCCTTGTACCTTCTTATATGATGAATCATATGGTCCCTTAAATCATCATAGATTTATGGATTTCTGGTAGTTAAATTTCTCCAAACCTTATTCTGTATCACTATCCATCAGAACTTGATGGTTAGGTTTGTCATCCATATCCATGTTTTCACTTCCCACCCATGTTCTCCTATGTGGAAACCCAGTGATGAATTACTTTGGGTAACCATTATGTTTATAACATTATTTTTTAAAATGAAGTTTTAGTATTACTTTTTAGGATGTGGATTTCCATGAAATAAACTTTCAAGTAGTAAACCATTTATAACCCCAATGAATTTTGAGGGAGAAATTCATTTTAAGGGGGGTAGAATGTAACACCCTGAGATTTTATGGGATAAATTATTTTTATTTTTTTATGTCTTGTGTTGTACAATACAAAAATATTAGATTGAACTATACACAACACCATATTATCTTTTAGTATACGCAACACTATTTTTGGCTGGCGTTACACACAAGAGCGACCTTCCTCGATAGTTTGTGTTGTACACTATACCAAGTTTCACTAAACAACAATATAGTATTAAAATATTATTATGGTACATAAAAAAGATTTTATGAGTAGTATTAACCAAATTTTTAATTTTATATAACATTAAAATTCATATTATATGTATCTAGACATTATATAATAATGAGTTCATTTTCTCATATAAAAGAAGTATTTTTCAAAAAATGTAGTTTTACCACCTTTTGATGGCACACCCATTTTAAATATAGTTTTTAAGACTTTTATATATTCTATTTGAAAAAAATAAACTTCTTATTTTGAAGTGGTAAATAAAAATTTAATTATGTTGAATTTTTGGATTTTTTCTGATAAAATTCATATTTTAATTAATAGTGAAAAAATACTGCATTTTAATTCAAAACTGCCTTTTCATGTAATTTGTTTATATAGTTAGATTATCTTTTTAATTTTTTTTAACATATAATTTGAATAATTTTTTGATTTAATTTAATTTTGGTTATTTGAATTAATTTCCCATTGACATTGGACATAAACACATCTCAATCTTTTGATATTTATTACTTCTTAAAAACTAAATTTTGGGTTTTGACAATAGAAATTAATTTTAAATTAATTACTGCAAATTATGTGTTTTTAATTTGGAAAATTTTATTTTGTATTTAGAATAAGTAGGTCAAAATTTTGTAAATTGGTACCTTTTTTTATACATTATGAATAGTAACTTTAGTAATTATTTTATTTAGCTTGGTTGAAGGGTAAATCTAGTAAATAAGGGTAAAAAAAGATTATTATAACAATATTAAACTACCCTAACACATGTACTAATATTATTGGATGAGATATTTAAAAACATGTAAATCCTTGGGTCTATTTGGAATCCCCATGGTGCCACTTGGATGTGAAAATGACATTTTGTAAGAATCAATTTTAAGTAAAGAGAATATAACATGAACGTGTATCTTTTACTAAAACAATTTTTATATGGGGTTATATAACTTATATCTTTAACAATAAATACTCATTATAAAGAGAAAAATATTTTATATAACATTATATTTTATTTATAATTTTTATACATTAAATAAATAAAATTAATTATGATACAATGATGGTGCAGTGATTTCGTTATTAATAATGAATTCAAATAAACGATATTATAAATATTAAAATAAATGTAATTTTATTTTTTATGCCATAAAATAATTTTATGGAGTATATTGACATATTATTTTGTGTTAATTCCTTTGGTTTGAAGGAATCAGGTTTTATAAATTTGTAAAAATGTAAAGTATGTATAGTGTCCAAAATTGACACAATTCATAGCTTAAAACATAAAATAGTTTAATAAATGATATTAAATTACTAAAAATATAAGATTCGGCCAAATGGTTAATAAAATTCAAAATATGTAAAAAATTACTTTTTTGGGTCATTTGACATGATACGGTAATTATAGTAACCCACAATTTGTAAATAACATGAAATCATTGTATGATTAAAAAGGGTAAAATTAGGGTTAAATAAAAAACATAAGGATAAAAAAATATTCAAAACTTGTCAAACATTATTGGATGATGGGTATTCTTAAAAAAATCATCCAATATTTGAATAAAATTATTTTTGGACCATATTTAATCAAAATTGAATTTATAATAAATTAATATTTTGAGAGTTTCCTAAAGTGCCCCTCTCCTATCTTATAAAAGGAAACCTCCTCCCTCTCATCTTCACTCCATTTTGAGCCTTCAATATCGTCCAAACCCTGACCATTTCTCTTATCAACATTCTTAGTAACATTATAGAGGTTATGTTTTTCTCAAAAGACCAACTCTAATGCCCTAAGAGGAAATTTAAAGGAGGCACGTCGAGGAAGAGGTAATCTCTTCTACCGATTCTATCAAATTTCTTTCTTATTCTAAATTATCTTCAGTAGTTGTTTCATTATAAAGTAATAACATAAATATCACTCATACAATTATATGTTATTATAAATATGAAATAACCCTATTTCACCTTCTATTCGTCCTACAAAAAATGAAATCACCGCATGTGCATACGTACGACTTACCGTCTCCACGAAGTTGTGTAGTCTGTTTTTCACCACCACATTACTTGGATGGATATACTGGTGGAAATAATAAATATATATTATTATTATAATATAATACTAATTCTGAGATATTATACACCATCAACTTCAATATCATTCATTAATTATGGGAATGATATTGTTGCTCATGCGTGCGTACGACTTGCCGTCTCCACGACATAATGAGATTCATTTTCCATGTTAACCATTCAAGAATGATTATAAATTATATATAATAAAATATCATAAAATATATGAAATAATAATTCTAATGTATTAATGTGTACATATAAATTTCATTTAATTACTTCCATTCAATTAAATAAGGAAACGAAAATAGCGTTCATGCGTGCGTACGGCCTACCGTCTCCATGAACGGTGTATTCCAATTCATTTATCTACATTATATATATATATATATATACTGAATATATATGATATATAAATAATTTTTTACATTTTAGAAGTAAGTAAATCATGATCTATGTAATAATATCAAGAATAACAATTCCAAACACGTACGATAAATAAAATGATTATTACCCAAAACATTGCTTTAACACAGAATTGACAAATGAACAGGTAATATAAAGTCAGAAGTAAATCATATATGATATCATAAATATTATTATGGTTCTATTACAATTAAATAATATTTTTATACCCACTATACAGGAGTTTCGGTTACATACAAAAGAAACTGGACCTAAGGTAAGGGATAAATTTTTCAATCTTGTTTTTATCTGAGATTGTTTATTTGTAAGTATTTACTGGGGATATATTTATCATCCATGTCCATGTTTTCTAAAAATAATTTAATAAATTTTTTAATATTATTATATGTATATTTAATGTCATTTTTACCCCTTTTAACTTTTACTACGTGGTATGAAAGGAATATTTCCTTTTTTACCCTACGAGGTACTTTTTGACTTTTCCGGAAAAAGTACAAGGAGAATGTTTTTTTAACTTATACGGAATGAATGGATTTTTACATCTTCATAACTCCTTATTTAAATGAATCTTATCTACACATTTACAAGTTTATTTTCAACTAAATTCTTTTCGTTTAAAATTTCACGACATTTTGATGAAAAGAAAACATTTTCAAAAAAGAAAGCATATTTCCTCAAGAATTAGGTTCATGTGTTTTATCAAAATTATTTTCCATAAAAGATGAAATAGGGTTATGTTTCTATAAATATTATTACTTTGATTTTATTGTGTTTTTGATGGATTTATTTTTATGAAATCCATTTATTTTATATGGATTTTGATGGAATGATGTTTAAGAAACCCATTTTATTCCATTGGTTATGCTATGATGAATGATTTATGTTTTTGTGGAATATGTAAGAATGATTTCATTATGATATGGGTGGGATCCATATATCCCTCCAATGAATTGGGTAAAGATTTATATCTCATGAGATAGACATGACTGGAATGACAAGTAAATTTGGTTCAGTAATTCAGGGCTGGAACAACAAATAAATTTGGTTTAGTAATACATGGATGGAATGGTAAGTAAACCCAGTTTAGTAATGGAATTTTTATACTGTTATGTTCTTGAAAAAATATCTTGGATAATAGAGATATTTTATTATGTGCTTATTTTTTTGACACAATTCCATGTTTTATACCAATGCTATTTTATCATGGTTAATGTTCCTTTATGATCTATGCCTTACGAACTGTCAAGATTTATTTTATGAATCAATATTTTGATGTTTAAACTTTATATTCATATTTTTATGTTTAAATTATTATGTTTAGTTTTATGTTCTCTATGTTTACCCTTACTGAGCATTTGAGCTCACCCTTTTTATGTTTTCTTTTCCCAAGAATATAAAGAAAGGTTTTAGGTAGGAAAACAAAAGGGGAAGATATTAGTGAGAGATTTTGAAGGTCTTTCACCAAGTTAGAAGATCATGTTCTGATTTTCCAAAGAAACTAAACTAATATGGTCTTTGGGCATATATTTTGTTTAATATATTAAGTATTCCTCAAAAGAAATGTAATGTCCATGTACCCCAAGGTTGGGTTGTTAGAATTACAATGATCTCACTTGCACTAGATCCAACCTGCTAACCAACCTTGTTATCTCTTACGTGATAAAAAAATGTTTTTGATGAGTCGCGACTTTAATTGTTGGGTCATACATGATTCAACCACGTGGCTATTCTACTATTTGCAACCTCTTCTCCTTGAGTAAAACTTCTCAAGAGATGATATCCCCAAGTATATCCCTTTTCTCCACTGTCATAACTTGACATCTTGGCTAGTAATAATATAATAATTTGTATTATGATAATTATTTACTTACTAGGTGTGATTCCGTGAACAAGAAAAAATCGTTGCGTATAACTGCTTCTTAGATACCTCATAAGCTAAAACGTACTCGGTATTTGTAGGTATGACTAAAACTATATTTTATGATCTTTTCGATCTCAACACTTAATCCAAACTATGATATTAGATCACATGGTTCTAAGGAAGACTATTTTGTATCCCATGAACACCGGTATCCTTTCTTCTCCACTTACCAAGTATATATCATGTATACTTTCTCAAGTACAAATGGATAGTTCTGACTTCTTCCCTTATAGTTATCTAGGATATAACTAATATTTTCCTATTATAAGGTATATATTAACTACATAAATTATTTTACATAACATATAATACAAGATTGATCCATATCTAAAGTGTTTGGAATTCAAATCACCATTTAAATCTCTTACTATGTACCGTACATGTCAATATGGAGAGATATATGCCTTGTGACACAGGCAACAATTCTATCAAATTGTTCCAACTTGTATTTTTCAATACCATGTCAGTATATGTTCAATTTAAAGGGTCCAAGAAATTAGATCTACCTAAGTAGATAATGTTTCCTAGAACTTAGGTTTATACTTTAAGTCAATCACTCGATAATTAATTTCAACCTTGTCTTAAATAACTATAACACCAATATGTTTTTTCCATATGTTTGTAAACATATTTCTCTTGGAAAAAATGTACCTCCCACTAACCTCAGGAGGACACATGGAAAACATTCATTCCAGATGACTATTCTATGATCTATTTGATTACTTCAATCATGAACTAGATTTTAGTAACTAGAAACCTTTATTATAATTTTGTGATGTGACCATCCCTTTCTGGTTGGGTCCTAAAGACACCTTCCATGATCTGTGGACATGACATCCAATTATCAACAAAATGATCATAGAAATTATCAATGAAAAGTAAAATTATAATGGATTTATGCAGAATTACTTGGTAAAACCAATTTATCCTAATTGGTACCACACTTGTACCATCCATGTATCATCTCACTTGAATATCCACCCATGTATTCAAAATAATAATCCACTTTACACTTTAATATATGGAATCCATTATTTAATTTTAATTTATCTTGTCGATCATAGATAATTTTCATATACTATTTACATGAAAGAATTATTATCCTCAATGAATAATGGATCACCAGCCGCGGTGAATACAAAGACATCACAATGGTTTTAACCTTCCTATGCATTATGTGTCACCGGAACATTCCTATTTCACAATCACTTGTGGAACTAGTTCCTATGCCAACTATTTGTGCATCTTTGGAATTGACTAACCCCAAGTAAATCAAGATCACACTATCTCTAATAGAGATGTTCACCCTTATATAGTAATGTAGTCTATCACTTGACTACCACTTTTCTATGTTATGGATTTATGTAAAATCCAAAGCAACTGTGTGGATAACTACTTAGATGCATAGTGTATTTTTCTTGATGCAATGTTTTTTCATATCCTAACAAAATTGTTGCATCGAAACACATATCCTTATGAAATAATGGATATCCATCATACTATGATTCATATGATATCTATTTTTTATTATATTTGGCATATGGTTAAAGGATATCACCATTATTTTCAAAGCATTTCATGAAATATAATGGAATATTCTATAAGTTAAAACATTGATACTTATTACATCATAAATATGATGTATAAAATATGCATTTAAGAATTTTTACACTTTAAATTTTATTGATAAATGTTAACATGTAAGAATTTATCATCGATCCTCCTCATTTACATCAATTTCGTGAAGTAGAAAAAGGTAATGTGTGTTTAGGAATTACTCCATGCTACATTTTGTTGACCGATGATTTCTTGGTCAAGATATTCTTCAGCATGCCAGCCTGAAGAAACATATATCTTCTAAACATTCATATACCATACTTCAGTGTTATATTCCTTAAACACTTAAAGGAATCTAATGAAGTATATATACCACTAGCTTACCCTTGAAATATTTCACACTCTCTTGTTGAACTAATTCCGTATGCTTTGTGGATTACCTTTATTTCTAAAGGTTCCTTTTATCAAAACTAAGTATATATGTTAATAATATGTGAGGTGTTTATCTCCAATGAGTCTAAATTCCATACTAGGTATATCCTTGAAAACCAATTTAGTTTATCTTGACAATGATTTACCTTTACATTGTTGGGTAAATAAGTCTTACATTTTATATTCATTGTGTATTGCCTATGATTCAAGTATCACATAACTATTGGTTCAGTATGATACACCACAAACAACATTCTTTTGAAACATAGAATAATGTCTCATTGTGTCCATAGGGAATATGAGATATATGTTTTGGTTATACTCAGTAATAGTTTTACTTGAATCATTAACTTAAAAATTTGAAGTTATGTGTTTCTCACCACTGACTTTGGAATCACCCTTTCTTAGACGCATAGAGATACACTTGACTTATTGTAACAATTCTATAATTACTTGGTTATTGTATTAAAATAACATATGTGATTGAAATATTGTATTTTGTACCAAATAAGCATGTTAGAAACATTAATTGATGAATTTAACTAAAGAAGAATGGATTAAATTCTTCTATAATACAATTTATTTCATTTATCTTCCATAGAATTTATTTCATGATATACAAAGAAAATAACCTCCTGTTTAATAACCAACCTTATTGCATTGAAGGACGTTATGAATGTGCCTTTGGTGTTAAACTTTCTATTGGACTTATCGTCTTACCTTTTAATATGTTCACCATAATAATTAAAGATTATTCTTTATTTAATTTTTTATTTACATTGTGATGGTTTCCTAAAAAAGATAATGAATGGTTTACTCAAAACTGTTCATTCTGTAACCTAAAAAGTGACTAGGGTAATGGTGTGAAAAAATATGTAAGAATGGGATGCCTTAAAATATCGTGATTCTTCTTTCATATTTGCACAAATCCAGTGTAATTATCACTCATTCAAATATCGCTTCACTTTCTCCTCATGAACTTCTCGAAGATGAGACTGCATGTTGTATCATCCATGTCATGATGTTGTGACAATAACTGAAATTGGACATTGATGATAATATAATGAAATAACCATCATATGATTCATACATGATTCTCCTATAATAATTTTTTTACTCTAACTTACGAAGGTGTCTTAAAAGGTATAGGGACACCAGCACCTTGAATTTATGATATCATAGTATTGTGTACAAGCTCCTAGAGTTTACATGGAAACTTTTTCTAGTGAGGAAATTTACATTTTCCATTATTTATTGAATTATTTATTGTGGTATAACTTTCCATTTTTTATATAAATAAAATTATAATAGATTAGTACTTTTATCTTGATTACTGGTTTATACATTTTTATTAGTCAATTAAATCATTAAACGTCTCACACTATTTTGTCTAATTCTAGGAACCCTTTATACTAGAATCTGAATACTCTATCTCTTGGGTATTCTAGTTCCAAGGATCCCTGATCCTCCCCTTATAGACTAAAACCTTTGGCTATGCTACTACAAAGAGGGTTCAGGGTAAGAGTTTGACTGGTCAGACACATTAACTCACAGATCCAAGATCTTTTGAGTGAAGTCTCAGCTTCTAAAATAAAAGCTTGAGTTACTCAATGTTTTATTTTAAAGTGATGACAAGTTAGATATGGAAAATACTTATTACCACTTCAATTAATTCAACCCCCTCATTCTTATATGAACTCCCAAGTATTAAGAGGCACCCTCAACTATGGAGGACCGAGCACCTTGAACACCTGGTTGTGTTCAAATTCAAACGAAAGGTAGTTACGAATTAATATTTTTTTGAGAGTTTTAATATTTTTAAAATTATGAAATGATATCATTTTCTATTTCATAATAATGTTTTATGTGATCACACTCACAATTGACTATGTAATAAATAGAAAATATCTATCGCGTCACATATTCATTTTATATGTGCATGCTTGTTTATTATTCTATGTGATCATGCATAAACTACACATACACAAAATTTATAAACCATGAAAACATAAAATTTTAACATGATCATGATTCGATACTAATGCTTGATTCATTTAGTGAATAACGGATCATCCTAGACCCTAGTTGCATCTCCTTGAGTTGTGTTGCTTGTGAATTGAGCTGCAGCACCTGCCCATCCAATGCATCAAACACCTGACTGGTACCTCACCATAACTCGTCATGATGTAAGTCACTACTCATATTCACTGTTATATAAAAATACTCACACATAGACAAGGGGGTCCCAAGAGTACAAAATAAAACTGATAAAATGGACATGCAGACCCTTATACATATAACCACACTTAGACGATACACAGATCTTCATTTATTAACTAATTATTACAAACCACGCATTGAAATAATCTAATAAATAAATAAACATTCCCCATACATATATAGGTCGGTGTATGGATCATGATTAGTCTATACACATTATGCTCATGTATAAAAATTAAATGCAGAAAAAAATTAAACATGCATTAAATTATTTTTGATGGGGGAATTTTATTGAATTAAAAATTCAATCATATTTTTAATTCAATATATATTATATTCTGTCCCATAAATTTATTTAATTTTAATGACAACAATTAAATTAATTAATTAACTTAATTTAACACCTAAATTAAATTAATTTAACATGGGTATGAAAATTATTTTTTAAATTGAAAATTAATATTTAATTAATCTATTTTAAAACCAAAATTAAATTAATTATTTTTGATTATTTAAAATTAATTTCATCCTAAAAACCCCAGGCACGTCCGATGTGAGTTAGGACAAACCCGCGCAAGCCCATTCCGGTCGTGCAGACCCCATGTAGGGGTGTTCTGGACCGAGTTGGCCCATCCAAGCCCATTACGGACTAGGAAGACCCATATGGGTCCATTTTAGGGTGGATCAAACCTAACAGAACTTGCAGATTACCTCTTCTCAAGTACAATTTCACGGTTAATGGACAGCCAGGAGGTGTTCATTGAAAAATAGTGGTTTCCAATGAGACCACCATGGGAGGCAACAACCGGCCAGCGTCGGTGGCCAGTGGCCACATGGTCTGGAAGGGATGGTGGCCAAGTGGATCTTCCATGATGGTCAGTAGAAGCTTTAGCTATGAATTACGGGGGAAGGACAGGTCCATAGGATTTACGCAGAAGGTGTGTTGTAATGCGGGCAGACCAGGCGACGAGACCTGGAACCAGTGGCGGAGGTAGGACCAGGTGGACAGTGGCGGCTCAACGAGGCAAAACAAGCGGCCTGGTTCAAGAAGGAGACACCAACGACAACATCTGTATGGGATAGAGATGGGGATCCATTATGATAACTGAGGTGTCTAGATTCAAGCATGGTGGTGAAACAAAAGTCCTTAGGTGGAATAGTCGTTCTAGATCTCTTTGGATCTGGCACAGGCGTGCAGGAAGTCACCGGAGGAGGAGGCCACACAAACCATGATGGTTCACCAAAGGGAGGTAGCGACACTGAGAGGTCCGAATGGTGGAAGAAGTGTGACATTGGGATCCCAACATGGCGGCCAGAGAAGCGACGTGGTTGGGGTACAAGTGGTCTCACTGTGGCCTATCACAAATGTAGGAGGTCAATAGGGTGGTGCTCGGCTACTAGTGGGAAGGGCCATGATAGAAAAGGGGGGATATCGGCCAGTGTGTACATGAGGAAGGGTGGTGGTGATCGGTCACTGGACGAGTATGTCTGCACGGAAGGAGGGTTCCCCCCATGTGAAAGTCTTCCTTAGGAAGTGCATTTTCTGTTTCTTCCAATTTTTCCCACATCCAACCAAAAAAGGGACCCACCCCTTTTGACAAAACCCCCATGTGATTTTTACACATTTTTTTTATAAAAAAATTTCTCAGCTGATAAAATATGATTTTTAACAATTTATTAATAAAAAATACCCACCGGTGAAAAAATATGATTGCCGGAAGTCACTATTTCGGTGATCGGAATACCACCAGTGATCGCGTTCAACGACAAATTCTAACGCCACATTTTCCTGGTATAAAATTAACAATATGTGTGTGTGTGTGTGTGTTCTTCAAAAATTAAAACTCACATTTTTAATTTTAATCTAAATTCAAAACATTGAATGGTCGTAGACTGGCCATCAGTGTCGGATTCAAAATCCATCGACGACGTTGGGACCGGAATGGTTCCCTCTTCAAAAATTAATGCAAAATTAATTTTTATTTGGATTAAAATCATCACACAATACTTTGATACCAATTGAAGGTATCGGTCCTATAGTGGAAGCCTAGAAAAAGGATTTTAAAATTTTCCACCGACGATCGACGTGAGCTTATCATCGTTAGTGTAGCGCTACCCGATTCCCTCCTAAGTATCTCATGTGAGGAATTTTAAGTAAAAAATAATAAACCAAAATATTTGGTTAGATATGAAGATATGCTCGACATAATCTTGTCATCGGCGATCACTACATGAAGAATATGAATCTGAATTCCACTAGATTGTATACACGTGCTTCAAGAAACTATGATAATGTCGATCGTCAAATTTTGGGTGCTAGCATGGATATCTTAATATGCCTTCGATGCTCTAATGATCACCACATAGCCATTCTTGTGATGCATGAGGGAGAGCTCTATCCTAATAACTTAAAACAAGATATTCACTCTCTAAAAAGTGGGATATGAGAGATAATATCTCAGGAGCTCCCCATGAACAGTTATGTTGGTGAGAGCCTCTCCTCCAATTTATAGCATGTTAAGGAAATTACCCGAAATGGATCCCTGACCCCTGAATAATTAACACACTATATAAATGATATTATGACTACTATATAGAATCATAAATATCATTTATATTATTATCAACTTTATGTAATATAATAAATATATTACGTGATAATAACTGAGCCGTTAACTCGACTCAAAGTTTCCCAAAGTATTAAATGAACCTTGAATATTTTAAACTGATATTGGTTCAAATAATATTTTGCATATATTTACTGTAAAACTTGTAAATACATTTAATAAATAAATTCATTTCCAATTATTATTAACTTGAATCATATGAATTTATTTATTCCTTTTGTGATCGTATATCCTTTGAAAAAAGGTCAACCCAAATGGTGGGCCCCACCATTTTCTATATACCTATTCAACTGAATAGGGTAGATTCTGGAATACATTATTATATGTGACCCTATAGGCCCTTATCTCGATAGTAATGAATAATATTCACTGACCAAAAGTGAGATCTATCCACCCATCATAGCCCCTAGATAGATAAGGATAGTCATAGAAATGAAAACCAACCTAGGAACATGCACTGTCTAATATAATATCATTGTCTTTAATATATCATAATGTAGGATGCACACCCATGTCATCGTCCATTATTACTTTATTATTTTCTGATCTAACTGGACAGATCTACCCTCGAGTGTCATGACCATGGTCTTAAGAAAGTACTACCATCCTGATCAAACAAACCCAATATATATAACTTCCTTAACCTGGAAGCGACAATTCCTTTCTTGACCATTCAACCAATGTTATACCACCAACGAAGCACCCAACACAAGATACCTAATCACGATTTCATTATCATGGTTTTTTCCTTACATCAAAGTACATGATAAAATGGCACACATTGGTAATGATCTCAATTTAGGAGACCAATACACATGTTTTTAGATAGGAACATCCAATGAAACCCAAAACATGTGGTGTTCCTATTGGAAAGTTTGTCCTCATGACCACACTATTAGAGATCACCAAGTGAAAACTTCATGAGAATAATTCTCAATGTTTATGAGTCTCTAGCATATGATAGTCAAAAATTTACTATTCCCAGTCAGTATGATGTATATAGACTGTAGGAAATATGTTTAAGATTAATTTCATAGAATCTTTAGATTCTCATTATAGAATGGGATCTGCTATAACCTTTTAATATTTCAATTAATCTATAGACATTACAATGTCAATAGTGGATGTAAAAAATTATATACTTTAATAGTAAGAATTCATCGTGTATATCTAACTATATAAACAATATGGTAATCAAAAGTACTTGATAGGTGGGTAAAGGCCACCCACTATTACAACACATTATACCCATCCAAGTAAAGTGGTGATGAAAAATATATTACACCACAATGTGGTGATGGTAAGCAGTACGTATGCACATGTGGAATATTCTTTTTTCATCGGATGGATGTAAGGTGGAATATTGTTGTCCCGCAATCAAAATAATTTCTAAAAATGTAAATAATACTATATTTATTACTTTATAATGGAAACAACTCATGAAGAGTATGTTAAAGAGAAACAAACTTGAAAGAGTCGATAAAGAGGATTACCTCTTATTTGGAAGATTTCCTTAATAACTTTTATTAAGAGACCTAGGGTAGGTATTTTGGAAGGGACAGAAGATATAGAACTTAACTAAAGATGTTTATAAGAGAAATGGGCATAGTTTTGTTGAGATATATTTCTCAAATTTATGTGAGGAAGTGAGTTAGGATGTGCTATTTTATAATTAAAGTGTGATAACTTTGAGAAATCCTCAAAATATTAAAAAATAATAAGGCTATTCTAGAAACAAATACTTCTAAATGGGAAATAAATGAATAGGGGAATCCATTTTTGACCATATATTATCCCATTTCGGACTATTTAACATTTTTATGATTTTTAAACAATTTAATAAAATATTAATTCAATAAAATGTCATTATCGTCAAATTTGATACCATTCATTTAATTTGACATCAAATACATTTAGATAAAGTGGGAATTAGAATCTAGTGATTTAAAACATCTCTAATTAATCTTATAGAACTATAAAATTCATTATACACATTAACACATCCAAAATATATCAAAATTAATATTTTTAAAATCACTTATTTTTATATTTCAATTAATTAAATAAATATTGATTTACCATTGAATAATAATTTTAGTTAATTATTTAATTTCTAGAAATAAAAAAAAAATTCTATAATGAATAAAATTTTATTAAGATCAAAATTGATATTTAGTTTCATTCACATATTTATATTTCCCCTATATTGGAACATAAATGATATTAATTACAAAGAGAGTGACATTTTGTAACTATCTTCAATTTAAATATTATATAAGTAATTTTCATGTAAAAGTATCCATTAAACAACTCCAATATGATTTTAAGGTGATAAGGATAAAATATTCTTAATACAATAATTTTTAGACCAGTTTATTTCACATTCTTACTCATATATTTTGGATTTAACCCTTATTTAATCACTTTAACTCTTACCATGAAAATATGTGTTTTTACTCCTTAAGGGTTAATATAGTTGCTATAAAATATCAAATGAACTATAAAAGGATCATTCATGAAATTTAAAACCTTTTCAAAATAATGTTTCAAATTTTTATTTTTTATCAATCTTATATCATTTAATAAAATCTTATTTATTTTAATATAACACTAATGTCAATTTTGACACTATTCATTACTTTGACTTTTACAAAAATCAATGAAACAAGATATCTTCGAACAAACTCTTTTAACACATCACTAATGTGTCAAAGTTATCTTGAAATTTTTTTATGACATGAATTATCTCAAATTATACTTATTTTAATATTTTTAATATCATTTATTTGATATTTCATTTAATTAAACAATTATTTCATCATCTTTGTGCAAGATTTTAAGTTAATTATTTATTTCCTAAAAAATAAATATAATTTATCATGATGGAGAAAAAAATCTTATATTTCAAATGAATATTTATGGTTGAATATATCTTCTGAGTAACCACATATTAAAAATGTAATACTTATTAAAACCACAAGTATGATATATTTGACTTTCCTTAAAATAAAATTATATAAAAGGATTAAAGTCATCCAAGTGGCTCCAAGAGGCCATAAAATTATCCCACAGATGATTTTGGTTGAAAATAAATCATAAAATAAAGTTATTATAGGTGTTAAATTAATTTTATAATATTAATAATATTATTTTAACCATGAATTACCTGGTTCACCCTAAGCTGTGGTAATTAAAAAAAATACTAATGTTACTATTAATATTTTCTAAAAATAAAAGAGACATATTTACTAATTATTTACCTTCTCATTACAAATATAGAATCTATTTTTCATAATTTAAATCACATAATTGGATATATTTAATTTAAAACTAATCCTGTCGACAGAATGAGAGAACATGTTTTTAAAGTGAAAACGTTCAAAAGATTGAAATGTTTTTATATCCAAATTCAATGTGAAATTTACTCCAATGACCTAAATTGGATTAAATAGTATGAAATTGATCTAATTATACTTTAAATTCAATAAAAAATATTATTTTACAATATAAATTATTTAGACAAAAAAATTGTTTTCAATTAAAATTCAATATTTTCTCACTATCATCAAAACATGAAACTTATCAAAAAAAATAATTTAAATTAAATTTTGATATTAAAATTTAAAATAATACGTTTATTTTATCAAATATAGTTTATAAAAGCTTCCAAAAATAGATTTAAAACAAGTGTATCATCAAAAGTTGGTAAAATTAGCTTTAGAAAAAATGTAGTCCCTTAATGCATAAAATTGGATTCCTTCATCTGTTATTCCTATAAAATTATTTGGATGAATGTAAGAACATTTTATTAAATATATAATATATAAATATTATAATTTTTTTAATACTATTCATTCCCCCCAATTTAACTTCTAGGTTATAATAATATTCCATTGTAAGGTTAAGATGGGTGTTGCATGCAATGTAAGTTATCTAAAAGATTAAATTTAAAAAGATATATGCCATAAAATCTTAAAGTGTTAAATTTACAGATTATAGAAGGATTTATATGTAACGAAACAAATTCAAAGAGCTTGATATTTCATGATGGATACTTGTTTTAAGAGGCTAAATTTTAAAAAGGGGAGAGTGGACAACAATCTCTACATTAATGAAGAAAATGAGGTATCTATTCTTGGTATTGTTTATGCAGATGAAATCATATTTGGAGTAAATTATGAATAAATGTATGAGAAGTTTTCTAAAGAGATTAAGACATTATTTGAAATTTCCATGTTGGGAGAAATGTAGTATTTTTTCAACTAACAAATATCTCAAGAAAAAGATAACATTTTTATTTCTCAAGAGAAGTATGTTAATAAAATCTTGAAAACATTTAGAATAAAATATTTAAAGCTTAATTAAAAACTAATTTCAATGGGAATAAATCTATCCAAAGATGAAAAAGGAAAATATATTGATTCAAGATATTTTAGAAAGTTAATTGGAAGTATGTTATATCTCCCAACTTCAAGGCCGAACTTGATATATGTTTTCACTCTGTGTATTTGATATCAAAGTGCACCTAATGAATTTTATTTTATTTTAGGAAAAGGTATTATGAGGTATATGAAGGGTTGAATAGATTTTGGTTTGAAATATGCAATCAATGTGAAGTTGAATTTGATTAGTTATACAGATACAAATTGGGCATACTATGTTGATGATAGAAGATCCACATCTGGTGGAGTTTTCTTTCTTGGTAATGGGTGTGTTTGACAGAATACTAAGAAGTAGATTTATGTGGCTTTAAAAACTATTGAGGAAGAATATTTGGTTGAAACTCACGCGACAACTTAGTTAATGTGTGTGAAGACACAATAGAATATTTGAAGGTTGAGGTGACGTAGCCACTTCTTCTTGTATGTGACAATAAAAGTGATATCAATTTGTCAAAAAATCATGTTCAACATTAAATGAGAAAGAATATTGATATTAAATACCACTTTATCAAGGATATTGAGGATAGAAATGAATTAAAATTGATGTATGTTCCTAAAAAAGTGTAAATAGTTTATATGTTCACCAAGCCACTATTTAAAGAAGTTCTTCAGAGTATGAGGTTAAAGTTGGGTGTTTAACCTCACTCATCTCAAGGATATGATATGATGTTCAAGTCTAATATCGAATCTTGTTTTGGATATTGTTGTCAAAGAGGGAGAAAAATGACAACATAAATCTCTTAATATTTATTTCTTAAAAATACAAAGGGGGATAGAACAATTTTGAGAGTATCCAATGAGATGTACTTTACCATTTAAGGGGGAATATATATATAGGGAGAGTTTTTAAAATTAGTGAGCTATAGAATCACAATTTTTTCATATGTAAACTATTTTAATAGTTTGTTGAAGTGAATATGGAAATTTGTGTATTACAAATTCTATGAGCAGTTTAAAGAGGTTTAGGAGATCTGAATGGAAATCACTATTTTTTATGGAAAAATATAATTTTTTTCATTAAATGTTATTTTTTTCCACACAAAATTTACTCATATAGGCTTAGAATTATTGAATGATGATTCATAGATAAGTGTAGTAAGTCTTAAAGTGATATATGTTTTATGGTTACGAACAAAATCCAAAGGGGTAGACAGTTGAGACCAATTCTTTTATCTGAAGATGTTCATATATGATGTGATATTCATATAGAGAAGTTTGAATGGAGCAAGTTGAAGTGAATTTGATTCTTGTGTTTTATCTTGTTGTCAACACAGAAATCATGTTCAAATTTAAATCATAGGTTTATAGAACTATTCTTAATGCTCATAAAATATGCTAGAGATGTTTGAGGAAAGCACATTATTTTCAACATAGAGACATATTGAAGGTGAGATGAAATATAAAGGACATGATAAATTAGTTTATTTTTTCATGAACAATGTTTTGAGAAGTCCTTTTCTATATAAGCTTTATTTTTATGGAACTTGGTTGGGATTTTTAAGAACTTATTACACGTGTTCACTAAAACATTGGACAAAAATTAGCCAACCAAGGGAACAATTTCAACTGTAAATGTAGAATCCAACTCAACCTCATCCAATTATGGTAGTATAGGTTTGAGGCATAGCATACGCATCGAAAAGCATGGGTGAATGCATGTTACACGCAAGAGGAGGAATCTGTGTTACACCTTGAGATTTTAAAGGAAGAAAATTATGTTTGATAGAATATGTTACATGGAACACTGATGTTTACTTGTGTTACACACAACAACAAGATTCTTTGAAAACTTTCATTACATCTAAGACTGAGTTTTAATGGCTAACAATATATTAATAATAATATAATTATTTAATATAATAGTTATTACCTAGTAGTTGGAATGAAGGGTATGAATATCATTAACTAACTTATGAAAATATATAGTTTAACTTTTTTTTATTAATTATCTATTAATTAGTAATCAAATAAGTATCATTTAAAATACAAAGAAATGTTTCCAAAAAAACAATATTTTTTTCTCTCTAAAATATGGTTTAATCATGTTTAGCGCACATGATTTAAAATTAATTTTTACCAATTTTAGAAAATTTATATGAAAAAATAAAATTCATTTTTTAAAGTGAAATACCAAAATTATATTAGGGTTAATTTTTTGTATTTTTCTAAGAAGTTTCATTTTTTATGAATAGTGAAAAATACTGAATTTTAATTGAAAACTGTCTTTTGCTTTAAATAATTTATAGTGTAAAATTACATTTTTAATTGGTATTAAAGTCACAATAGTTAAATTATAAATATATCAATCCAATTTATATCATTGGAATCATTTTCATATTGAATTTTGATATAAAAACATTGTAAACTTTTGAACATTTTCACTTTAAAATTTCACTTTCTCATCACTTTTGTGAGATTAATTTTAAATTAAATTATGTCACTTCTGTGAGTTAAATTTGGTCAAATAGATTACATATTTGGAATCAGAAAAATTTATAACTTATAATATGGTCAAATTGATTTTTTACCATAATGATTAGTGAAAACAGTTAATTAATTACAATGATTAAGGTAAAAATGAGTTTTGTTTGTGGTTAAACTTTAATCTTAATAGGAAAAATGACCTAAAAAATTATCCAACACTCATTTTATTGATATATTTAAACTATTATTACCTTAGGTTCAATTTTTATGAGTTAGAGAGATAATATTTTATTAATGTGACCTATATAATAGGTTATGTAAAGAAAAATACAAAAAATAAACTTTTGATCCCTTTAATATCTATAATTCATTGGGAAAGGGAAAAAAATTTTGTTCGGTTATACATGAAATTTTAAAATATAAATTAGTTGCAATCATAATAATTTATTTTTTAATTTTTAGAGGTGAAATAATTACTTAAATTCTTAAGAAATGAAAATGAAATAATTATTTAGATAATAATTAACTAAAATAATGATATTGAAAATATTAAAAGTAAAGTAAATTTAATGAATTATTATATTACATTATTTTTTATAAAAATATATCATATTACACAAATGTGAACTGAATAGATTCAAATTCCATATTTATCTTGATATTTTTTATAATAATGATATTTTATTAAATTATTTAATATTACAAAAAATATTATCTTCTAAGAATTGATTTTTATGAGTTAATAAATAAAAAATATGGTTTATTCATGTAACGATTTATCTTTTATAATTAACATATTTATCCTTTAATTGTAAAAACTTTTTTAGTGTGGTTTGAGTTAAAGTAGTGTTTTTGTACATTACCTGAGCTTCTATTAAAATTAATTTTCAAAACACATTGTATTTTTAATTTTTAATTTATATATCATATTTATAAAAAATTGATAAAAATTTAATAATAATTCTCACTTTAATTTTATCTTGAAAGATAAATTAAATATTTTATAAAACAATTTATCGTGGTAAAAACAAAAAAATGTAAAATTGATTAAAATTAAAGATTATGGAAAACAATGATGCAAATGATTTTCTTTTTGTGTGGTGTAAGTGATGATAGACCATAATTTCCATCCACTACATTATTTTTAAATTTTGGAAGCATATGAGGTAAAGGAGACCTCCCAATAGTGAATACTTTTGAGTATTTACAAGAATGTCACTCGACCTCAACTATAAAGGGACACCAAGTCACCCAACTTCTCCACACCTCTCAAGTCATTTGGCTTGTCCATATATAGATAGAATAATTCCCAAAATTCTCTACCCTCATTCTAGAAGCCTTATTTTGGGCAGAAAGTCAACCTATAAAGGTTTTAGTGAAAACCAAAGGAAGATACCTAAAGAAGAGGTAATGTTCTTCAATAAGAATCATTGTTTTATTTCCTTCTCCACCTCATTAAATTATTATTATACCATCATGATATAATAACCTCAGTATCTTACATATACTGAGATTTTTTTATGTTAATTGTTTGGCCTAAAACACACACATCCCTCAAATGGGTTACAAAATCATTATTCGTGCGTACGTCCGACTACCGCCTCGCGAAACAATATCATTCATTTTTCCATTACCACCTCTCACGGTTTGGTATAACGATGGATATAAAGTTTATATATGATATTTATAACATAATTATACCTATGGAGTCATTATATCATATATAATCATTTTTTATTCCAATGTGTAAAGGATATGATAGTGTCGTTCATGTGTATGGTATATTACTACCTCACAAAGCGATGTGATTTGTTTTCACTAATGCATTACATGTAAGGTTACAAGGGTAAAGATAATGAATATATGTGATATAAATTGAATATTATGATATTAATGACATATTTATCATTTTATAATAATAATATTACATTTACTTTCCTAACTTTTCACTCACTGAAAAAGTGATAGCATTATTCTTGGATGTGTGGACTACCGCCTCCTCAATGTGATGTGACTCCTTTTTTCATCAAAGCATCAAAAAAATGATATATATATAAATAAGTATATATAATTAAATATTATGTTATTTATGATATAAAAATATTTTTGGGAAGATAAATGTTACTTACCTTCTTTCTATAATGATCATTGAAATATGGAAATATTACTCCTACGGGCGTACAACCTACCATCTCCTTGATTGCAATGATAGTTAATTTTTCATAATAATCTTCCATGATTTTTTTGAAAGTATAATTTTTTTATAAATATGATAATTATTTCATTATCATTATTCTATAAATGTTTAAATAATGGCCTTTTTTACTATAGTCAACCTACCAAATTCAATTTTGACACATAAAATGGATATTTTTAAAACATTTTACTTAAAATTAATTGATTAAGTAATTATATATAACTTTTTTATAAGTTAAATAGAAGTAATAATAAACTTGTTAAAGGTTCTCAATAAAGTAAATAATTAAAATAAGTTTATTATTCAGGAAGATAAAGAACAAGGGTGACGAATTGGACTGTAGGTAAGGGTTTTTCTCATCTCACTTTTATTTTTGTGAGATACATGTCATATTGGGAACTTATTTTTATTGTGTGATGTATATACTACCTATTAATGTATTTTGAGATTAATATACTTATATTTATGGGGATTTACATATCCATTTTAGTATCTCTCTTTCATGGTGTTTACGGTTCCAAATTTACCAAATCAGTAGGGGGTTTTTGGCTCAATTTGTTTTCTATGAAATGTTTGTTATGTTATACAAATATATTGTTTTATGAGTTATATATACTTTCGATTTGAAATTTTATATCACCAATATAATTATTTTCATGATATTATATTTTTCATTTAATGTTATGGGGCTTCTGATTCAATGTTACCAAATTGGTAAGAGTTTTTATGTTACAATCTCATCTTTTTTTGGGATTGTTTGTGATTAAGTCACCAATGTTGAAATCTTATGATCTAACTCAAAAGGATTATCATGAATTTTAGTCTCCTATTTTTTTCATTAGAATACATTTTTCCCTTTATTTTACTCTCTTTATGTACTCAAGTGTTCAAAATAATATATTTTTTTGAAAAATTTCCTTTTGGATCGAAAACATTTTTTCTTCCAAAACCATTTTTTTTAAAATGTTTTCAATTTTTTTTAGAAGTTTATTTCAAAGCTGAGAGGCTATTTTACTCAAGAAATTTTTTAAATTAATTTTAAAAGGTTCCTTTATAATCTTTTATGGTTATTTTTAAAAAAAATTATTTTCAAAATGCTTTATGATTTAAAAAGTGATTTTTCAAAATGAAAAGATTTTTTTATGATTTGAAACGTGTTTTTTCAAAATGAAAAGGGTATTTTTAAAAAAATATCTAATGATATTTTAGTCGTATTTTCATTCATCAATTTCAAGAACCCATGTTGTTACCTATTCTCAAATGGGGATATTTTGTAGTGATAACATCTTTATTCTTTCAATTGATTGATTAATATTGTTTCAAGGTGATTGCTACAGAACTCATTTATTTTCCACGGGTCAATTATATTTAAGAGATATTGATATGAAACTTATTTATTTTCCATGGGTTAATTTTTTTATAAAAGAAATAATTATTTTTCATGAGTTTTATAATGAAAGATCTTTGTACATTATTCAAATTGTAGTTCATGGACATTAATTATACGATGAGGTGGCCCAAATTGTGTGGGTTAGCCTATTACAAATTATATGATGTGGGGGCCCAAATAGTGTCGGGTGGGCCCATTATAGCTTATAATATGGGACATTGTAGATAGCGTCGGTTGAGTCCATTATGGTTTATATGATGGGGTAACCCAAATAGCACCAAGTGAGACTGTTACATCTTATATGATGAGGTGGCCCAGATAGCGTTGGGTGATCCCATTATAGATTATATTATTGGCGCATCCGGATAGCTCTCCAATGCATTGGGTAAAAATTATATTACAATTTTACCATATGGTTATTCCAATTAAAATCAAAACTAGAAAATTCACCTACCCCTGCCAGTCCCCCTCCCCCCTGCCAGCCCCCTGCACCCCTACCCACCCAGAACCTTCCACCGCCTATCAGTCCCCTCCCCCCTACCAGTCCCCACTCCCACCTTGTCCTCCCCCTTGCACCCCACACCTACTGGTTGTCCCCTTCCAGTCCCCCCTTACACACCCACTCACCCTGCCCCTTCCACCCCCTCCCCCTGCCAGTTCCCCCTACCCCTTCCAGTTTCCCTCCCCCTGCCAGTCCTGCCCCTGACAATTTCCGCCCCCCCTACACAAACCTGCAATATAAAAATACACCATACACATACCCCTGCAATGAATTCCAAAAATCATTACAACATCTCATTTCTACACAAACAAAAAACAACTAATTCATATAAAAATGAAATTTTATAAACAATGAAAACAAAATGATAGATACAAAAAAAATTCAATAATGTAGCTAAAAAAAGTCATCCAAATCCTCTTCATCGGCAGCACCAATATCAACAACATCAATCTGTGTACCACCAATGACATCATCACCATAACCATCAGCAACATCTTCAGCCTCTCCACTATCTGTAGCATCTTCAGCCTCTACACCATCATCTTCAGCTACACAATCATCTCTATCCTCATACATCAAGATAAAACTCAATAAACATCCATCCATTGTTTCTTCACTCTCTGGCAGAAGTGAAGACCATATATCCGGTATCAACTTGAACAATTGTTCGTTTTCGTTTTTACTCGCCTTTTGAGACTCTTGTCTAACTTATTACTTTGTTGTATCAATGGAAGCATTTAATTGTTTTTGGTAAACATTCCTGGAATATTTCTAGAAGATTCAATACTTGATGACCAATATTTAGAGGTCATGATTTTCTTTCTGGGTTTACAATGAACTCTGCCACTGTGCTCATTGCCAAGAACCTGAAGTAAATAATCATTTGGTCCAAATGTGTCCGATTCCTTTTCCATTATATCTTGAAGATAATCCTATAAAAGGGTGTTTCCATTTTAGTACATAATCAAAAAAAATAATTAAGTGCAGATATATGTCCATTGAAATGCTCATATATGTTATGAGTAAAATTTCTAAAAAGGAAAAACCAAATATCTCAACTCACATAATGGAAACTATAGTTTTCCTTAACCATTAATAAATATATATTAGGATGGATACTTCTATTTTTGGTTTTTTCACCATAAATTATTGAATTCTAATATCATTCCTTTTTCACACTCAATTATGTCAAAATAATATGTTTTTTAAAAGGTTTGGTAAATCTATTTATAATGTATTCATGTAATCATATGTCTGCACCCCTATGGTCCAAAGCTCCTTCAACTAATATATTAATGATTGAAAATATATTTAGATATCATTTCCAAGATCATTGGATCCAGAAATAAATATATTCATGATAGTAACTATATTTTTCATACACACCCATGACTGAAAATTATAAATATGAATGAAAACATGCAGAGTACTATGTGAAGTATGCATCTACATAAATGGGTTGAAACCATCATATGCAAATCCCAATCTAACATTTTGTGGGTCGACTGCAAAATCAGGATGTAACCTATAAATTTTTTGCCATGCTTACCCGTATTAAGGATGAAATATATCATCATTATCCTTATTTATTTCATCTTCATTCCATCTCAAATTCTTAGCCATTTGTTCTGACATAAAAAGTTTCTGAAGTTTGGGAATCAATGGAAAGTGCCACATCACTTTATCTGGTACATGGGGTTTATTTCCATCCTTATTAGTCTTCCATCTCGATGTAACACATTGTTTGAACTCATTTAACTCGACATTATCCTTTCAGAATAGACAACTATATTTTGGACACGTATGGATTTTAGTACTCGAAAATACAATTTTTTCAACCAACTTTGATGCCATATAATAATTTTTAGGAATACATGTATCATCAGGTAGGAAGTCCCTAAAAAGAGTAAGTATATAGTCAATCATAATATTACTAAATCCATACATTGTTTTCCCATGATACAGTCACATTAAAAACTTTAGTTTGGTAATTTTTCCACATGACTGGTATACTAGGGTATTCAAATATTATAAAATGTTTCTAACACACTCAACATCATCATTCTGATCATTATATGAAAACTATGTTCCCATATTCATTTCCTCTTCCACTACTCTATATGAATTGTTGGCTTGAGAATAAAATGGAAACCAATCGGAAATCAAATTTTCCATTCTAATCCTTTCAGCTGAATCAATGTCATTCTCCGTTTGAACTTTTTCTTCATTATGATACCAAACCTAATATCCTTTTTGAAAACCATTTTTAGTGATGTGGAAACTTACTTCCTCACGTGTTAACCTTGGTCTTACCATGAAATCAAAACATGGGAATCAAATCAATCCACCATATGAACCATTGTTTAGTGAAAAATTCAAAAAATATTCTAACTCCTTCTGAAACTCATCAGTGATTAGATCAAAATTATACATCCATCTTCTATCCATTCTAATATGAATAAAAAAATAGTTAGTAAATTTTTTTATTGTAAATAACAACATTGAAACTCATTCATGCTTAAGAAAATTAGTATATGGGCTCATTCATAGGCTTCTATTCCTTACATGCTTCTTGAGAAACATAAGTAAATGTTCAGGCTTAATGCATTAACTATAACATTATAATTTATTAAATTATATGATATATCTAAATCATAATAATATAAGAACTATACCCATATCCACTAATTAATATTTATGTAATGTTAAGATAATACATAATGAAATCTATTACTATCGATTATTACACCATAACAGGTCAACCTTGGGTTGCTAGAAAGTTCATAGATTTCTAGATATTGGTAAATATTCAAAATGAATAAATCATAATCATCATTGATTTGCATTATCTAAAAATAAGATACTAAAATACATGAGATAATAAAATACATGAGATACAAGTGGAGGTAACATTTTATATCCTAATGAAAATATAATAATACGTACAAAGGGTATCATTTTTAGATACTTATATAGTGGAAAAGGATTCAAATGTTGGATTAGTGTGAAATGCATCATATTAGAATGACAAAATTAGAGTGGACCATGGGGTTTATATATTATGGATGGTTTTTCTAAGAATATTGGGTCGTAATTCAAGTATAAGAGAGGGGATGGTGTGCAGGAAGGGGGAGGGGAAAGGTAGGGGGAGGGGGAGGAGGAGGGGATGGGCAAGGGGGAGGGGAGGGGGGGGATGGCCAGGGGGAGGGGATTGGTGTGGGGGTAGGGGAGGGGATGGGCAGGGAGGAGGGGAAGGGGGATGGGGATGGGCTATAGGTAGGGTGGGGCTGGGAACGGGGGGTGGTGGGGTGGGAGGGGGAGGGGCTGGGAAGAGGGGAGGGGGAGGGGGATGAGATGGGCAGGTGGGAGGGGGCTAGTGGGGTGTAGGGGGAGGGGAAGGGTAGAGGGGAGGGGAGGGGAGGGGGAGGGGCTAGGCAGGGGGAGGGGTTCCATCATGAAAGTGGCAGGGAAAGGGGAAGGGTTTCGATTGCAATAGAGGCATGGAAAGGGGAAGGAAGAAGGGTTTCAATCGTGAGAGGATGGTTTCAATCACGAGAAAGGTGAAAAGTTTATTTGAAGTGTTTAGAGATGAGTTGAGGTGAATTGAAAAAGTTATTTGTTTTATTAAAGATATCTATAAATTATATTTGGAAGATAAAAGTTGGATAAGTCCTGAAAATTTCAAGGCTACTTATTGGAATCTCATAAAACAAAGAGTTTTTGTAAGAATTGTTGTGATTTCAAAAACTATGGTAGAAGATGTGTGGTAGTAGGAGAACCAGCGAAATGAAATTCATATGTAGTATGTTCTTTCAAGAAATGCATGGAGCTAGGATAGGTAGGTAGAAACTAACAAAATATTTACCCAAGAAATGCATGGAGCTATTGATCCTTACACACTGCCCCCCCAGCCCCCTTCAACCCACTGCCCCCACCCTTCACCCCAACTCCCCCCACTTTCACCACCACTTCCCCCCACCCTTCACCCCAACTCCCTTGAACCACCCCCCTTTCACCCCCACTGCCCCCCTGCACACTCCCCCCAGCCCCCTTCACCCCAACCTACCCCACCTGCACACCCCCTCCCCCTCACCCCCACTGCCCCACCTGCCCACCCCCACACCTTCCCCATTTCCCCCCACCTACAAGACTCACCTGCACCACCCCCATCTGCACACTGCCCTCCACACCCCCACTACTCCCCCACACTAACTCCTTTGACCCCCCCCCCCCCCCAATGCCCCCACTACCCCACTGCACCCCACCCTTCACCCCCAACTCCTTTGACCCCCCTTCACCCCCACTTCCCCCAACCCTAACTCCTTTCAACCCCCCCCCCCCCCACAACTTTCACCCCCACTGCTACCCACCTATCTCACCCCAACTCCCTTGAACTACCCCCCCTTTCACCCCCACTACCCCCACCCTTCCACAACAAAGGTTATTTCATTCGTGAATATTTATATGCAATATTAAATGCATTCAAAATATTAAGGAGAAAAAATAGGAATAATTAAAGATGGATGAAGGAAGAAGCCATGATTGTGTCACTATATTATGTATGTATTAATCCATACATAATGATTATAAGGCACACATCATGGATTTATAAAGGATAAATATCACATTATTTTTTCATGCCTACATGATATTATTACATATATTTATCATATGGTTATGAAGATATAGAGTTGGAAATTTTAGATCCTGTAATTTAGGGATATTTGAATACAAAATATTCATGTGGTTTAGTGAATGCTGAAAAAGAAGAAATTAGTGCTGCTATATTTGATATATATTCATCCAACTCGAAATAGAGACTTGTGAAAGTCTGAAACTATTATTCAATATAGAATAATTTATATGAACTATGTAAAAGAGTGATAAGACCCAAAAAAATGGTTATAAAGATATGGAGTGTGAAATTATAGATCCATTAATTCAGGGATATTTGAATCCAAATTATTCATGTGGTTTAGTGAATTCTAAAAAAGAAGAAATTGGTCCTGCAATATTTGATATATATTCAAACAGTTCTAAATATAGACAAGTGGAAGCTTGACAGTATTATTCAAGAGAGAAGAATTTCTATACACTTTTTAAAAGGGTGATAAGACCTAACATAGTTTTGATTCTAAAGAACCACTATGTGTCAAAGTTAAAAATAATAGGAAGATCTAGTGCTCTATGTGTTGAAAAAAAGAAGAGAAAAAAGTGGGAAGAGGTTGAAGGAGAATCAACCAAGTAGTTCATGAAGTTTATAAGAAGAAGAGATATGTTCCACTAGTTCACACATGAAATAAGGGGAGAGATGAAGAGTTATGTGTATTTTAGTTTATATAGGAAGGAATATAAAGAAGAAGTTATAGAATATTAGTTTGATACTTCGAAGAAGAAGAGTTTTTATATAGTGAAATGTATAAAAAATAAAATAAGTGACTTGCTATTGTGCAATGTAAGAAGAAGAATAAAGGATTAGTACATGGACAATAAGTAATTATTCTAAATTAGTGTTACAATATCTTGTTGTTACCCCTATATTTTTTGTAAAGGTATGAGATATATCTGAGTGTGGGAAACAACAAATAAGTGTGTAGTATACACACTCTATACTATCAGGAGACTATAGTTTAAAACTCATAGGTATTTACTAATGGGTTTTGTGACCTTATGTGTTACCAGATCACATTAAGGATTAGACTTATCATACTAAGAGGTAAACCTTATAAATTAATATGCCACTTGTGTGTGTGTTCTTGATTATGATATAAGAAATAATGGAATAGGAAAGAGAGAATAAAAGAACCACTCACCTAATAGTGATAGATGTAAAAAGAAAAGGGATAAAAATTTAAAAGTAAAAAAAGGTAATTAAAAGTCACCAAAATTAATTCAACCCCCACTCAATGTGGTTCATATCCCAAACAGTCCCCTTTAGATGGTATTAGAGACAAATTCACCTCATTGGATTCTTTAGATTTGATGTTGTTCTATTTTAAATATTGGAAGGTTTTATTCCAAATCTATAATGAGGTTCAGTGTTTGTAATGATTTATATATCTTAGATTTTAATTTTATTTCTACCAAGACAAAGCTAAATAGGAGGAAACAACAGAAAAAAATGATGAAGAAAGAGCGTTGCCTCGCTAGGTTTTCCCATATTGCCGTCGCTCGTCCCTCCATATCGGGTCGATCTCAGCCCCCCTTCGGCGTTCTTTCTCACCGGTCTCGTGACAGTGGTTCTTATAATAGTGAAGGTGTCGTGGTGGATTTGTGGGCTCGACCATCGGAATTTCCCACCATTTGTGGGCTTATCCTCACTCTTCCCACCTTCGCTGGGTAGGATTCTTTTGGCGTTGCAGTGAAGCCCACGGTCGATGATCCGGCTTCTTCTATCTGAGAGTTGGCGTTTAGGCTTTTTTGTTGGATGGGAGTGCCTGGGGTGGTCATTGTGGTCTCCGGGAGATTTCGTGACGGCGGCGATGGGACATGCATCTGTTTTGTGGAAAGATCTCTACCAGAATGGTTTGGTATTCAGGAACCCTTCATCAGGGTGATGTTTTTTCTTTCCCTTGATTTTCGATTCCCGTGATGTGGTTTTGGGCGCGGATGTACCCTGCTGTGTCTTGCTTGTGGATTGGGGTCTAGCTTCGGTGGATGCGGTGCTTGGCAGTGGCATTCTATGACAAGGCATCAAAGGGATTTGTTGTACTGGCATGGATGTTTCCTCACGGTTTGATTTGTTCAGGTGGCTGCTTTGAAATCCAGACGATGATAATGGAGTGATGTTTGTTTTTACCAATGTTTGATGCTGAGATTGAGAGCTGCAGGCAGTGGATCTACAGCTTGGTGTTGGAGGTTCTTTGGTTCTTTGGTTTTATTTGGAGTGTGGACAGATCTGAGTTTTTGGTTATAGGGGTACATGCAGATGGACAGTGATGGAAGATGGAAAGATTTCAGATTGGAATGGAAATTCTATTAAAACCGTTGGAAATGGATGGATCCATGGCAAACATCAAGATGATGTCATATGGATAGGGTCTTTGAAATAGTTGAGAAAGTTTTGTCATTTTTTCATTTGATGGCTTGTATTTCGGATGATGGCTTGGTCCAGACTTTCTCCAATGAAATACTTCAGATGTGGATTCAGAACATGTAGCATTCACTATGCATGGCTATTTGGATTCAAGAGATTGAGATGGTATGGTTGGGGTCTTTGAAACTATTGAGAAAGATTTGTCATTTTTGCATTTGATGACTTGTATTTTGGATCATGGCTTGGTCCAGGATTTCTACAATGAAATGCATCATATGTGGATTCAGAGTAGGTAGCTTTCACTATGCATATTTGGATTCAGAATATTGAGATGGTATGACTGAGTCATCGATACCAGGCCTATGCATTTTTTGCATGGGACAACTCGCTGAGTAGCCATGTTTTGTTGGAGGCTTTCCATAATGATGTTGATGCTGGGGAGAGGCATTCTTAGTTGTCTTGTTTTGGGACCAGGTTATGTTTATGTCTCTATGTCTTTGAAGTCATGTGAGGTTTCCCCCTTTCTCCTTAAAAGGGGGTTTATCCAAAAATAAATAAAAATTTAGGCCTTCAGGCCATTCAGTCATGAGGATGAAGAAGTTATAACTCTTGAAAAAAGAAGAATAAAGATCAGTTTCTAAATTATAGAACACTAAATAAGCTTTACCTATCTTAGAAGGGGAAGAAAGAGTGGTTGAGATAACTACCATGATCTTTGACCGTCCTACAACCTCTATTGATACAAGGGATCTATGTGAAAATGAGGTAAGTGGAGATTATTTCTCAAACTATCCCAAATAAGATCCAAGAATAATTGGGAGAGATTATACATTTTCTGATTAAGAAGATATATCTTTTGTAACATTAAAATATATATTTTATTGTTTTCTCAAAGAAATTATTTCTTTTATTTGTTAAAATTTTGAAATTCCGTAGGAAGGGATCACTCGGTTTGAAGGTGAGACAAATAATTTAGAGAAATATTTTAAGATGAATATCTATAACTTGCATAAATATCTCTAAAAAAGTTAATTTTAAAGAAGATATGAATTAGGATCTTAAAGAATGATACTCCAAATTTGAAGAAGAGTGGATCAACGCAATCCGTGAAAAGGATGATCTCACTGAATAATTTGAGAATAAATTCGATGAATTTGAAGAAGATCTTTCCACCATGAATGCTCAAATTGATGTCAAGACCAAAACAATTAAGGATTATGAAACTTTGTTAAATGAGAAGATAAAAAACTCATGATAAAGAAGTTGTAAGAATGATAAAAGACTATGAAAATAAAGTGTAATTAATTAAAAACATGAAGAATTCTCTCAATATGTAGTTTTTAGAATTGAAAAAAAAACTAACCAATATAGAAATGACACATATTGAGTTTTCGCAGTTCAAGATGAAAGAAGCTACTAAAAAAAATTTTCTAATGAGGAAATTGGTGTTGAAAGGATTCCGTTATATTTAAATAAGATCATTGTGTCCTCTAATGGTAATTCTCAAGTAGACCTAAATAAAAAGTGTCATCAATACCTTAATGTAATGATTTTTCTAAATCTATTTTTATAGAAAGTTAAGGTTTGAAAGTAAATTCTATAAAAGTATGGGTGAATCAAAATGAAGATAATATTTACACCATGTCTACAGTGGATAAAGGAATGAGTATGGAATCTTGTTCTATACGAAGAACCCAACTAGTGACAAAAGAATCCAAAAACAAACATGCTCTAAAATATGGAAATTCTTAACAACATGTTGTAAAGAATAGAAGATTTAGGTTTGTTGGAAAATGACGGTAGTGTAATAGGTTTGGGAATTTTTCATTGGATTGTCAGTACAATCCATCAATACTTGAAGCACCAAGGAAGAAAATTTCAAGGGGGTCAGGCAAGAGAAAAAGAAACATCCATAGTTTGAAAATAACTTATCTACATTAAACCGATTTGGAAAGCTTAAAGAAATCTCTGATGTTTTCAATGGTTGTGGTCACATAAGTGATTCATGTTCATATCAAACTTATAAATTCTGTAATTTCACAAATCCAAAGTCTATTACACAAAACACTTAGAAACATATTAATAATTCTAGAATAGTAAATAGAAACATAAAAATAACATAATATTAAATAGATAATAGAATAGTAAATAGATTAAACCATGAATATAAAAATACCAGATTAATTATGAGAACGAGATTGAAATATAAACCATGAAATTTTAGTGAATACCAATTTCTAGGATACTAGTCAACAAGCAGGAGCCTCAAAAGAGTTGATAATAAACAAAAACTCCTCCCGTGAACTCCTCCTACAATTGCAAAAATCTAGAATCAGAATGAATACTACAAACAATATTCAAAGAAGCCAGAAAACAGGAGCCACAAAATAGAAATGCACTGAAACACAAACAAAATGAATACTCAAACTAGGATCCAGAACACACAAAATCCTCCTGAAAATGAAAATAGAATGAATACTGCAAACTCCTCCTACAAACATAAGGGAGCTAGAAAATAGGCAAACGGTACTACAAATAGAAGGAATAATGAAAATAGGAGCCACAAAACATAATGAAGTAAAATGGTTTGGCCAACGCCCCAAATGGAGGAGTAATGCCTGAAGAAGGATATAGAGGATGGGAGGAACGCTTCAGCCGATGCATCGAATAGAGGAGGAACTCCAGAAGAAGGGTATGGAGGAAGGGTGCAATGCAAGAGGGATGGAGGAACCCTAAATGGATACATGGGTGAGGGAAAGAGGAACCATGAATGGAGAGGCTGCAAATGGAGAAGTCGCACCACGAATGATGGAACCGCGGTAAGGGATTGAGGAACTGATGCCAGCGAGGATGAACAAGAGAGAATTCTTCAATCTGGAAATGATCGGACGAAAGCCGTGAGGAAGAGAAGGGTTTTGAGGGATATTCAGCGAGCAAGAGGGGAAATCCACAAGGGAGGATGAATTTTCGTGGTATATCTCATCTAAATTCAGTATGTTTTAATAATTGTGGGGGTATCATAGGATGTACCCATGGTTTTTTTAAACCATGTATATATAAATGTGGTGATTTACTTCATTTCTAGTAGTGAATGGTTTTGAAAGGATTTTATGAAAATGATCCTCCAAGTTACCAAAAAGAGTTTTCATTTCTTGTTATGGTTTTATAATGTTTCTTATGATCAATATTGATATAACATGGCTCATTATTATTGATTCTAATGAATCTTTCATTTTTCATGTTTTCATATTTTACAATCCAAGTATTGATGGGTATGAGTTCTTTTATGATTCGCACATGCACTCTGATTATGTCATCATACCCTTATGCACTTATTTTTCTCATTGATGACATCCAATTGATACTACTTGTGTTTACCATTAATAATTATCTTAGTTCATCATTCTTATGTTTCCTTTTCCCCCAAGTTGTAAAGAATTATGTTGAACATGTTATGACTATATGAGGTTTCATATGGATTATTATAGTGACTTAATGTGAAATAAGAAAAGTTTGGTTAAGTGGAAAAAATTTTCATTTCACAACATGTGTATTTTTAATGTAGAAGTTTTTACTAATTCTCTAAAACTCTAAATCTAAAAGGTCCTCATGATTTTATGTGATCCATCTTTCCTTTTTATGTTGTAAGGTTTGGATGGAAAAAATATGTCATAATTATTAGCATCAAAGCGAGAAATGTAAATTTTACGTTTTCTACATCAGGTCTGAGAGTGTGGGTTTTGGGTTGTTATAGTTTGTATAAAATAGAATGTTTAGATAACTTTAGAGATTAGAGTGTTTTCATGTGAGGTTATCTTAAGAGTTATGAATACCATCATAGGTCAATATGATTATGTTTGATCATAATTTCAAGTCTTAGACATCTCATTATAGGGTTTTATGTAGTTAAAAAATTGATGGTATTAATTACATTTTTTGAGATTTTTTGGGGTTGAGGAACTTGTAACCCCTAGGACCAACATGAAGTGTTATTTAGGGAGGCAATATTTTTCATATTTAGAGAAAAAAAGTGGAAACCCATATTATAGGTGACAACCCATCGCATCCGGGAAGGGGGTGTGGATTGAACCCATGACTGAAGGAAATTCTTGAAGAAATTTAAAGATAATTACTGATGAAATGATTTGGTCTAAACTTTGTGTATTACTATTGAAATTTTGAGATTAATGTAAGAATGTTTATTCATTTTGGTAATTATCTTACCATTTTCTAACCATTTTTTGGGTAACATCTAGATATAAGAAGAATATCATGTTACGCATTAGGAATTATGTGGTTCTTTAAAAGTTTATTTTAGTGCTTTAGGCATGGAAAATTCATCTTGAATACTCATCGTTTAGAGAAAATGATCATATTATAGAGGAAATTTATTAAAGTATGAAATTATACTCATCAAGTATATTTCTTTATACTCTTAGTCTAGATGGAAAAAAATTCCTCAAATTTGGAAAAATGATCTTGAAACAAAAATATTATCTTAGTACCTTCATTTATGATGAAATGGTAGTCTTTTCGATCATAACATAAGTATGGTTTTTATGCCCTTATCTTTACATTAATCATTCATTTGTTTGTGATCAATGACCTTAATCACTTTTAATAATTATTTATGCTTTTCCTCCATTACCACTTATTTTCTCCCATTTGAAAACCTAGTTATGTGTTATTCCATAGGACCTTTGTACTTACCTTTCTCTATTATCAAGATGATGTTTTATGCTCCAAATTTACTTTTGTATTATCAAACGCTTTTAAGGAAAAAGTGAAAAACCATAAGTTCAAGTACAAAAGGAAGTTACCAAGCTATTAAAATAAAAGTGCAGCCTACCAGTTTTAGTCTCCCTAGATAATTTCAAATAGATAGTGTCCACCTGAGTGTCTGGTTCCCTCTTTTCGGAGATCTTCGAACTGAAAATATAGCTTGTCCCAAGATTGCATGTACTCCTCAATACTGATTATCCCATTGTTGAATCCTCATTTTAGTATGAGATCCTGTTTATCAATCCAGTTGCACTGCTCCTTATTTCCAGCCACCCTTATTACCCTTTCCATCATTCTTTCAGCCTCTTTAACAATAACATTAATTGTCATAATAGATTCAACCACAACCTCTTCCGAGCTCATAAGCAGTTCCAAAGTGTGTTCAATCATAGCATTAGACCTCCGATGCTGGCAATCCGATATGGAGAGGGCGGGGACATTGTCCATCTACTTTGCCTTCATCTTCTTCATGGATGTGGTCTCCATAGGTAAAGGTAAATATGAGTAGTCTTTCCTTACTTTATGATTGTCCCTCCTACTTTTTCATCTCCACGAACTTGGATTCCTACTGCCCTGAGTACCATCCTCTATGTCGCCTGCATAGGAGCTATAACATTCATCAATAGACCCATTCACCTCCTGCTAATCCATGAAGATTTGGACCAAATATGTAGAGACATGGATTAGATCATCATAGGACAGAAGCTCAAAACGATTACCCAGCACAGGGCCTTCCACCTGACTTGTCCTGAACAAGGTCTCACCCCCTACATCTTGTTCCAGGGCCTTGCAACCTGTAGTGGGATTACAAGCCACTGCCTTGCCACTATCACTGATATCCTTCCTTAAGCACCCCAAATCAGCATAAGAAGAGCCTGATGGAGTTTTATGACCCCCCTCATCCACCTTTACTAGTACCCCATCCTGGTTGTTCCCACTACCCCCATGGGAGGCCTCAAGCGGAGGGTCCAAGACACTCTCAGTTGTCTCTGCCTCTAACCCCATTTGCACCAGTGAATGAGGGTCACCTAGATCCTTTCTCAAATGACTGAAGACATCTGCAACTGGTTTATTGTCTGAACCACCTTGCACATCCTTGGTCGAGTTCAATACAGACTCCATACCAACATTCCCCTAAATAGACGATCCATACACCATGCTCTTCTCTATATTTCCACTACCACCCATGCTCACGCCCTTCGATTTTTCTGTCTTCCTAAACCCACTCCTACAGACCTTCATCGTGTGACCCATTCTCTTGTAGGAAGAACAATATTCAAACCATGATTCATAAAATACTTCCTGTCTACATCGGAATTCTTCACCAACTATTAACCAAATGAAATCGGTAGACACTTTTGAAGCATCAACCTCTACCAAAATGCGAGGATTAACTGCATGACAGAAGGCTTTGGTTCGCCTATCAGAACACATGTATCCTCCCACTAGGTTGCCAAGAATACTGATAATTGAAGTATTTAGAAATAGAAGAGGGAGATTAGAGAAGCTTACCCAAATTGCTACTGAAGGCGAGTCTCGCTTCATATGAAATTCGTAGGTCCATCTGAATAGATAGAAACAGAAGCAGTTGCAGTTGTGGGGAGTGCTAGACTAGGATTTAATTAAGTCTTCCTCAAAGGAGAATCGAATCATAATGTTTTTGGATTCGAGAAAACTTATCGTTTCCCTCTCTTGCAAGTACCAAGAACCGAATACAAATCTATCAAATTAGTCGACCGAAGGCCTTATTTGTGAGAAGAGAGCGATCAAAGTTTGGTTGAGGAGGTTCGATGCCTCATTGAACTCCGCGACTGAAATCCGGAGATTAGGTCATCCCTCATACAGATTTGGAACCTTCAGTAACAAAGAACTTCGAGGAAACAGTGAAAGAAGATTCGGAATGGAGAAGGGTACGAAGGGTTCCGCTCCATTGAAGGACGTTGGAGGTCCCTCCCCCACAGGGGGAGGAACCAGCTCAGAAGTCTCCACCGTCACAGAACGGGAGAAGCCCTCGAGGGGATATTTTATTAACCCTTTTTATAATATGGGTTTACAACAAAAGTATTTTCAAATTTCCAACCTTTAATTACTGAGAAAACGTTGACATTGAGAGGATGCAATTTATTAAGGGGTGTAATGTAACAGCTTGAGATTTCAAACAAAAGAAAAGTATGTTCTATAGCGCATGTTACACACTACACTGAGGATATTTTGTGTTACACATATCAACAAGTTTCTTCGAAAACTTGCGCTACATTCAAGACTGAGTTTCACTAGATATTAATATAATAATAATAATAATATTTAATATAATACTTATTACCTAATTGTTGAAATGGAAATTATGAATATAATTAAATATATTTTGAAAACCTATAGTTTAAAAAAATGTATTAATTATTTATTTACTAGTAATAAAATACGTATCATTTAAAAGAAAAGGAAATGTTTCCTGAAAAACAATATTTATTTCTAAATAACGATTTAATCATTTTTGGTGTACATTATTCAAAATTAATTTTTACCACATATAAAATTTATATAAAAAAGAATTCATTTTTCAAAGTGGAATAACAAAATTATCTTATGGTGAGTTTTTTATATTTTTTTTGAGAAGTTTTATTTTTTTATGAATAGTGAAAAATACTAAATTTTAATTTTAATTGTCTTTTTGTTTAAATAATTTAGTGTTAAATTATATTTTTAATATTTTTTAAAGTCATAGTAGTTAAATTATCAATATATTAATCCAATTTAGGTCATTGGAATCATTTTCATATTGAATTTTGATATAAAAACATTGTAAACTTTTGAACATTTTATCTTTAAAACGTCACTTTCTTGTCATGTCGGTGGGATTAATTTTAAAATAAATTTCACCAGTTTTATGAGTTGAATTTGGAAAAATGGATTCTATATTTGGAATAAGAATAATTTATATTGTCTAATAAGGTCAACTTAATTTTTGACCATAATGATTAGTGAGAACAATTAAAATTAATTATAGAGATTAAGGTAAAAACGAGTTTACTCATTAGTTAAACATTAATATTAAGGGGTTATTTGACCTATAAGCTTATCCAAAATCCATTTTCTATATGTATTTCAACCCTTATCATATTATACTCCATTTTTATGAGAATTTAAGATATTATTCCATGAAAGTGACCTATATAACATGTTAAGAAAAGAAAAATAAAAAAACAACCTTTCTTGCCTTAAATATCTATAATGCTCTGGGATAGGGAAAAACTAAACATTGTATCTATTATACATGATATTTTGAAATATAAATGATTTTTTGTTATGAAAAATTATCTTTAATTTTTATATATGAAATAATTAATTAAAATGATTAATAAATGAAAACATAGTAATCATTTAGTTAATAATTAACTAAAACAGTGATACTAAAAATATTAAAAGTAAAGTATATTGAATTAATTATTGTATTAAATTAATTTCGTATAAGAATATATCATTTTACACTGGTTTGAACTTAATAGATTCAAATTTCTTCTTTTCCTTGATATTTTTTTAATATAAATTAAATAAATAATGTCAAAATTGAGATTGTTGTTGTTTTATAATAAATGATAATTTTTTAAGTGATTTAAAATTACTGAAAATCATATCTCCTGTCACATGATTGGTAAGTGTTAAATGAATAAAAACTATGGTTCATTCAAAGTACAATTGATCTTTTATAATGAACACATTAACACCTAAATAGTAAAAAATTTGTTAGAGTAGTTAAGGTTAAAATAGTGTTTTTGCGCATTACATACGATTTTATTAAAGTTAATTTCCAAAAAACATGAGATTTTTATTTTATAAATTAGATATCATATTTAGAATCATTTAGTATCAATTTTCATATAATTATTACTTTAATTTACTCTTATAGGATAAATTACCTTGGTTAGAAAACTAGTTACTGTTGTAAAAACAAAAAAAAAGGTAAAATTGAGTAAACTTAATGACTAAGGAAAAAATGATTTTTATTTTTATTTTTATCTGATGTAAGTATGGATAGACCATAATTTATCTCCAATCCATTAGTTTTCCATTTTTAAGCACATGAGTTTGGGGAGACCTCCCAATAGTGAATACTTTTGAGTATTTATAAGAATGTCACTTCTCCTCAACTATAAAAGAACACTCTCTCCCCACTTTTCCACACCTATCAAGTGATTTTATCATCAAAACCCATCCAAAATCACTCAAAAACTTCAATACTCTCAACCTAGAGGCCTTATTTTGGCCAGAAAGCCAACCTAGGGATGGTTTAGTGCAAACCAAAGGAAGTTACCTGAAAAAGAGGTAATATTTTTCGACAAGAATCTTTGTTTTATTTCCTTCTTCACCTCCTTCAATTATTATTATAACATGATGATATAATAACTTTATTATCTTCCATATACTGAGAAATTTTTATGTTAAGTGTTATACATACAATCACACACACTTCAATCAAATGGGTAATGAAATCATTGTTCGTGTGTACAACAAACAACCGCCTCATGAAACGATGTCATTCGTTTTTCCATTACCACATCTCACAGTTGAGTATAATGATGGATATAAATTTATATATGATATTTATAAAATATTTATACCTCTTAAGTCATTATATCATATATACCTTTTTTATATTCTAATACACAAGGGATATGATGATTTCATTCGTGTGTACAATGGACTACCACCCCATGAAGCAATGTGATTAGTTTTCACTGATGCGTAACATGGAAGGTAATAAGGGTAATGATAATGAATATATGTAATATAAATTACATATTATTCTATTCATGACATATTTATTTTTCTGTATGTATAATATAACATTTTATTTCTTAACTTTTCACTCACTGATAAACTGATAACATTGTTCGTGCATGTGTGGACTACTACCTCCTAGACGCGATGTGACTTTTTTTTTTTCATCACCACATCACAATAATGATATATATAAGTTTATATAATTAAATATTAGGTTATTTATTATATAATTATCATTTTGGGAAGATAAATGTTACTTACCTTCTTTCCATAATGATCATTGAAAAATGGAAATGTTACTTATGCAGGCGTACGACCTCTGTCTCCATGATCGTAATGTTAGTACATATTTCATAAAAATATTCCATGATTGGTTTAAAAAGTCAAATTAATATATAAATAAGATAATTATTTCAATATTATTATTCCATAGATTTTTAAATAATGACCTGTTTGGCCATATTCAACCAACCAATGTCATTTTTGACACATAAGCCGGATATGGTCAAAACATAGACCTAAACATAATTGATTAAGTAATTATATATAACTTGTTTATAATTAAAATAAAATTAATAATAAACTTGAAAAATGTTATTAATAAATAAAAAAATTAACATAAGTTTATTATTTATGAAGATAAAGAACAAGTGTGATGAATCAGAATTAAGGTAAGGGTTTTTCTTATCTCGCTTTTATTTATGTGAGATATATATCACTTATTTTTGTTTTGTGGTGTATATAATAATAATGAATATATTGTTTTATTATTTTAATTAAATTTAGGGTGATTTAAAAATCCATTTTAGGATCTCTCTTTCATGGGGTTTACAATTTAAATGTTACCAAATAGGTAAGGTATTTTTGTCTCAATCTACATTCTTTAAGACGTTTGTTATGTTATACACTTATCCTATTTTGTGAGGTGTATATACTACCCATATGACATGTTATATCATGAATACCCTTATTTTCATGATATTATAAGTTTAATTTAATGTTATGGGTCTTATGATTCAATGTTACCAAAGTGATAAGAGTTTTCATGTTACAGTCTCATCGTTTATCGGGATTGGTTGTGATTAAGTCTCCAATGTTGAAATATTATGATCTACCTCTAATGAATTCCCATGAATTCTATTATCCTATTTTTATTTCATTAAAATATATGTTTTCCATTCATTTTCCTCTCTTTATGTACTCAAGAGTTTAGAAGAATGTTTTTATGAAAATTTTCTTTTCAATTGAGAACTCGTTTTCTTCCAAAACCATGTTTTATAAAAAAGTTTTCAAAAAAGTTTTAAAATGATTTTTTAAAATAAGAAAGAATATTTTACTCAGGAAATGTTTTAAATTATTTTTCAAATCTTTCTTTATAAGTTTTAATTGTTTTTATCAAATAAAATGATTTTTAAACTATTTTATGCTTTAAAAAGTGATTTTTTAAAATGAAAATGGTATTTTCCTCAAAATTTCTTTAATGATATTTTATTGGTATTCAAATTCATCAATTTCAACAAATCTTATTATTACCTATTATGAAATGAGGATATTTTGTAGTGATGTCATCATCATTCTTTTTCTAGATGGATTAAGATTGTTTCAAAAAGATTGTTATGGAACACATTTCTTTTCCATGGGTCAATTATGTTTAAAAGAGATTGATATGAAACTCATTTCTTTTTCATGGGTTAATCATGTTATAAAAGGAGTAATGATTGTTTTTATGATTTTAATTATTAAAGAACTTTTTACATTATTCATTTCGTGTTTATTATATATTACTTATATGATGAGGTGACCTAAATAGCATCAGGTGTGCCCTTTGTAGATTATACAATGGGATAGCTTAGATAATGTGGGGTAATCTCATTACAACTTATACGATGGGGAACCAAAGATAGCGTCAAGTGAGTTCATTACAACTCATGTGATGGGGTGGCCCAGATAGCGTTGGGTGAGGCCGTTATAGCTTATAAAATGGGTGCACCCAGATAGCACTCCAATGCATTAGGTAATGATTATATTGGAATTTGGGTATATGTTTATTAAAAATAAAAGGATTTTTAATTAGTTTTATAAAAATGATGTTACAAGTAGTCTTCAGTGGTGCCTAGAATCGTTCGTTGTGGTATTTGTGGAAGAAATTCTGGTGTATTCTCAAACGCAAAAATAATATGATGAAAATTTCAAGATAGTGTTGATCATTTTGAGAGAAAACTAGTTATATGAAAATTATCTAAATGAGATTTTTGGATACAATAAGTCTGCTTCTTTGGTCATGTTATTTCTATGAAAGGCATATCAGTAGATCTTGGAAAGATGGAAATTGTTGTATCTTGAAAACTTCTAAAAAACATCTTTTTGATACGTAGATTTTTGGGCATAACAGATTATTGTCAATGCTTGATTAGAGACATCTTATGACTCACATCTATGATGATAACACTCATGAGAAATAGAACTTCATTCCACTGGGGTAATGATTGTGAACAATCCATTTTGGAGTTAAAGCAAGGCTCACTTCCACACCAATTCTTGTCTTTCCAGAACTTGGGAAAGGTTATGTGGTCTTTTGTGACATGTATGGATTTAGATTAGGATGTTACCTCATGAAAGAAGATCATTCCATAGCTTATGGATCATGATAGTTGCAAATTCATGAAATAAATTATCCAACCTGTGATTTTTAATTAGTTTCAGTAATACATGTTTTGAAATCATGTTGTTTTTATATCTTTAGAGAGAAGTTAACTATGTTCATGGGCCATAAAATGTTTAAACATGAATTTTTGTTGAAAAAATTCTAGAAGACGCAGGGATAAATAGGTTTTAAAATCAATAAAATATAGAAAAAATTAACAAAAATAAGATGAACACCAGACACAATGATTTACGTGGTTCATGAATAATTCCTATGTCCACTGTACTATAGTTTTGTAGCCTCCCAAGTCCAAACTACTATAATATCAATGGAAAGAAGTCTAAAAAACTATCGTATTGTATCCAAAGTCTGAGATGTTACAGTTTCATATTGGTGTCACCTGGTTAGCTCTGCTACAGTGCCATGTCGAAGTTTATACTACTGTAATGAGTCATCATTTCTATAGTTCCCAAATTTTGGATTAGGGGCCTTCAACCCTCGAAGCAGGGGTGTTTATCCCGTGCAACCTCACCACAGAGTTGTGATTTGGTGTGCAGTCTGGGCCACCGTCATTTGGCCCAACATCATCCAAATAGACCGTGCTACACCATTTAAACACTATTAACAAATGAATTTAAACATGAGACAAATCTGATGGATGAAATATCACTAGATGTTTGAATTTTAATTGGTTTATAAACCAGATAAAGGGAATTTCTTGGTGATTCTTTAAGTCGGGAGTCATATAATCAATTGGTCAATTAATCTTGTGATCAATGGGAATTGATGGTTATGATTTTTGATATGTGTTAGTATTGTACTAAGAAAAACGATGTCACTTTTTTTCTTTCTATTGACTCTCATTCATAATTTGGTAGAGCATGTTAAAGATACTCAAAGATTAGATATAGATTTCCTTACCAGTATGTCAAAACTCAATGGTGGGGAGACCATTGATGGATGAAAATGAGAAGGGAATTTCATTTTTCTTTTTTGAGATCAGATAGTTGTTCTGTTGTCTAGTGAATAACAACTTCTTTCTGCATACTACCATTCTGTTGGGACCACTTTGTGTTTGAAGATTGTATTTGTTGTCAACTGTTGTCAATGCTGGTCAAAATGAAGAAAGATATGAAGAAGGACTCCAAAGTTAATGGAGTTCGGCTGAAGTGAGGTTGCCTGGAGAATTGTTATGGAATCATAGAATTGGATGTCATACTTGGGAAATTATCTATGAAGGATAATTCAGACGATTTTTGAACTGATCCTAAGTTTAAAGAACTTGTGTAAAAGGTGACACATTGTTTACAATAATTAATAATGGAAAAGTATCATCCATTTGAGGATGATTGGAGTAGAATGTTGAAGTATCATCTATCTAAGTATGGTTGAAGAAGAATGAGGATTTGAAAAAGATAATGCAATTCTTCACGATTGCATGAGAACCATGCAATATCTTACTTGAAGAAAAGATTCATATGATTTGAATGAAGTATAGAATGATGCCTAAAGAAGAAGAGAGAGTGTGGAAGGTCTTGTCATTCTAAGAAGGTCATGAATTAGAAAGGGCCTTGAAATAAAATGATTGTTGCATTGTTCTTAAAGTTCCAAATACATGCATCAAAGGTGATACATTGTTTGCAACATTGAAGGTGTTTGAAGAAGCCTCAAGCCTCCACTTATGGATGAAGAGAGATAAATGGAGTTCCTTGGAATTAATACTCCAAAAGGAATTGAGGATTTGAATTGAGGATGAAGAAGTACTTTGGAATTCATAGTCCAAAAAGAAAGGACTAAATCAGACGATGCTTTTATGATTTTTATTTTACAATCATTTCAATTTTGGAGAACTTGTGGTGCAAGCCATATGAAGGATAAAGAGAGTAAAGAAGTGTTTTTGGAAAAACACAATTAAACATCGTACTATCCAAAAAAAGACAAAGGCAAGAAGAAGAAGGCGCGTAGGTGGCATTATTTCAGAAATATGGAAAAGGAAAGAAAGTGGCACGCAGGTATTGGCGCTCAGGTGGCGGCGCGCAGGTGGCATTATTTCTGAAATATGTCAAAGGAATGAAAGTTGCGCGCAGATATTGGCGCAGAGGTAATGGCGCGCAGGTTTCCGCACGCACGTCTTGGCGCGCAAGTATTGACGCGCAGGTCTAGGTCACGCAAGTCCTCAAAATGCCTATAAATAGACAACTCGCCTCCTCGTTTCTTAAGGCTGAACAATTTAGAATTATCTTTGAGCTCTGGGCGTGCAGGTAGAGAGTTGGGCACGCTGGTTGATAGTTTTTAGAAGGAGTGCAGGTTGGGGGCGCGCAGGTTGGAGGTGCGCAGGTGTTGGCGCACAGGCTGCACGAAGGCAGCACGTCTGAAGGGCAGTGCGTAGGAAGAGGCGCGCAGGCCTTGGGCACACAGGTCTTGGGCACACAGGTCAAATTTGGCACACATGCTATTTTTCTCCAGGGGTTCTTACCAGCTTCTGGGTAAGAAAGAAGAAGAGGCATGTAGGTCCCGGTGCGCAGGTATAGGCCACGCAGGTCAAAGTAGTCGCGCATGCTATTGTTCTCCATAAGTTCTTACCAGCTTCTATTTAACTGTGATGATGCTAAGTTGATCTATACTTTATTGTTTTTACAATCACAAAGAGAACTTGTGATTCTAGAAAGAAGAAGAAGAAGAAGGGCTCAGTGCAGATGGTTTTCCACTAAAAGAGAACATTTGAAGAAGAGCAGGTTTCAGTGTATCTTGTTTTTCATTGAAGAAGCCGAAGAAGAAGAAGAAGAAGAATAAGAAGAGTGTGAAGATTACAGGTTTGCTGCATAGAAAGAAGATAAGAAGAAGAAGAAGAACAGACTAGAGAAAGAAGAGTTTTAGTGCAATTTGTTTTTTCACTAAGAAGAAGAATGAAGAAGAACTTGTGCAGTTGGATTTTGCACTAGAGAAGAAGAGAAAGAAAGAAGAGAATTGCTTGCCTACTACATTGCAAGAAATCAAGTGAAGATCACTAAAATAGATCAAGAGAAGAACCTGAATTTTGAATAATGAAGAAGACTGTCTCCATAGGTAGTATAAAGAACCATCTAGACGCTGCAAGTTGGGCTAGGTCATCACCAGTCCAGGGAAGAGGATTGTTTCCCACCCCCCTCTAAAGTGTAGGGACTCACACTGGAAAGTTGGGCTAGGACATCACTAGTCCAGGGGAGAGTATTGTTTCCCACCCCCCTCTAAAGTGTAGGGACTCACACTGGCTATAGTATTTTTTTCTTAGCCACTCCATTGTAAAAGCATATCACATTATAATGGAGAATCCATGTAGTGGTCATACCCATGCATGGAAAGGACATAGCAACTCTTATTGAGTGGTGAACCTTCTAAAATATCGTGTGCATATTTTTACTGCTTTCTATTATCGCATGCGATAGGGAAAAGAGAATGAGAGAATCAAGATCCTAACAGGTCAAGAGGTACAGGGATAAAAGTTGGAATTGGTTTAAAAAGTCCCCAACACTGATTCAACCCCCTCTTAGTGTTAGACATATCCCAAAATCATCCTCTAAATTGGTATCATAGGGAAGTTCAACTCTGTTGGATTCTCTACAGTGAAGTCATTCTCTTTTGAAAACATGATTTCCTTTCCTGAGTAAAAAATTAAGAGCATTGTTTGTAAAGATTCATCTATTTATGAGCAGAATGATATATCTACCAAGACCATGATGAATAAGAAAAAGAAAGAGAAGTGAAAATTGAATAAGAATTCCCTCCAATCTAAAGAAGAGGAAGCATATGGGTCTCCATATCTGGTTGACATTGAAGACACACCAGACTTGGAAAGTAATGAGAAGGTGGATCAAGTCCCCACCAAGAAGATGGAAAACCTTCCGACCTCAAATGATAAGGAGGTATGTGTTAGTACATTTGTAAATTATTCTCATGATAAAAATTCTGGCATAGGTGGTGATGATCAATCTACAACATCTCAAGAAATATCAGTTGACAGATTAAGAATGATTATTCATGGCATTACTGAAGAGAGTGTATCTCTTGTTTGTGGATTATTTCAATGCACGTAGGAAAATATCACTCAAATGGAAGAAGAAAAGATGATTTGGAGAAAGGCTTATAAGCAAAAATTGTTGAACGTTTAAATCTCTCCAGACAGGTTGGATCCTTTGAAGCAACAAAGAGGGGATTTGAAGTAAGTTCTTCAAAGTGGTTCAAAGATGTTGAAGAGAAAGAGGGAGTCAACAAGACTCTAGAAGATAAGATCCATGCACTTGAAGATGAGCTGAAAAAGAGCAATGATGTCAAGGAGATATATTTGGAAGAAAACTCCAAGAAGATCAAAGAACTTGAATCTTTCTTACACAACAAAGTAAAGATGCATGAAGATGAAGGTGAAAGATTAAATAAGGATTGTGAATATAAGATGACTATGATTTAATACCAAAAGATCATCCTCAAAATGATATGTCTAGAGTTGGAAGAATAGTTGACCAATCTTGGGAAGACACATATTGAGTCTTTACAAAAGAAGTAAATAGTTGCTTCTAGTACCCAATGTTCAATGGAGGATTCTACTATCATAAGACCTCCAACATGTGATAAGAAGATCATGGATTCAATAATTGATCTATCACAAGTAGCAGAGAAAGTAAAGGTATCATACATACTAACTTGTACTCATGGTTCTAAAATTGTTTCTCCAAAGAGTGCAGGTTGGAAGAAAAATTATAAACAAGTTTGGATGATGAAAAGTGAGATAAAACCTATCACCATGGATAGAGTGGATAGGGGAAAGAGTGTGGAAGATAGATCCCCAAATAAAGTACAACATAACAAGAATAAGACTCATCAACCTTATCTAGAATATGACAAGAAGTCAAGGTTCGTTGGTCAATGCTGGTGATGCAATAGGTTTGGGCATTGTGCACTGGATTGTTGGAACAATCCCTTAAATTTAAAAGCACAGAGAAAGCCCATATCAAGGGAGAGAAATCCAGAGAAGAAGAAGCAACATCCATAGATCCAGATACATCTTTATACTGCAAACAGATTTGGAATGTTAGATAACATCTGTGATGTATGCAATAGAAGTGTTCATATGAATGGTGCATGTTCAAATAAGAAAAGAATTCTACAGAAGATGGGCAAGAATGAAGAAGCATCCTTGGAAAAAAATAAGACGAAGAATGTGAAAAAAAATTATCCCAAGAAGATTTCAGGAAGGAAAAATGAGAAGTATTTGGATTCTAAATACAAAAAGGTGAAGGTTGGTGCATCAAAAATAACTACTAAGAAAGAAGCCACTCAGAAGAATCCATGCAGAAGATCCAATCATAATGACTCAATCCCTAATGATATATTGGTGGTATGGCCAGAAGATTTAGATAGAATGAGGAAAATGGAAGATGCACAAGTTAAGGCGAGTTCTAAATACAAAATGAAGATTCTACGTGAAGACAATGAAGTTCTGTGTGTGAGGTGCAATAAGGCTGGTCATACTGTGAGAAAGTGCTTTGAATTTATTCCATCACAACGAGAATTCCTCAAAAAGATGAAAGTTGCACCAGGAGATTCTAGTGCTTTGAAATCCCTTGATGAAAGAATATTCACAAATAAAGAGATGGAAGAAATAGTGAGGTCCACACAATCACGGTCAGCATTGAAGATCAGTTATGAAAGTGTGAAGAATGGAGCATCTCGGTTGAGAAGATCATCTCAACCTTGTTGTTCACATTGATTGAGAAAAGAGGATCCACCTTATTCCATTAAATCTTTATGTATTTTATTTTTTATTATCATACAAGGAATTGAAGGTGAGGTAAGATCTCAGGAGGAAAACCTGGGATTCAGTGAGGAGAAGTGTTCCCTTGTGGGGGAGACACATGAAGAAGCTGTGAGAGTCATTATCTCAATCAGTATCAACATCAGTTGGTATAAAATTCAATTACTATAAAGATTTTATGAAGACCATGTCATTGTAAAAGGTATTTCATTTCTTAATCTCTCATACTTGGTCACTCAAAATAATTATATTTTTACAAAAGGGGATTAACTAGGTCAATCAGTGACATTAGAAGAATGAAAGTTCCCCAAGGCGACTTATCCGGCTAATTGCACTTGAATGTTTTTGATCCTTTTGTTGAAGTGAGTGCAGGAATTTCAGGATTGATTATTTCCTATCACATTCAATATCTTTGTCCTAGAATGAAATTGAAAAACCCTTGAAGACAAGTCTAAGAGATGTCATCTCATGAGGTATCATGATCAATGGATAATGGAATTTTTTTTTGCCTAAATCAAATACTCTTGTTTTCTACACCGAGCATTGCTCAAGTAGACTTAGAGTGAAATGATTGATGGCACATTGCTTAAGTATGGAATGATACCCTCTCTATCATGAACTTTGTATTTCTTGTCAATAAGGGGGAGAGAAATGAAATGAATGTCTAGGGGAGAGAAAAAAGTAAAGGGGAGAGATAAGATTCTCATTTTGAAAATGACACATTAATTTGAGGAGACATTAAATTATTGACAACAAAATACAAAGGGGGAGATTGATGGGACCAATTTGTGTTTGAAGATTGTATTTGTTGTCAACTTTTGTCAATACTGGTCAAAATGAAGAAAGAGATAAAGAAGGACTCGAAATTTATTGGAGTTCGACTGAAGTGAGTTTTCTTGAAGAATTGTTATGGAATCATAGCATCAGATGTCATACTTGAGAAATTCTCTAAGAAGGATAATTCAGATGATTGTTGAACTGATCCTAAGTTCAAAGAACTTGTGTCAAAGGTGACACATTGTTTACAATAATGATGAATGGAGAAGTATCATCCATTTGAGGATGATTGGATTAGAATGGTGAATTATCATATCTCAAAGGATGGTTGAAGAAGAATGAGGATTTGAAGAAGATAATGCAATGATTCACGATTGCATGAGAACCATGCAAGAGCTTACTTGAAGAAAAGAATCATACGATTTGAACGAAGTAGAGAATGATGGATGAAGAAGAAGATTGAGTGTGGAAGGTCTTGTAATTCTAAGAAGGTCATGAATTACACATGGCCTTGAAATCAAATGATTTTTTCACTATTCTTAAATATCCAAATACATGTATCAAAGGTGATACATTGTCTGTAATATTGAAGGTGTTTGAAGAAGCCTCAAGCCTCCACTTCTGGATGAAGAGAGATAAATGGAGTTCTTTGGAATTAACACTCCAAAAGGAATTGAGGATTTGAAGTGAGGATGAAGAAGTACTTTGGAATTCATATTCCAAAAAGAATGGACTAAATCAGAAGATGCTTTTCTGATTTGTATTTTACAATCATCTCAAGTTGGGAGAACTTGTGGTGAAAGCCGTATGAAGGATAAAGAGTGTAAAGAATTATTTTTTTCAAAACACAATTCAACATCATACTATCAAAAACATAGAAAAAGTCAAGAAGACAGCGGTGCGCAGGTGGAATTATTTCATAAATATGGAAAAAGAAAGAAAGTGGCGTGCAGTTATTGGTGCCCAGGTGGTGGCGCGCAGGTGGCAGCGTGCAAGTTGCATTATTTATGAAATATGGAAAAGGAAAGAAAGTGGCGCGCAGGTATTGGCGCACAGGTGGTAGCGCGAAGGTTGCGGCGCACATGTCTTGGCGCGCAAATATCGGCGTGCAGGTCTTGGTCGTGCAAGTCCTCAAAATGCCTATAAATAGACGAATCACCTCCTCATTTCTTAAGGATCAACACTTGAGAATTATCTTTGAGCTCTGGGCGCGCATGTAGAGAGTTGGGCATGTAGGTTGATAGTTGTTAGAAGGTGCGCAGGTTGGGGGTGCACAGGTTAGAGGCGTGCAGGCATTAGCGCGCAGGCTGCACGAAGGAAGCATGTCTGAAGGGCAGCGCGCAGGAAGAGGTGCACAGTTCTTGGGTGCGAAGGTCTTGGGAAAGAAGTTCAAAGTTGGAACACATGATGTTTTGTTCCAGGGGTTCTTACTAGATTCTAGGTAGGAAAGAAGAAGAGGCGCGCAGGTCCCGACACGCAGGTATAGGTCGCGCAGGTCGAAGTAGGTGCGCAAGCTGTTGTGCTCCAGAAGTTTTTACCAGCTTCTGTTTAACTGTGATGATGCTAAGTTGATCTATACTTCATTATTTTTACAATCATAAAGAGAACTTGTGATTATAGCAAGAAGAAGAATAAGAAGGGCTCAGTGCATATGGTTTTTCACTGAAAGAGAACGTGTGAAGAAGATTAGGTTTCAGTGTAGCTGGTTTTGCATTGAAGAAGCAGAAGAATAAGAAGAAGAAGAAGAAGAAGAGTGTGCATCTTACAGGTTTTTTGCATAGAAATAAGAGAAGAAGAAGAAGAACAGACTAGAGAAAGAATAGTTTTAGTGCAGTTTGTTTTTTCACTAAGAAGAAGAAAGAAGAAGAATTAGTGCATTTGTATTTTTCACTAAAGAAGAAGAGAAAGAAAGAAGAGAATTGATTGCCTACTGATTTTCATGAAATTAAGTGAAGAGCACTAAAATAGATCAAGAGCAGAACCAGCCTTTTGAAGAAGGAAGAAGACTGTCTCCATAGGCAGTATAAAGAACCAGCTAGACGCTACAAGTTGGGCTAGGTCATCACTAGTCCAGGGAAGAGGATTATTTCCAACCCCCCTCCAAAGTATAGGGACTCACACTAGAAAGTTGGGCTAGGTCATCACCAGTCCAGGGAAGAGGATTGTTTCCCCCCCCCCCCTCTAAAGTGTAGGGACTCACACTGTCTAGAGGATTGTTTTCTTAGTCACTCCATTGTAAAAGCATATCACATTATAATGGAGAATCCAAGCAGTGGTCATACCCATGCCTGGAAAGGACGTAGCTACTCTTATTGAGTGGTGAACCTTGTAAAAATATCATGTGCATATTTTTACTGCTTTCTATTATTGCATGTGACATGGAAAATAGAATAAGATAATCAAGATCCTAACAGGTCAAGAGGTATCGGGATAAAAGTTGGAATTGGTTTAAAAAGTCCCCAACACTGATTCACCCCCCTCTCAGTGTTAGACATATCCCAAACTGGTCATCTCACATTCTAAATGGGTTTTTCTTTCTAGAATTCATAATATGTATAAGGTGTTACGAACTAATTTATAGTGGGTTGTCTTGAAAAGTTAAGTGTCAGAGTATGTCTCGAGATACATCATTTGTCAGAAGGTCAAGGCTGAGCACCAACAACCAGTTGGTATGTTACAATATTTACATATCCAAGTCTGGACATGGGAGCACATGGCTATGAATTTTATCACATTTCTACCAAGAACAGTCCGAAAACAAAATTTCATATGGGTGATTGTGAGTCAACTAACATCCATCCAACGGCCCGAAGTCCTTCAAATTTTTTATTATAAGATAAAACCCCCTTTTAATGGATGAAGGTGGTGGAAACCCAAAGACATCATTAACATAGGACAATCACACTTGAAGGATAGAAAGAGAAGAACCCAAATAACAACACTGAACATCTACTCCCCAGTGTTTGAACATGAAGAAGCACTCCACCATTTCAAGGCTAATTGGAAATCAAGTGTCATGTGTCAAAGCATAGGCCCGATTAAATGTCTTTCACTATAACCTCTCAAACAACAAAATCCAAAAAACAATGCAAAGAAGGATCAATAGCTCTTAAACCTTCTCTAAAGACTGTCTATGAAGTCATGTCTGAATCAAAAACTTCCCACCTTCAAATAAAAAACCATTCAATCCAGTATCTCACTTTCAGTCCAATAAAATAACTCCAGCTCCAAGTATTCAAAGTCATTCTTCAGCAACACCATACCAAACCGCATCACCAATATCCATTAACTCCTCATCCAAATACCACTGACAACCAAAATCAACAGCAACAAAATCACCATCACCAGAATCGCACAACAGCAGCCGACATCCAAGCCCAAGAATCATTCAGAAAACATCCAGGGCCTCCCCCCTCCAAGACAAAAGAAGCAACCTCAATCATGAATCAACTCACAAAATCTTCTAAATTCATCACTATTTATGGATCCAATACAGTGGAAGACTTAGAAAAAATATATATTCAAAAAGTTGTAAAGTTGCATGTAATACCAATTTCGATCATCTCTAACAGAGATCCTTGATTTTTCTCGTAGGTTTAGTAATCTTTATAGCAAGATTTAGGTACCGAGTTGACCATGGGTATGACTTATCATCCTCAAATGGATAGAAAACCAGAACTAACAATCAAAATTCTAGAAGACATTCTTTGAGCTTGTGTTATGGATTTTGGAAGCTTCTGGGAAGATTGTATACCATTAGTGGAGTTATCATACAATAAAATCTATCATAACTTGATATATATGGCTATTTTTGAATAATTGTATGGTTGTCCTTGTCTGCCTACACTTTAATGGGTAGTGATGAGAGAAACTATGATGATGGGACCCAAGTTTTTTTAGGAGATGACTCAGAAGAATAATATGATCCAGAAAATGATGGAAACATCCCAGAGTCATTAGAAATCTCACATGGACCATCGTCATCGGTTTTTATCATTTGATGTGAGAGGTAATGTATTCTTTAAATTCTCTCCTATGCTTGGGAACTGATGTTTAGGAAAGATTAATAAGTTTTATCCTCAATACATCTGTCTATTTAAAATACAGGAATGAATTTGTGATGTGGATTATCAGTTGGCTTTATCACCATGGTTCAGCTCTGTACATAATGTATTTCATGTGGATTAATTGATGTACTAGACTGATCATTACAATGTGATTCAATATGACCACATTGATCTTGAACCAAATGTTACTTTGATACACATACCAATACGAATTCTGGATAGAAAAGTGAAATTATTACGTGGATATTTTTTTTGTTTGGTGCATGTTTTATGGTAGTATGGTTAGATTTAGGAAGAGGCATGATAACAAGAAGACTTTATACTGGAACAATGGTCTGAGCTCTTCTAAAGCAATGTCAATATCCATATTTCCATGGATAGAAAACCAAATCGTGGGAGAATGTAACAACCCACCTTTGATGTATGTTCAATATTATCCTAGTGTTTTAATCCTTTCTATGGGTTTAATTGGGTTTAGGGATATTTAGTGAGTTGGTCGGGGAGTTTGAGAGTGGTTGACTAATTTTGGGTTCGCTATGAACAACAATATGTCATGGTGGGGGCGTGTTATGCTTGGTGTGTCTCTGTACAATATGGGGAGACAAAAATGGTTGGCTTGATGGGCATGGTTGATGTCATGGAACCCTAAGAGGCTCATTGTGAAACACAACAAAAAATGCCTCACCACATTGTAGCTAATTCATGATGAGCCTAAAATGGTTGGGGTTTTTGGAATAGTCCATGGTGGTTGATAGTATTGCGCCTCCTGGGATTCAGGTGATCAAATGCACCACGATGTGTGGACACAACGAGGTCATGGTGATGGTCAAAACCCATTTTTTGAAATGGTTGATTCATGAACAATTTTTTTGGGGGGGAATATATTCTCATGAGATATTTTTGATAGGTCTTTTAATGCGACTTGTGACTGGAAATCACCTCTTATAACCTTCAAACCCCTCATTCTCTAAGTTATTTCAGATTTAGTAATTTAAGATGATCCCTTGGATGACTTACTATTGGTCAACTGTGGAGTTTTTGGGAGGCTGATTGTAGGTTTTTTGGTCAATTTATCTCCCTTGTTTTGTGGTATGATAAACTTTAGGTGAATTCTCTATCACTCCATTATTTCTATAATTGGAAGGCTTATATTGCTTAACTATCTTGCTATGTTTTCAATAAAATACTATATTGTATATCGGTTTGAAAATATTGGGTTCCTTAGATTTATATATTACATACTTATTGTTTGAAAAACATATTGTGTTTCAAAGAAATCTATTGACCTTTGTAGAAGCCTCATTTTAATGGGCTAAGATTGAATTAGTGTTTCAATGTTTTTGTGAAATTTAAGAAGATTTCTGGTTTTGTTAAAAATAATTATGAAATATGGTCTTACAATACATTGAGTAATGTGTTCATATTACATTTCATGAGGCCTTTTTGTTATCAACTTGGTGTTCGGTGTCAGACTGGAGACACATCGAGATTTATCACCTAGTGGCGATTTAGTGAAGGAAAAAACCGCTCATGAGTCTGGAACTATCATTTGTCATGCATGTGTGTGTGAGAAAAACATGGGCTGAGTATTCTTTGCATAAGTAAAGAATGAAAAATGTGTTTTAGTTCAATTGTTTTTGTAACATCTTGACCCAGATCACTCTGACTAGTTGAACCGGTTTGCTACATGACATCAGGCGCGCCTCCTCGTATGCTAGAGACTACAGACTAGTAGTGATGTTTTTACGAGAAATGTGGAGAAAATATACCCTCTTTATGAGAGTAAACCAATTTCAGAAATTATATGAAATAATAACAGGTAATAATAAACACATTACATAACAAATTCCCAAAACCAGATAAGTGCCCACAAACCAATACAGTAAACATTTCATGTCATAATAGTCTCATGTTTCAAAAGGAAACCCCGAAAAGAAATAAACAACTAAAGATCTTCAATACTGGTCCTGGAATCCAACTCAGTCCCCTCATCCAAGATCCACCTCAAGTCCCAAATTATCCATCTATCATTGTTTTTTTACCCATATCCAAACCTGTAACCATGAAGTCTGCTCAGGCATCCACAGCGGCCCAAGCAGAGTGTCAGTACAACTTAGTAGGTCACTATCAAAGGTGCCTAAAGAAATATTCAGTCTAAAAATAGTGTATGAAAATATATAAAAAATAATAGAGATTTCAATCAATGAAAATACATTTTAAAATAACAATTAGTTATCAATTAACCTCTATGACCAACAGATTTCACTGTGACACCCGAGCTAACTAAACTAGCTTCGACCCGTTTTAGAAGTCTAAACATTATACAATAAGGGATAAACACTTTATGTAAAAGAGGGGAGTTCATTAATATATTCAAATCTAGGTACCGAGGAGCATCAATCCAAGTACCTACACTCTTTCAAAAACTATTAGTTGCCAGAACATCATGTAGGAACCCCAACTAGGGATACGAAGCGTCATGTCTAACATTCCAAACCAAGGATGTAGAGTGTCATGACCAACCATCCTAAATCAAGGATATGGAGATTCATGTCCAACATCCTTACCCATGGGTATGTAGTTTCATGTCTATCATATTTAATCGTCCCATCATTAATCAATTTCCATGGTCCAACATACTTGACCTTAGAACACACGAAGACAAAAAGGGTACACCTTTTCAACATTCATTATTCATCATATTCAATTATACTCAATACCTTTAAACTCATTAAAAAATTTAAATACTTTTATCATTTCTTCATATAAAAAAACCGTTACAAGTTCTTTAAAACCATTTAACTACTTAAACATTCCCCTTTAACCATTTACCATTTCTTCCTTTTATCATGTCATAACACACCCAAACAACACCTTATGTCATGCTAACATTTCAAGAAACAAGTCTAACCAGGTTAAATTCATAAACACCTGATTCCACCATGTACAAACTCATTTTACAATGTTCAAGGAATTTCCACACCCCATTGGTTTTTGTAGGTATGGTATCATAGTCATCAACAAATCTAATGAGATGCATGAAAGGTCCAACACATCATTTAAAGGACTAATCTATTTTTCCTAATCAAGGTAACAAATGTGAAATACATCTACACATTAGAATATACCACATACACATGAAAAATATTAATACTATGAGAAATGGATTTTAGACCACCTACCTTATGCTTGTAAACAACCACTCATCCAACCCCGACCTTTTATTCAAGCTTAAATGACTGTAAACGCCAAAGAATACAACTCCCTAGAAATAGGGATCAAGAGACATAGATAATAAGATACAACCATGTAGTGAATATTACAGATAATATTAAGGAAATAGACTAGTAGAATTACTTGGGGATTCGAATTGCAAGAAACGACACTTCAAATGCCCTGGAATGGAAGGAACTACACCATTGGAAGAGGGAGAGTTTGGGTCACACTCTATACTGCTGGAAGTGAAATGAGGGAGAAATATGAGTGAAAATGTATATGTTTCAGAAACTAAAAGTGGTAAATTCATCATTTTAATGAGGCACAAGGTTTGGCTGTACGGTTTTTCAAGCCGTACGCCAACTGTTCAAGCCCCACTATCCAAGGAAACCACATGTCACTTGATTTTCTGGGCCACCGACATAGTTCGTCAAACCCTGCAAAAGTTGTTTGAATGTCTATAGACCCATATTTCACTGTTTTCAGGAATCCCCACATTTTTTGTGAAACCATGATCCCCTTAAATCATGTCACATGACCACAGATCACAGTTAGCACTAATTGTGTTCTATGTGATATAGCGACTTTATTACCCATTTTCAAGTCTCGAACCCCTAGAATGATCATGAGACCTTCCCTACTCCCAGGAAACATTCCACAAACCATTTAAAAGGGTTTTTACTAAAAAATAAAATAGATTTGTACCTCAATAAAGTTTGGGATCTTACAACCTCTCTATCATATAACAGCTCATCCTCGTGCTACACTCCCCAACATCACTAAACCTCTAAGGTAAAAATTTTGGGCTACTATGTTCGCATATCAGGTTCCTTCTCCCAGGTTTCCTCCTGAACATGTTCATGCTATCGCAAAGCTCGAACCAAAGGCACAAACTTACCTAGTAGAACTTTCTCACTGTGATCCACAACACGAATCAGATGCTCCTCAAAATATGTGTCAGCCTCAAGTTTAACATTGTCAACATAAATCACATGAGAAGGGTCAGGGTGATACTTCTGAAATGGTGATACATGGAACATGTCGTGTATGTTGTATTGGTGTAGATCTATCCATTTTGGGTGATGATTGGGCCAAATGATTCTATCCCATACTGCGCACCAGGATGGAACATCGTTGGTCAAGTTCCATGGTGAGCTCGTTAGGAGATGTAGGTTGAAACACACCCCTAATTCAGAGGCATGGGGGGTGAAGGCCCTGCACCCCAATTTGGGGGCACTATAGAAACTCTAACAAACTATAGTAGGGAAGATCAACGAAACTGATAGGGCACTGTAATAGTGAAAAATTTGGAGACAATGATACTCAAGCTCTACAAAATTCCAAGAACTGGACACTATGGATAACATAGAAACTATAAGAATCATACTCGGGCAGTTGACGACTAAGCCTCAATGTCAATGGGTGTAGACTGAACTGTGTGCAGCTAACCTATCCCTCTACCCTGATCTTCTATATGAGACGTGTGTGTTTCACTGCTCTACTAATACAAACACTCTTATACTAAGCACCAATTCCTTGACCCCGATAGGTACAACCAATATAAATATAACATCCATATTGATACAGGGTAGAAGATCCACTTTTTATTCTCTATATCGACCTAGGTCCTCCATCACCAGTCATATTTTAATGTTCCTACAAAACCTCTGTATGTACCTCATCCTACCAAAATATCGACACTCCACTAGCGGTCAAAGACTATAACCTCGCACTAGAACGGGCTTACCACACTGATAACAGATCACTTGATCACTTCCATAAGAGGCTGATCCCCTCCGCTAACTACTATGTTTGTCACTACCTTGATGAAATTTATCTTAAAGATGATTCTTACTGTATTAGGACATACGATAATATCACCTGACCGAAAATATCTATCAGCCAATAGAGACTTCCTCCATCCCCCCCCCCCCAAGAGAGTTTGATTTGCTAAAATAAAAAAATTCTTCAAATGGAAAATATTTACTTGTGACTTGATCTCACATCTGAGTCCAACCCAAAAATGTCTCACTATGTTCTCCTTGTCTCCTACCAATGTCGAAACAAAACACTTGAAGTCAATTAAGTAGTCAGTATAATTCATCACTGGCATGTTTCCCATAGTCAAACACATAAAATATGTAGTTCCCTCCTTCCTTAGGGTCAAACTACTCTATTATTTTCCTTTCAGGATTTGGAATATTTTAAGGAATATTTTTGAAGTTAGGTACTAAGTCGGAGAGGAATTACGAGACCCAGAAAGGTCCGATATTGATATAATAAAAATATTAAATCTATCACATCAAGAGAAAGAATTTTTTTAGACATAATGCAATAAATCATGAATTGTGTATTGAATGGGGATTATGATACCTCCATTAAATATGGAATGTGGGTTTTATCCTAGGTGCAACACAACCTTTGTCTGTGTCAGATGTTTGGTTAAAAGGTGGATGTGGGTAGATCAGAAAATTAATTAATTAATTAATTATCCATCAACTAGATCCCTCCTAATAAAACCCTCTTATGGGGTCAGTGGTAGGGTTTTCTGTGTAACCATAGAGAGTTGAGGAGGGGTCATGAGGAGAGATTCATAGAGATGACAGGTCATGGTCAAATAGATCGGTACTACTAGGATCGTCTATGCCAATGGGTTTAGTATATCTCACCAAAGACATTGATGAGTGACCGTTCTTCGTTAGTGATTGATCCAAAATTGAGGTAGGGCTCATTATATTATAGATTACTCCCTTGTTAATTATTGGGCATGGATTTTGGATAATATTCTTAATCTATCTTTGATATTGTGAATTACATGAAGCAGATTAAATCTTGTTGAATCCCAATTATCAATTTTGTTCATTATGCCATGATTCACCACTGGTTTCCCCATATTATGATCGTTGGCCATGATCTCCTTGAGTAAGGATGGATTTAACATATTATTATGCTTTTCCTCCACTGTTCATCACGTTCTTCATTGTCGAACCATGGGGTTGCGGTTTGACATTGATGGGGTGGGTTCGAGCACAATCGAACCCCTGAATTCATGGAAGTTACACAAAAGTAGTACAGATCAATGGTTTAAGGATAGATTAAGGTCTGATGCAAGAACCGGGTGATTTTTCCATGTATTTTGGATCCAAAGTGGCGACAAGAGGTGCTACAGGATGTTCGGTGGCTTCACATGGGTGATCTGGGTTCCGATTTCCAGCCACCGGAGGCCGGGAATCGACAGTCGGTGATGTTTCCTTTGATTTCAGGGAAATCGAGTGGTCGAAAAAGTATGAATGATAGTGGAAACTACAGATTCAGGATCCATGTGAAGAAACAAGGTTTTTTCAAATTTCCCAACTACACGTCATGTATCCAGGAGGAACACACCATTTATAGACTCATGGACGCAGTGGATAGGGTTTCAGGTGGAGATAAATATAACACACCTTGTATGTCATTATTCAGTTCATGTGACCTTGTGCCAGAAGCTCGACATGTACTATGATAGTACACAGTCAAAAACTTGTCTAGACACACAGGCACAACTAGATCACACAGTCACGAAAATGTGCTCAGACACGACCACGATACACAGACCTAACCAGTGTACACGAGCACGAGACGAGAGGACACAGGAAGTCCCTAGGTGGCCAAGACACATCGTTTAAAACCTATACATGTCATGTACTGGGACATGGTTCTCAATCCATGTACAGGGGAGAACACGTTCAGTGGATGAAGCAAGGACACACATTGTGTAACCCCACGTACATGCCATGTATTTCCCCAAGAACTTCTATCTCCCATATCTCCTCTGTTAGTACTCGGATTTTGGCTCATTGGTAGCCTATCCTGAGTAGTTTTCCACATTTAATGTGATGGTATCCCTTGTAGTGGATTTTAAGATATGATGTTAGGTGTAGCAAGCATGACGCATCTTCAGGTGATGCTTGACTGATAGCAGTGATCGGGCAGGATCATCACAGAGATGTCATGGTTGGTAACCGCCCTATCCCACCAGGGTGTGGGTCCTTTATCCACTAAGTGGAACCCCCTGTCGCACCAGGGTGTGGGTCCTCTATCTGCTGAGTGGAACCCCTATCACACTAGGGTGCAGATCCTCTATCCATCGAACGACACCTATCTTTCACACCAGGTAACAAGTCCTTTTATATTAAGTGTCACCCCCTTACACACTAGGAAAAAAGTCCTTTATCCACTGAGTGTCACTCCCCTGTAGTACTAGGACATGAGTCATCTATCTGCTGAATAGAACCCCCCTAATGCCCCAAGGTGTAGGTTATCTGCTGAAGATTGTCCCCCCTCAGCTGTGGAGCATATTGGTGAGGTGTGACCCCTTCACTCTATATATTATGTGGTTATGTGGAACCACAACTAGAGATAGTGCCCCTCGGTTGTTCAGAGTAGTGACAAGGTTTGGACCCTCCAAACAGATATTGGAACGTTTTCAAATGATGTTGGGAATCAGAGATGGATCATTGGGGATGAATACTGACTCATCATTCTTAGGTAGGTCGTGGATATGGAGACCCCCCTCTCTCATTTGGGATCCTTGTTGATCATGTCTGGGTTATTATGGTTTTGTCTCATGTTCTAGTTGACATGCCTTTGTGGGTTGAGTTGACTACTATCATATCTTTCTATTTCTCCCTTTGTATTTTTTGGGGTATCCTACTAGGTATGTATATACAGACCCCTAAATGGTATTTTTTTGCACGTGTCGTGTCTTATGTAGATGAAAGGTATATCGACAATGACTTTGGTGAAGCATAGTTATACTTGGATGTATTGTCAGACTTGTAGATCATGAGATGGGATCCCTGTTTTCGAGTTGTTGTCATGTTGGGACTTCAATTCTGTTTGGGTGTGTATTTTTCACCTTTAGCCTTTGGATTTATATTGGAGTACTCTGATGTAATCCCAATATGTTATTACATGCATGGTTATACTCAATATATTGCAGTCTTTTATTATTCATATGCACATTTACATGGAGATGGTTGTCTACATGCATAGAAGAACTTCAGGCTAAGACCTCTCATTACAGTTTATGTCTTTTCAGTGTTTGACACTAGACCCAAGCCTATTGGAGGTGGTCTTGGGGTTTTCACACCTAGCTTTCCACCGGCCAGGATGCCCCCAATGGGTTGGGTCGGGACAGAGCTATATTAGAGGAGTTCATCCTCGGGATGTTGTTGGAGTGGGACTCACGGTGAGTATTGGTTGGGAACATGGGGCAAGCATGTCGAAGTGTCTTGAGCGTGGCTTTTAGGTAAGAGAACCTAGTGTTGTTGCGATGACCGACATATCAATTTACCAGAACTTTTGATAACCTTCTTATTGACTTGACATCACATGTAGACATAGGTTTCATGGAAAACATTGGTACATGAATCATATAGTAATTATTTGTGGATTATCTATCCATCTTGAGACAGCTCCCTGGATATTCTCTTTGACCGTGGTGTGTCTTAATGACTTTCAAGATGTCTCCATGATGATAGCCAGCTAGGATATTGAGACAGTGTCATGACGACCAGTTGAAAAATGAGGCCTCAGTTCAGGGACCTATTCTTGAGTTGTTTTCCTCCAGGAAGACACAAAGAAGTGCTACCATCTATTGATTAGCGCATAGACCCACATCCAGTGGTTTAGGAAGACGATCACCTGAAAGTTGTGTAGTCTATAGATCTAGAATGATAGAATGACGGTACGTGTGGGATTGGTTCATTGTAAGAGTTTCAGTGATAGAGAAAGCCCAATTTTTGATTTCCCATTGTGAGTTCCAAATATATAAATGACCCAAGTTTCACGGTGAGCCTTATGTCCTTCTTAGGCAGTATAGGACTGGAATTAGCCTATGGTATGAAAGTTATGCTTGGATAGGACCCCCTTGGTGGTGGTCCTGGAAACAATACTTCTCTAGGGTGACTTAGGGTGTTGGTAGAGCCATGTGATGGTGATGTTTGACATGGATTCATACACACAAGAAAGAGGGACACTTCACTCATTGAGATACGTTTTGGTGATGCGATCTAAAAACATGTAGGTGAGTCAGTGTCATCCAAAGTGGATAATGTCAAGGTGTGGTGGACAAGTTCCTTTGACCTATGTATTTGAGGTCATTGTGATGTGATAAGGTTTCAAAGCAAGCTCTTGATAAGGAGGACATAAAGAAAAGGGGAAAGATGGCTTCAAGTAGTAGAGGCTTGTGACCCTGATCTTCAAATGTCATTGAGGTATGACCTCTAACATCTATGCTCCAATTACAGTTTTGGTAGGTGATCTCAAAACAATATTCCATAGACATAACTTCTATTCGAGGCCTAAAGATAGTAGTGGAACCTTTTAGCATGAACCTTGTGTTTGGAGGATCCTGCAGAGAGTATTAGTGATCACACAATTTTACTGATATTGTGACCTGACTCTAGGAGGAGATGGAGTCTCACATTGAATCATTCCATAGTAGGTAGGGAGGCCCTACAATGTTTTCGAAGGTGTATACTATCTTCTTACTATCCATGCCCAAATAACTATCACCTGTGAGGCTTACAGTGTACATGTTGTAATAGTGTGTGATTTTCCTTGTTGAGTGAAAATGAATCATAGGCTAAGAAGAATGAGATCATTTTGAGGATAAACCTGATTTTATTAGTTGGATAGTATGATCCTTGGATAAGTGGATTCTATGAGTTTTCAGTTTCCAATGATGGTAGAGGAGTATGATGACGTCCTTCTTGATTATGGGTCAAGTTTACCTCTCATCGAGAGTTTGTTTATGTATGGACATACAGTAGGGATGACCTAATATTTTCACCATCATATTAGATGACCTCACAGAGCTATTATAGATGAAGGTACAGTAAAAGAATATATAGAGAAAGGGATTTTTTGGACCCAATGTGTTTCCATGGGCAGCCTAGTGTTGTTCTCCTAGGAGGCGGATGAGAGCTTGAGGTTAGGTATAGATAAAATTACCTGAACTATGTGACTGTCAAGAAGGAGTATCCACCCCTGAGAATCAATGTCCTCTTCAACCAGTAGTTAGGGGTGAAGTGGTTCTAAGAGTTTTCCCTCAAAATGAGTTATCCCTAGCTCTGAGTACATGAGGAGAATATACTAAAGGTGGATTCCTAGAGCCGCTACAGTCTCTTTGAGTTATTGGTGATACCCTTCGTCATTTTGGATGCCGAAAAATAGTTTGTGGGAACTTATTAATTGGATTCTTTACCCTTATTGGATCAGTATATGATATTCATCTTCGGCTAAATTCTTGTGTACTTAGTGATAGAGGTAGAGCTTGTGATACACTTGAGGATGGTTCAGGACATTCTTTGAGAGTACCGGATTTATGAGGATCTCTCATAGAGTCAATTTTGGACTCTGTAGGTCCACTTATTAGGATATAAATTCTCGAACATGGGAGTGACGGTAGACTCAGTGAATGTTGAGTCAATGCTAGCTTGAGATCCACCCAAGGGTGTGGCTAGGGTAGAATATTTTAATCATGATTTTTTTCATCTGCTATTGTTGGGAGATGTGATGGAACAATTGACCTCTTTGCAGTTGGACCTTTAGTATGAAGATGAAGCAGTTTACCTCCAATCGATGGTTTTTACCCCTCTGCTTCTACAATGTGTTAGGGAGACTCGGATAGAGATATCAATATTGAGATATTGCATGACAATATTTTCACTAGACATGATCCGAATGGATTTACTGAAGGTGAGGAGCATATCATCCTTGTTCGAGGATAGATAATTACATTAGTCATACTATGAGAAGATTTTCTAAGAAGGTTATTTTCCTTGGTAGTATATCCCGGAGAGGTGAATATGTTCCAAGATCCTTCAGAAATAGGTTGGGTAGCCAAGGATGTTGTAGTGTGCAGCAGATTTTTTCACTTGATGTGTCTCCTGTCTAAAAGTGCAGAACAAGGTTCCCATATTTAGTGGAAATGGAATGGTATCATTGTAGTTATCATGATGGGGTAACCATGATTAGCGAGAGGTCACAACACTATACGAGTAATCGTAGATAGACTCACTAAGTTGGCCACCTCATAACTATCTGAGATCAGAGCTTAATGTAGAGTTTGGGACATCTGGGTGTGTAGGAGGTAGTCTGGCTTCATGGTGTTTGCTTGACGATTGATTCAGACTATGATGCACCCTTCACGTCACGATTATGGAGAGGATGTAGGAGGCCAATGAGACTCAATTGATGTTGAGCATGTCTTTTCTACCCTAGGAAGATGTCCAAATAAATCGAACCACTTAGGTTTTGGCTAACATGCTTCGGGATTGCATATTGGATTTGGGTCATAGATGGGAGGATCATCTATCATAATGGGAGTTTGCATATGATAATAACTATCACTCCATCATTGATGTTCAATATTTGAGTCCATGTATGGGAGACCCTACAGGTCACCATTATACTGCTCGGAGCCAGTGGGAGACAACACTTGTGGGCCAAAAGTTGGAGCTAGTGATGGTTGTAAAGGGTACAATTCATCCATAGGTGGATAAGGACTACCCAATAATGTCAGGGGTTCTATGTAGACCGACAAAAATTAACTTTTGAGTTTAGTGAGGATATCATGTGTTTCAAGAGATCTCAAATAATCAAGGATCATGAGGATATGGCCAGGATGACAAACTATGTCTGGGGATCATAGGCCCTTTTTCCTATTACTATGTTAGGTTAGTGAGGAGGCATACCACTTGACCCTATGGTCGTAGTTAGACAGGGTGATTTGTGTTTTCTACGTGTCACAACTAAGGAGATATGTGCATGGATTGTTGCATGATGCTGACTGAGGTGAGCTAGACATTGATAGGGGAGTAAACTTTTGGAGGTGTCTAGTGGTGTTTGAGAAATGATGGGAGAAGACCCTTCATGGAAAAGTGTTTCCCTTGGGTTCATGGTTGTTGACAGCACATGAACCCTCAAGAGAGCTCATAGGAGTGGGAGACCCTTAATAAAGCTCGGTATCCTCACTTGGGAGTGTCTTTCCACTTTTTGAGAGGAAAAGCCTTGAAGGTGAGGAAAATGTAACGAAACTATTTTTTCTATGTAAGGCCTTGGGATATTTTAAGGAATATTTTCAAAATCATGTGCTGAGTCGGTGTGGAATTTAGGGACTCGAAGAGGTCCATTATTGATATAATAAAAATATTAAATATATTATACCATGCACGAGAAGTTTTTTTCATAAATAATAAAATAAATATAAAATGGTGTCTTAGATGGGGATTCATAGACCTCTATTAAATTTGGAATGCAGGTTTTCCCTAAGTATGATATAACCCTTGTTAGTGTCATGTTTGGTAAAAAAGTGGTCGTGAGCAGATCAGTAAATTAATTAATTTTTTTACCATGAACTAGCGTCCTCATATTTAAACCCCTTTATGGGTCAATCCTAGGGTTATATTCATAAAACTATATAGTTGAGGAGGATCTGCGGAGGAGAGCATTGTAGTGATGACCAATCATGGTCTAAGAGATCGGTACCGCTGGGATCGTCTATGCCAATGGGGTTAGTGGATCTCACCAACAACTTTGACTGTGGTCGTTCTTCATTAGCCATCGTTCCAAAATCGAGGTAGGTCATGTTATTTTTTGGTTTATTCCCTTGTTTGTTAATAAGAATGGATTTTGGACTATTTACTTAATTTATCATCGATCCCATGAATTTCATTAACCAGATTAAATCTTATGGAAGCCTAATTATCAACATTGTTCATTTTAACATGCTTTAACCCTACTTTACTCATATTATGATCGTTGTCCATGATAACAACATCCAATGATGGAATTACCATGTTTTTGTGATTTTCACACACCATTTATCACGTTCTTAGTTGTTGGTGCTTGGGTTCATGGTTCGAAATTGTCGGGGCACACTACGGGAAAAACCGATTATTGTGACAGGGTATTTGCGATGGTATTTATTCCCGTTGCAAAAACTCTGACGAAAAGCATATTTGAGATGGTAATATATTCCCATCACAAATGGTCAGTTATTTGTGACGGGAATACAGGACCCTTCACAATAGATATGATGTGGTTTGCGCGCCAAAACGCGGGAAGCCTATTTGCGACGGTCGCCTTCTACCCGTCGCAACTACCCGGCGGTGGTAAATACTATTTGCGACGGGTAAATTGTCCCGTCGCAAAAAAATATTCAGCAGGTGTTATTTGTGACGGGTCCCGTTGCCAATACCGGCGGCATTAAATAGGATTTCGTGACGGGGATATCCGCTCGTCCCTAATGATATGTCGGAAGGCAGCTATTTGCGACGGGCCAGTCGCAAAAACACTTTGAACCGCCGCCCGTAATGAATGCGGGCAAAGGTATTTGCGACAGGGCCTGTCGCCAATACTGGTGGCAGTAAATAGGGATTTGTGACGGGGATATCCGCCCGTCGCTAACAGTATATCGGAAGGCAGCATTTTACGACGGGCCCGTCGCAAAAACCCTTTTAACTGCCGCCCGTAATTAATGCGGCGAAGGTATTTACGATGGTATCCCGTCGCAAATAAGACCGTTGCAAATAATCTAACCTATATATACCCCCACCCGTTTTTTTCAAATCATTCAGATATCTCTTTCTCTCTCTCTTTAACTTCCAGTTCTAAGAAGAATATTTCTTTCGTTTTAATTTTTTCTTACAAGAAGAGGAGAGAAGGAGTTAGAAGGTGTTAATTGCTTCAAAATATCGAAGGTATTTGTATTTTTTTTATTTTTTAAATTATTTTTAACTGTTAATTTTATTTTTAATTGTTAATTTTAATTTTTTTAATAGAATGGTTAGTAGCTATATAGTATAATTAGATTATGTGGTTATACCAAATAATCCTTGTCTCAATACGAACAAGTAGAGGCGGCTCTGGCACAGATGTACCTAGGAGTGAAAACTCTGACAAGGTGTTTCGAGCTTGACTTGGGGTAACCTGGTACACGACAACGGGCCTTGCTGGACTCTTGGTTCGACAATCCCGGAGGATGTTTTGGTAATAATTAGAAATAATTATATTTAATTAAAAATAATTAGAAATCGTTATATTTGATTAGAAATAAATAAAATAATTAGAATAATTAGAATAATTAAAATAATTAGAATAATTAGAATAATTAAAATAATTAGGAACAATTAAAATAATTAGGAACTATTAAAATAATTAGGAACAATTAAAATAATTAGGAACAATTAAAATAATTAGGAACAATTAAAATAATTAGGAAACAATTAAAATAATTATGAAACAATTAAAAATAATTAAGAAACAATTAAAAATAATTAGGAAACAATTAAAAATAATTAGGAAACAATTAAAAATAATTATTTAACAATTAAAAATAATTAGGAAACAATTAAAAATAATTAGGAAACAATTAAAAATAATTAGTAGATAATTAAAAATAATTAGGAACAATTAAAAATAATTAGTAAACAATTAAAAATAATTATAAACAATTAAAAATAATTAAGAACAATTAAAAATAATTAAGAAACAATTAAAAATTATTAGGAAACAATTAAAAATAATTAGGAAACAATTAAAAATAATTAGGAACAATTGAAAATAAATAGGAACAATTAAAAATAATTAGGAAACATTTAAAAATAATTAGGAAACAATTAAAAATAATTAGGAAATAGTTAAAAATAATTAAGAAAAATTTAAAAATAATTAGGAAACAATTAAAAATAATTAGGAAATAATTAAAAATAATTAGAGAACAATTAAAAATAATTAAGAAACAATTAAAAATAATTAAGAAACAATTAAAAATAATTAGTAAACAATTAAAAATAATTAGTAAATAATTAAAAATAATTAGGAAAATTAGCAGGCATGATTGACCGCTCATCTACCTTAATTTTCTTTTCATTTGTGTGTTGAGGCTTGACAGGAAACTTCTGCCTCCACATGTAATATTGCTTTTACTGTCAAAATTATCAACCTTCGCGCCAACATAGAGGTGAGGAGGTTTATAATTTTGACAAGAAAAGAAAATATTACATGTGGAGGCAGAATTTTCCTGTCAACCTCAACACACAAATGAAAAAAAAATTGAGGTAGATGAGCGGTCAATCACGTTTTTTTTCTATTAAATGATTGATTAACCACCCGACCTCTATTCATATCTTCGAATGACTAATTGGTAACATAATTAGTAATATAATTAGTAACATAAATAGTAACATAATATAAAATATTATATTACTCTAATATTAATAATTAAATAATACGAATAATATAATTATTTTATTATTATATGTTTAATATTTATAAAAAAATATTAGTGTTATTAAAATTATTAAAAATTTATAAAATATTACAATTATCAATATTTTCAACAAGTTTTGCTTTATTATTAACATGTTCAAATCTTAAAGGGTCGTCAATTTTCAGGTCATGCCCAAAATATTTTTTGCGTCAACCGTGTCCAATGTAGACTCTATAATTGTCCTTACTTGGTTGATCACCTCGCAAGTAGAGTTGCAATAAGACAACCCAAGTCATGTCTTTCTTATCTATAAGAATCATATCACATGAATTTTCACATAGACCATTCTTTCTTGAAAAATTAGGGGAAAGATACTGAAGTTCTCGTAAATTTTCAAGGAAGAATGAACTATGTAAAGGGTTATGCAAAATGATTCTTAAAGACGAGAAAGACATTACTTGTGTCGTCCTATTGCAACACTACTTGCGAGGTGATCAACCATATAAGGAGAATTATAGAGTTTACAATGGACATGGCTGACGTAAACTTTTTATTGGGCATGACCTGAAAATTGACAACCCTTTAAGATTTGAACATGTTAAGAATAGAGCAAAATCTGTTGGAAATATTGAGATTTGTAATAATTAGTAATAATTAATAATAATTAGTAAAAATTAGTAATAATTAATCAAAAATCAAATAAATTCGAGTACATGGTTATAAATTGGCACAATTTCCAATGGATTGGTGACTACTTTTTGTTCAACGTCTCATATCTTTGCTACTTTCTCCCACTGAAATCAGTATGAAAAATGTGCTCTAACGTATGTGAGAGCAAGTTTTTCGTACTGATTTCAGTTGGGAGAAAGTTAAAAAGAGATGAGCCATTGGACTAAAGAGGCTCTTTTACCTGAGGACTCATCTCCTTGCAAAGAGATGAGTCGTCAGGAAAAAGAGCTACCGCCAATCCGCTGGAAACAAATAAGAATAATTAGTAATATAATCTCCACAACGAGGATTAAAAAATATTATTTCATTATTCAATCATATTTCATTTTTCCAAGTATTTCTAAGTATTGCTAAATTAATAATAATTAGTGGGGATGATTACAAACTAACTGTGTCGCCTATAATTATTGGTAATTACTAAGAAATAACTATAATTATATATCTTCTCTTTTTAGGATATTTTTTTTCTTATATCAAATTATTTAACAACAATAATTGTTTTAAATTTTATAGAAACATATATATGAATATAGAACAAGGAAGTAAACATAAATCATTATTAAATGATCGCGCTTGGATAAATCAGCACAGAAATCCAAACGGTTCTAGTTTAAATCCTGTATATGTTGATGGTGTTGAATCTTTCTTATCATTTGCATCATCAAACCCGGAGTTTATTTCAGAAGGGACAATTAAGTGTCCTTGTAAAAAATGTGTTCTGAGAACGTTTGAGTCATTTGACATCATTAGACAACATCTCTTGTGTTATGGTTTTCAATCAGATTATATTTTTTGGTATCAACACGGTGAACGCAGTTCCAGAGAAGATACTAATAATTTGATTCTGGATCCATCACGGCTTCAGAATTTAGTACATGATGTTGCATGGTCATCCATTCAACAAACTGAAATCGAGGATGATGTTGATTTACCTCCCGAGTTGGCACCATCTGAATTTGCTGAGTTGTCCAGGTCTGCTATGGATGCATTATATCCTGGTTGCAAGATAAACAAATTAGAAGCAGTTGCAAAATTTAGGGCTATTAAATCAGATAATGGAATGTCAAATAACTATTTTGATCAGATATTTTCTTTGGTTAAAGCACTGTTACCTGAAGGAAATGTGCTTCCTGCTAATTATTATGAGATTAAGAGACTGGTTCGTAATCTGGGCCTTAGTTATCAGAAGATCCATGCAGGTTCAAACGATTGCATCTTATATTCTAGTGAAAATGAGTCGTTGGATAGTTGTCCCACATGTGGAAAATCGAGGTATAAAAAACCTCAATCAGGGAAGTCTGGATTGATTCCTATAAAATAGTTGAGATATTTCCCGCTTACACCAAGGTTGTAGTGTTTATTTATGTCTCAGAACACAATGAAAATGATGTCATGGCACAAAACCAATATTTCAAATGGTAAAATATTGATTCATCCATATGATGGTTATTTATGGAAAATTTTTGATCAAGTGCATTTGTCTTTTTCTTTAGAATCCCGGAACGTGCGATTGGGACTTTCTACTGACGGTTTTTGTCCATTTGGATCTTTTGGTAGTCAGTATTCTTGTTGGCCTGTCTTTATAACTTCGTACAATTTACCTCCATGGATGTTGATGAAATAGCCTTATATCTTTTTTGAAATTATTAATCCCAGGACATCCGAAAAAGAATATTGATGTTTATTTGAAACCATTGAATGATGAGTTAAATTTATTTTGGAGTCATTGTGTTGGTACATATGATGCTGCTGCGAAATAGAATTTTGTAATGAAAGATGCTTTGATTTGGACAATTAGTGACTTCTCGGAATATGGCATGTTATCTGGCTAGAGTACACATGGTCCAAAATCATGTCGTTACTGTATGGGAGACAACAAAGCATTTATGCTCATCAATGGAAAAAACCTTTTTATTTTGACTGTCATCGTAGATTTCTTACAATCGATCATCATTTTCAGAGGAAAAAATCTCATTTCAGAAAAGGCAGAATTGAAAGAGATGAACCTCCAAAAATTATCTCAGGTACAGAGTTACAATCAGTTGTATTTTCATTGCCTTACATCACTTTTGGACCGACAATAAACCAACAGAAAATTCATGGCTTTGGGAAAGAACACAATTGGAAAAAACGGATCATTTTTTGGAATCTTCCATATTGGTCTGATTTTTTGGTCCAACACATGTTATATGTCATGCATATTGAGAAGAAATGTTTTGATAATTTATTTCATATAGTTTTGGATACACCTGGTAAAACCAAATATAATGTAAAGGCACGATTAGATCTTTCCCAAATTTGCATGCGACCAGAACTTGAATTATTTGAAAATGTCAGATCATAGGGATTAATGAATCCAAAAGTAGCTTATACACTAACCAAAGAGAGTCACTTATTATTTTGTCAGTGGATTATAGATTTGAGACTTCCAGATGGCTATGCTTCCAACTTGGGAAGATGTGTTAAAAATGGTTATATTACCATATTAAAAAGTCATGATTGTCATGTTATAATGGAAAGAATTATGCCTATTGAATTAAGTGCTTTGTTTAATTCTAAGATTTGGGATTCGATAAAAGATATATCATGTTTTTTCCGATACATGTGTGCGGTGACAACAGACTACGATGCACTAAGTAAACTGAAAGAAGCTGTTGTTGTAATTATATGCAAACTGGAAAAAATATTTCTGCCGGATTTCTTCGACTCAATGGAACATTTGATATTAAATTTGCCACATGAAGCAAAATGTGGAGTTCTGGTTCAGTTTTGATGGATGTACCCATTTGAGAGATGCATGCAAAAATTGAAGAAAAAAGTACGTAACAAAGCATCAATTGAAGGCTCAATTGCTGAAGCTTATCTATAAGAGGAAATTGCTTTATTCTACTCTCATTATTTTGAATCTAAATATACCTCAAAATTTAACTGCATGGGCCAGAACAAGGGGAATGTTGATGATGATATGAACAATCAATTATCAGTTGTCAATCAGCTCGAACTTGGTTTTGGTGGAGTTCATGATAGATGGATTTCAGATGATGAACATCATATAGATCATACATATGTTCTACTCAACTGTGAAGAAATGTCACCAATTGTACAGTGAGTGCTCCTATCCCTTATTCTATAGATTCTGTTACAGTAAATTAATCATATTGTATTTGTTGGTTATATGATGATCATATAAAGAAACAATTTCCACAAATTACAGCAACTGGCATAGAAGAACGTTGGCAGAAAAAATTTACCTACTGGTTTCAAAAACTGGTAACGTACATTCTTGTTTGGTTTTACATATAAAATCAATTTATTACTTGTAATAGTGATAAATGTTTTACAAATTTTCAGGTATTTATACTTGCTGATAAGATTGATAGTCGATTGCGTATATTGAGTAGCCCACCATCCAAAATGGTAAAATCTTATAGTGTATATGTGGTGAATGGTTATCGCTTTCATACACGTGCATATGGGGAATCAAAGAAAACAATGAATAGTGGTGTTTGTTTGAAGGGATCATATCATAGAGATATTGAAGTTGACTTTTACGGCATGCTTGAAGAAATTGTTGAACTGTGTTATTTGGGACAGAATTATGTAACAATGTTTAAATGTTGATGGCTGGATACTGAGAGAGGCTTGCATATTCATCCAACTCATGGAATTGTTGATATTAAACATAAAAGTCTTCTTGCAGTAAATGAACCATTTTTATTGGCTCATCAGGCACATCAAATTTATTATGCAAAATACTGTGCTATTGCAAAAGAGTTGCATGATTAGTGGAGTATAATAAAAGTTAAATCTCGAGAAAATTAGTTTACTCAAACTGAATGTGGTTCCACTGAAGTGCAAGGAAATGAAATTTTTCCGGACACTCCTAAAAACACATAGTTTTCACAAAGAGACATGAATATCGAGGATGACACCCCACAGTTAAGGGTCGATGGTGACGATGTTGTCAATGATGTTACAACTGAATTTGAAATGACAAGAGATGAAAGTGAAACTAATATGGAAATTGATGATGTTGATGAGGAAGATGAAGACATTGACATTGAAAACTATTAAGATGATGATGAAGATGAACATTGACACAGTTAAATGATGGTTATAATCATAACAAATATATATCTATACATAATAGTTATTTTCAACTGTTTGCTAATAACAATCATTTCATGTTTCAGATGGACTCAGAAACGTATCGTCAGTTGCTGGAGGCTGAGCTACCTATGGATGATGAGGTTCTTGAGTCATTTGAACCTCATGCTATTGACACTACAGGGAGCACTCGGAGGGGGTGTGGTCTTACCAGATTGATGATTCCAGATCCTATCCCTGAGCGACGTCCACCTCTTGGATTCGATGCGCACATGCGGTGGTATGGTAACCTGTGTATTTTAGTTATCTTTCATTATAATTTATTTATATTCTAATTTTTTGATTATTTTTTCTGTTCCCACAGTTTTATGCATATAAATATTAGACAGGGGAGCACTATCTTGCGCAATTATTTTTCTCAGCCCTGGCTCACATGGGATCAGATTCCCGCTGATGTACAGGCCGCCATGTTCGATCATTGGCTGGTACATAATTAAATATTATTTATTTTGAAATTTAATTCATTAATATCTTTATATTAGGGTTTATGGTATCCCATCGATGAGAGAATGCATGCCACTATCCATGCGTCATGGGTGGTGTCTATGCGTGACCATTTCCGTCAGTTTCTGCATAATTTGAGAAAGGCGGCTGTGTGGAAAGCCGGAGTGATAGAATTTGATGAGTCCTGAAGAGACCACCAACCAGAGTACATTTAATCTCATGTTTGGGATGGATTATGTATACACTAGTTGGGTGGTGGGTTTCAAAGGAGATCTGCATTGGGTCGACAGAATCGGGGGAGACAAGAGGTGACACATCGAGCCAGTAGTCGTATATTTAGTGCGCATAGAGAGCGTCTGGTAAGTAATTTTTGTTTAAATATTTTATACAACTTTAAATATAAAAAGTTTATTTTATATTCATATAGGAATCCGAGCAGCCCAGTATTATGATGTATGGAGTTTATCAAAGGATGTACACTGATCCGGCTACTGGAGAGATTAGAGGTGACCGCCAGCGTGAGATTGTGGTCAGTATTATTTTATTTTCAGTTTTCAAATTAAATGCATATAATATTTTCATTATTTTAATTTCTAATTGAAACTTATGGAGTCATATGAGGCTTCGACCTCTCAGACATAGGCTGAGAGTCAAGATGAGACGGGTGATCAGACTAGTGCCCACCATTTTGATGAGACGGCATGGATGCAGACGACCCAGTATGGCTTCGAAAAGGGCCAAGTAGTTGGTATCAACTCTCATTTGGCTTCTGCAGCTTATTATGGTACTGTTGCGATGTCGGCATCCAGCTCGAGAGAAGCTCGTGGAGAGACATCATCTACTACCTCACAGTATCATGAGCAGCTACGTGCTCAGAGTGAGCTTATAGAGGATTTGCGTCAGGGGCAGGAGCAGATGCGTCAGCAGCAGGATGAGAAGATGTGTCGATGGCAGGAGCAGATGCGTCAGTAGTAGGATGAGGAGAGGCGTCAATATGAGGAGCAACATTAGGAGCAGATGGAGTATATGTGTCGTCTGACTCATAGTTTAGGGATGGAGTTTCCTCCACCACCTCCTCCAGGTCCTCCAAATTATCCACCCCCAGTGATTTTTTTACATGTAATAAACATTTGAGTTCGTAGTTTATTGTCATATTAACTATTTACAATTCCTCTTTCATATTGGTACGAATATTGCATGATTTAATTTGTTTTTATTTTTTTTAATATTTTATTAATTATTAATATTATTTTTTTTGTCTATTTATTTTAGTAATATTACTTTTAATATTTTATATTTATTTTTAATATTGATATGTTTATAATTTTATAATTTTATTAATATTAGTAATATTAATATTATTTTTTCAAAAATATGTATGGTTATTTTAATAATAATAATATTATATTAATTTTTTATATTACTAATATTAGTATTATTATTATATTATATTATATTATTTATATTCATATTATTATTATTTTTTGATATTAATATTTCATAATTATATTATATGTATTTTTTATTATTAATATTATAATAATATAATTTCTTTATATTATTAATATTATTATTATTATTATATACATAATTTAATAATAATAATATTATATTAATTTTTTATATTATTAATATTAGTATTATTATATAATATTATATTATTTATATTCATATTATTATTATTATATATTAATATTTCATAATTATATTTTATATATTTTTTTATTTATACTATAATAATAGAATTTATTTATATTATTAATATTATTATTATTTTTATATAATATAATACAATTTGTATTAATTATTTTATTTTATTTTATTTTATTTAGTATTTGCGACGGGAGTATTTGCGATGGGGTGTCCCATCGTAAAATATTTTTTACTGTCCCATTTGTGACGGGAAGAATACCCGTCGTAAAAAATATTTCTGCGACGGTCCATCACAAATACCTACAGCGCAAATATTTTTTAAATTTCCCATTTGTGACGGGTCAGAAACCCGTCGCAACTAATATATCTGCGACGGCCCGTCGCAAATATCTTTTTTATATATAAACGAAAAACAAATTGCGACGAGGGAAAAATACCTTCGCAAATACTATTTTTGCGACGAGACTGCTGCAAAAACAACTATTTGCGATGCCGTTTTCTGCAACGGGCGATTTGCGACAGAGCCCCGTCGCAAAAGGTCTTTTGCGACGGGATCCCATCACAAATCACCCGTCGTAGATATTTTGTTTTCCTGTAGTGGTACTATCGAGCATGATCGAACCCCCGAATTCTTGGTGGTTAAGAGAATGATGTACGGAGAGACGATTTTCAGACAGATCAAGGTATGTTGCAGGATCCGGGTGATGGATCTATGGATTGGGGTTTTGGAGTGACGACGATAGGTGTTACAAGACGCGTGGCGGCTTCGTACGGGTGACCAAACTACCTATTTCCGGCCCCTGAAGGCCGAGAATCGATGACTGGTGATGTTTCCTTTGATTTTGGGGGAATTGAGTTGTCAAAAAAGCATGAACTGTAATGCGAATAGTGAATCTAAGATCCACGTGAATAAATCGGTTTTCTTCAAATTTCCTGAACATTTATCGTGTATCTCAGAGGAACACACATCGTGTAGCCCCTGGCCACAACAACTGAGGTTTCTGGAAGAGATAAATATCACACACCGTGTACGAAATTATACACATTGTGTGACCTAGTGAAAGTGGCTCGGTGTGTACTCCGGGAGTACATGTGCATGAACACATCCAGAAACACAAGCCACAACTAGAATACACAGGAACGACCAGAATACACGGGTAAAGTCATGCACACTGGCATGGCCACAATACACAGGTACAACCATAATATACAGGCATGACCGTGTACTCTGTCATGAACATGGTAAACAGGCACAACCCATGCTCACAGGCACATGATGGAAGTACACGAGTAAGCCCAGGGTGTTTTATTGGTGTCACCCAATCCAATTGGATGATGTTGGGATGAATTCTTGCAGCCCATACTTCACAGCATGCTGCAACTCTTATAGGCGGATCTCCATGGTGATCTCATTAGGGGTTGCAGGGGGAAACGTGCCCCTACTCGGGGGCTAGGGGTCAAAGTCCCCTGAACCAATTTCTAAGGAACTTTAAAAACTCTAACCGACTATAGAAAAAATCACCAGGTGACACTAAAAAGGCACAATAGCATTGCCTAATGTTCGCACGACTACTGTAGCAGCTCAAAATTTAAATCCAGTGGTACTGTGGCTCTGTTTTCTTCATACCACTTGCCATTATAACAGCTTGAACATGGGTGGTTGCATCACTATAGCAAGGTGGACTTCCAGCCACCATTCATTATAGCACATTGGACATACCGTGTGGTAGGTGACATAGTGTTTTGTCATCATTATTAGCTCATCTAAGCTATGGTTTCTCCATGTGTGTGAAAATATTATCTCCTTTCAATTATGCTCCCAAATTTAATAGTGAAGTGATTATGCCTCTCCATGAAAATATGTTTTATTCCCTAACCATGTAAATCATTTTTTCCATGTTCATTTTCTTCTTATTTTGTTTCTATCTTTTCTTCATATGCAAACCTCTATCATTTGACTCCTGACGTTTCCAAAACTCCAGGTGGCTGAGTCAAATTTTGTACCACCTATACACTCCATGTAGTATGACATGTATTCACAAGCCATGTCTAGAGAAGAACACGCCTAGGAGACACGGTGAGGACACATGCCGTGTATTTCCCCCAAGAACTTCTATCTTCCATATCTTCTTCTTCAGGGCTCTAATTTTGGCATGTGACTAGCCTATCCTAAGTAGTTTTATGCATATAACAAAATGGTTGCCCTTATAGTGGATTTTGAAATACGATGTGAGGTGTTCTGAGCATGAAACTTCATCAGGATTCGCTTGACCAATAATAGTGATCATATAGGATCATTACAGAGATTTTGGGGTTGGTAACCCTCTGTCTTAGTTAGGTGAGAGTCCCCCAAGCTCTCTACTCAGGTTGAGTGGCAGCCCCCTATCACACTAGGGTGCATGTCCTCTATCTACTAAGTGGACCCCCATGTTGCACAAGGTCTCCAGTCCTTTATCCACTAAGTGGCACCCCAATGTCGCCCCATGGCATGGTTCCTCTATCTTCTGAGTGGTACCCACCATCGTACCAAAGTTTAGGTCATTTTCTAACTGAGTGGAACCCCTAGAAGACACTAGGGTGTGGTTCCTCTATCTATCAAGTGTTACCCCCCCCCCCCAACGCACTAGAGCGTGGGTCCACTATCTTCCAAGTGGTACCCCTATCGCATCAGGGTGTGGGTCCCTCTATCTACTAAGTGGAACCCACCTGACACACCAGGGCATGGGTCCTCCACTTCAGATTTTCCCCCTTAGCTATGGAGTGCAGTGGAAAAGTGAAAAACCTCTACTATGTATATTATGTGGTGATGTGGAACCACCATTAGAGATAGTTTCCCCTCAGTTGTTGAGATAAATGGTGATGTGTGGGCCCTCCACACAGTTGTTGTCACATTTTCACATGATTTTGGGCATCATAGATGAACCCTTGGAGCTTCATACTAACTCATCATTCTTAGCTGGGCTGTGGAGATGGAGATCCTTTTTTCTCTCTCATTTGGTCTTCTCATCAATCATATCTGGGTTATTATGGTTTTGTATCATGTTCTAATTGAAAAACCTTTATGGCTTGAGCCGACTATATTTGTATCTTTCTATTACTCCCTTTATGGTTTCTGAGGCATCCTACTGAGTATGTATATACTCACCCCTGAATGGGTTATTCCCACATGTGTCAGGTCTTAGGCAGATGAAAAATAGATCAGTGGGGAATTTGGTGGAGCATAGCGATACTTGGGTGCATTGACTGGGTTCGGTGGTCGGACTTGGAGATTAGGAGCTAGGATCCCTCAATCCCTCCCTTTACAGTTGTTTTCAGGTTGGGACTTCATTTCTTGTTGGACATGTATTCCCATTTATGCTTTTATTTTATATTCTCATACTCTGATGTATTACTTAGAGGTTATTGTATGCATGGTTATACTCTAGATGTTGGGGTCTTTTATAATTCCTCTGCATGTTTTCATAGAGATGGTTTTGTGAATGAATAAAAGTACTTAATGTAAAGGCCTCCCATTATAGTCTATCCCTTATCAACACTTGAAGTCATCTCCAAGATAGTTGGAGGTAGGATTGCGGTTGTCACACCTAGATTACCATCTTCCAAGCAATCCCTAGTGGGTCAGGTCATGACACGAGGTCTCTAAGTAAAAGTATTCCAAAAACTTATCATGAAAGTACTTACGAGTCATTCTCTCTAGCTGGTCATCCTGGACTTTGAATATTCCAAGAGTGCTTCATTGTCCCCATAATATATAAGTTTCCAACTTAACTCTCCTCTATGAATGAGTCTCCAAATGGTTCATGATCATCTGCACAGAGTCAATCTAGAACTCAACTGCCTCAAGACCAACCTCTCTAGTGAATGTAAGAGGATGTTGCACCTTGAACTACCTAATTAGATTAAGCCCGATTGATGAAGCCCACACTGGATCTCTCTCCATAAACTACACAAAGTGGGTAATATTCTCACCAATCCTCCCTCCCGCCCAATCACCCATAACTAAAAGAGGCTTTGGCCCCACTACCGGAGGGGCATTCTCTGCAATGTCCTCTTGTCTCCCTATCAGAAAAGGTCATCAGGGGAGAATCCCTTCACAATGTAAAACACAAGTTTCAAGGCATATAACATATAATTCACACAATTTCAAAAAATAGGGGTCACGAGTAGCCCTAATCAAGCCACTCCACATACACTATCTCAACAGATTTAAATACAACACTATCACTACACCCAAACATTCCAATCCAGGTCTATTGGATAAATTAGGGTAAAACAATTTTTCAAATATAGTCTTCAAATTTCAATTTAAAACAGTTAACCCTATTTATTAGGAAGTATTTAAAACCATAGAGAAATTGAAAATAATTTTATTCCCCATAACCCAATCTTTCTATTTCAAGGCAACACACCGTAATATGATTTTCTCTATGTGTCTAATATGATGCATGTCACATTAATCCCCTCATGCCTAAAATGATTCAGGAATACACAATCTCATGTCATATCAACCCAGGATGAATCTCCCAACAAGTGTATCGCCGAAAGTGAAATAACATCCAACAATAACAAGAAAACCAAAATAACATCATCCTCATCTCTGGAAACTTGGGTTTTCCCCCACACATTGGTTAACTACTTCCATTCATGGGCCCATTACCAAGTTCTGACACATCCTAGTCTCATGTCTACCAGTATGGAATAGTAAATCAAAAGAAAATACCTGATGCTATGATACCACTTTCTAACTTCCCAACTCGGCTCACTTTGACTAGTAGCGAACCAATTCAGATTCTAATCGGAGTGAGTCTGGACAGAACACTGTAGTTTTTCTTGAACAATATTTATTATGGTAAACTGATTTCATATTCTCACCTGTTGTTTTATTTAAACTGTGAGTTAACTTGTTTATGGTCCTAATGGAATGTGTTAAGAAGTCTCTTTGGGAAAGCCTATAGGGTATGATTACTCACCCCTATATATTCACTTGTTAGAGTTGGTGATCTAGAACCAACTTCTATGTACTTTATGATAAAATATTTTCATTATTTTAAATATTAATAATTTTTTTATCACATCATGATTTTTTTATGTGTGACATAGTATGTGATAATTTTCTAAGAGTGGTTGTCGCATTGAAAGGTCATAGCAGTTCGCCGCTATGATGAGAACCCAGAAGTGTCACGTCAGTATTCATAAATATATGCTCTACAGACAGATGAAATCATTTGAGGGGAAAAAATTATAAAGGCTATTAGGGTTTGATACTTGTAGGACATTGAGGCACCTTTTCATGATGTACTACCCTGGTAATTTCTAGTGTATGATATTATGAGAACGAGACCTGTCGATTGGAAATCCACATTTATGTGTCATTGGATGTTGTTATCTATGGATGTGTGTATTGATCCTTAGAATTTAATATTATTATTAATAAGTATTATAAGTCCCATATTTTGATGTATTGACGAAAACCATGATGACATATATTTGCGGTGATGTATGAGATGTTGGGTGTGTCATGGGTAATATTTCACTAATGAATAATGCTAGAAATTATTGGTACATTCTGTTCTTTAACAAAAGTTGATATCTCATTATCTTTGATGATAATGATATAGACTAAATAAATTCACGGTCAGGCTGTTCAATAGACATGTTCTATTTTCAAAAAGTCGAAGAAAGAGACACCGTGCACATGTTTTGATAGCCCCAACAAGAAATCTAATTGATTAGAAATATCATGATAAAGGGATTATATTACACAATAAGCTTATGTATGAGGTATTATTTCATTGAGATATTAGATTATTTCTCTATGTGTTCCTTGGTAATAGCCCTAGAGGGAGTCATTTGTTCCCCACGGGTCTATGCAAAAACAAAATTTATAAAAACTAAAGTATGCTACTCAATTAATTAAAATGTAGTAAAGTAGTAGACCGAAATTGATCTATAGGGATAGTGAAAATAGATTTATTATAATTTCAAAATGTCTATTTTATTAAATTGATGGAAAAGGTGAGAAAAGAGAAATTTGATTAGGTTCGATTGAATAACAAAGAAAAGAACAAAAGAAGATTGATTGGTTTGATTGGAAATAGATTTTCGAAACACACAAGGGTTTTGTAATTTTAGGGTTTGAGTGATATTGAATTTAATAAAATAGGTTTTATTGACTCATGGTTTGTGTCAGAGTCAGTACAAGAAAGATCCAATGATCAAGATATCCCCTTATTGATGCGACAATTACCTATTTCCCTTAGTCCAATAATTTTATGTGTTTCCGAATTTAGTTTGTCTCGATACCATTTTTAAACCCGATTTACTCTATTTTTGACAATGGTCATGCCTCCTTTAGAGTTTTCATTTATGAAATTTGAAATTCCATTTTAATTAAATTATCAATGGTCATGATAAAATAAAAATAAAGGGATTGGAAATTGATTGAAGAAATCACGCTAACAAAATTCATGAATAAATGAAAATAAATCAATCCAATGGCACCTTCCCCTTTCTATTACATCACCCTAGAACTAGGGTGGTTCACCACCTCATCCATGAAATGAGAGGTTTAGAGAGAATGAGAAAAGAAAAAAAATACATAATGGAAATAGAGAATACTCAGGGAGGGCCATGCGCAATGCATCTTCTCACTACAAGCTTGTGTCTCTAAATCTAAATACTCCACATCAGCTGACAAATCCTTTATTTATAAGCTTCATATGGGCTCAAACGGACAATTTTCATGACGTGTAATGTGATTAAACATCATGTAATCATGGTCTAGGTTTTCCTCTGTGATTTTTTAATCTCTGTGAATCTTGCGCGAATCTCATTTGATGATTTTGAACATTGAAACTTTTCACAATGTGTAACTAGGACTCACGATGTGTTACCATATTTCACAATGTGTAATCATGTCACAACTTATTCTAGAATCAGGAATTGAATTCAAATGGAAACATGATGTGTAATTTTGAATCACATCATGTAATGGATTCATGACTTGAAATTCTTCACAACTTTGCTTCACTGTTTGCGGCATGTTGTTAAATGTTACTACATGTCATGTAATGATGTTTCACGATGTGTAATTCCATTTTTCTACTGCATTCATCCAGGTATTCTTCTGATTCAAAAATCTGGTGTCACACCACTTCACTTTATTCGCGGTGTGAAGTGTATTTTAGCCCCATTATTCACCTTTTTCATTCCATTTTGAAATATCTATTGTACCTTTCCAAAAATCATAAAACAAGTAAATAAATTCCAAAATTGGAAATATTCTTCATTTAAATACCCAAATTAATAAATTAAAATACCTTTGAATGTTGGCATGAAATACATTTATCACTTGGCATATTGTTAGATGCTAAAATTGGACTTTAGGCTGCATCGCCTAATGTCACTGAGAAAGAGACATATATGGTCACACACTAACTATATTCAAAATCTCAGTTAAATAATATATTACTATTTATTATTTAACAAGTTGAATAAATATTATTCTCGTATGGAGTTTAATAATTAATCTTTATTGATTTATTGCATATATTTTGTCACCAGTTATTCGATATAATTATGTGAGAAAAATATTTAATATACATTTATTTGTTATTTTAGTGAATATAATATTTATTTATTTATTGGCGAATAATGAAGTGATATTTATTTATTAAATAGATAATGATTATTCAGGGCATGATGAATATATTAGAATGGTGGACTCATTTTAATGGTCCGATGAGAAATATTATATATTGAATATTATTTGATTAAATAATATTTAATTTAATTCGTGAGTTTAGCATATGTATGAAAATAATAATAATAATATTTTTATTATAGACATGGGGTTCTATAGGGATTAAATAAATATTAAAGTTCACTCATGCAATTATTTATTTCTAACTCTAGTGGTATATAATCCCAATTATATTATTTTTCAAGATGGTCAATTCATTTTCTTTGTCCGTGCACAACGAAATCTGAAGAATCCACTTGAAACCTTAGAGAGATCCCTTCCACAAAAACACTCGCAAGAAGGGAGAGAAATCTTCATCCACCTTCAACAATCAAGTCAAGAGAGATCAAAGAGAATCCTTTGGAAGCGACTCTAAGGGTAATCAAAGGCCTTGGATGCAGATGATTGGATATGTCATGCTAGCACCCATAAATTCTTATGGCGATGTTTAGATATTGGTGGAATACTTGAAGATCACTGATAAAGGGAATCTATTATTGATTCCTACAATGAAACAATGGTACGATGTAGATCATTTCTCAAATCCATCAATGAAGAAAGAATTTCATGAAAGGTAATTCTTAATTTCTTAAATTAATTATATATAATATGTGACGATTTTACACTTGGTTTTGGAGTTCTATCCATTCTATATATTTTTTGATTTAATTATATTGATCACAACATTTATCATTGTAAAATCTCAAATTAATCATCAATCATGATAAAAATAAAAACTGGACACAACCCATCATAGGCTTCCGCTGCATCTGGAACCATCGAGTGGTATCATAGCAGGTCACGTGATTATTTAATTGGATGCACGATATGGCCATACAGTTTTCCAAACTGTGCACTAACCGTGTTTCAGCCTCTGTCCAAGAGTGGTCCAAGTTGCATGGTTACCTGGGGAGATCACACGGTTTGAAAAACCATGCACCAACCATGTGGAATGCCTTTGTCCATGCCTACATAGTTTGGGTTTCCTCCTTGCATGGTTTACCTAACTGTGCACCCCTCCTCATGGCTAGCATAGTTTGGGTGAACAGTTTCCACAAACCATGAAACAAGCACATGATGGCCCAATCTCCCTTTTCTTTTCATGTCCTGAACACCCAGAACACCCCCGATCTTCCTCACTCACCTGATAAACATTCAATTATCCAAATTTAAGTGATTCAAAAAAAATTAATCAAGAACATACCTCTACAAATTATGGGATCTTATAGGGACTCTATATCAACGCATCCACCATACACACAATAGTGGAATGATGTTAGTGATGAGTCATGTAGATCTTATATTATCCTTTTTTGGGATATGTGTTGGTTCCGGGCACAGTTGAAGCACACGAAGGGGGTGATATATTAAAATTTATTTTAATAATCATTGCCTGAAACTAGGAGTGAGAATCCTGCACAACAAATTTATAACTAATTTATTTAATTTTTGAAGAAATAAATATATAGGCTTAGGAACATTCTTTGTTGGTGAATTCTGATCATCTGAAAAGACCCTTTTGGATTACCTTCATTGTTCTGTGAGGATCCAAGGATGGAATCCCTCTAGTGGTGATCCATACATGCTCCTATGATCTTCGTGCAACACCACTCAATCTCCGGGTGCTAGCATGGCGAGTCAAATGACTTGTGTTGTTCGTTCTTGATTTCACATTCTTTGGTCTTGACGAAATATATCTTTCACTTCTTGTTTTTAAGAGGAAGTGATAGTGAGGAATTGAGAGATAATTCATTGTGTTCAACAATTATATATTCTCAATTTTGGATGTTTTACACAATAGATATGGCTATCTATTTATAATGTTAGGATTCTAGTTAAAATATTATTTAATTGAATATCGGCCATTAAATAACATTTATTACCTTTAATAACCCTCATGTCATATACTAATAATTATATTATTATTATTTTTTCGTTTTCACCAACTTGGACAATAAAAAATATTATGTAATGGTCTTGTTAATTAATATTTGTCTCCAAACTCAGTCTTGGTCTGTTCGAACTTTTATATCATTTATTGAACAACCGAATAAATATTATATTCATAAATAAATATTTTATTTACAATCTAACGAATAAATATTTAATAAAATATTAAATAAATAAAATAAATATTGTACTCATATGCTGGTGAATAAATATTTATTTAATTTATACGATCAATATAACTTGAATAATATTATTCCTTGCACTTGATAATGATATTTATTCCATTAATTAAACTCAAGTAGAATTTAATAATGACCAATGAAAACACATAGTGTGTGATCCACTAGGATTATTTCTCGTTGTCATTAGGTGGTATTGCCTAAAGTCCTAGATTACTATCTACCAATGGGTCAAGGCACCCAAGAGAAAGAGATTAATGTCGCAACATTGACAACAACATATAAACATTCACTATGTAATTTAATCCTTTTTTCATAATATCTCATCAAAGGGGTTTCATACAGTGTCACCAACCTATATACTTGATATTTTATTCTTTTACTATCTGAAATAAAAACATCGTTACAACATGTCCATGGAATTTAATATGATGGTTCTATTCCAATAAAAGGGAAAATATATCAGCCTCCGTAAATATTGATGGATCAAATCCTTGTATGACTTATTCATTGATTAAATGTCACTCCTGATGCACCAAATGTATCCAATTTCACCCTGAACTATTATCATCATGGTTTATGAAATACATCTAAGTAGACGAGTTGTAACATGCATTAATAATATTCTTAAATTCTAAGGACCATAAAACATGCTCATAGATAAGAATACTCGATGACCCCAAAACATATGGAATTCCTACTGGCAGGTCTGTTCTCATTAATCTTTCTTCTTGGAGATTACCCAGTGTGAACTTCATGATAAGAAACCTCGTCTGATTACAAGTACTCGCAGCTGACAGTATATGTACTATGTGTCCCATCATGGTATGTTATCCAACCATAGAACATTAGTTGAGAATATAATCATAGAACATCAAGGTTCTCATCCTAACAAGGAACTGTTATGACCTTATCAATGTGATGTATACTCTAGGACATTATTACATTAGAGTCATGAAAAAAAACAAACAATATGTACTAAGATGTTTTATAAATATTCAATACATAGAATATTCATATAATAAAAGTACGAATAGTTGGTCCTAGGACACCAACCTCAATAATATGCATTACAAATTGCGGCATACACACTTAACTGAGTACCAAACAAAGTGGAAAACAGAATTCTCTTTGACTTATGGAGTGGAAAAAAACATGTTTTGTTGCATACTTGTGTATGGCGTTGTGAAGAATTTGTTAAGGACTTCTTAGGAAACAAACTATCACCCTAGGCACAAAGTGTATCTTTATAGGGCATCATAAAGAAACAAAGGGATGCTGATTATACAAATCCTCAGACAAGAAAATGATTTTTTTAGGCAAGCCATATTTATTGAGAGGGAGAACATCCCAAAAAAGGATAGTGGAAGATATATTGACTTTTATGAAGTTGGTACTCAAGATACATAAGAGATGGTATAGAAATAGATTACACAAGTCTCTATAGAAAAATAGTTCCTGAAACACAAGTACTGCATAGAAGCACTAGAGAGGTAAGAGAACTAGAGATATATGGTTTTCTAGTTACCAAAGATGGTGGATAATTATTAGTTGACAATGATGAACCCCTCTACTACAAAAAGGTTTTTAAGAACTCAGAATCTACAAGATGGAAAGAAGATATGAATTCTAAAATGGATTCCATGTATCAGAACCAAATTTGGGTCCTCATCGATGCATTAGATGATGTAAATCCTGTAGGATGCAAATGGGTGTTCAAGATAAAACTAGACATAGTAGGTAAATTAAATACCTATAAATCAAATATAGTGGATAAAGGGTTTAAAAAACGTCAAATAATTGACTATGGTGAGACCTTTACACCATCTGTCATGTTTAAATCCTTCATAATTCTACTTGTTATAAGAGATTACCATGACTATGAGATTTTACAGAAGGATGTAAAAATTGTTTTCCTAATGGAGACCTTTAGGAATATTTCTATAGGACACAACGAGAAGGTTTTGTGACTCCATGTTATGCCAAAAATATTTTCAAGTTGAAGAGATCCATTTATGGATTGAAGCAAGCATTTAGATCATGGAACATTTGATTTGATGAAGTTATATACAAGAATTTGGTTTCATTAGTTGGAATGTGTTTGATATACTAGTAATATATGTTGATAACATATTACTTATTGGAAACAACATACCAATCTTATAGTCTATTAAGGACGGGTTAAACATGTGTTTCTTTATGAAGGACTTAGGTGAAGTAGTCAATATTCTAGGGATCACGATCATTCGTGATAGATCCAAGAGGCTGCTTGGAATATTTCAAAGTAAAAAAATCGATCAAATACTAAAATTATTTAGTATGGAAAAATCCAAGAGAATATTGGTTCCAGTTTCACGTGGTATAAATATTTCTAAGAAAATATGTCCTCAAACACAACGAGAGAAATAGAGAATGAGTAATATATCATACATATTAGCAATATGGTCAATCATGTATGTCATGTTATGTACTAGACATGATGTTTTTTATGAATTGAGCATGGTAGATAGATATCAATATGATCCAGGTTAAGAGCATTGGTATGTTGTTAAGGTTATTCTCATGTATTTGAGCAGAACTATGGATATGTTCCCAGTGTATAAAGGAGACGAGAAGCTAGTCGTCAGGGTCTATAATGATTCTAGTTTTCAAAACAAATCAGAATGATCTAAAGTCACAATAAAGATATTTTTTTGTATTAATGGAGGAGTTTTAAGATAGAAGAGTTCAAAGAATCCAGTTTTCACTAATTGTACAGTGGAGTCCGAGTATATAGATGCTTCTGATGCAGCCAAGGAAGTCGGTTGTATAAGAAAATTTATTTAGAAGCTTGATGTGATACCTAATAATAAATACATCAAAAAAAATTATTGTTATAAAATGTTAGTGGTCGATCTTTCAAAAGAGTCAAGGTCACACCAATGGACAAAGCACATACTCCAAAAGTATCACCTCTTGGGGGATTTTTATCAAAGGGGTGAAGTTGGTGTAAATAGTGATCTGACATAAGAAAACATAAAGGACCCCTTGACTAAATTCATATCTCAGCAGAAACATCAGTATCATGTGAGAGCTAGAGAACTGAAGATTATTAGCAGTTGGATCTAGTGAAAGTGATATTCTTTTGGATTTTGTACCATAGAACAAACTTTTTTGTATTTTAGGATAACCTATATTCATTGTTTTGAATATTAATAAACTCTTTATCACATCATGATTGTTGTTCTGCTTGACATTGTATGCGATAATGTACTAAGAATAGTTGTCTCATAGAAAGGTCATAATAGTTCTCTACTTTGATGAGAACTCAGAAGTGTCATGATAGTATTCTTAAACATATGTTTTATTGCCAAATTAAATCATTTGAGGAACAAAAATGTTTCAGGCTTCAAGGTTTGAGACTCATAGGACTTTGGGGAACTATCTTATGGTGTACACCCTTGGTAATATCCAATGTAGGATATTATGAGAACGATACCCCAGTAGGAAATCCACATTTATATGTGTCATTGAATGTTCCTATCTGCAGAGATGCGTATTGATCCTTATACTTTAATATTATTATTAATGAGTATTATAAGTCATGTACTTTGATGTATTTTAAAAGAAAGTGATGGCATATGTTCACAATAAGGTGGGATATGTTGGGTGCGTCATGAGTAATATTTCATTAATGAATAATGCCAAAAAGGATTTGTACCTTCTATTCTTTAAAGAAAGTTGATATCTCAGACTCATTGATGGAAATGATATATCTTAAATAAATTTATGGTAATGTAATTTAATGGGCAAGTTCAATTTCTAGAAAGTCAAAGAAAGAGGCATCAAGCACATAGGTTGATGGAACCGGCAAGCAACCTGTTTGATTAGAGATATCGTGATAAAAGGATTATATTACATAGTGAGCATCTACAAGAATTTTTATGTCATTGAAGCATTAAATTCTTTCTATATGGGTTTCTTGACGTATTACTAGATTCTAACCTTGAACTTTAGACTACTTCACCTAATGACACTGAGAAAGAGGCTTACAGTATTACACACAAAGTGTATCCAGAATAACAGTTAAATACTATATTATTATTTATTATTTAACAAGTTAAACAAATATTATTCTCAAACACGATTTCATTATTATTCACATTTTATTGATTGCATATATTTCATCACCAGTTATTCAAGAGAATATTATGTGAGGAGAACATTTAAAAAATATTTATTTACTATTTTAGTGTGTATAATATTTATTTATTTATTGGAGAATAATGCAGTAATATTTATTTATTAAATAAATAATTGTTATTAAAGGCCCGATAATATTGTGTAGGAATGGTGGACTGAGTTTAATGGTTTGGTGAGAAATAATATATATTGAATATTATTCGATTAAATAATATTTAATTTAATTCAGGAGTTTAGCACATGTTAAGAAATAAGAATATTATTATTATTATAGACATGGGGTTCCACAAGAATTAAATAAATATTAAAGGGTACTTGTGAAATTATTTATTTATAACCCTAGAGGTATATAAACCCAATTATATTATTTTTTAAAAGGGCTAATTAATTTTTTTTCTTCACAACAAAATCAAGATAATCCTCTCAAATCCCTAGAGAGATCCCTTCTCCAAGGATGCTCCCAAGAATTAAGAGTGATATTTCTCCACCTTTCACTCTAAAGTCAATATAGATAAAAGATAATCCTTAGAAATTGATTCTCGAAGCGATTAAAGGTGAACTATGTAAGTGATAAGATCATTTGTGTTAGCATCTGGAGATTCCTACAACAACATTTGGATATTGGTGGAACACATATAGATCACCACTAGAGGGAATATATTTTTAATTCTTACAACACAACAATGGTAAAATGTAGATATATTGTGAGATCAATCAATGAAGAAAGAATTTCACACAAGGTTATTCTTAATTTTTTAAATTAATTATAAATAATATATGACAATCATGCACTTGGTTCCAGTATTTTATAGATTACCTATATTCTTTAATGTAATTTCAATAATAATAGCATTTATCATTATTTAAATATCATATTAATCATCAATCATAAAAAAATATTGGGCATGACTGATCACACACTTCCACTACACCCAAAACCTTTAGTATTTTAGTGCATATGTAGACGTTGTTCTTCATGAAAAAGGTAATGTCTCTTATTTCACTAGTGGAGCATCGTGATGTCACTACATTAGGATAGATGTTTGGAGCTTGGTGTTTCTATAGTGAAGTTGTTGGAGTGATGCCACATTTATGTGGTAATGTCAGGGTATCCTTCAGTTTTCTTGAGTTGTATTGTCATACTTTTTCACTAATACTCTGATTTTGTTGCTTATTGGGTTTTTAGTGGAGTTATATTGTTTATAATCATGCATCATATAGGTTGACTTGATTGTTTTATTTTTTTATGTCTATTTGTGCTTATTTTAAAAGGGTCAAATCATCCCCCAATGTCCAGGTAAGCCTTTGACACTTGTTTTCAACCTTTGGTGTCATGGGGACGTCACCTAAAGTCAGTAGCACCTCTGACCCGGCTCAAGCCAATGATTTGGGTGGGGAATTTACACATTCAAATATTCCTACTACATCACACATCAAACTAATCTGAAAATCATTCACACAAGTGAAATATTAATTGAGGATCGTTGTTCTATAATTTCACAATAATTCGATCACATTTGTTTGGTTTTTATCATTTTATGAACATTTTAAACTTATAAAACCATTTTAATTCTAAAAATGCACTTTCAGTACCACACTACATGTCATATAAACATAGGATTTGTTTATATTTATCATAAATTAATTTATGAATATTATATTACATTTTCATGACAAACTAAACTCATTTACTCAATTTTGGTCATTTAACACACGTTTTTAACATTAAAAACAATTATATTAATTCAAAAAAATACACTTTTGATCATTCCAACTATAGAGAACATTGAATTGATGTGAGATTCATTGCGACTTATCACAAATTAATCGATGACCATTATCCTATATTTGGAAAAAAAATTGAGATCTATTTCCTGATTTCATATTATTTGACCCACATTTTGAACATAAAATAATACAATCTAAACACACATTTTTTATAAGAGATGTATGTAGGAACATACCTAAAACATATGGTATATCATGAATTTGATCACCTACAAACTCACAATGATGACCATGTATCTGGAGGCTAGAACAAATAAATATTATATATTTACATCAATGCAATGAAAGGGGCTACATTACAAATAAAAGCATGTGATACACAACACATGAAAGTACTCGGTGAGACTCAAACTCGAGAACTCATCGAGACCCACAGGGGAACCTACAACTGAGTTACAAAAGTAGTATATATTATAAGAAAATAATGAAAACTATTTTAGATATAATTTATTTAGTCATGTACCTGTGATATCGAGACATGTGAATCATCAACAAGTGCAAGTCCTTATCCAAATGAATGCACTATCTCCACCATACATGCCTCAAAATGTGAAAATTTCTCCACAAATTCTCTATTTAGAAGCATCATCTAAGCATCTACTTCATGGAACATGGATTTTATTATGGAGTCAACCCTAACTTGTGTGTGCATATTTATAGCTCTTTGTGAACTTGTTACCTCAGCCCACACAACTGCAGGTCATATAATATTCATGTCATACATCAATAGAGAATTTCAAGAAAGGAAACCTCCTTGGAAGTCTTCTCAAGGTGTGTGTGTGTGAATGAAGAAAAATCACACTAAAAGAAAATGTGTAAGCTTGTAAGAATATTCATTAGTCTTATAAGTGAGTACATTTCTATTTAGACACTTTGGTGGGCCAATATATGGAGAAACAAATGTTTCCGAACGAATAGTTTGGTCACGCAAGTTATGATTTGTGGGGGTGTTTGTGTTGGTCGAAAAAGCCCAGTTGTTGCAATTTGTGGCAGAACCAATACCCAACTAGAAATATTGTGGTACTATCTGGGTTCATGGTGTGGGGTTTACAACAAGCATGTTGTGATTTAATTGGGAAAAAGTGTAACATACATAAAAAAGTAATTTAAGATTAATTGAAATGAACATGTAAACAAAATCTATATTTCTTTTTAGGAGTTTGTTTGATAAGAACTCCATAAATAAGTGTGTTTAGAGACAAGTGTTTTTAGGATGGATTTAGATATATGTTTTCACGAGGTGTGTGTTATTGAAAAAAGAACACATTGAAAGAACATGTGTTAGTTTATGGGAGAAGTCATTGGTCTGTTTACTAATCATTCATCTATTTGTTTGAGTGTGTGGGTTGTAGAGATGTCACATGACTATAAATGTGGCCAACAGTGGGGAGATACCTAGGGGTGGACATAGTGATAATGAGGTCTTTGCGAGTGAACAACCACCCAACCATTACATAGAAGGTGTAGACTATGATAAACAAAAAAAAGCCTTGAAGCCAAAGAGAAAATACTGAAAAACATACAAGATCAAGGCCAGTGAAATGAAAATCCATAGGAAAGGACTACATTAAAGAGTAGGAAATTTTACATCTGAAATTTCATTTTATAAATGATAAATTTTTCATGGGAGATTCTACCTGATTCATTTCCATTAACTGAATATTTATAAGAGTTCTCAACATCCTTTAAATTTTACATCTAAAATTTCAGTGTAGCAATGATAAACATTGCATGTTTTGGTCCTTGAATGGCATTTCCCCCCAAAATAAACATGATTCCTTAAAAATAAAAAAATATGAAAATTCCAATAGTGTGGGAACTTTTTGTGATGTTGGGTCCCAATCTCATCTTTCATAATGCTGGTTAAATTTGATAAAATTATCACACGAATATATACCCTTGCACACATGTTAGATTCAATCTTTTCAATGTGAAATTATAGTCCATATAGACAAATCGTGAGAATTAAAACTCCAATCTCAATGATGTTAACGGATCAACCTACCACTCCAATACCCCAACATTAGAAAAAACTAAAATTTCTCCTGAAAAACAAATACCTGAACACAAGTCCTTAAAATCATGACCATAGATTTTAAAATGTATAAAATCACTTAACAAGTTAAATCATGAATATAACTGATGAGTTTATATATTGAGCATATTTTTTAATATTTTAATTATTTAATTTCATTATTTTTGATTGATTAATAACTATTTTTAAACTATTAAATATCATTTTTGGGTAATAGAAATTTTTAATGAAAATTATGAAAAATAAATAAATAATGATAATAAATACATATTTTACATGGTTTTATCATTCTTAGTATTTTTTGTTTTTTGTGGTGTGCATGAATTAGAAATGGAGGAGGAGAGCCACATAGCCAAAAAAATCAATCAGTGAGGGTAGCTATCAACCCATGAGGTAGTATATAACATTATAATAATACAAATTATGATATTATTACTAGTTAATATGTCAAGTTATGACATTGGAAAAAAGTGATATACATGGGAGTGCCATTTCTTGAGAAGTTTTAATCAAGTAATGAGGTTGTGAGTAGTAGTATAACCATGTGGAATAATCATGGTTGATCCAACAACTAAAGTCGTGACTCAACAGAAACATGATCTTAATCATGTGAGAGATAACCTGTTTGGTTAGGAAGTTGTCTCTAGTTCTAGTGGGAGTGTTGTAATAGTGGGTGTCCTAGACCCAACTATATATTACTTTTTATTACCACATAATTTTTATAGTTATATATTCATGATGTATTCTGACCATTATAGTGTGGACATTTTTTGCGTCTACTATTTAATGGTAATGTCCATAGATTAATTTTTGTATCAAAAAGTTATAGATGATCTCAAACTATAATGAGAACCACAAGATACTATGACATTAATCTTAAATAAATGTCATATGGTCTAGATACATCTTACTGACTGAGCATAGTTGATGTTTGACTATCAAGTGCTAGTGGAACATAAGTATTGAGACTTCTTCTCGTGAAGTTCGCACTTGGTGATCTCTAGTAGTGAGATCATGAGGACTGACCCGCCAATAGGAACACCAAATGTTTTGGGGGTCATTGGATTTTCCAATATACGGACATGTGTAATGGTCTCCTGACATGAGATTTTTGTCAATTTTTTATTTGATTTCTTACTTTTATGCAAGGAAAAAATCATGATAATGAAATCTTGGCGAGTTAGTTTCTATTGGGTGCGTCATTGGGGGTATGACATTGGTTGAATGGTCAAGAAAGTATTTGTTGCTTCTAGGAAAAGAAAGTTATATATCTTTGGTCACGTTTATTAGGATGGTAGTAACTTCATAAGATTATGGTCATGGTAGTCGAGGGTAAATCTGTCCTGTTAGATCGATAAATAATAAAGCAATAAAATGACGATGGCATGGGTGTGCGTCTTGCTTTATGAGATATTAAAGACAAAGAGATTATATTACACAGTACGTGTTCGTAGGTTGGATTTCACTACTGTGACAATCCTTATCTCTTTAAGGGTCATGATGGGTTGCTAGATGTCGCTCTTAGTATGTGAATAGTATTCACTTCTATCGAGATGATGGCATATTTGGTCACACACAATAGTATATTCAAGAATCTTCCTTATTAGGTTGAATAAATATATTGGAAATGGTGGTCCCCACCACTGGGGTCCAGAATTTGTCCAAAGATATATGATCACCAATGTAATAAATCAATTCATATTATTCAATTTATGATTAATGGGCAATGAATTTATTTATTAAATGCATTTACAAGATTTAAATTAAATACATGAAAATATTAATTGAATGAATATTAATTTAAAATATTCAAGGTTCATTTAATTCTTATGGAAATGATGAGTAAAATTAATGGCTCAATTATTATCACGTAATATATTTATTATATTATAGGAAGGTGATAGTAGTATTTATGACTCAGTATAGTAGTCATAATATGTCATTTATAGGGTGTTAATAATTTGGGGGTTGGGTAGGCAATACCGGATAATTTTCTAACACCCTATAAAAAGAGGGGGAGAGGGATACCCATGTACTATTCACAACCTCTTTTTCTCTCTATGATTCATTCTCTTGAATGCTAGAGAGAAAGGCTCTAGATCCAGGAGCTTGGATCGATCTCTCTCTCACGCATCGCAAGAATGGTGATGCAGTGATCATCAGAGCATCGAAGACATCATCAGAGCTGAATGCTAGCACTCAGATTTCAACGATCAGTGCTCCCACATATTTTTCAAGAGCATGTGGACAATATAGAGAAATTTGGACTTGGATTATTCGAGCATAGACTACCAAGGATGAGTATTTGTTGAGCACGGCTTCGGATCTAACCAGGTATTGATGGTTTTATTTTTGTGCTTAATTTCTTTCATGCAAGATCCTCAGCTCATACAGGGCACTGATTCGCCGACGTCGATGAGTTCATGTCGATCATTAGTGATTTTTTTTAAATCCAATTTTTGGGATTCAGCTGTGTGCTCGGTACTTTCACATCTATCTTCTCTTCTTACTCCTTGAATTTTTGGTTCAACTATTTTAATACAAAGAATCTGGTGTTGGTATCTTACCAATTGGTCCAACCTACAGTCCATTTCCACTTCTTTATTCCTCTCCTACATCCTTTTTTATGAGATGCATCCATTTTCATCATCTTCCTCACTTCTGCCATCATCAACACCATTTCACTTTGTCACCACCTTCCACAGTAGCAGACACATGCACAATAGGCACACCCTAGCATTGCACACCCGCTCGTTGAAATTCCTCCATCTTCACCCTACCGAAATCTATCGACTCTCATATTGCTTGGACAATAAGGCTTCATCAGTTCTCATCTTTCTTGGATGACGTGCACCCTGACGGTACTCCTCCTGGAGGATATTCTCACCATCATCACACGTTTTGAGAGAGAACACTCAGTTAGGCTGGACGTGCACCATTCCAGACACATTTTATTCTTTTACAGACTTTTGTATTGATATTTTTGGAGGATTCATGCACTAATAGCTTGAAACCTAAGGCGGCAGGGGATAGATGAGCACTATCAGTTAACTTCCAGAGGTGGACATAGCTGTCGAAATGTTTTTGCAGTTGGTTAACGTTGTCGAATATTGTCGCTATTGTACACCTCTCACTACAGATGAGAGTTTAGCCAGAAATAAGCATTTTTGGAGTAAAATGCTGGCAATGAAGGAACCACTGGACATCTTGGAACAATTCATCAAGTGAGTTGCACAAACTATTTATAATTTGGTATTGAATTGGGAGCAAGAGTGGTGGGATCATGCCAAATTTTGAAAGAATCATGCCCATGAGCTTGAAGAACTTCCCAAATCCATAGCAGGCCTGGTGCAACGCTAGGATAAGGCATTGTAGTAGGAAGAAGTGTGGCTGACCTTAGTGACAGACCTATTGGCATCACACATTCTGGGTCTGATGTAATTGAACAACACAATGGAGAGCCACGACCCACTATGATTGGGTTTAGACAACTCAAATACTGCTCATCAAATGGACTTGCCTAAGTTTGATAGAAAAAATTTGTAAGGCTGGATAGCTTGAAAAAAAATCCTTTCCCACATCAAGAAAACATCAGATGAAATGAAGGCCCCTTTATCATGAAGAATTATTGGAGAAATTTAGCATCTCGGGAGATCAACAATGTTACACGACGATGGTAGTCCTACACTAGCATGGAACTGTTGATTTATTGATAGCAGTGCAATCAGAGTTGCTATTGGAATTTAAGACCATTGAGCAGTCAAAACAAGTAATGATCATTGGCAGAGCAAGGCTGAACCATCACACAAGGGGTCACAACCCCCACACTGAAGAAAATATGGAATTTCAAGGGGTGGGAGTGATAGGAATGAAAGGGAGTTGATGCTGGGGAATATATTGTAACTGCATGGGGGGCCCATGTGGAATACACTTGGATCTAGAGGGAATATTATTGGGGCCCACTGTAGTTAGAGGAGGCTGTTATAGAGGATCACATAGGGGGGGGGGATATGATGGGGAATGGAAGGGGACATGTTGGGGGCCACAGGTGGTTGTTAAGGGATGATATAATTGTAGAGGGTTAGAGAGAGTGGAGGGGGAATTTTATCTTGTTAGTTAGGTGAACTAAAGGCCTGTAAATTTGACTGTGAGGATTAATAGATGGTGTTGAGTGCCTCTCTAGGGGAGCTGTGTCTTCATCTATCTTCTCTTCTTCATCCTCCAACTTGTATTTCTGGTTCTACTCTTTTAATATAAAAAGTTGGTGTTTGTGTCTTATTGGGATGTTACACTTTCAATCATTCATACTACATCACACATAGAATTAATCTATAACTCATTCATAAAAGTCACAAATTAATTGAGGATTTTTGTTCTATAATTTCACAACAATTTGAGCTCATTTATTTGGTTTTTTTAGATTGGTGCACATTTTAAATTATAAAACCATTTTAATTATAAAAATGCACTTCCGATCATTCTGACCGCACTACTTATCAGATTAACATGTGGTTTATTCATATTTATCATAAATCAATTTATGACAAATATCTTTTACTTCCATGAAAAATTGAACACATTTACTCGATTTTGTTCATTTAACACATTTTTTAAATTTAGAACAATTGTTTTAACTCTAAAAACACATTTTAGATCATTCCAACCGCATCACACATTGAATTGATGTGATATCGATTCCCACATATCATAAATTAATTGACGATCATTATCTAAAATGTTTCAAACAATTTGATCTCTTTTACTCAATATTTGACTGTTTGACCCACATTTTGATCTAAAAAAACACAATCTAAAAATGCACTTTTCAAGAGAGAAGTTTTAGGGGTAGCTACCACTGATCTGTATAAATATTATATATTATAAAAATATAATGAAAACCATTATAAATATAATTTATCCAGTTTTGTACCTGTGACATCGATACTTGTCCAAATTGTTGCACTATCTCCTCTATACATGCCTTCAGATGTGCGAATTTCTCTTCCAGATGTGTACATTTCTCCTTCAGATGTGGACGTTTCTCCTCACGTTCCGTGTCTAGCTACAACATCTAAGAATCTACCTCACGACACATGGATTGTATTATGGCATCAAACTCAGATTGTGTGTACATATTTACAACTCTATGTGCACTTGTTACCTCTTCTCAGACAACTCCAGGTCATAGAATATTTGTGTCATACATCAATAGATAATTTCAAGAAAGGAAACCTCCTTGAATGTCTTCTCAATATGTGTGTGTGAATAAAGAAAAATCACACTGAAAGAAAATGTGTAAGCTTATAGAAATAGTCATTAGTATGAAAAGTGAGTACATTTCTATTTGGACCTTTAGGCACTCCAATAGATAGAACAATGCATGTTTGCGAGCAACTTGTTGTGTTAGTAAAGGTAAGACTTGAGGGGGTGTTTGTGTTGGTCAAAAAAGCCTAGTTGTTGAAATTGGTGCCAGAACTAATACCCAACTAGAAATGTGGTGGTACTATTTTGTTTCGAGGTGTGTGTTTTATAATGAACATGTTGGGATTTAAATTGGAAAACTGTAACATACCTAAAAAAATGAATTTAAGATTAATTTAAATGCACATGTAAACAAGGTGTATATTTCTTTTTAGGAGTTTTTTTGATAAGAACTCCGTAAATAGGCATGTGTATTTGGGTTTGAGTGGTTTCAGGATGGATTTAGAGATAAGTTTTCTCAAGGTGTGTGCGAGTGAAGAAAGAATGCATTGAAAAAACATGTGTTAGTTTATGGGAGCAATCTATAGTTTGATTATGAATCATTTATCTGTTTAGGAATGTGTGTGGGTTGTAGATATGTCACATGTCTATGGAGTAAGACTATGGTGGGGAGATCCCTAGGGGTGGAAATAGTGATAATGAGGGATTTTCAGGTGAACAAACACCCAACCATTACATAGAAGATGAATAATCTAGTAAACAAAAAAAATCCTAGAAGCCAAAGAACAAATACTTACTAACATACAAGAGAAGGTCTAGTGAAATATAAACCCATTGGAAAGGATTGCTTTAAAGAGTAGGAAATTTTACATTTGAAATTTCAATGTAGCAAAGATATACTTTTCATGGGAGATTTTACCTGATTCATTTCCATTAACAAAGTCTTTATAAGATTTCTCAAAATACAGGAAAACTGAATAAAAAGAAGAATCTAGTCTTCCAATTGTGGGGGAGGACATTTCAACTTCTACAGAACTCCAACAACAATATTTGATAGAACTTCATGTGAACTGTCTTGATGGTGAAGAAGAATAATCCTTTTGATTCCAATATTATTGTGGTTCCTTAATAAAAAATCTTTATCTCCCCCATCATGATGGCTAGGATCCAAGGGGGTTGCAATTGCAGGTTGACCAAAATCTGTGGGGTGGGGAGGGGGGGATCATTTCCATTACTATTTATTTCATCTTCCATGATAGAACCTGAGCCTGTAACAATAGAATTAGACCAGGATTTAGAAGGGTTCATAAATAGATCAAACTTATGCAAGAAGAGTGTCTGTAGAACCTGCAAGGGGAAGGATTTGAATCCATAAGAGTAGAGGGTTGCAAGGTGGCAACAACCAACTCAGGGAGGTTGGCCAAAGTAAAAGATGATGAGGTCTAGAAAATCATTATGGGGTCATAATGAGGGAGGGAAGTTTCATTAGATGGATCCAATGTATGTTCGGGACTAGGCTAGAGTTGGAGAGAGGGAGCATGAAGGTGATTTTTTTGGAGCACTGGAATTGTTTGTGTAGAATGGTGAATTCCCCTTACCACAAGGTGAAGCAGAGACATTATTTTATAGATGAAAAAAATTGAATACATGGTGTGGTATTCCAATATGGGACTCAGAAATACCTTCTATCATAAATAGGTTTCCATACTTCCACTCAATATAGCCATGTCTATCTTAGATCAAGTGTCCCAAAAAAAGAAAGGCGCCATTAAATAAGACTAGAACCACTCCCCCTTAAGGTGGGATGTTGATGTTGTGGATACACAGCTTGGTACTGAGAGAGTCCAGATAAGCTTCTAGGAGGGCTTTTGTGATGATGTTGGAAAGCTGATCGACCATCGGTATGCGGTCGAAACTGATATGGTGTTCCTCAACGTGATGGAGAAGAAAGTGGCAGTCCACCTTGATATTCTTCATGCGTTCATGGAAGACAGGATTAAAAGAAATCATTGTGGTTGCCTGATTATCACCCCAGATATGAGTAGACAGTTGTGGTTGGAAGCCAAGATCATAGAGGAGATGTCGGAGCCAAAGGATCTCAGTAGTGAATGTGGTCATCACATAGTATTTGGACTTCACACTAGATCTGGAGACGATAATCTATTTCTTGCTGTACTAGGAGATGAAGTTACCTACCATGAAAACAACAAACACAGAATTAGAATTTTGGGTAGCAAGGAAGCTAGCATAGTCAGCATCACAGAAGGCCTCAACATTTAGATGATTATTATGTGAGTACCAGAGATCACATGCATCGTCTTTCTTGATGTATTTTTAAATATGGTGTATAACATCCCACTAAGATTTGGTCGGATGCTCCATGAATTGGATAACTTTTCTCACAGCGCTAACAGTGTCCAGACATGTCATGGTGAGATAATTGAGTTTTCCCATAAGATGATTGTAGTTCTATGGGTGAGAAAAGAGTTCTAAGTTTTCATAGAGAGATTGTTCGATAGGATTAAGAGGAGTATTGATAGGAGTATCCTGAGTTAATCCATCATCCTGTAAGACATCCAACACATATTTTCATTGGAAAAGAAAGATGGTGTCCAATGAATAAGAGACCTCAATTCCAAGGAAGTATGTCAGTGGACCAATATTTTGGAGTGAAAGTGGTGGTGAAGATTCCACTTTACTTGTGAGATTCCAATGGAGTCACTCCCAATGATGATGATATCATCAACATACACCGCTAGAAGGATGCATCCAGAAGACATTGTACGGTAGAAGACAATGTGGTCCTTCAACATCGAGAGAGCCCGAATAAAGTGACAATGGTGTTGAATCAACCAAACCATGCCTGAGGAGAGTACGAGATTCCATAAAGGGAGTGAAGAAGTCATCAAACATGGGAGTTGGAACCATATGCATGAAATCCTAGAGTCTTCTATAGATACAACTCTTCTTCCATAAAATCATGGAGAAAGAAATTTTTGACATCAAGTTGATGAAGGGTCCAATGATGATGATTAACAAGAGAGATGGACAATCGGATAGATGTCATCTCTAAAACTAGAGAGAATGTATCAAAATGTTCAATATAATATTTCTCATAAAAAACCTTCACCACAAGTCTAGCCTTGAGGCTATGAAGGGTGTCATCTGTATTATTACAGACCATATAGATCCATTTATTGCAGACCGTTTGTATGCCTGCTGGAAGGTAGACCAGATCCCAAGTGTGATTGTCGTCCAGAGCCTGAAATTCATCCCACATTTCCTAAAGCCATCCAGGATAATATTTGGTGCCACCAACCAAGTGAGGTATAGATATTGTCTCCAGAGTGGAAAGACCCCTATAGAAGGATGTGTGCAGAGGAGTATACCGGTAAGAACGAGTTCCTTTTTGTAGTGCAATGGGAAAGTCATCTGGATCCAAAACCTGAGCATCAGACGAATCTGGGATGATAGTTTCCTTGGCCTCGATGGGGGATACAGTCGATGGGTGGCAGGTGTAGACAGTTTCAGACTAGTGAGTAACAGAGTAGGGCACTGGAGGTGGGTGGATGATGAGAGGAAGACAATCATTGATGGTGATGTTTGGATGGGGAGATGGAGGAGTGAAAGGAGGGCCCCCAACAAACAACACATCAACAGAGATGAAATATCGTCATAAGTTAGGAGATAAGCACCAGTATCCATTCTGAGTGTAGGAATATCCACAAAATATGCAATGGAAGGATTTATAAGAATGTTTAGAAAGGTTTCGACAAGTGTCCCAAACATTAAAAAGACACCCAAACACACACAGTGGAAGTGAGTGAGGAGGGAGAGAGGAGAATAGAGTTCGAAAAGGAGCCTCCTCTAGAATGATAGAATAAAGGAGTCAATTTAGAATGTAGGTAGCAGTCAGTTTGGAATTAGACCAGAAAAGGAGAGGCACCTTCATGTGGAATAGGAGCGCACAAGCCATATCCAAAATATGGTGATGTTTCTGCTCGGCCACTCTATTCTATTGAGGTGTGTTAGGGTAGGATGTAAGATAAATGGCAACTTTATCATTGAGAAACTTCTGAAAGGAAGTAGATAAATATTCTTAGCCATTGTTGGAGTTGAGACTTTTAAGGGAGGTGGAGAATTGAGTATGAATTTCATTATAAAAGGTCTGAAAAGTATGAACAAACTTCTGACCGATCACGAAGATGGTAAAGTCATGTCATGTGCGAGTAGTTATCAATGAAGGATATATAATAATTGTACATGGACTGGCTAGGAAACCTACAAGGACCCCATACATTGGAATGAAAAAGGAAAAAAGGTTTCGCAACATGCAGTTCCAATTGAGGAACATACATCACTTGATGATGTTTAGCAAACTTGTAGGATTCACAATGGAAGGAAAGGTGAGGAATGAATTGGGGGAAAAGATTATGTAAAAAGGAAGCCGGTGGATGACCGAGGTGAGAATGGAGGTCAAGGGAATGACATGAGGTGGAAGAGAAAGAAAGAGATGATGGGGTATCAAACATGTACACCCCATTTCAAAGATGACATCGACCAAGTTCCCGATTCGTCATCTGCTCTTGGAAATCAACATGAGAAGATGTAAAAGTATCCACACAGAGTCAAGCATCGAAGATGTCGGCCAAGGGGAGATACCCACAGTAGGGCCACCAATCCGAACAATGGTGGCTGTAGAAGAGTAATGAGGCAATGCAACCCGATAATATTGTACAAATGTAATCTACTCCGGTGAGAGTGACAATTTGTACCGGGTACTCGAGAACAGTGATGAAGCACGGTACAACTACTCAGGTGGGATCACAAATATAGGGATGATTTATGGGGTAGTCTTATGAAAAGGTCAACAGGTGGGGGGCGGGGGGCTTTGCAGGGGCGTAGGGGACTAGAGTCGGTGTCAGAGCCCCGTGGGAAGAAGTGCCAACCATGACAGAGTCGGTTGGTGCCGCGTGGGAAGTAGGCCCCCAAAAAAGGGTCATCAGTTCTGTGGGAGCCATTGTGGTGACGATAGCCAGCACAAGAGGTGGGTCGAGATGGGTCAATGAGGGCGGTGACTGGTAGATCACTGAGAAGCCGCAAGTAGGAGGTGGGGTTGGGACTCATCGAGGAGAGTGGGACCAAGATGGCTGATTTTTTTTCTGGGTTTTTGAAAAAAAATTGCCTAAAAGGGATAGGGCATGCAGTGTTTTTAAAAAGGGTTAGGGCATACGGTATTTTTAATAACGGGTCCGAGATGTGTGAACCCCGTTCATGCATCCCCGACCCCGAGAAGATGCGTGAACGGGGTTCACTCATCTTCAACCCGAGCAAGATGCGTGAACCCTGTTCACGCATCCTCCAGAAAGATTTTTTTTTGTATTTTTAAAATTTTTATTTTTATTTTGTTTTGTTTTGTTTTGTTTATATATATATATATATATATATATATATATATATAACAAAAAATTTCAGCAGAATTTATCTACTATTTAATATCCAGCAGTTTTGCCATTACAGCAGTCTGGATTCTGACAGACACCCTCACCCATGACTCTCTTTTATAAGAGGGCTAGCCCTAGAAATCTTTCTGCATTTTCGATGTGGGACTCAACTGCTATCTTCCCTGCGCAGAACAGTCTGCATTTCTGATGTGGGATTCTGTTTCAGGTACGTCACTTTGAAAGACTATAAAATACAAACTATATGAGCAATATAAATGAAACATAAAACATGGATTAAACATATAAGAAATTGTTGAAAATAAAAAGAATTTTGTAAAAAATGTTGATGAATAAAAATTTATAAGCTTTCAAAGATATCATCTTGAAACTTAAAACTGTTTCAAATACGTTTCTTTGAAATACTATAAAATAAAAACTATAAGACCAATTTGAATGAAACTTAAAAGATGAATTAAACATATAAAAAATAGATGAAAATAAAAATAATTTCTTAGAAAATGTAGATGAAAAATAATCTATAATCTTTCAAAACCACCAACTTGAAACTTAAAAACAATTCAAGTATGTGGCTTTGAAAACCTATAATATAAAAACTACAAGACCAATATAAATGAAAATTAAAACATGGATTAAACATATAAGAAATAGTTATTTTTTAATTAGTTAATTAGTAATATAATTATTAATTAGTTATTAATTAATTAATTAGTAATTATTAATTAGTTAATAATTAGTTAATTAGTTATTTATTAATTATTTAATTAGTAATATAATTTATTAAATGATAATAAATTAGTTATTCTGTAATATAATTATTAATTTAAAATAAATAAATAAATAATTAATTAATTTGTAATCTAATTAGTAATTATAATTATTTATTATAATTATTCATTATAATTATTAGTTATTAATTATTAATTATTAATTATTAATTAACTAATTATTAATTAGTTAATTAGTAATATAAGTATTAATTATAAAATAATTAATTAATAACATAATAATTAATTATAATTAATAATTATAATATTAATTATTAATTATATACTAATTAATTAGTTAATTAATAATGTAATTATTAATTATAATTAGTAATATATTTACTAATTATAATTTTTAATTATTAATCATATAATAATTAATTAGTTAATTTGTAATATAATTATTCATTATAATTTTTAATTTTTAATTATTAATTGTTAATTATATAATAATTAATTTTTTAATTAGTAATTTAATTATTAATTATATAATAAATAATTATTTAATTAGTAATATAATTATTAATTATAATTAGTAATATAATTATGAATTATAATTACTAATATAATTATTAATTATAATTATTAATTATTAATTATATAATAATTAATTAGTTAATTTGTAATATAAGTATTAATTATAAAAAATTTATTAATAATATATTTATTAATTATAATTATTACTTATAATTATTAATTATAAATATTAATTATTAATTATATTCTAATTATTAATTATATACTAATTAATAATTATAATTAATAATTGTAATTAATAATTATTTTAATAATTAATTATTGTATAATTAATACTTATATTACTAATTATCTAATTAATTATTATATAATTAATAATTACTCATTATAATTAATAATTATATTAGTAATTATAATTCATAATTATATTACTAATTATAATTAATAATTACATTACTAATTAACTAAATCTTTATTATATAATTAATAATTATATTACTAATTAACAAATTAATTATTATATAATTAACAATTAATAATTAAAAACTAATAATTGTAATGAATAATTATAATTATTTATTATATTACAAATTTACTAATTAACTAATAAATTATTATATAATTAATAATTATATTACTTAATAAATACTTAATTACTGTATAATTAATAATTATATTAATAATTAACTAACTAATTATTATGTCATTAATAATTATATTACAAATTAACTAATTAATTATTATATAATTAATAATGATATTACTAATTAAATAATTATTAAATAATTAATAATTATATTTCTAATTAACTAATTATTCATTAACTATTTTATTAATTATTAAAAATTAATTATATAATAACTAATTAGTCAATTATTATATAATTAATAATTATATTACTAATTAACTAATTTATTATTATATAATTAATTTTTAATAATTAATAACTAATAATTTTAATGAATAATTATAATTATTTATTATATTACTAATTTACTAATTAACTAATGAATTATTATATAATTAATAATTACATTACTTAATAAATACTTAATTATTTCATAATTAATAATTATATTACTAATTAACTAATTAATTATTGTGTAATTAATAATTATATTACAAATTAACTAATTAATTGTTCTCTAATTAATAATGATATTACTAATTAACTAATTATTAACTAATTAATAATTATATTTTTAATTAACTAATTAACCATTAACTATTATTATATGTTTAATCCATGTTTTAATTTTCTTTTATATTGGTCTTATAGTTTTTATTTTATAGGTTTTCAAAGCCACGTATTTGAAATGTTTTTAAGTTTCAAGTTGGTGGTTTGGAAAGCCCATAAATTATTTTTCATCAACATTTTTTACAAAATTCTTTTTATTTTCAACTATTTCTTATATATTTAATCTGTGTTTTAAGTTTCATTCATATTTGTCTTATAGTTTTTTATTTTACAGTCTTTCAAAGACACGTATTTGAAACATTTTTAAGTTTCATGTTGGTGGCTTTGAAATCTTATAAATTATTATTTATCAATATTTTTTATGAAATTATTTTTATTTTACACTATTTTTTATATGTTTAATCAGTGTTTAAAATTTCATTTATATTAGTGTTATAGTTTATATTTTATAGTCTTTCAAAGTCACGTACTTGAAATACGTAAAACATTTTTAAGTTTCAATTTGATGGTTTTGAATGGTTATAATTTATTTTTGATCAATATTTTTTATGAAATTATTTTTGTTTTAAACTATTTATTATATGTTTAATCAATGTTTAAAATTTCATTTATATTAGTCTTATAGTTTATATTTTATATTCTTTCAAAGTCACGTACTTGAAACAGAATCCGACATCGGAAATGCAGAATGTACTGTGCATGTTTGGAAGAACCTGTATCCCACATCGAAAATGCAGAATAATTTTTAGGGCAAGCTCTCTTATAAAAGAGAGTCCTCGAAGAGAGTTTCTGTCAGAATCTATACTGCTGTAATGGCAGTGCTTCTGGATTTTAAATAGCGTATAAATTCTACTAATTTTGTTTGTTTTCTTTATATATATATATATAAAAAAAACAAAACAAAATAAAAATAATTTTTTTAAAACTATTAAAAAAACTTCCTGCATGATGCGTGAACAGGGTTCACACATCTTGCTCGGATTGATGATGCGTGAACCCCGTTCACGCATCTTGCCGGGATCAGTAATGCGTGAACGTGGTTCACGCATCTCAGACCCATTTTTTCAAATACCGCAAACCCTCTCCCTTTTAGGCCAATTTTTTTTTCAAAAAACCCAGAAAAAAAATTTTCTTACCAAGATGCACCAAGAGAGGGAGGTGGAGAGAAGATTTTTGGGAAGTGGAAAGTAGGGAGGGATAGGAATGACCACAAGGAGGAGGGTCCAGGACTTTCTAAGGAGAGTCAGTGTCGAACGAAGCCGAGAAGCTACTGGAGGTCAGGTGAACTCATCGGAGGCGGTGGCCGAAATCCCCGAGGTGGGCGGGATGTCCGCGAAACCAAGGAAGCTGTCCTGGAGACTCACTGATAAGAGGCGGGGCCGATCAACATCGGGAGACCACAAGAGGGAAGTTCCAAATGTCATCGAGAATCCACGCAGAGGGCGGGGTCGATCATCCTCATCGGAGGCGGGTCGGGTCGGGTCGTGCGCATTACTGGAGTAAGCACCTAGGCTACCCACAGGTGGAACACATGTAGGGAGGGGATCCATCGGGGATCGTCGAGTAGCGGACGGTGGAGGCCGATGAGAGAGGCCAGACGAGATGCACCAAGGGAGCCATATGGGTGGGGTGCACACTGGTTGGGAGGATTCAATGCACAAGGAAGGGAGGCAGAGGTCCGCCGGGCATCTCACACAAAGAATCGGAGAGCTACGTTGGGACCAAGTGGCGCCAAGAGAGGCGGCAACAGCCGATGAAGAGGAGGGTGATGCCCTTGTAGCCCGGCAAGGACAGATCTATAATGAGACTGTGATGGGGTGGAGATAAGGAATCTGGGCCATGGAGGGATGGTAAGCGGCTTGTCCGGCTAACAAGGGCAGTATGGATGGCATCGGGGCTTGGCAAAATGGTCTCAGAGGAGCGGCTGCTACCCAGTCATGTGGTGCATAGGGGAGGCTGGACGACAGACCTACTGGGGGAATTATTGTAAACCCTACATGAGGGGGGATAGAGGGAGGGATGAAGTTATATAACACCCTTTGATACCATGTAGAAAGGTGAATTCCCATTACCTAAAGGTGAGGCGAATACATTCTGTTATAGATAGATAAAATAGAATACAAGATGTGGTATTCTGATGTGGAACTCAGAAATACCATCTACAATAGACATGGTTCAATAGTTTGGAATCCCTAGACTGATGGGGTCCAGAGATGGTCGATGGGGAAGGGGGATTTGGGTTTTCTAAGCATGTTTAGATTTGAATGTTTTGGTTGCAGCTGATGGCACATCCTAATTTTAATCAAATGAATGAGAAGAAGAATCATGCCTAGTTTTATGGGAATTCATGCAGTATTATGGGAGATTTTTATAGGTTACAAGTTGAGAAAATCCGTTAAGACCATTTATAATCCACACTAAAGAATGAAGACAATATTTGGACAACTTCTTGATGGCCTAATGATAGAAGATTCTTCCTGAAGGTTGAGAAAATGGGTTTGATAAGGTCACCAATTAACTGGATGATCACCATGAGTTCAATTTGTATGAAGAGATGGATAAGAAGATGTTTGAAAGAAACACTCATGTGCCAAATCAAATAATCAAAATTTTAAAGTGACAATTTGAGAACGCTTATAAAATGACTGTTGAAGATCTAGGTTTTGAGAATCTAAAATTAGAAATTATCAGATCAGGTGCGGGAATGGAACAGTAGAATCATATCATCTATAAGAACTGTGTGAAACCGATGGAGCACATAAATTCAAGCAATTATTTGATAGAAGGCACTTACCTAAGAATTTATCTATGAGAGCGAAGTGATGTGGTGAAGCAGTACATCCACATCTTTCAATGATGCAGTCCTAGATTAAATCGGGATAGAGCCTCAGAATATATGAGCGTGTTAAACATAGAACAATAAAAATAAAGGGAGTTCGACTAGAAAGTTATTTGTTTTCTAAGATTAGGAACATAAATGTTGTCCCTTCTACCACACTAGAAATCTTATTAGTTTCCCTAGATCAGTGACTACTGATCTTGGCCTAAACAGTCTCCCAAAATAAAGGTAGAATGATACTTACCGACCAAAATAGAGGTCTAATTCATGTTAACCTGTGCATTTATGACACATGGTATCCAAATGATCGTAATTCCCTAAATTTTTCCTCCTCCCAAAATCTCTTCCTGCTCTCATTCACTTCTCCTCATCACCCTCACTCTAACTCTGTCACCCTCTCCTTCCTCATCGCCCTTCTCTCCCGAAACCCCTAGTTTGTCATTGGCACCTCCGGCATGCATCTTGACATTGTTTTCCACTCCCATAGAACCGCCCTCGACCTTAGTGATGGACTTTTCTGCATCACGCATTTGGGAGTTTTCTGCAATTTAATAGCACAACTCGGAGCCACAACCCACTATGAATGGGTGTAGATAACTCAACTACAGATCAACGAATAGACTTTCTTATGTTTGATGGAAAAAATATGCAAGGCTGGATAGTGCGCACAAAACTCCTTTCCCACATCTAGGAAACACCAGATGAAATGAATGATTGAGTATCGAGGGCAGCGATAACACAAACCACGCGCACATACAGATCACTGGAGGTGATCGCAACAACACAACTATATATCAGCAGCACCACGATGTTTATTTATTCTCTCTCTTCTAATACATATATTATTACAACACACATGGTACTCCCTTTTTATAGGGTTACAATCACACAACTAAAATCAAACAGAGGATAAAACAAGTCTGAAGATGGTTGTGGTAGGTGCTGCCCAATCCTCCGGATCCACACACGTCAAGCCGTCTTCGTGGAATTCTTCAAGCCTCCATCCCAGCAGTTGATGGTAGGTTTCGTCCGAGGAATAAGATTTTAATACTTCCAAAATCCCCCCTTAAACTTGTATTCCTCACGACCCATGATTTTTCACTATGTTAAGGTGGGTAACCTACCAGTATAATGACTTCATCATAGTCATTAGCTTCAGTAAAATCAATAGCACATGTGGCAGCAAATAAGAAGATCACTAGAGGTGATCACAGGATCAAAATCACATCACCAAGAAGCAAAATGGATTTCGTTGCTTTGATATGGAATTCTTCCATCTCGTACTCCTCTTGAATTGGATTCTTGTCCATGGAATCTTCTACCACGGGTTCAGATTCTTTGAAATGTCCCCCCTTGCTGCGGGGCTTCATCGGGACTCGAATTCATTGTAAGGAGGCATCGCTATTCTTCACCAGGGGAACTAACACGGGCCTTTGATGCTTCAATCCTGAACTAACGGATGGTCCACCGAATACAACATTGATGTCAGTCTCCACCTTCAAGAATCGTCTGCATTTTATAGCTATACTTGTTTTTCGGTGCCTTTTGGGAAGGTTTCTTCATTGGTAGATGGTTCGACACATACAACATCGACCAAGGTTTCGACTTTCAAAAATTCATCTTCATTGGACATCAATTCCGGTTCTTCAGTTGCTTCAGTTGCAGATGATTGATTCAACTTTGGGTTACATGATGAAGGCGGAGGGCATCCGTCATTGTCGTCAAAATCTGAAAATAAGTCGAAGTAATCGACGAAATTGAAGTCACTATCCAATAAAATCATTTTTTGGATAGTAATTGTTTTTTGTTTGAATTGAAAACTTCCTCTTTTTTCAGAATTGATGAAAATTTTTGTTTTAAAAATTGCATACTACAACAATATTTTTTGCTCTTTGGGTAGTGTAGACTTTTTTTTATCAGGAATGCTGACTTGTATTATTTTCCCATAATACAAATGACTTCAGGGGGAAAAATAAGTTGTAGATGGAAAGAGGGAGGAGAGGAAAACTTTGGAATGAGGTGAGAATATTTTTTTGAATGGAGAGACGTGTGTGAGTAAATGGGAAAAATGACAAAGAGAGCAAAAAACAATTTTTTGTTTGCACAAATAAGAGAAAGTCACGCCACCTTTTGAGGTAGAGACAAATAACATTTTGTATTATTGATAAAGGAGAAAGATAACTTACTTTTGAAAAAATTAAAAAAAATATAAAACAAAACCAAAGTGGGAAGAACTTCTCACGACTCAATTATGAATAGTTTGGACTATTCATTGTCTTCTTCAATTAGTCGCTGCAACTGATTGTAAGGGGATATCATGGATCCCTCTCACCGCTGGAACAGATGGATCTGGAGCACAACCCATAGATCAATGTCCACTCAGCTCACCTCCGACGCTCAGATACCTCAAGAGCACAAACCATGACTTTATGTCCGCTCAGCTCACCTCCGACCCTCTGCGTGCTGAGTCGGTAGGGGGTCTGACTAACCGTCCACATAAGAATCAGATACACCTTCAAAGCGCTCCGATTCCCTCTCTACTCTACTGAGTCGTTCTATGGACACTTCTATTCTTCATCCTCATCTAATACCACTGATGGAGGATCTAGGGCAGTGATAACAAAAACCGCACACACATGCAGATCACTGGAGGTGATCGCAACAACACAACTATATATCAGATGTACCATAGTGTTTATTTCTTCTCTCTCTTCTAATACATCTATTATTATAACACACACGGTACTCCCTTTTTATAGGGTTACAATCACACAAATAAAATCAAAAAGAGGATAAAACAAGTCTGAAGATGGTCGTGGTAGGTGTCTCCCAATCCTCTGGATCCACACACGTCAAGCCGTCTTCATGGAATTATTCAAGCCTCCATCCCAGCAGTGGATGGTAGGTGTTGTCTGAGGAATAAGAGTTTAATAATTCCAACAATTAAGGCCCCCCTCACTCTGGGGGAATTATTGGAGCAATTTAACATCTCAGGAGACCAATAATCTTACACGATGATGATAATCCCGCACCTACATGGAACTATTGATTTACATATAATAGTGAAATTAGAGTTGATGTCAGAATTGAAGATCATAGACCAACCAGAATAAGTAATGATCATTGGCAGGGAGAGACTGAATCATCCCACTATGGGTCACAACCACCACCTTAAGAAGAAGGTGGAATTTTAGGGGTGGTGGTGATAGGAATTCAAGGGGGTTTCTACTAGGGAATATGTTGTAACTACATGGGGGCCCATGGAGAATATGATAAAACCCAGGGGGAATATTCATGGGGTCCACTGTAGTTAGAGGAGGCTGTTATAGAGGGGCCTGAAGAGGGGAATATACTAGGAAATGGAATAGGGATATACTGGGGGGCAATGGTGGTTGATAGGGGATGATATAAATGTGGAGGGTTGGAGAGAGTATAGGGGGTTATATCTTGTTAGCATGGTGGCATAAAGGCTTGGAAATTTGGTCATGAGGCTTGAGTGATGGTGTCAAGTGCATCTTGAGGGGAGTTGTGTCTCCAAATATCTTCTCTTCTTCCTCCCCCTCTTGTATTTCTGGTTCTACTCTTTTAAAAAAATGAAGTTGGTGTTGGTGTCTTAGTAGGATGTTACACTTTCAAGTATTCCTATTACATGACACATCAAATTAATCTACCACTCATTCATACAAGTCACAAATTAATCGAGGATTGTTTTTATATAATTTCACAATAATTTAAGCTCATTTGTTTAGTTTTTGTCATTTGTCTCACATTTTAAAATTATTAAACCATTTTAATTCTAAAAATGAACTTTTGGTCATTCTGACCACACTGCATGTCAGATTCACATGTGATTTGTTCATATTTATCAAAAAATATTTTATGAAAAATATCTTATATTTCTACAACAAATTGAAATCATTTACTCAATTTTGTTAATTTAACATGAGTTTTTTAATTTTAAAATGATTGTTTTAATTTTAAAAATACACTATTAATCATTCCAACTACATCGCAAATTGAATTGATGTGTGATTCATTCCCACATGTCACAAATTAATGACCTTTTATCCAATATTTTGACAACAATTTGATCTCTTTTACTTGATTTTTGATTATTTGATCCATGTTTTGAACTTAGAAAAAAATACAATCTAAAAACACACTTTTGAAGAGAGAAGATTCAGGGAACATACCTCAAACATATGGTACATTATGTGTATGCTCACTTATAAACTCACAACGATGACCATGCATCTGGAGGCCACAACAAATAAATATTATATATTTACATCGATGCGAGGTAAGGGGCTAAATTATAAAGAAAATCATGCAACACACAATGCAGAGAATGTAGAGAAGTAATCATCAAGACTCAAACTCGAGACCTCGTCAAGACCCACAGGGGAAGCTACCACTGAGCTGCATAAATATTATATATTATAAAAATATAATGAAAACCATTTTAAATATAATTTATTTAGTTTTGTACTTGTGACGTCGAGACTTGTCCAAATTATTGCACTATCTTATCTATATGTGCACATTTCTCCTCCAAATGTGCACATTTCTCCTTCAGATGTGCACAATTCTCCTCATGTTCTGTATCTAGATGCATAATTCGAGAATCTGCCTCACGGAACATTGATTGTATTATGGAATCAACCTCATCTTGTGTGTACATTTTTGCAGCTCTATGTGCACTTGTTACCTCTCCTTTCACAACTACAGGTCATAGAATATTTGCGTCCTACATCAAAGTAGAATTTGAAGAAAGGAAACCTCCTTGGAAGTCTTCTCAAGGTGTGTGTCTGAATGAAGACAGATCAAACTGAAAGAAAATGTACAAGCTTGTAGGAATATTCATTAGTTTGATAAGTGATTACATTTCTATTTGGACACTTAGGCAGTCCAATAGATTGAACAACACATGTCTGCAAGAAACTAGTTTTGTCAGGAAAGGTAAGACTTGAGGGGGTGTTTGTGTTGGTCAAAAAAGACCAGTTGTCGCCATTGGTGTCAGAACCAATACCCAACTAGAAATGTTGTGGTACTATCTGGGTTCGAGGTGTGGGTTTTACAATGACCATGTTGTACTTTAAATGTGAAAATCTGTAACATACCTAAAAAATGAAAATTTATAATTAATTGAACTGGACATGTAAACAGGGTGTATATTTATTTTTAGGAGTTTTTTTGATAAGAACTCCATAAATAAGCATTTTTGGATTCAAGTGGTTTCAGTATATATTTATAGATAAATTTTCTCGAGGTGTGTGTGAGTGAAGATAGAACACATTGAAAGAACATGCATTAGTTTATGGGAGAAATATGTTCTCTGATTAGTAATCATTTATCTATTTAGGTGCCTATGTGGGTTGTACAGCTGTCATATGTCTATGGAGGCTGTCTATGGTGGAAAGATCCCTAGGGGTGGACATAGTGATAAGGGGGGATTTGTGAGTGAATAGCCACCCAACCATTACATAGATGATGCAAACACTAATAAATGAAAAAAATCCTAGAAGAAAAAGAAAAATACTTAGAAACATACAAGATCAGGGCCGGTGAAATGCAAAACATTTCGGTAGATTTTTCCTTAGTGTTGTCACCCCCTTGTTTTGTAAAAGGGGGCAGGCATGGCTGGTGAGAGGTAGGTGGAGAACCCCACCAATTGATCCAACGGAGATAGGATGGTAGGGGGAGAGGCATCCTATATAAAGGGATCTCTCCCATCCGTTTTATCATCCGATCATCAGATCTCATCCGGCTCTCGAGTTCTTCATTTATTTGCAGTGTTTAGTGAGGTGGTTTCCCCAATTATTCAAGAGATATTTTATGAGGTTTTTCTCCTTTTAATAAGTGAGGGAGAGTGTACCCACTCTTACCACGTAGTTATCCTTCTATTTTCCCATGGTTTTTTACCCCTTCCATTTGGGGGTTTTTCCACGTTACATCTTGTGTCCATTTATTTCCACATTTTTCGCTTTAGTTTTATCCCATAATTTTCGCTGAACCGATGAGACAATCATATTTGGTCCCAACAAGTGTTATCAAAGGGAAGGTTATGGACCGATGTTGTTCACGTTTTCAGGTATTAATAATTCTTATAAAATTTTAGTATGATCAGTGATTACGGCTTCGGTAGATCTTTCACATCAAAAAAATATTTATAGAGATTATTGAATACACCATTGTGAAATGGAGGAGGTTCTGGATTGATGGAGTGTCTAGATGGAGGCAAAATTCGAGATCGAAAAATTCAACAGGAATAATTCTTTGTTGTGGAAAATGAAGATGCAGACAGTGCTGCAAAAGGATAATTGCCTACTGGAAATTGGAAAAAATCTGGCGGGTGTGACAGAGGAGAAATGAAATGATATGGATGTGAATACTATTGCCAACATCCATTTGGATTTTGCAGACGGGGTCCTTTCGTGCACTGTGGAGAAAAAGACAAAAAAGGACATATGGGATACTCTGATGAAGTTATACGAGGCCAAGTCACTACACAAAAAAAAATTCCTGAAGAGAAAATTGTACACTCTTTGGATGGATGAGTCATCATTGGTGAATGACCACATCAACAACCTCAATACCATATTCTCTTAGCTCACGATGTTGGGCTATAAAATTTTGGATACAAAACATGTAGAGATTCTACTCCAGAGTTTTCCAGATTCGTATGACCTACTTCTCATCAACCTCAGCAAAAATATTCTAAGGGATATGCTGGACTTCAATGATGTTGTAGCCGTGGTTCTTGAAGAAGAAAGTTGGTGCAAGAACAAGTAGGAAAGACATGAAACTTCACACTAAGCAGAGGCTCTATCAGTTGAGAGAGGAAGGATTATGGAGCATAGATCTAGTGGGATCCAAAATCATGGCAGGTCCAAATCAAGGAGTAAGAAGAAGAATGTCCCATGTTTCAATTGTGGCAAGAAGGAGCACATTAAGAAGGATTTTTGGAATAATAAGAGTGCTGAAAGGATCTCTGGGGGGAATGTGGCGAGTACTTCTAGAAAAGTAGATATACTTGTCCGTGAAGTGGTGACGACTGCTGGAAGCAGACAACATCTTGATGATGCATGGATTTTAGACTTAGGAGTAACATGGAACATTACATCTTGATGGGAATGGTTTGAATACTATGAAACCATCCTGAAAGGACTTGTGTACATGGGGAATGATCACACCCTGAAGATCGTGGGAGTTAGTCCCATCAAACTGAAGATGCATGATGGTATTGTTTGAACCGTCCAAGGAGTACATCATGTGAAGTGCCTGAATAAGAACATATCATCTTTAGGAAAATTTGATGATATCAAATGAAAGACACACACCAATAATGGAGTGATGAGAATAGTGAAAGGTGCTCTTGTGGTAATGAAGGCAGATAATATCTCAAAGAACTTGTATGTTCTTATGGGTGAAACGTACAAGGAAGTAGAGATAGTTGTTGCTTCAACTACCTCAACAAAAGTATTGATGATGTTATGGAATTAGAAGCTTGTCCATATATCAGAATGAGGCCTGAAGATTCTTGCGGATCAGAAGTTTTTCCTGGGATTACACAGATATCCTTACCATTTTGTGAGAAATGTGTTTTTAGAAAACAACACATGTTAATGTTCGGGATGTCAACAACAAGAAGTCATGAGATCTTGGAATTGATCCATTATGACATTTTTCAAGAATCTATTATATCCCTAGGAGGAGCAAGGTACTTTGTATCATTCATTGATGATTATTTCAAGAGATGTTGGGTGTACCCAATCAAGAGGAAGGCAGATGCTTTTGAAGTCTTAAAAACATTCAAAGCACAGAAGGAGCATGAATCTGGAAAGATGATCAAGTGTCTAAGAACTAAAAAGGATAGATAATATACAATTTATGAGTTTGATACATTTTTTCAATAGGAAGGAATCAAGTGGAGGTTCACATTGGCATACACTCCTCAGCAAAATGGAGTGGCAGAGCGAATGAACATAACCCTGTTGGATAGAACAAGGGCAATGTTGAAGACTGTAGGAATTGCCAAAACATTTTGGGCAGAAGTAGTGAATACCTCCTGTTATGTGATCAACTGATCTCCTTCAATGTCATTGAGATGAAGACACTGATGGAGATATGGATTGGTAAACCTATTGACTATTCTCAATTACATACTTTTGGATGTCCTGTATATGCATTGTTTAATGACTAGGAAAGATCGAAGTTGGATTCAAGATCTAGGAAATGTATCTTCATGGGGTATTCTGATGGTGTGAAGGGGTATAGTTTGTGTAACCCTACTACCCACAAATTTATCATCAGTAGAGATTTCATTTTGGGAGAAGACAAGGTGAAAATGACAACTTATGAAGACATGGATATAAATATTGCACAAACTACAATAGTCGAAGTAAAGGGAAAATACAAGGAAGAATTAGTTTTTTTATGAACCATTACTAGAGCATAATGATCAAGTACCAGTTGAGTGTGGGCCACAATGGTCAACTATGGATAAAAGAGCACCATTATGGCACTCAGACTATGTCACTGAGAGAAATCTTGCATACTGGTTATTGATGGAGGATGGAAAGCCATCGTCTTTTGTGGAGGCGACCCAGAGTCCATATGTATCCTCATGGATGGAGGTGATGAAGGAGGAACTTGAAGCTATGAAAAGGAACAAGACTTGGGATCTTGTTCAATTACCTCCTATAAGGAAGGCTATCAAAAACAAATGGGTCTTTAATATCAAGCAGGGTGGAAAGGACATGGTGGAAATATATCGTACATGACTGGTAATCAATGGATTTTCTCAAAAGGAAGGTAATGATTTCAATGAAATATTTTCATCTGTTGTTTGACTAACAACTATTCAGTCAGTTCTTGAGATGTGTGCTATATACATATTACATCTAGAGCAGTTGGATGTGAGTACTACTTTTCTCCATGGTGATCTTGAAGAAGAGATCTATATGCTCCAACCGAAAGGTTTTGTAGAAGAAGGAAAAGGTAACTTGGTTTGTAGGTTAAAGAAATCTCTGTATAGTCTCAAATAGATGTCGAGGTGTTGGTTCAAGATATTTGATTCCTATATCAAGAGCCTTCAATACATAAGACATCATTAGGATACTTGTGCATATTTTAATGGTTCAGATGGTAATTATTTCATCATTATTTTATTTTATGTGGATGACATGTTGGTTGCAAGCCGCAATAATGACCAAATCTATGAGATGAAGGCACAGTTGGCTAGGGAGTTTGATATGAATAACTTGGGACCAGAAACCAAGATTCTTGGGATACATATATATCGAGATAGAAATAATGGGATGATTTGGCTATCACAGAAGAGTTACTTATTGCGAGTCTTGAAACGCTTCAAAAAGAAATATTGTAAGCCAATCTCCAAAACTCTTTCCATTAATTTCCTGTTATCCTCCATGATGAGTCCTATAAGTGAAGAAAAGAGGATAGAAATGTCTCGGGTACCATATGCATTAGCATTGGGTAGTCTAATGTTCACTATGATTTGTACTAGACTAGACATTTCACATGCATTGGGAGTAGTTAGTCGGTACATGGAAAATCTAGGATGAGAGCATTGGAGCACATTTAACAGGATCCTGAGATACATCAAGGAGACCTCAGATGCTGCATTATGTTATGGAGGATCAGATTTCACTATTATAGGATATATTGATTCAGATTTTTCAGGTGATTCTGACTCGCGAAAATCCACTACTGGTTATGTGTTTACTCTTGTAGGAGAAGCTATGATCTGGATTTCAAAGTTACAGTCATTTGTGACTTTATCCATGACATAGGAAAATTACATGGAATCCACATAGGGTTTCAAATAAACAATTTGGATGAGAAAGTTGTTTGAGGATCTTGGGTACAGATAGGATCCGATTCCATTGTTTTGTGACAGTCAGAGTGCCTTACACATTTCAAGGAATCCATTTTTTCATTCCAGGAAGAAAAAAATTGGGGTACAATATCACTTCGTCTGAGATGTGGAGGAGGTAGGAAGTGTGGGCATGAAAAAGATTCACACTAATGAAAATCTAGCAGATTTTCTGATGAAGGCAATTAACTCCGATAAGTTCAGATAGTGTTGATCCTTGAGAATCCTTGCAGATACATGAGTAGCATGGTTTGGAATATAGAAAGGATGTATGGAGATGTGATTGGTTCTCAATAAAATCTCCATGTTGGAGATGTGTCGACATATTTTTCCTTGGTTGTGCCACCCCCTTGTTTTGTCAAAGGGGGATGGCGTGGCTGGTGAGAGGTGGGTGGAAAACCCCAAAAATTGATCCAGTGGAGAGAGGATGACAGCGGGAGAGATAGCCTATATATAGGGAACCCTCCCATTAGTTTTATCATCTGATCATCATATCTCATCTAACTCTAGAGTTCTTCATTTATTTTCGGTGTTTAGTGAGGCATTTTCCCCATTTATTTAAGAGATATTTTATGAGGGTTTTATCCTTATAATAAGTAGGGGAGTGTGTACCCACTTTTACCCCATAGTGAACCTTCTATTTGCCTATGTTTTTTACCCCTTCCATTTGGGGGTTTTTACACATTACATCTGGTGTCCATTTATGTCCGCATTTTTCACTTTATTTTTATCCCGTAATTATCATTTCACTAGTGGGACAATCATTTTCCATCCCAACAGAACCTGCAAGGGGATGGATTTTAATCCATGAGAACAAGGGTGAGGGACATCAAAATCCTACACAACAGAGGGTTTCATAGTGGCAGAAACCAACTCAAAGATGTCAGCCATAGTAAAAGATGTCGAGGTCTAGTTTTATGGAAATTCATACAGTAGGATGGGATATTTTCATAGGTAACAAGGCGAGAAATCCACTGAGACCATTTACGATCCAGACTGAAGAATAAAGACAATATTTGGAAAACTTCTTGATGGACAGCTGATAGACAGTTATTCCAGATCGTAGCCAAATTGGGTTTGATAGGGACACCAATTAACACAATGACTACAATTTGGTTGAAGAGATGGATAAGATGATGTTTGAAGGAAACACGAGGGAACACAATCAGAGATTCAAATTTTTAAGGAAAAAATTTGAGCACTTTTATAAAATTACTCTTGAAGATCTAGGTATTGCGAATCTAAAATTGGCAATTGTCAGATCAGGTGGGGGAATGGAACAATAGATTCAGATATTATATCAGACCCGTGTGAAATTGATAAAGAAAATAAATTCAATAGGGTTTTTGAATGAAACCAAGTGCAGGCACTTACCTAAGAATTTTCCCACGAGAGCGAAGTGAGGGCGAGAAGCTGGACCTCCAAATCTGTCAATGATACTTTCATTAATGAAATCTTGTTAGAGTCTCAAATTATTTGTTTCAGACTTGTGAAATACAGAACAATAAAAAATAAACATAGCGAGATAGATAGCCCCTTTTTTGGGATTTCTATCTGTTTAGAATTTGAACCTGAGGGTGATTTTGGCCATCGGATGACTGTCACGTCATGTGATTTCATTTGAACCATTAAAATACTAAAAAATAATGAAATATCCTAATGGAAAGTAAATAAAAAAGAATGGGAGGAATTACTTCTTGCCTAAACAAGGGTGACTGTAATCTTTCTCTATACATAACTACACATGAGCAGCTAACTTCAGAATTCTCTGAGGGCCAGGTTCATGATTTTATGACCACAACTATATCATATTCGCTCCATCTATTAGAGGAAGATATACCCATGCGGGTTCTTCACTATTCTAGGAGATGGAATCCAAAAACATAGATTTTGCAGGCACCTTTTTTTGCTTTTGTTCATAGGGGGGCGGCTATACCCATGCACATTTAGGGCTTTATGAAGGTTCGTTCACATGGGGTGTTTTGAAGTAGAATTTATTGGATGCATTTTCAGGAAGCCTTTCATAGAGTGTACTATCGTGTAGGATTCATTTTTATCAAGGTTTAAGATTCTGCTAGTCTCTTTTTCTGTTATAAATAATATCATGAAATCAGTTTTTATATTATGCATTGACATCTCGACTGCAATATTTCACTATGAATTGACAATTGAAATTCCAAGTTCTAAATTTCAAAGTATTCAGAAGAAGAGAACTTGGATTTTTAATTGATTTAAACTTCAAATATCATTTTGTTTTTTTCTGATAAAAAATAATATTGATAGTAAGTTGATCTTTCCACTTGAAATTTTCATTCTAACAAATCATTGGAAATTTCATACAGGAATTTCCAATGGTAATTTCTAATGGGAAAGCCTAATGGGAATTGTCTAGTGAGAATTTTCGGTGAGAATAATCAATGTGAATTTCTAGAATGAATTTCCAGTTTGAATTTCCAGTGGTAATTACTACTATGAATTTGTAACTGCAATATTTCAATGGGAATTTCTAGTGCTAATTTTCAGTACGAATTTCCAGTGTGAATTTGCATTGGGAATTTCCAGTGGGAATTACTAGTTTGAATTTGTAACTGAAATTTCCAATGGGAATTTACACTGGATCCAGAAGAAAACACTATTAAACAAATTACAAATAATTGTGACCTGACACTTTGTGTAGAAAAATTTTACACTACAGAATGACAACAAGGGACCTGAATCTAAATGCCCTATAATATTGAGAGGCCATAAATTCATTTGATTTAAATACTATCATAAATCTTTCTAACTACTATGTGAGGGAGCATAACATCAAGGATATTAAAAACTCAAAGAGCAGTGTAGAAATTAGCATCAATAGAGATGATGTCCCAAATTTGGAAGAAACCACCCCATGTGAAAACATTTCTAAAGAGAGAAGTACATGGAGACCATGAATTGGGATGAATTTTAAATCATATTCTGATAATTATTCATTTTATGTTGGTTACAGAGGCATTGTTGGTTTTAGTATATGGAAATAGTATGTTTACAAACATAAAAAAGGAAAAAGCTCAGTAACTTCACCATTGTACACATGTTGCAAAGAAGGGTGTCGAAGAGTAGACAAATGTTATTTCAATGTCATAAATCCATGCGTATAAACAAGGTTTAATTTTCTAACACGAATGAGAGTTGTCTACATGTCCAATAACTAGTATGAGAGCACACAAGTTTTTGAGGATAATAACCATGCTTTAAATTCTCCCAAGACCATGCATTCCATGAGGTCCCAAAGATGAATTAGCAATGCAAAATGTTCCATGTTGGATGTTAATGACAAAGTTTTTCCTAATGTACGATGATTCGTTTTCACCTGTAACAGTTATTTCAGGTGACCCTGTGAGTCTTGGATATACACGACTGGACCAACAGAATTATCTATGGTCCTAAAGGCAAAGGGATTTAAATCTATGTGATGCTGATGGTATGTTACAATATCTAGAGAGGTAATTAAGAGATAACATGTCATTCATATACTTAGTGCAACATGACATGTGCAAACAAATTAGAAACATTTTTTGGGTTGACCTGAGAATGAAGGTCGATTATGATCATTTTGGAGATATCATCGTGTTTGACACTACCTTCAACACAATCAAGGAGTCTATCCCATTGGGTGTTTTTGTAGGTATAAACCATCATAAGGATGTTGTAATTTTTTGTGCAACATTTTTATATAATGAAACTATAGACTCATTTAGTTGGCTGTTTAGTAGATTTTTTTATTTCCATTGGGGCACAAATATAGAGAAAATTTTCACATATCAAGATACAGCTATGTATAAAGCCATTGGTTTGACTCTACCAAAAACAAGACACAGACTATTAACTTGGAACCTAATGAAAAATTCCACGAAATGCTTGGTCCATGTAATGAAAGATGACTTGACAGTGTTGGAAAAATTGAAAAAAATGCTTGTATGGCATTGCAGAGATTTAAAAATTTTAAACGATATGACAAGAAATTTGACTACATTATAGTGATACAAATTCAACATGGATAGAAGATAAGTATAAAGTCAAAGAAAAATGGGCTCATTATTTTATGAAAACAACACTGTCATTAGGAATTTGAGTCACACGGTCAAGTGAAATTTTCAATGGTGTATTAAAGTATTATTTGAATCGTAAAATTTGTGTCTTGGAATTCTTCCAAATATTTGATCACATATTAGAGAAGAATCAGTATCAAGAAATGAAATATGAATTTGATAAAAGGGAAAAGATTCCATGTAATAATTTTCCATATCATCCGATCATGGTTTAAGCAAGTCGTCTATACACTCAAAAAAATATTTGATCTTTTTAAGCATGAACACCAAGTATGTGGTGCTTGTTTCCTTAAGTATTACAATGAAATTGTTTCCCAAAAATGGTATGTTGTGGTAATGAAAGGTTCATCAAATGATTTTACAGAAGAAGTGTACCAAGAATCACAAGTCAGAATTGGTTTTACTTGTCTAAAATTTGAGAGTTATGGATATTTGTGTTTTCATGCACTGAAAATATTGGAAATGTTGGACGTGCAGTCCTTGCCAGAGTTGTATACCCAAAAGAGATGGATAAGAGATTACCGTGAAATACAGTTGGAAGAATTCATAGTTAATCATGTTGAAGATGATATGGTATCAATAAAAGCTCAATGTTACCAACATTTGGTATGAATTACAATAAATCTTGTAATAGAATCCTATGTGTTTGAATAAGGATATAGAATTGGAATGTCAAATCTAAACAATTATTCAAGGGAATTGTTGTACGCTAAAGAAATGTAAACTCAAAATGCAGTCAAAAAAATATTACAAGAAAGTTCGACAGCATTCTAAAACATCAATCAAGAAAAAATATAAAAGGAAAGGCAGTGACAGGCTGAAAGGTTATCTAGAGCAGGCAAAAAAAATGCATAAAAAACTAGTGAAAAATCAGAAATCAATAGACCTCAAAAATGGAACTGTATTGTTATTATTTACTTCTGTTATTGAACTAATACATTCTTTGCTGTCATGAATTAATAATGTTATAATTCTATTAAAGGGAACAACTACAGAACCGTCAAATAATGGTTCTAATGGATATCCTATCACATATGTCAATGTAAGTACTGTACAGTAGGTTATAAAACATTTGATATTGAAACCCACATCATAACACATCATATAATGTGATATTTAAAACCTTATATAGTATAAATGGTTCTATGTAACTCCCAGTGGTGGTTTCATGGTTAGACACTTCATATAGCTCTATAACTTATAGATAGTAAATTATGGAACCACTATAAAAATAAGACCCTCCACATCATAGCCCATTGACCACACAATAGAGTCTCGACATAAGAATTTTTTTGCAGAATCATGTCAATGGAATTTCTAATTACTCTACATTATAGACTTTACCCAACATCATGGGGTCATAGATCATAATAAATTTAAATTTTTTGTCGCACTGACATTTATTCACCCTTCATGGAATAGCCAAGGTATCATGAAACAAAATTGCTATCATTTGAAATTTTGGAATTTAATGGTTAGATGATGACGCAAGGATGTAATTACAATTTAAAATATTTACTAAAAACCTTACTCCATGTTGTATTCATATCTCTCCTCTATTTTCACTTCAGACCATTATCCTTCTCTAGGGAACTTTTAGAAATTCTCACAATTATTCAAATGTGGTTCCCAACCCTTTTCCAACCTTTGTGATTCCTCAACTCTACTCCATTCCCTATTTTTCCCATCATCTTCCTGATCAACATCTAAATATTTTTACCCCTTTATTCCTAAACCACAACATCGATCAAAATAGAAATTCCATTATTATTAAAATACCTCATCATACTATGTTTTTGTAACCTCAGAATTTAATTTCCACCATTCCATGGGTAAAAAATACATGAACCCCCAATCATAAATCCAATATTCTATTCACACAATAGTCGGAAACCACCTAGTCAACCTATGTTGCTTCTGAGTATTCTTACTCTTCTATCCCCAGTTATTCACCCAACCCACTCATATCACCTAAACCATCCAAAACCAAATAAAAACTCTCTATAATACTAGCCTAGCAAACCATGTTCCAACCATGAATCCATCACTAAGAGTTACATTGAAACATACATAATATCACTTCATATAATGTGATATTTAAAACCTTATACAATAGTTCTGATATTATTTTCTTATGTTCTTGAACTATCAAATTCAATTCTATCATGCGTAAATAATGTTATAATATTGTTGTAGGGAAATGAAATAGAACTATTGAATGCTGGCTACCCTGATGATCCGATCATAAATCTCAATGTATGTATATATTATAATGTATCTTCAAAACCTACAAATTTAAACATAGTTAATAACTGTTGATATGTTTTCCTATTTGAAATCTTATGCAACACTTTTGTTATCAATCTTTGTAGTTATTGATATATAATTATTGATGAAATTAGTACCCACCAAGGAGGAATTTTCTACCAGTGCTGTTGTAAGATTTAGAAACCACTACAAATGGGAATGAAAACATAAATATGAGGATCAAGAACTCATTGTAAGCATTTAGGAGTTCAGTTGATACATAGATTCAACTGCAAATGTCATCACAATATGTAAGTTCTTTTGAAAATCAGATTTTATAATTGAACTTGTTACTGTGGATAGGGAAAATTTAAATAGAATCTTTTACATAATCAAATAGAAATTTCCCCTCCCATTTTATAGTGAAAATTCCCAGTGTAAATTTCCAATTCAAATTACCAATTGAAATTTCTATGCATAATAAGTTACCATATAACAGATGACATATAATGCAAATAAAAATGGAAATATAACACCTATAATACTAGCAAATATAAAATAAATATTTCCCTAATAAAAATCTAGATATGAATTATAAAATTAGTATCTCCAACCCCTATGTACCACCAAATAAAATTATGTAAACGAAACTTTAAATTTCCCCCCACAGTTTGCAATAGGAGTTCCCACTGGAAATTACCTATTGGAATTAATATGCACAACTAGTTTCCATTAAAAGAACTAACACATAGTTTAAAGTTGTAAATTACACTAGGAATTTCCTATGAAAATTCAGAATTGGAATGTATATGCACATACAGTTTACATTGAAACAACTGACCCACAATTTATAGTGAAAAAATGCAATGGGAATTTCTAATGCAAATTCCTAGTTGAAATTTTTATGCATAGCAAGTTTCCATTGAAAGAAGTGACTTCAATGACTAAAAGAAGAAATACTAGTTTAACACCCATCATACTATTAAATATTAAATCAATTTATGCTATATGAAAATGGTTATTCGGATAAAAAAATTACCATTTTCACCCTATGTAACACCCAAAAAAGAGACAAAAACCAAACTGGAATTTTTGATCAATAGTTTACAGTGGGAGTTTCCACTAAAATGTTTCAATGAGAATTATTGATTAATAATTCTATGCAGAATAAGTTTCCAAGTCACCCCAGTTCATAGTAAAATGACAAAGAACAAAGAAACTTCTATCATAAAAAAAATGTTTGTTCACCCTGAAAATAAATTACCCATTTACACCCCCCAATCACCGACCACCACCATAAACAGTCACAATAGTTATGTTTTTTACAAGTAAAATATCTGAATCAATGAACACTAACCAAATATCTGTGAAAAACTGATCCCCTAATCCCACTCCCACCCAAATCCACCACCCACCCAAACTGTCCCAAAAACTATGAGTAGTTAAGTTTGTGAAACAAAAATCAAAATATAAGTTTCACTAAAATACTCTTAATTCACTTAAAATGTCTCTATAAGTAACCAAAAACGTTCTAATCTTGGCATCGACCTCTGAAGTGCTTCTTCCAGGATCATTTAAGAAATAATGCACCATAAAAATCCTCTACTCAGCAAATTCCTTCTCTTTCAAACTCTCCACAACTACAACACCTGTATCCAAACACTAAATCACATAACAAATAATCACAACATAATCCAAACTACATTCTCCCTATTATGGGGTCCTCTTAGTTGTCATTTTCCATTTCATATGCTTCACTTTTTTATCATGATCTCCACAAAAAAAGTCTTCCAAATATGATTTATGAAAAAAATGACAATCATTACACCATATTTTAATGTATTCTGAATTTTCATGCACATTCTATAAGACCCTACCACACTTACTATGTATTTTATAAATGGATAAATTTCTCTAGTTTCTCAAACAAGTTTCATAGAGTTGTAATATCTAAACACCCTATTTTTCAAATCCATAACAAACAAAGTCTAATGAATGTTATTGGAGTTTACTGGAAAAAATAAAAAATCAGAGTTCTTCATATTATCCACTACTAAACACTTCAAAAAGGTGTCCTTTAAGTTATCAATTGATGAATAAAGAAAAATTTACATGCCAATAAAAAATACAATATAAGAATGTACTCATGGTTTACTTCAAACATGGAATACATAAAACAAAAATCTGGAAAAATATAAGATAACAGTTTTTCAAAAACAAACAATAGTCATACAATGAATGTGATCAACATGAAGGAAAAATATATCACTTCTACATTTCCATCCATACTATGAATGAGACATTTTTCTTGAATAATAATAGTATATGCATCAATGAACTATATCTAAAAAGAACTCAATAAAAACTAAAACAAAAAAGGTGATTAAAAAAAGTAATATAAGACATACCGTACTAGAAGTGCACCTCTTGTTTAACAAATCAATAATATTTTTAATATTGATCCGATACGAGTTTTCAGAATATTCCCAGACAACACCACTATTTTCATGGAAAATCATCTCTCTTTTTAGAAAATAGTCAAACATTACAAAATATATTCCAAATACAATTAATAAATTACAGTACCTATCTCCATCAGCATCATGGAGCATGGAAATGAGCCTTATATCATGAGATTTTACTATATTAAGCTTCTTCACCCACCGAGGAAATACTTGGGATAGTTTGGGGGTCATTAGAGTCCTCTTCATGGCAGTAAGTTGTGGATATATGTAAGGAGATTAATGCTTCTACTTCCTTACTCTACTATTCACAACTATAACCAATGAGGTCTATATATTAGAGGTAGAACAAGTTGCAGTGGGATACATAACACATTTTCCTTCATCCATATGATGTTTTTCATTCATATCCTCCTCCTCCTCACATATACATTAATCCCTTCCTTCATGTTATCTAAAACAGTTTTTTCTATGCTTCCCTCAATAGAAATAGCTGAAGCCATGTTCTTTTCAACTTCAATATCTTGAATCTGAACTTTCTCAAACACAGTTTCTTCCCCCTCACCAATAACTACTTTCATCTCCTACTTCCCCTTTATATTTATCTTTTCTCAAAAAACAAAAATATGTATGTTCTCTACTTTTAATTGCTCCTCTAGTTTTTTAACCATATTTTTTTGCTTCACATTCTCTATATATAGTCCAAGAGTCTACTCCTTTGAAACATTTCTCTCTTCTCCTTTCATAAATAAATGAAGTTTTTTTTCTTTAACAACCTGCAAAACAGGTTCTTTACCCTCTCAAGGGATTTTCTGCAGCCTATAGCTCTTTCTCAGGGTCCTTTGACTCTAAAATGGATAGTGAAAACATAAACGCAGATTTAGTAAATTAATATGAAAATAAATTACTTCTTGAAAAATTAAATTAGTAACAATACCTTTGTACTTTCCTGTACAGCGAAAACAATATCTTGCAAACTCCACCGTAGGAATAACTGTGGACCCTTTCTTTTGGGAAGAACATTCCCAGATTTCTCAGCAATACAATACTGTAACATTTAACATTATTAGGAAATGGTCAACCAACATGGAAAAATTAATCATTTAAATAAAGTTGAATACCTTACTAGTAAATAGACAACACAACCAACAACTTTTAAGGGAGGTCTGTTTTTTTTCACTAATGTGAGAAGCTTCTCATGAATAGCAGCAGCCCAAGTATAACACCTCACTTTTCCTACATCGTCAAAATATGTAACAAAATTCCAACAAACATAAGAACTTGAAGTAGGGAAAAATAACTTCATGCATGAAAACAGAGAAATAAAACAATCCACATCAGTTAAGTCTTGCTCCTCAGTAGCTTTAATAGCCTCAAGAATTTCACTCTATAAAACACCTTAGGACAATAAATTTCCAGCATTTGAAAACCTCCTCATCAATAATTCATAACTCTTAGGCTGTAATATATAGGAAACAAACACAGGTAAGATAGCATCCTCAATACCGAATATATGTGAAATATCAATAACTCTTTAATACATTAGCCTACTAGTTATCTCAAACATTCTTAAATAAACATTAAATCTCTATATAAAAAACAACATAGAACCATTGGTTTTCTTAAAATCAGCAAATAGAAGTATGTTATTAATAAAAAATTTAAACAACTACCAAAACAAAATCCTTTGAATATATTCAATGTGGTTGTCATTAATATTTGTCTTAATTTAGTTTAAAATTTTCAACAGCCCAGTCATCAATGCTCTGTAGTAGTTGTTAGCTAATCTAAACACTTATTCTTCCATAAAAAACAATATCCACTAAAATTAGCATTAATCAAATTTGAATATTAATATAATTAATAAGAATTGAAATATAAAACTGCCACTAAAAATTCGAACTATAGAAATGCGACATGACTTTGAATCAATACGTTCAAATAAGTGGACCAATAAAAATGTACTATGATAATCACACAAGAATTTTCCAGTGTAAACTAACACAATAAATCATAATAAAAATCATAATTAAAATTATATTTTAATAACATATGGAATTTACAGTCATATTAGTACATTGCAGTGCAAACTTATAGTGGGAATTTCAACTGGAAATTTCCAGTGAGAATTTTCAGGGAATTTCTAGTGGAAATTTCCACTGGAGATTTTTAGTGGGGCTTTCCAGTAGGGATTTCGAATGGTAATTTATAGTGTGGATTTACAGTGGGAATTTATATAGGGGATTTATACTGGGAATTTCCCGTGAATATTTACAGTGGAGATGTCTAGTGGGTATTTACAATAGGGATTTTCAGTTGGGAATTACCCTAGGAATTTCTAGTGGGGATTTAAAGAGGAAATTTCCCATAGGGATTTTATAGGATGGATTTCCACTGGGGATTTTTAGTGGGATAATTAAAGTGGTAATATCCAATGGTAATTTCCTGTGGGAATTTATAGTGGGAATTTCCAATGGGAATTTTCAATGGAAATTTCCAGACCCAAATTCCAGTGGTAATTTCCATTGGAAAAAATATCTCTCGGAAGTTCCAGTGGCTATTTGTAGTGGTAAGGTCATGTGGAAATTCAACAAAAAAATTACAGCTGCAAGAAAATTAAAACTAATTCAATTGTAAAGTATTCAATACTTATTAAATGTAAATAAATTTTACTGCATCATTCCACTGGGAATTTCAAGTAAGGATTGCTAGTGGGAAGTCCATGTGGGAATTTCTAGTGGGAATTTCCTCTAGTAGTTGGAACTAGGAATTTCTAGTAAGAAATTGAGCTGTGAATTCCTAGTGTGAATTCCTAGTGATAATTTCATGTGTAAATACACAGTGATAATTCCCATTAGAATATCCAATGGTAATTTCCAACACACAATTAAGAATTATAGCTTTACAATTTCAAGACATTCTATAAAATGATATTTAGTTTCAAATTATAACTGCGTAGCAACGTGACTTTTTTGTGGGAATTGCTAGTGGGAATTTCTAGTTAGAATTGCTAGTGGGAATTTTCAGTGGGAATTCCCACTAGAAGTTTCAAATGGGAATTAGTAGGGGGAATTTGAAGACTAAATTGCCACTATGAATCCCCATTCCGAATATTGAGTGGTAATCTAAGGCATAAGTTTAAATTATAGCTGTATGATTTCAATACATTATAAAATTGTTATGTGGTTCCAAGTTATAATTCAAAAGGAATTCAAATTTCCACTAAAAATTTCTATTGGGAATTTCTAGTGTCATTTGATAACAGGAATTACCAGTGGGTATTTCCACTCGGTATTCCCAATGGAAATTTCAAGTGTAAATTCCCGGTGTGAATTCCGTGTTTGAATATCCAGTAAGAATTTTCAAGGAAAAAGTCAGAATTTTAGCAATACAATTTCCACACATTCTAAAAAGTGTTATGTCATTCCAAATTATAATTACATAAAAATTCAATTTTCCACAGGTAAATTCAATTGGGAAATTCAAGTGGTTTTTTTTGTAGTGGTAATTCCCCTAGAAGGTTACATCTGGGAATTCCCATTGAGAATTTCACGTGTCAATTCATAGTATGAATTCCCTGTTGGAATATCCAATGGGAATTTCTAACACATAAGATAGAATTCTATCTCTATAATTTCAACTAATTCTGTAAATTGGTATGTATTTCCAAATTATAATTACCAAGAAATCCAATTTTCCATAAGTAAATTCTAGTGGGAAATTCAAGTGTAAATTCGTAGTAGGAATTTCTAGTGGGAATTCCCATAGGAAGTTGCAATTAGGAATTCCCACTGATAATTTCAATTATAAATTCCTAGTAAAAAATCCCAGTTGGAATATCTAGTTGGAATTTCTAACACACAAGTCATAATTCTTGCTCTAAAATTTCAATAGATTGTATAAATTATTATGTATTTCCAAATTATAATTGCACAGTAATCTTACTTCCCATTGGGAATTTCCCCTGGGAATTCCCAATAGAATGTCCAGTGAAAATTTCTAGTGGAAATTACTAGTGGAAATTCCCACTGGGAATTTACAGTGGGAATTCTGGTAGGAATTGTCAATGTGAATTGGTAGTGCAAATTGCCACTGTGAATTTCTAGTTAGAATTTCTACTAGGAAATTCCGCTAGGAATTCAAGACCAAATATATATAAATTATATATCTAATATTACTTGTGATAGAAAAGACACACTAAGAAAACTCAATTAGAAATTCCACTTACATCTTTCGTTCTAGTAATTACTGAAAAAAAAACTAAACTTCAATATAAATATTGGGACTTCAACATCACATACTAAATAAAAAAACATCACATTTAGACTATTCCAATAACTCAAAAAATAAAACTCAACTGAGAAAATACTAATCTAGTTATCTCCCTATCTTCTTAGGGTATAAAAACAAATAAATGCCACAATAACCCAGACATTGTAATAAAAAATAGCCAACAAATGGAAATCTCATAAAACACCTATCATCTTCCTTTTCTAGTGGTAGAAACCTAATGTTGGTTGAGATATTCACAGATGGATTCACCAGAAAAATTCATTTGATTAGACGAGGGATGCTTGAAGGTCTTATCTAGGGATTTCTTCATTAGTGATGGATCTACCAATGTGTTCACCCTCAGGTTTCCACCGACGACCATGCTGATGATTCCCTTCGAGTTTCTCTAATCGGTTTCCCGAGACATTTTTCGAGAGATGTGGTTCTCCTCATGTTAGATGAGGGATACAGTAAGGGTTTCACTGAGGGTTTTTTTTGGGGATGAATATGTAAGTGCGTTCATCAAGGTTTTCCACTGATGGCCTCCCTTAGTATTTCCTTCAAGTCTCACCGAAAGGTTTATCTCAGATGCAGCCGACAACTTCACTGAGGGTTTTGACGTCCAGATTCATATAGAACTCTGACTGAAAGGTTTTTTAATACATCAAACAAATACCCCTCATAGTTTTAAAAACACATTTCTAGTTGAAGGGATAGAAATTTTTATTGAAATGTGTCAAGAATCCAACCATCAACCTGAGGGTTAGGTTGACAACTGAACCTGAGACGATACTTTTCGCTTTGTTTTCTTAGACCTGGAATAAAATTAGTTTCCCTAGATCATGGATTTATAATCTTTCCCAAGGGTGTATCCCAAAATAAGAAGGAATTCTAATAAAATAATGAACATGGGTCCGGAAAAAATAAAAAATATATTAAAAAGTATATATATATATTCTCACATCCCATAAAAATAAACATAACTCCTAAAATATAAAATAAAAAATATTGTAAAATGTACGTACATATATTCTAAAAAAGCATGAATGTGTGCAATAATTTTTTCCCTTATAGAAACCTCACGTCTTTCACCATGGTGTTGAATTAGATAAAATTGATGCATGATCATGGTACCTTTCACAGATGTTGGATTAAATCTTTTCAACCTAAAATTATGATCCATGCATACAACAAGTGAAAATTGATCCTCCGATCACAATGATGTCAAGGGAGAAACCTACTACTGAAATACCCATGAAGGTAAAAAAATATCTTGAAAAATAAAATCTTAGTCATAATTCATTAAAATAATGAACATTGATTTTAAAAAGTATAAAATCACTTAAGGAGTTAAATCATGGATATAACTGATGAGTTCATATTTTGTGCATATTTTTTTATATATTAATTGTTTATTGTTATTATTTTTGAATGATTAATAACCATATTTAAACTATTAAATATCATTTTTGGTTAATTGAAATTTGTAATGACAATTGAGAAAAGGAAATAAACAAATGTAATAAATACATATTTTATGTAGTTTTATCATTCTTAGATTTTATGTGTTCTGTGGAGTGTAGGAGATGGAAAAGGAAGAGGAGAGTCGTCAGGCCAAAAAATACAGTTGGGCTAGCCCCCAACCCTTGGGCTATTCCACCACATAGCAGTTCCATGATGGAAATATATATTTTTCTGGTCAGTGCACAGAAGTGAACTGACATGTGGGGCATGGCGGGAGGTCGGGCATGGGTTGCGCCACAACCACTCCCCCATGCGTGATTGGGTTGGTATGGGGGAGGATGGATTTGGGCCATGGTCACAAGTTGAATTCCCCAAACCCACTGGTTTACCTATATTTTCTTTATTCTGTGTGTGATTATTTCAAGTTTTTACACAACCTTTTTCTAAAAAAAAGTACCCACAGTTCTTTGGTTATCCTCATGAAACATAGGCTACCAATGAAGAAGTTTTGGAACTGAAAAATGAGAAGGCATCAATAGTAAGTGGGAGTTCAATATACCCCCAATAATTATAGGGATGATTCAAACGAGTGATCAAATAAAATAATGGAAGGAAATAGAGGGAAAGGGAAAAATATTAATTTAAAAATAATAAAGGGAGAGGAATGAGAAAGAGTCAAAGGAAAAATTCCACTAAAAGAAAAAAAAAATCAAATCTCAAAATAGAGATAATCATCTATATAAATAGAGAAAATATATTTTTGTGTAAGTGAGTCAAAAGTCCAAGCCAGATGAGAGAACCCAGAAAAAAATTCCACAAACCCAGAGGGAGGTTCTGCTACTAATGTAGTAGGCCAAGTGGGAGAACTCAACCCGACATCCGAAACAAGAGTGGAGAAAAGCGGTCAAAACCAACCATCATGCTACTTAAATTAGTAATTTTTACGTTTATCTTTTCACAATTTTAATTATAAATTAATGTGTAATTTTCAAGAGTAAAAATCCCATGTCTCAACTTTTACACTGCACCTTTATTTTATAACTAATTTAATTACTCTCCCTCAAACACACAAATTATCCATATTAATTGAGAGATTAATTATGAATAGCTAAGTGATTGTGGGATAGGTGGGTTTTACTAATAGGATGAGTGTGCAACTAAAATTAATATCACTTTTAATTAAAACACATCATATCCTATAAATGCACAGCAAAAGCGATGACATTTAGAGGACGGACCTCAATGTGATAAATGGATGTGAGAGAACCGAAGGGGAACTTGATTTTTCCTTCTATTTCAAGATTTATTCATCATGAATATTAATGTATTATAGGAAACCAAGATAAATATCCAACCTATTTAGATAGTTCAAGTGGTGACTGAGAAGAAACACTCAATACCCCAAGAAATCTCATGGTTAATTTTATATATGAAAATCCATCCTTCGATATCAACTCAATTGCCTCCTTCCTTATTTTTATTTCTTTTGAGCCAATCCAACCCACACATCTTATGTAATTTAGTATTTTAGTTTTAGTTAAACCATAACAACAATATTGAAACTATTAAATATTAATATCCCTTTTCCATCTGGGGTCGACCCCATCTCATCACTATTTTACACATTTATAGTCAATGTAGTTAGGTGACTATAAATTTTTATTTTAATATTTCATAAGAGAAATAAAAACACTCCTAAGTGATGTCAAAACCGGCATCAATTTCAGGGAGTTAGGCATTCATATAATTCAATAGTTAGACAACACGTTTTCCCTCCACTTTTCTATTTTCTGATTTTTGATTAGGTTATTTCTATTTTTATTCTTTTTGCACAATCATATTTTTTGTTGTGATCTTATGAATAGGAAAATATAAAATCCCAAATCCAATTGACAATAAATATATTGATCCTCTCATAATGAATTTAATATCTTAAGAGGAAAATTTAACAATAAGGATGGGAGATTCAAGACAAATCAAGAGCACCACAACCACACCCATGTATGGAAAACTCACTCCAAAGTATAGAATTTGAATTTAAAGATAGATTTAAACTTCTAAATGTTATGAATAAATAAGTTCAGTAACTATAGGATGGAACTAAGTATAGGGCCCACATTGAAGATCAATTTAGAAGCACAACTGGTTTTTTGGCCAAATCCTAGTTAAGTCTTATTTTGATTCTTATTTTTATTTTTCCATGGAGGAAACCTACTTTAGTTCTACATAGGAAGATAAAAACTAAAAAGAAGAACCCTCGACTACTAAAAAATAAGATAAAAAGGATGAGGAAGGATAAGGGGTCGTAGAAATTTGGGATTTCACCCTGTATATTTTGGAAGAGCCTCCCCATGGAGAATAAGAAGTGAGAGTGGCTACTGACATTTTGAAATTTACTACACATTTTTATGTACAACAACCACTAAAATAGGGGAAAAAGGAATGGTACCATGTTTAGACATTCCATGATTTTTTTAGAACATTGGGGTTATCTAATGCTTAGTGTCTTCTTAAAAAACAGGAAGAGGAGCTTTAAATAATGAGTAAGAGTAGAAGAGCTACACCAAATTGTGCATAAAGACAAACTCTGTTCAATATAAGATTGTTGGCACTATACCCTACTCCAATTATGTGATCCAAGAGGCAAGGTTGATCTTAATTATTTTAATAAAATATATTTTTGGGAGGAAACCCAATTTTTATTCATTTTATTTATTAATTTAAGATTTTATTTTAGGTTGTAGTGGAACCTCCCTACCCTATAATATTTTAACATTAATTGAGAATGAGCTAGCATATTCACTATTTTCACTAGATTTTAAGGTCTATTAAGCTCATGTGATCAAGGTCTTGAAGTATCAACCTCCAATAGGAGAATACCTTCAAAGTAAAAGGGGTTATACATTAATTTTTAGTATTCATTTCAGCTCACATATATTTTTCTAGAATCTATTTGTTGAGTTTAAGTGAGAGAAAAATGCATTCCATACTTAGATTATTGTATTAATTTTGATCAATGATACTTTATATTTTTTTAGAAACCCCAAGATCCCATTTTTTAATTTTGAGATTGGTGGAATTAAACAATTAAGATGGTAATTGAATAACTGGAGTGAAGCATATAAATTTGAAATCGGAAAATCATTATTTTTCTTTATAGTCACATGTTGGTGAAAATTATCTTCCATCTTTCATGCTTTGATTTTTAGAAGTTCATGTTGATTGATTTATTTTAATAAAACATGCCATGAGTGGTTGTAACACCCGAGAATTTTATGTGAAATATTTTGTTTTTATGTTATATAAATCAAAGGAATCTTTCACTAACACTGTCTTGGCTTGCTTTACACGCAACCGCGGCTTTCCTCGATAGCTTGCATCGTACGCAATACCGAGTTTCACTAAACAATGATATGCTTTTAAAATATTATTAAAACTAGCCATTATGAATAGTAATAACCACTTTTTTAAATTTTATAAATTTTATTTTTCAAAATGGACTTCATTTTTGGATTCAGAATATCGAAATTAGCCTAGGGTGAAATTTTGGTATTTTTCTGAAAACTATCAATTTTTGATGAATAGTGAAACCACTAAGTGGTAGTTAAAAAACTGAATTTTTCATAAAACTTAATTTTACTGCTTCTGTGAGTAGAATTTCAAAAATCCGAGACACACGGTTGATGTCAGTAAGTAAAATGTGGTTCAATAAGATGAAAATAATTTTTTTGGTGAATAGTAACTTTTTACTTCTTTTACCACGGTTAAAAGTAAATAGGGTAATTAAGGCTAAAAATGATATTATTATTACCCTAAAACATGTCCTAATTCTATTGGAAAAGTGTAATTAGACCAAAAAAAACCTTAGGAATAAAATATGACCATTTAGTCCCACTTGGATTAGATTAGGACAATTATTATTAATTTATTTAAAGAAGGGTTAAAATAGTTAAAATCAATGTTTAATAAGTAAATAATTTTTAATATGGGGTTATACATAAGATAAATTTGACTATAAATATTCATTAGAAAGATAAAAAGATTTCCTACATAATTTTATTTTATTTGTAATTTTTAGACATTAAATAATTTAATTTATTTATGACACAATGATGATGCAGTAATTATCTTATTAATGAAATATTGACATAATTGATGTTATAAATACCCAAATAAATGTAATTTGAGACTTTTTATGAATTACACTAATTTTATAGGTTAATATGACATGTTATTATTGATTTAAGTAACTTGGTTCGAACTAATAATTCTGTTATGATTTTCACAAAAATCAATTACTAAATAGTGTCAAAATTGACATAAAATAGTTTTTAAAACAAATATTATATTATTACTTGTTATTTTATTCCTAAAAATATAAGGTTCATCCAAATGACTTAAATAAGGTTATATATTTTAATAATAAACAACTTGGGGTTCTTTTGGCTTGATATATTAAGTTTATTAACCTTATAGTGTAAGAAAACAAGAAGACACGGTAAAAGTTAAATTATCTAACTTAAAGTTAAATCTAAATGATAAGGTTAAAATTGATACCCAAACTTGTCTAAATTATATTGTATGAGAGGATTTAGACCCCTACCCACCTTATCTTATAAATATATCAATTTGGAGCTATTAAAAACCGAATTTGACTTTATAATAAAATAATATTTTTTGTTATTCCAAAGGTGCCCCTCTCCTCCCTTATAAAAGGGAACCTCCTCCCCCTCTTCCTCACACCACTTTGAGCCTTCAAGCTCGTCCAACCCCCACCAATTTCTCCTCTACACTTCCCTAGAAACATCATATAGGTTCTGGTCTTCTTCAAAGACCTATTTTAGTTCCCTAAAAGGAGGTCTCAAAGAAGCACTTCAAAGAAGAGGAGGTTCAGACACTTACGAGGAAATCGGACCTAAGGTAAGGGAAAATATCACAATCTCATTTTTATCCGAGATTATTTATACTTTGGTATTTACTGGGGTGTATTTTATCATCCACATCCATGTTTCCTCAATATGTAATATTGTTTCCATCCACCTACAATTTTTAAATCCAATGTTAACCTTCGGTGAGTTTTTAGTAAAAGATATGAATGGAATCTTTTTATGTTTTTCATACGAGGTGCTTTTTTAATTTTCCGACAAAAGTACGGGAAGAATTTTTTTTTAACTTATACGGAATGAATGGATTTTTAAAACATTATTTCCAAGAAGCTTCCTTTACAAGTTTTCAAGTTTATTTTTAATCAACTTCTTTTAGTTTAAAATTGTATGACATGTTAAAGAAAGGAAAATGTTTTTGAATTAGAAAGGATATTTTCCTCAAGAACGGAGTTCAAGTGTTTTATAAAAATTATTTTCCATATAAGATAATAAAGGGTTCTGTTTCTATCCCTATTATTACATTGATTTGACTATGTTGTGATGGAATTATTTTTATGAATTCCTTTATCTTATATGAATTTTTTTATTATGTCACGATGTTTAAGATTCCCATTTTTATTACATGGGTTATGCAATGATATATGATTTTTGATTTTGAACGTGTCAAAATGATGATTGTACACATTCTATTTAATGATGATGGATGTTTTTTTGTTTAATTTTTCCATTATACTTTATACCTACCTAAAAAGTATCCCCATAACTTCCCTTGGAGACCATGAATTCCCTTTGTTAGGAATATCCACATTTCAAGATGATTTATCCATTCCAAACCCTACTCTAATGTTTTCCATGATTTTCAAAGTTCGAGTGTGGGGGAAGAGGGATTTCATAGAATAAGGGAAATTCTTGATTGAGAGAATATGTCTTGGGTGTCTCATCATATTTAGGAAATAAGGCTCATTTTTTATTCCCCATTTTTCTTAATTACCCCTCTAAAAAAATAAAGGGAAAAAATGAAAACAAGTGGGTTAAGTTATGGATGTTCAAAAATAACCATCACTTGACCAATGTTTTTTTTTAATTTTGGGTAAGGTGATGTGTGTGATATTTTTATTGAATTTTTTTTTAAAAATTGAAAAAATTTAGATGGGAAAAAATTAGATGGGTAACTCATTCAGCGTGTTTATTTTGATCATGACCTTACTTGAGTTTGGGAATTGTTGGGAGATGTAATTTTCAGAAGTAGAATACGATTGAATTTAATTTTTATATCATTATTATCACATTAATATTAACCTCTTTTCAAGCCTTATATGTTTTTTTATAAATTTCTTACTGTCTTTAAGCCTCATAATCACTTGATCCATATTTCAAAGTCCTCATGATTTTTTAGGAAATTTGTCACCACTAAGTGGAGAAATTTGATCATTTTCAAATACATAAGTTATGTGAATGAACTCATGGTGTCATAAAACCTTCATATTAATTTTACATAGAGTGATGAGAGAAAAAATAGTGAGGTAGATCACAAATTGGCATTTTAACAATGATTAATTAAAATATGTCAACAAAAGAGATGGGAATCCTTGCCTTTTTCATTGGGAAGTTCAAATGCATTATGTAAAGTGATGATTTGAAATCATTTTCTATATGAGACACTTGAAATTTATTTACCCCTGTTGATATTTTTTTATTTCATTGATTTTGAATTTTAAATGTTGGTAGAATGGGGTTGTCCTTTCAAATTCATAGTTGTGAAATATGCTTGGGCGCAGAATGGTTTGAGTGTGGGGGATTTGATGAGTTCATATTTTTTTCATACTTTTTAATATTTTAGTTATTTAATGTCATTACTTTTAATTGATTAATACCCATGTTTCAACTATTAAATATAATTTTTGGGTAATTTCAAATTTGAATGAAAAATGAGAAAAATAAATAACAAAATCAACAAATACATATTTTATATAGTTTTATCATTCTTAGTATTTTATGTTTTGTGATCTATATACAAGTTGGAAAAGGAATAGGAGATCTATTTATCCAAAAATATAGGCTTGTGGGATAGCCCTCAACCCACTGGGCGGTCCACCACATAGTAGACCCATGAAGGGCTCTCTACCAAGAAACCCCATAGGGAGAGGCCACCATGGATAGAGAGTAGAAGAGCATAGATTGAACCGAGTCTATGAATAGGAGAACACATGCATGTTGGGAATGGGTCCACATGGAGAAGGGAGGAAGGACTCACCATCATAGGGTGGTGCACAGTGGTGCAGGGTGTCCTCTATCCCCCATCCAACTTGTCTAAGGGATTTGAGGAGGCCATAACATATATAGTATAAGAAGAACCTTCACAGAATCGATATGGTTCATCAGAGTTATCCTAATAACTATTAACTTAATAGGATGACATAGTTTCACTCTACACTGGGCCTTGTTTTCCTTGGACATTTCATCCACATCTTCTCAGATGTCACTCCACTACAGATCACCGGAAACCACACTACTACACATATTCCCTTTAACAGCATGCAAAATTGAATTTAACAGTTCTAAAAAATCATTTTTAATCTCATCGATGATAAAGGGGGTACTTTATCAGTGCTCAAAATAGAACTGATAAAGGCCAAGCTATCTGTAATGTGATGTTAATATAACAAAAAACCAAGAAAAAACATGAAGAAACCTATAATTTCAAACAATGATATATACATTTAATGTGAAATTAGGAATACAAAAAATTCAACCGATGGTATAAACAAAAAAACACTACTATATACATTTAAAACAATGTTTTATATAATTACATATACAATAATCCAACAAAAAATTTAAAACATAATGTTTCATCTTTGGATGCTCATGATCCCCTCTTAGAAATTTCCACCCATGGTATCAGTTGTCAAACAAATCATGTCAAACAAAAAAAAGATTCCTCCTATATAAGAAACAAAATATTATGTTAGTAATACTATAAAAAAATAAATTAAACATTAATATGAAAGAATACGTTAACAAAATGTCAATATTTTTTAAAAAAGACACATTTGGAGTTATACAGGTGACATTGTGTGTCCTATTGAGGTGAAGTTGAATCCTTCATGTCACAAATGAGTTATGGATCATTGTCCTAAAATATAAAAACAACATGAATGTGTTTTCCTGGTTTTGAGCATGCCACTTGTTATTTTTGTAACGCCCTGAACCCAATTACCGAGAGTCGGTGCATTATTACATATCATTGGCATGATCACAAGAAAGATCATGTCTCGAAAGACCGATTAGTTTAGTAGCATTGGAATAAATAGATACATTCATAAAGTTTACATTACATCATAAAGTGAAAACTACTAAAAAAAATCTTTTCTTCATATCCCTTAATATTATCCCTACAGGTCATTAAAAAATTACTTCTTCACATCCTGGGAAAAATAAAACATTGAAAGGGGTGAGCTCAGATGCTCTGAAAGGATAACAATATAGCGGAAACATTCATAAATAAACATAAACATTTAAGGAAATGTATAGCTAAAACAAAAGCCTTTTAAACTTGAACTTCAGCAAAATATGGCAAAGATAAAACGAAATAATTCCATTTACTTATTCACATGGATATTCTAATAGTCAAATAATCACATGAAATATCAATAACCACTTTCATAATGATGGAATGCATAATTCCAGACTCTCATAACCACGTAGCCAAGGCCTCGTTCCAAGAATACAAGTAAGATTTTACCAAGGCCTAGTTCCAAGACACTAGTTTGTCTCATGAGACCTATCGATGCATAGAGGATATATAGCGGGCTTCACCCGTCACTTATTAAGTCCAATGCATTCCTCATACGAACAGGTTTAAACATATCATAAACATTCATATTAAAACTAGAATACAAAATGTAAATACTTTCTCCATAAACCATGAATGGTATAAAAATAACACTTCCACATTGAAACATATCATAAAACCTTCAATACAATGTGGAAGTTTTGTTTCATAATAACTCAACTTCAAATAAGCTTAAAATTCATCAAAGGATGTTGACATAGATGAAATCAAAACTATTTGAGAGAAATATCTCTTTTTTTGAAATCATTTAAAAGTCACATAATTATAAAATAAAACATTTACTTTGAAAATATCCTTATAATCTTTTAAGGTAATCTTTGAAGATTTTATAACGGTGGAAAATAGCCTCACCCGGCGTATAAGTTAAAAAAACATTCTTACCTTAATTCTGTCGAAAATGTTAAAAATGACCTTGTTTGGAAAACGACGAAAAGATTCCTTTATAAACTTCTTATAAAAAGTAAAACAAGGGTATAAATGACTTTAAACCATATTATTTAATATATTAATAATGTTTTGAAAAACATTTTTAAGAAACATGGATGTGGATGATAAAGAGATCCCAGTAGATAATTAGGTATAAACAACCTCGAATAATGAAGAGATTGTGAAATAAACCCTTACCTTGTACTTTTCCTTAGTAGATGGAATGTTAACCTCATGTATAATAGTTAAAACATTGTTATTAAATTATACAAGAACCATATACATAATTATTATATCATATATGATCTTTTAACATTGATTTGTTAATAATATCTTAGTATTATCATTGTTTCGGGTGTTAACTTACTCATTTTCTTTTATATGTTTTGTTACATAAGTCATGTTTGTTATGGAAATGTTGTACCTTATTAATATCTAGAATGATATAAAGTTATTAAACATTACTTTTAATCATCAAATGAGAATTAGTCTTGAATGGATACGATGGGGAATGAATCTCCTCGTGTTCGTGGAGACGGTAGTCCGTACGTACGCACGAGCGACAATATCACTCTTTTGATATTAAAATAATATATAATTGGATGATATATCATATATAAAGAATCATTATCATGTTATATTTATTATTTACATGAATTACACAAAATTATTATACCCATATAAATAATAATATATTTAATAACAATTACACCATGATGTGGAGACGGTAGGCTGTACGTACGCACGTATGGTGACATGTCATTCAAAGGATGAATAGAATACTGAATATGGTTGTACCATATTTATAATAATATCACATTATATATTATATACTGTATTTATTATTTTATAATGGTAATAACAAAGAAAGAAGAAGTTGAATAAGAAATGAACTTGAAAAAGTGTGGTGAAAACATTACCTCTTCTTCGGGTTCTTCCTTTTGATTTTATCAAAAGGGCTCCTTAGGTTGGATTTCTGATCAAACTAAGGCCTCTAAGTTGTATTTATGGAAGTTTAGAGAGTATTTGGGTAGGGGTTTTCCGATCCAAGTGGATTTGAATGTGTTAATTAGTGAGAAAGGGGAGTTCCCTTTTATAATAGGGGTGAGGGGCACCTTTGGAAAAGCTAAAAATATTATTTTATAATAAATTCATATTCGGTTTCTAAGGGCTCCAAAGTGGATTATTTAAATTTTAATGTGGGGATGGGTCGAAAACCACTCAACTAATAGAATTTATACAGGTTTGGGTCATTATATTAACCTTATATTTTAGTTTTAACTCTTAGTTAATTAGTTTGACACTTACCATGTCACTTTGTATTTTTTTATTATATAGTTAATAAACTTACTATATACCTCCAAGAATCCCCCAAGTGGTCCATTAAAGATACACCTATCATGATATATGTCTCTTGGACGAACCTTAGATTTTTTTGAAATTTAATATCAATTAATAATATAATATTTGGTTTAAAAACTCTTTTATGTGAATATTGACACTATTGGGTATTTTATTTTTTATAAGTTCATAAAGGAATTATTACTTAGAAACAAATTTATATATCCAATATTAATATGTCATATTAACCTATAAAATTAGTGTAATTAATAAAAAGTCTCAAATCACATTTATTTTGATATTTATAATATAAATTATTGTAATATTTCATTAATTAGGTAATTACTTCTTCACCATTGTGTCATAAATAAATTATATTATTTAATGTCTAAAAATTATAAATAAAATACCATTATGTATTAAATCGTTTTAGATTTCTAATTAATATATACAATCGAATTTATCTAATGTATAACCCTATATTAAAAATGATTTAGTAAATACACTTTGATTTTAATTCTTTTAACTCTTCTTTGAATTAAATAATAATAAATGTCTTAATCTAATCCAAGTGGACCTAAATGATAATATTTTATTCCTAACGTTGTTTTTGGTCTAGATAAACTTGTAAAATAGAATTATTACATGTTTTATGGTAATATTAATATAATTTTTACCCTTAATTACCCGATTTACATTTAACCGTGGTAAATAAAAGTAAAAAGTTACTATTCACCAAAAATTATTTTCATCTCAATGAACCACATTTTACTCATTGATATTAACCATGTCTCTCGAATTTTCAAAATTTCACTCACAGAAGAGGTAAGATTAAGTTTTATGTGAATTTTCAAATTCTCCTAAGAGGTGGGTAAAAGACGGTGAAAAGTTCAATAAAATCCTTATATATCTAAAATTATTCTAAACTAACTCCATTGAATTACATTGAACTTATATAGGTATTATGTATCTATTTTTAACTTAATTAAATTTAAATAAAATAATAAATTATTTAAATAAAAAATTCGGTTTTAAACTATAACTCAGTGTTTTTCACTATTCATCAAAAATTGAAAGTTTTTAGAAAAATACCAAAATTTCACCCTAGGCTAATTTTAATATTCCAAATCCAAAAATGAAGTCAATCTTGAAACATAAAATTTATAAAATTTCAAAAAGTGTGTAGTACTATTCATAACAGCTAGTTTGATTGGTTGTGGTGTGTGTGTTAGAACTTGAAGTTGCGTACAACACATGCTACTGTATTATTGAAAGGGAAGCGTACCGTGGAAGCTTGGGGTGTTAAAATTTTACTAAAATTAAAGTCAATTGTAAATAAAGACACATTTTTAGTTATATCAGTCAGACCGAGAATTGGATTGAGCAGTGGTTGATTCCTACATAAAAAAAATTACTAATGGGTCATTTCCTTAAAGTATCAAAACAATGCAAATGCATTTTCCCAGTTTTTAGTATCTCAGTTGTGTTTTTTTTACTAAAATTTCATTTCAAACTCAAAACAATCATTATGAGTCATACTAGTCGCATTGTGCATTGGTTTGACATGATACTACTTCATAAACATCACAAATAACATATGAATGATTTTCCTAAATTATTAAGATAATCGAAGATAATATTCTTTCTTTTTAGTGAGTGACACATTTGAACTAGAATGTCAATTTTAAATTGATAATGGACACTTTTTGTCATACTAGTCGCACCATGCATCGGATTGAGGTGAAGTTGATTCTTAAATGTCAAAAATGACTCATGGATCGTTTTACTAAAGTATCAAAACAATATGAGTTACTTTTCATGGTTTTCAGTATGTCTCCTATTCTTTTTTACTTAAATTAATGTTAATTTTAAATAGAAAAGACACACTTGGAGTTATACCGGTCACACCGTGCATTATATTGAGTTGAGATTAAATCCTACACATCAAAAATAACTCATGGATAATTTTCCTAAAATATCAAAACAATCTAAATGTGATTTCTCAGTTTTTAGTATGTCACTTGTTGTTTTTACTTAAATTGATATTAATTTTAAATAAAAAGAGAAACTTTGAGTTATATCGGCCACACCATGCATTTTATTGAGGTGTATCTGATTCTTATACATCAAAAATTAATTATAGATCATTTTCCTAGAGTATCAAAACAATCTAAATATTTTTTCATGGTTTTCAATATGCTAATTATGTTTTTTTTTCTAAAATGTCATTTCAAACTGGAAACAAGAATTATGAGTCATACCGGTCCCATCATTTGTCAGTTTGATATGAGAATTTTTCATACAAATAAAAAATGGTTTATGAATTTTTTTCCTAAATTATCAAGATAATCAAAGTGCATTTTACTGGTTTTTAGTGAGTGATATGTTTTGAACTATAATGTCAATTTTAAAGTGAAAACATATACTTTTAGTCAAAAGGATCACACCAAGCATATTACTTAGGGTTTTTTGATTCCTATATGTCAAAAAATGACTCACGTATCATTTTCCAAAAGTATAAAAACAATATGAATGCGTTTTTTCATTTTTTAGTATGTAACTTGTTCTTTTCACTTAAATTAATTCCAATTTTAAATAAAAATACACACTTGGAGTCATACCAGTCACTATATGAATTATATTGAGGTTTGGTTGACTCCTACACATCAAAAATGACTCATGGATCATTGTCCTAAAATATCAAAACAATCCAAATTTTTTTACACAGTTTTTAGTATGTCACTTGTTCTTTTTTTACTTAAATTATTTTCAATTTTAAATAAAAAGACACACATGGAGTCATAATGGTCACACCGTGTGTCGTATTGAGGTGTGGTTGACTCTTACCCATCACAAGTGACTCATCTATCATTTTCCTAAAATATAAATATAATACAAATGTGTTAGCTTGATTTTTAGTGTCTCACTAATTTTTTACTTAAATTTAATTCAATTTAAAAAAAGAGACACTTTGAGTTATACTGGCCACACTGTGAATTAAATTGAGGTGTATTTGATTCCTAAAAATCACGAATGACTTGTAGATCATTTTAATAAAATATCAAAATAATCATAATTTTTTTTCCCAGTCTTCAGTATGCTAGCTTTATTTTTTTATTGAAATGTCATTTCAAACTAGAAACACGTATTTTGAGTCATACTGATTTCATCATGCATCGGTTTGATGTGATATTGTTTCATACATGTCAAAAATGAATTATGAATCCCTGTCCAAAATTAGGAATACAATTAGATCATGTTTTCTTGGTGTTCAATGAGTGAAACGTTTTGACCTAAAATGTAAATTTTAAATAGATAACAAGAACTTTTTGTCATAATGGTCACAATGTACATCATATTGAGGTGTGGTTGATTCATAAATGTTAAAAACAACTTGTGGATAATTTTACTATTTTATAAAAACAATCTGTATTCATTTTCTCAGTTTTCAGAATTTCACTGGTTCTTTTTACTTAAATTAATGTCAATTTTAAATAAAAAGACACACATAGAGTCATATAGGTCATACCATGCATCATATTTAGGTGTGGTTGACACCAACATGTCACAAATGACTCATGTATCTCTGTCCGAAAATATAAAAACAATCTCAATACATTTTCCTGGGTTTCAGTATGTCACATTTTTTACTTAAATTGATTTTAATTTTAAATAAAAAAAGACACATTGAGTTATACCAATCACATTTTATGTTTTCTCGGTTTTGAGTACGTAAAATGATGAGAAAATTAATTAATTATATAATTATAAGGAATTCACTTTTATAAATTCTTAAATCAATTTTTTCCAATATCTCATTCGCAGCCTTGATGTCCAATCTCTCATGAGCATGATCGGTTTCAAAAAAACTTCCACAACTGGAACAAAAGAATCCACCTATAAAAGAAAATAATTCTTATATGAGTAATACTTAAAATAATTAAATTAAACATAAATATTAAAAAATAAACTGCTTCAATGGAATTCACATCTTTATGCTATTTGTGTACATTCTTCCATCAGGTATGCTTCCCATTCATTTATGATCACATCAATCTCATCTAGCAAATATGAGTCTTTTCGACAGTCATATTAATATTGGAAAAATATAAATACACAAAGGATCAATAAATATTTTAAATAAAATAGTAATTATCTTTGAAAATACCTCTTTAGGGATGCCAGTTTATTCATGAAATGTGATCTCTCTCATAAATTTACAAACATAATCACCTCAATATTTTCCATTGGTTTCTTTTGGATACCACATAAATCGTGAGTAGAATAAATAATTTTTTTATGTGTTTGTATAGTGAAATATTATTATATACACCCTGATACTTTTCCAATCGTAGAACTTTTCTTCTTTCTCATGCTCAGCCCCTGACTTCATTCCCTATTTTTCACTATATTGATGTGCCACCCTATGATAACATAATCGTTATTAAAACATAATATAAATTATAAAACATGATGTTTATTTCTAAAATGTTGGATGTAGTGTATAACTTATTGAAAAATTCCATCATGTGTGGATGGTTTGTTGGATATCCATGCATTGAATCAAAAAAATAAATATTTGGAGCATCAAAATTTATTGCAATGAGAGTCCAATGCTGTCTAAAAACAAAAAAATGAATAATTAATAAAATAAATGAAAATATATTTGATATGATTAAATTATGGAGTTTTACCCCTACATCATTGGTATTATGTTTATTCTGTCATCTGAATGTTTTCTTTTAAATGATTTGATCAGACCTGCCACTATTTCATCCTTTTTTTGATATCTATTTTTTTTTGTTCTGTAGAGGACATGTGATGACTAATGAGTGCAAAAAATATTTCATGGGAAAATACCTTCAAATTTTTTCATATATGCACCTGAAAAAAATATGAAATGTATTTATCAACTTTTGGAAATTTAAATCATGAAAACAGACCTCATGTATACATTTACAACAGAGTCGCCTAACCAATAATAGTCGAGGATTTCACTTACACTTTCAAATCCAATAAAGTATTGATCATTCTCTCCATAAAGATATTATTTAAAATCAAATATGTGATTATGACCAATTTTTAACCTTGTATCCACATGAACCTTCAATGATAGTAAAAGAAGATATAGAAGGAGTGGGGTAATGGTGATTTCGATATATATTTTTGATCAGTTGGTCGATCCTTTGGATGATTTTGATTAGGTCTTTTATTTCATCTCCTTACCTTTGTCCTCTTGTAATAACATTCATTAGTTCAGACCCTTTTTCATTAATTTTTAAAGGTTTATCTTGAAAAATAAATTGGAAATGAATACCTCCTTGCCGAAATGTTTTCTACAAGATGTGATGACCATGAGATGAATGTTCCAAAAACTTTATTGATATTATGAATATCTTCTTCATCAATTGGAATAGTTATCTTGGAACTCGGCTCCTGGGATATGCTAATTGACACTCACACATGACATGTTGGAAGTATTCTGCTATGTAGCTTATCATTTTGGATATTGAACACCATATCCCACGCTGCAATATGATGGGTAGTTGTTGATAGTTATAAATCACATTTATTATCAACCTATAGAATATCAGTAGAAGAAAGGTATAAATGGATGTCTGATTCATATTTCACAGGAAAATTTATTATAACATTAATTACCTCATCTAAGACATCTCTTTGAGGTGACTGGCGAACCCCATAACTGGTGGGGGGGGGGACAGGATCTCTATGCAGTGGTTGTTCTTGATTTATTTCTTCTTTTTTCTTCCCCTATAAAATTTGTTATCATCTCTCTCTTACATTGGAATTATTCATCAAGGGTAGCTAGTATTTCTCTCATACATTCCATTTCTTCACTTTGATCGTCCTCTTGTGTTTTTCTCAAAATATGTTTAGGGTGTCACCCCAAAACCCACACCTCTGATGCGACAATACTATTCTGGCCACTTCAAGGCCACCAATAGTATGTGTTCATCTGATACAGGTACTTCATAAGTATCTCAAACATTTTTGATATTCACATATTAATAAAGAAACTACTCAACATGGACATATATAATTAAAACTGCAATCCTAAAATACTCATAACGCAACAAATTAAATGATGACAAACATGAAAGGGGACGACGTCACAGCCTGAAGGAACACCGTTAGGAATTTCTTGAATTTTAAATGTAATGTAAGAACAGACCAAAACTAAGCCAAAATATATCTATATATTAGGAATTCATAATAATGTGGAAAAATGGAATACCCCTGCAATGATATTAGAAGGGTCTGGCAGCGGCGGAGTCAGGGTAGGCTGCAGCAGCATCGACAGTGGAGCAGTTCGCACTAGAGGTGGGGTTCACAGTGGAGGTGGGTTTGTGGTGGAGGAGGGTTCCCAGTGGTGGAATGGTTCACGATAGGAGGTGGGGTTCGACGCGAGAAAGAGGTGGGTTTGTGACAAATGTGGGTTCACATGGGAGGAGCGGTGGATAGGGGTTCGTGGTGGAGGAGCGGTCGATGCGGGTTCACAGCAGAGGTGGGTTCGTGGAAGAGGAGGGGTTTGTAGCGGTGGAGGAGGGTCTAATGACATATGAGGGGTCGACGATGGTATAGGTGATGTCAGGGGAGGGTAGAGGTCACGATATAGGGGTCGACTTCCGCAAGAGTTAGAGGTGTGTGAGAGGAGGAGACTGTTAGGGTTTATTTATAAAAGTGAGTGAACCTTTTATCATCGCTATTTAAAAAGCACTAATAAATGTATATTTTATCAGTGCTAAAAGTGCTGATAAAACATTACATTATCTGTGCTTTATTAGCGCTGATAAAGATTGGCTTTTATTAGTGCTAAAAAATCACGGATAAAGATATAATGTTAATAATTAATTTATATTATTTTATATATTTATAAAATTATATATATAATAAATCAATATATATATATATATATATAAATATTTATAATTATAACAATAAACATAAAAATATTAATTTATAATTATAAAATTATAATAAATATATAAATTATATATATTAATTATATTATAAATATAATAAATATATTTGTTATAATTTTATAAGGATTTAATATATAATTATAAAATTATAAAATATTTACTTATTATATTTATAATCATTGAAATATATATAATAAATATATGAATTATATATATATATATAATATTATAGATACAATAAATATATTTCTTATATTTCTTATAATTATTTTAAAATATATATATTTATTTATATTTTTTTAAATATATATAATTAATATATTTGTTATAATTTTATAATTATTTAAATATATCTATATTTATATAGAATTATAACTATAACTATTCATATTTATTTATAAATATTTGTATATATTTATAGATGTATTTAATTATATATATATTTATAACTTTATAAGTTTAATAAATATATTTATTATAGTTTTATAATTATTTACATATATATATATATAGTCATAATTATTACTATAAATAAATATATTTATAAAAATTTGAATATAATTATAAATATATTTGTATATATTTATAAAATTTTAATAGATGTATTTATTGTAATTTTAAAATTATTTAAATATATGAATATATATATAATTGTAATTATAATTATAAATAAACATATTTAAAAAGTGATTAGATATAATTATAATTTAATAATTATAAATAAAAGATATATATTTTTTGTAATTTTATAATTAATTTTGAGAACATAATAGACTGATGGGTATTAATGAATGAATCATATACCTGAAAAGTATAGATAATAAAAAACGAGTCTTCACATATAGACGACATGAATAATAAGAATGGTGTAATGTATAAATGAACATTTATGATGAATACATAACATATATGTGTGACAATTATACTCACACATCAATATATTTATTGACCAAATTCCTTAGAAACATATTTTTGTTTATTTATAATTATAATTATAAATATATATATTATAAAAAGTATTTATATATAATTATAAATATGATAAATATTATTAATATAATAAATATAAAAAATATAAAAAATATAATAAATATAATAAATATAATAAATATAAGAAATATAAGAAATCTAATAAATATATTTTTTATAATCTTATAATTATTTAAATATATATTTTTTAAATTATAATCTTAGAAATACTTTTTAAAACATTATATATATATTTGAATTATTAAAAAATATATATTAATTATAAACATATGTTTTTTATTTAATGTTTACAAATAAACATTACTTTTAAAGTAAATATAATAATTTTATATAAATTAATAATATTTTCATTAAAAAAATTTATCAGCACTAATAAAGGCCCCCTTTTGTCAGTTCTTTCTACTTAGCGCTGATAAAACCCAGCGCATCCCTTGCCCAGATCAGTGGTAGTGCTTCCATCTCCACCATTCCTATGCCACAAGTTAAACAACTACATCATCACCATGGAAATTAAGAGGAGATTCGGTTTGCACTAGAAAAGCACGCATCACAATATCACATGTAAGGGTATAATGCCCAGTGACATTGGAATCCTGAGTTGAGATGATGGATGCACCTTGATTCCACCCACTATGCCATGACCGCTGGAGCTCAAACAAATAAAGGGCCCACTACGACATCTCCAAATCACTACTTCATGGCTCTCTGTACCCCACAAGTGAAGAAGAATAATTCTACATCGTGGAAGAGGACCTACGACGTGGAGGTGCCTCATATAGTAGGTTCAATGTTTTGAGTAATAATTATGACAAGAGGCTTCAAATATAGCTTCATACGTTGCCCTGTGGCCATGCATGTTAGGCCTGGTTGCACAGCAGCACTCATCCTACACCATAATATAGGAGGTTTTTCTTTTTTAAGTACCTGAAGTTATTGGGTTATCCATGAAAATCAAAGGATTTCAGCAAATAAGTTAAGGAATCAAAACATATTGGGGCCTCACCAACAAGAGGGAGTTCAAAATACCCCCACAAATCAAGAGAAATATTCAGCTGAGTGATATAATATAGAAACCAAAATATATAGAGAGAAAGGGTAGAAGAATATTCCAAAAGAAGAAAGATATAGGAAGAATAAATATTCAAATGAAAAATTTGAGTGGGATAAAGAAATTCAAATTTCAAAACATATATAATTATCTCTATAAATATAGAGCATATATTACTATGCAAGGGAGTCGAGATTTGAGGCTAGATTTGAGAACCTAGAGTAAAATTCCACAAACCCAAAGGGTGGTTCCACTGCTAATGTAGGAGGCCAATTGGGAGATCTCAACTCAACATCTGAAGCAAGGGTGGAGGAAGAAGGTCATTATCAACCATGAGGTTGCTTAAATTTGGAATTTATTTTCTGTTTATCCTTTCACAACTGTAATTCTTAATTCTTGTGTAATTTTTGAGAGTAAAAATAACGGGTCTCCACTGTTATATTGTGCCTTTATTTTAGAACTAACTTTATTCCTCTCTCTCAAGAACATAGATTATCTATATTAATTGAGAGATTAATTATCGATAGTGGAATGCTCTAGAGAGGGGTGAGTTTTATTAAAAGGAAGAGTGCATAACTCAAATTAATATCACTTTGAATTGAACAAAATCCTATCCTCTAATTTAATAGTGAAAGAAATGACATTTAGGGTATGAACCTAAATGTGATAAGGGATGTGGGAGGAAAAAATTTGACCTTAATTTGACCTTCTATTTCAATATTCACTCATCATGCATCTTAATGGGTTATAAGAAACCTCAAGAGATTTCAGACCTATTTAGATAGTTCTAGTGGCGGTTGATATGAAATACTCTATACCCCAAGAAATATCATTGTTAATTTTATAAAAAAAACCATCCTTTGATATTAACTCAGATCCCTTCATCCTGGTTTTTATTGCTCTTAAGATAGTCCAACCCACACCTCTTAAGTAATTTAGTATTTTATTTTTAGTTAAATCATGAAATACAATGTTGAAACTATTGAATATTTATAGCCTTTTTCCTCTTGGGATCGACCATGTCTCCTCACTATTTTATGCTTCAGTAGTTAGTGTAGTCAGGTGATTATAAATGTGTATTTTGATATTTCCCTAGATAAATAATGATGCTCTCAAGTGACATCAATAACTCCTCCAAAGTCTACAAGAACATGTAGATGAAACTATCATGTTTATAAATTCATCTTCCTCTTTCGAATTTCCATACATATAAAATTCTCTCATAAAAATTATATTTATATTTATCTGTATGTAAAATGACATTCAAAACATTTCATCCATTTCGTAATAAGATTTCAAGAATTTCAAAATTTTCCACCAATCGAGTATAATATTTAACTTTATTCTGATATATTTTTAATGTTTTTATATCATTCAGTTGATTTTTTTTAACAAAACAAATCATTTTTATGTGTTCAAATCTCACAATATTTAATGGATTGGAAGAAAAATGGGGCATGCTCACTTAGTTACATTGTTATCATAAAAATATTTAAAAAAATTCAAGTAATAATGTGTATATAGTTATACACATGTCTAGTTTTAAGGGAATATATAAAAGTATAGATTCACTAAAAAACATATAGTCATAATATCGCACAAGAAAAATCAAAATTTTCAATCAAATTGGAACGAATGTATTGAAATATGTGTGTTTTTTGGATGTTGTTGGCGATATGTGATGAACATAATTATATTCCTACAATGCATATGGAGGGTCATCCATATGCAATAAAATTTTTTGTAAACGAAAATTATTTGGTATCATATTTTTCTATGAAGAATGTGAAACCACATTATATTATAAAAATTGAAGGAGAAAATGGGAATAACTTGTCTTTTCTTAGAACCATATTCAATGCACATGTAAAATATCGAATGATTGAGAAAGAAATGCTCATAGGAAAATTGTCTATTACCACTATTCAAAATTGTAGTAATATGCTTCAGAACCAAGAAAATAGTTTACTACCATGGTTTTAGAGATCATGGTTGTAGCTTCCATGGCAAAAAGTCTAATGACATGACTCTAGGAAAACTGTGGTAGTAGACACTTATTTTCACTCTTTCTAAGATATGACAGTAAGGGATTCATTTTTACACCCCTATAATTGTGATAATATGATACCTCACATTACCACAATTACCAAATCACGACAATATACTAATAATTAAAAAATCTTTCATGGGCTTTGGAATCCATAACCTTATGAAAGTAAAGAAGCGACCAAACCACATCACTAAAGTATATCAATGATCAAATTCTAATATTTTCATTTATTAATCGTTAAATATTAAATACTGAATGTTTGTTTTTATTATCATAATACGCTTAAATATATATATATATATATATATATATATATATATATAATAGTGGAAACTTATTATAGAACCCCTTATTTCAAGTACATGACTCTTTATTCATGAATTTAGAGTCTATATAATGCTTGGGTTGAGTTTCAGGAGGTTCTGAGGGGTTTTGGAATGTTTTAGAGGATTTTCCATAGGTTCACGGTAAGTAGAAACCGCGCACCACATCCAAGAAACCATAAAGGGGAAAACAATGGCCACTGGGCTAGCACACGATTAGGACAAACCATGAAAGTTCCCAAGGGAAACTATGCAACTAGAAATAGATGGAAAAGAATGGTAGGGGCATGTTTTGTTTAATTTTGCAATCCAAACATGTGAGGGGTTGGATTAAGATAGTAGTATCAGACAATTATCATGCGGTTTTCCAAACCATATGGCCTAACCATGTGACGTGCACTTGGAACCCCTTTAATTTTTGGATTAAATCCGAATTAAGTCCAGAAACCTCCTTTAATCGACTATTACTCCAATATCTTGAATTCATTTTCCCCTAGGTTTGAGAGACTTTTTTTTCAATTTGGAAGTGATTCTTAGGTGAATCAAAGTGCGTTAGAGGTCTGGATTCATCCATAAGTCATCATTATTCACCATTATTAGTATATATAGTATTATTCTCTCAATTGGAATCATAGATCTAATACATGGCGGATATATCTATGTTTTATGATGAGAATATTTTTGGATTATGATTGTTTTGATTGAATGGAGAAATATCCAAGACCAGATCCAGATAATCATTGTTCTGTTTTTTGTTTTTACCAACCATTGTGAGGTAGGTGTCTTCACCATTATCTCCACTTAACCTATAATTTAAAGGATTATTTTTTATTAAATTATTTTTTTGACATGGTTGTGAAATCCTTGTCTAATTCTTGATTAAAACCTATTTTGGTAATTGCATTGGAATTTTAAAAAAATGGATGGATTTTGAGAAAACCCCTTTGTTTATAATTTTAAAAGGATGTTTTAAAATCATGGTTTGGTTTTTAACGCTTGGAAAGTGTTTTTTAAAATTATTTAAATAAAATAAATGTTTATGCGAAATTTTTTGGGTATGGTTTTAGTCATACATGTTTTGTGTGAGTGCATTCATATTATTGTCCCTATGAAAGGGCATGTGCCATTAGGGAACCTAGTGTTGGTCCCCATGTGATAACTTGGTGGATCGATGAGATTCCCCTCATGAGTATGAAACTTTCACCTAGTAATGCATGGTGTGTGTATGTATAAATGGTTATGGGTATTCTAAATAGCATGAAATTGCTTTAGAACGTGATAATTGTTTTCCCTTGGAAATTATTGGCAGTTTTGATATAAATAGTTTAAAATTATTTTAAAATGTTTTATATAAACATTGATAATATGTTTTGTCCTAGTAGAATGAGTTAGGATGTTATTGAGGAAATACTAATGATTTTAGACTCACCCCATACTTGATAAATACTATGAATTAATAGATTTCATCTTTAAATACACAGGTAAGGATAAGGTATTTTAGTTCTTTAGTGATGCTTCTTGATTCTGTGGGAACGAAATTTAGAGTTGGAGCTTCGAGCGGGTTGGCTGTTGATGGTTGATGTCACTTACGAGTTTTGAGGGATGATGTTATCTATTTCTATTCAAGAATGTATTTTTATTTCCTTTTATACTCCATTATGGTATATTGGTTTGGTGATGTTTTGAGTTTTATGTTGTATTCATGCATCATATAGATGTTTGGTTGTTTATTGTTTATGTAGTTTTGATGTTTTGTCTTTAAAAGGTAAAATCATCCACAAAATTCTCTTGAGACCCTTGGAATTTATTTCTAGCCTTTGGTGTCTTGGGGATTTCACAAATTGCCTAGTAGCCCCACCACCTCTTCTTAAGATAGTGATGAGGGGTGGGATGCTAAAATTGTATCACCTTGTTTGGTCCTAGAGTTAGAAATGGTATAGTACTATTAATTCCTTTAGTTGGAAATGGTATTTGGTTATATTTGGGATGGTATCAAGGATATGTGATCATTGGAACATGAAATTTATAGATTAAAAAGATGTATCTAACCTTTTTATGCAGAACTTAAAGTCATGATGGTGTTTGGGTACATAACTGTTTTAAGACACTTCGAGGTGAGTTGTCACCTCATCGTCATGGGTTTAAAGGATGATATATACATTCCATGAATTGATAGTAAGAATTTACATTATGAATAAAATTTTCACTCTAAGTTTAATGGCTTCTAAAATGGACACAAAGTGATAATTTTTTAAAATAGTAAAAATGGTTGTTTTGAAAAAATTATTAAAATATTAACAATGGTTAAATTGTGGAAATCTATATTGTGATATGTGTTGGGGTGGTAATGGAAATTTATAAGTCTTAAGTTATAGTAAGTGGGAAAAAATGGGGTTTTTTCTGGTTATAGCGAATGGCACCGGATACGCATTGTAGAAACCAACCAAAAGTGGCTGAAGATAATGTGGTTTCACCTAAGCCTCAAGTGAACCAATATCCAGTAAAGTTATTGTAAAAGATTTTCAAGCTGTGGATAAGGGTAATCATAATAATTAGCCTCAAGAATTAGACCATTTAGTTCAATTCCAAAAGAAGAACCAACCCACTTTTTTAGGGGATTCCAAGCCAAAAAGAGAAGAAGTATCATTGAATCAGATAAATCAAGTCTTCAGTTTCCATGGGACACTAGTAGAGTTGAAATTAATTTTTTCAATGTATATTCTAGAAGATTTGGAATTATAATGGTGATAATTAGTTGTTCATGCTAAATTAGACCAAGGCATGACATGAGAGGATTTTTAAGAATTGTTTAATAAGAGATTAGATCCTCACACCTTATAGATTATAAGAATAATGGACTTATTCATTTTGAAGAAATAGAATTGCATAGTGACAAAGAATGCAACTAAATTTATGAATTTAGTTCACTCTTCCTTGAAATTTTCTGCAAGTTCATCCTTGAAGGAACTCATTTTTGAGTTGGGATTATGACCAGATATTTGCTCAATGATTTTCATACTTTTTATAATGAATTATAAAGAGATTTTAGATTGAGTGAAGTTGGTAGAAAGAGATATCTTGGGAAATATGGTTAGAGAGATAATATTTATTCCTAAGGGAATAGGTGGGAATCAAGTGGAAGATGGTAAAATACTTCCAGAGTGGTGGTACACCTTAGAATCAGACCATGGGATCTGTAAACATTCATCCACAATCAAAAAGTAAGTTGGGATGTTTTATACAGGGTTATTTTGACCATATTAAGTGAGATTGTATGACACTACCTAGATCATGTCACAATTTCAATTAGATGGGACATCTTCACCACCATTATTGTAGTGCTCTAAGGTATGGTGTAAAGTCCCCAACCCTACTAGTCTGGAGTTGGTGACCTATTTTATTACATTAGTAAAATGAAAAAGTGTTTTCATCCCAATGGACCAAAAAATTTAGTATCTTTGGAAAAAATATGAAAAAATAAGTTTTACATTACAACTGAAAATGAAAAACAACATAGAAACTCCATTGTAAACACCCATGAACTTCTAGATTATCAATACAATATTTTCATAATATACATCTTTAAATCCTGGGTAAAATAAAACATAATAAAGGGGTGATCTCAGATGCTCAATAAGGGTAAGTAATACAAATAAATATATCATAAATAAACATAAACAATATGTCAAGGTGAATAATTGAAAACAAATTCCATTAAAACATAAATTTGAGCATAATAAGGTAGTAATAAAATATGAATAAATAATTCCATATATATAATCACATGAGAATAAAACTTAACCATTGATATTATACTTGTTAGATAATCACATCAATTATCAATTAATAATATCATTATAATAGAATGCATAATATCATACATGATAAATATACCGTCAAGTCTTTAGCCAAGACTACATACATAAATAGGTAAAAACCCAGTCTAGTTCATCACATGAGACCTACTGATGCATCGAGGGGTTATAGTCGGATCTACCCATCAATTACTAAGTCTAATACATTCCTCATACAAAAAGGGTGAATCATAAACAACATAAACAATAATGTTGAAAAAATATCATATGAAATGTGAATACTTTAACCATAAACCATGAATGGTATCAAAATATTACATCCACAGTCAAACTGATCATAAACCCTTCAAAAATATATTTTTGATGGTATAATTAGAGATAAATATTAATGAATTACACGATTAAACAAAGTATATTGACATAGATAAAGATACTATTAAATGATGACATTAAAAAATTCTTGAGGAAAATAATCTTCAAACATTCCAAAGTGTTCCATACCACTTTGAAACATTTAAATCATAATCCCTATAAAGGAATACCATTAAATGAAACTCAGAATATCATGATAATAAAGTGACTCATGATATGAAATATCATAGGGTAGTATATACCCCACACACAAGGAATAATTTTTGAACAAATCATATATATCACAGAAGTAAAATGAGATGTGAAAAACCATTTTTACTTTGGAGAAACGAGTTCTTTTTGAAAATCATTTGTATTTGTCCTAAAATCAGATTGTAAATAGGTATATACTTGAAAATAGAAGGTAAGGTCAATGAAATAATTTTTAGTCATAAATTATTTCCATCTTATGTGAAAATAGGTAAAAATAGTTTTTAAGAAACTTTATAAATGGGCCACTTAAGTGCAGTTTAAGAAACAATATGAGAGAGCCTGTAAAATGGAAAAAGTCATAATGTTTATGAATAAAACTAGAAATAAACAAAAATATTTTTTAATGGAAAAAATATTGATTTTATAAATATAATTGTGTGTTAAAATAGATTATGTATGATACCTGAATATGGGTAATAAATAAAGAAGTTACCATTAATCGAGTTTTCTTAATGAGAATAATTGAAAAGGAAACCTTATAAAATATCCTTTCCCAATAAAATAACGATAAACCAATCTAGATACATGAGTTTGGAACATATAAATATAATTTAAAAGAATTATATAAAAATAAATAAGAATTAAATTGGTGAAGAGAGAGATAAAGTGTAACTAAAATGAAAAATGGAGATTCGGTAAGAAACCCTTACCACTTTTCAAATAGTCAAAAAGTATGCCCCATAAAATTAATGAACATTAAATGAAACATTTAATAAAAAAAAGATGAATATATTAGTAATATGAAACATCAAATGGTAGTATGAAAACACCATTCATGATAAATAGTTGTGAATAAGGAATATCTCACAAAAATGAAAGTGAGATGAGAAAACTCTTACCATATGTCCGAAAGTGTTAGGCACTTGTACTTAATGTTCCAGATAATAAAATTAGAATTATTAATAATTTAATTAAGATCCTATTTAACATTTATTAGTTTTATTATAATTTTATTAGGTTCATTTATGGCCTTTTGTATGATTCATAAAATTTAATTTTGTCGTTTGGGAGTGTTTTTTTCCTTGGTTTTCATGATTGACTCATTTGTTTCCATGAACAAAAATCATGTAAAATGGAAATAGTTATCCACAATTGAAATTATATGTTATTAATAAACTTTAATGAGATTTAATGGTCTTATATATCATTTTTCTTGATACAAGGTTGATTCATTAGATAAAGAGTTAATGATAACAATTTAGATTATTTTGGTGTTTTTCGATCACCACAAACTAGTTATGTCTTATGAATTAATATTATGTATATATACTGGTTATAGAACATTAAATAAGTTTAATGACATATATTAAAATATAATTTAACTATAAAAATTGTTTTTTACCATCATTTAATGTGTAATTGAAAAATTAAAACTCATCATCGAAAAAGGTGGTAAATCGGTACCTCATGGATGATGATTTCATTTTTAGAATAAAATGTGGAAGAGAAGAGAATTGATATTTGATATTCAATTAACATAATGAAATTATATTATAAATAATATACTGGAGTTATCATGAATTTTTGGATATAGGAGGTAAGGAAAGGATATGAAAAAAATGAAAATTAAAAATATATTAAAAGACTAAAAGGGGATTTTACTTCTTGAATTCCCCTCCTTGAGAACCACCTTAAGGAACTTTTAAATGGTATTTTGGGTGAGAATATAAGGACATTAATGTGTGTTAGAGGTTTTTTAAAGTGATTTTGAATAAATTATAAATGCTTCAAGGCTTTGGAGGCACGAGAAGAATAGTTGGTGATATTGGCATTTATAGTGGAAAAAGGAGTATTTTTTGATTATTTTAATCATTGGATTATTATTTTGGATCAAGAATATGAATATTTTTTATTAAAATGAATAAAAAAATAAATATATAAAATTATTTTGAGATTATTGTGCTAACAATATCAATGACTCATGAAATAGTGTTTTTAACTTATAATGTATATATACCGTAAATTACCATATTTCACTATTCACCAATACTCATTTATTTTAGAAAAATACCAAAACATAACCCTGATATTTTATTAATTTTTAGAATTCAAAAATAGACTCCAATTTATGAAAATATTTCTCTAGATATTTGAAATTTAATTTTAAAATAAAATCACCATTTACACAAAAAATACATAGTTTAAAATTATAAACTGTTTTTATGACACTTTCAAAAATTAATTAAGGTCTCATAAAATTATTATATAATCATAAGTAAAAAAATAAAAATTTATGAATCTGTTAAATGAAAATAAATTTTCTTATAAATAATTATTTTAATTATAAAGTTATGAATACACATTTATGTTTCCCAAAGATACTAATAGTTAATTTATCATTTTTAAATCATTTATTTACTTATTTCATGATATAAATATAGTATATTTTAATTCATAAGATACATAAATTTTATTTATAATTTCATAGGTGGGATCTAATTCATATCATAAATGTACTTTTAATATAACTAAATTGATAGTTTAATAAAAAATTCATATTTTTCTCTATTCACTGGAAAATAAATATTTTCAGAAACATAAAAAAATTTCACCCTAAGATAATTTAAAAATTCCTATTTTGAAAGTGAAGATTATTTTTTTCAATTTAATTTTTAAAAGATTAAAATTTTATTTTCAAAACAAGTGTGCCATTAAAAGGAGGTAAAATCGGCTTTAGAAAAAATATAGCCTTTTAATGCATAATATTGGATTCATTCTCATCTTATGCCTATAAAATCATTTGGATGAATGTAAAACATTTTATTTAATATATATTATATAAATTTAATAATTTGGTTAATATTATTCATTCCCACAAAATTAATGGCTAGGTTAAAACATTTGTTTTAAAATAATGATATTTAATTGTATGTCATTGTTCGTTTAAGCTTGTTATTGTATGAAACCTTTGCTATAGATGAAATTAAATTTAAAAAAAGAGATAGCATAAAATCTTGGGGTGTTAAATTATCCCCTACTTTAATAAATATCATCCTCAGAATTTGAAATTATACTTTGAAAATCAAAGGTTGATACTTCGAAATTTCTTTGTGGGAAACCCACATCAGAAATAAGGTAAATAAAATGTCCTCTTAAGAAGAAGGAAAGGGAAATGTGAATGTGACCACCAAACTATGATTTCATTTAGTAAATCATTAGTATAACACGGACATTGATGATAAATCTAACTATGAAGTTCTGATGGATAGTGATAGATAACATGGTCATTATAAAGTTAACAATCCAAAAACCATAAATCTTATGATCAGTTAAAATTCTATTGATTTATCATATATAAAAGTAAAAAAATAATATTTTTGTTTAAAAATAATTTTCCTTGAGTTGAGGTATTCTTTTAATATTTAGATAAGTACGTGGTTAAATAAACTTTCTTTATTATTTTCCATGTCATAATCATAATTTCATCCTTTGGTTGTGATTTAATCTATTTTAAATTAATCCCTTACACCTAGAAATGAATTTCCTATATGAATTTTTCATGTCTAAATCACTTTTAATGAATCATATGGTATTTAATTAATTTCATTCAACCATTAAATGTTTACTAAAACAAAGAAGGTTAGAATATGTTATCATCAAAAAATAAACTCTAAAGATTAACATGATCCATTCCATAAGTAGTTAATTTTAATATAAATCTAAAACACATCTTTCCACATTCAATAACCAAAAATTTGAAATAAAGGTAACTAAATATTCAAAATCAACTTAATATAATATTCTCCAAATAATGTAGCTCTTAATCCCACATTCCAAATATATGAATACCTTAACACCTAAAAACCTTAATGAAAACATGTATGCTACCAAATCCATAAAGAAGAAGTATTGTAGTACAATCCTTATATATATCATGGTTATTATAACTAGAATGTCATAAAATAATTTTTGAATCCAAAAACACAAATACATAAATTATTCCACTTCGACTGTTGTAAAAACATAAGCATGAACTTGATATATTTACTTTTTCTGAGCTATATTTCCATGACACTTGGGATATTCATTTGCATAGTTCCCAATATCCATATAATTAAAGCATTGAATACTGTAAAATTATTTCATTTTTTTGAAATTATGATCATGGTGGTATTTTTATCCACACTTTAAGCCAACTCCTTTTCCCATTAAGCATATAAAAAGGGGTTTCCATATATAATTATCACATGTTGGAAAATACTTATTCCCCGCTTCCCTTAATCTATCTTTTTCCTAGCTACCCTATTATTATCTTACTTCCATTTGAAGTAATAATACTTGGATAATTATTTCTCTATCATGTTATAACATGATATCATTTCCTCATATGATGAGAATATTTGGGAGACTACCTCCCTTCGAAAGATTTTCTTAAGCTAATAAAAGACGTTATCATTATTACTCTTCAGATTATGTGCATTGGTGAGGTTTACATTATTTATTATAGGTGCCATTTATAAACAATGAAATATACTAGATTAGTTCAAAACATTATTAAACATAATGTATAATCCCAAAACTACTGAAATATATAATATAAATTGAAAAATTTAGGTGTAGCTAATCTAATAATCATAAACATATTTTCTTTGGGGAATATTTAATTTTTAATCATTCATAATGTTTTGTAAATAAAATGTGAATTATCCTAAGAATATACCTTTAGAGTGTCAAACCAAGTGCACAATATGTCCCTTTGTCATGTACTAGGTTATGCTGATTTTGTCTCAATGCACCTTGTCAGAGTTTCTACCCCTAGGTACATCTATTCCAGAACCATGTCCAATTTTAGTATCCATAAATGGATGTATTTATAATAAGAAACACATAATATCTAACTTAAAAACTATAGGACTATCTTCTATGCTTATCCTCAAAGTATATCTAATGGTTTGTTTCCTAATATTTGTTTTCTAGATCTAGTTTCTAAGGTTTCTACTAATCTTACACTGATACCAACTATAAAGACCCCAACCCCAATAGCCTAGATTTAGTGCCTTACTTTATTATATTGGTACAATGAACAAGTTTTCTCATCCCAAAGAACCAAATATTTTAGTATCTTTGGAAGATAGGATACAAACATATGTTTTACATTATAATGTGAAAGGGGAAAAAATATCAACTCCATTATAAACACCCATAAACATCTAGATTATCCCTGCAAGTCATTCATTATATATATATTTTCATCCCAGGGAAAAATAAAACATAAGAAAGGGGTGAGCTCAGATGCTCAGTAAGGGTAATCAATACAGTGGAAGCTATCATAAATAAACTTAAACAATAAGGCAAGGTGAATAACTAAAAACACATGCCATTAAAACATAAACTCAAATATAATATAGTAGGAATAAAAGTTGAATAAATAATTCCATATAAATAATCACATGAGAATAAAACATAACCATAAATATAATAATAGTTGAATAATCACATGGATTATCAATTACTAATATCTTAATGAGTTAATTCATAATTCTGGACATTATGTACATACTTTCAAGTCTTTAGCCAAGACAACATACATAAATGGGTAAAAACCTGGTCGAGTTTGTCTCGTGAGACCTACTGATACATTGAGGGGCTATAGAGGGCCCCACCCATCACTTACCATGTATAATACATTAATCATATGAAAAGGTTGATTCATAAACAACATAAACATTCATATTGAAAAACTAACATAAGAAATGTGAATACTTTAACCATAAACCATGAATGGTATGAAAATAGAACAGCAAAAATCAAAATGATCATAAACACTTGAAACGAATATTGTAAATGGTATCATAAGAGATAAATATAAATGATGTAAAAGATTTAACAAAAGATAATGACATATATTTTGGTACTTTTAAATGAGGCTGTTGAAAAATTCTAGAGAAAAATAATCTTTAAATATTCCAAAGTGTCTCATACCACTTTGAGACATTTAAATCATAATCCATATGAATTAATACAATTAAATGAAAATTATAATATCATGAGAATGAGGAGAATCATTATATGACGTATAAAATGATAGTACATACAATTCACATAATTAATAAGTGTTGAATAAGACATATATCTCACAAAAGTAAAAATGGGATGAGAAAAAACCCTTTTTACTTGGGAAGGAAGATTATTTTGGAAAATAATTTTTATTTTTCATAAAATAAGATTATAAAAATTTATATCTTAGAAAATAAAATGAAAGGAAAATTAAATCATGTTTTATTCAAAAATTATGTCCAAATAAAGGTAAAACTTGTAAAAAGAGTTTTTAAGAAACTTTAGAAATGAGTCATTTCAGCGTGGTTTAAGAGAAAAATAAGTCTTTAAAATGGAAAAACTCATAATTTTATATATAAAACCAAAAATGAAAAAATATACTTTTTCATGAAAAAAAAATTATTTTAGAAAAATAATGGTGTCTTAAAATAGATTATGAATGGTACTTGAAAATGGATAAGAAATTGGGAAGTTCCCTTTAATTGAGCTTGCTTAATGGAAAAAATGGAAAAGGAAACCTTATAAAACATGTATTTTCCCATAAAAAAATATTATCTGATCTAAATACAAGACTTTGGAAAATATACTTGAAATTTATAATAATTTTATAAAAATGAATAAGAATTATATTTGGTTAAAGATAGAGAAAGCGTAACTTGAATGAAAAATGTTGATTCGGGAAGAAACCCTTACCACTTTGAAAATAGACAAAATGTGTGCCCCATAAAATTAATTAACATTAAATGAAACATTAAATACCATGAAGATAAATATATAAATTATATGAAACATCAAAGGATATTATACATACACCACAGACGAAAAATAGTGGTGAATAAGGCATATCTCACATAAATGAAAGTGAGATGCGAAAACCCTTACCTTATGTCTGAAAGTGTTCCACACTTGTACTTAATGTACCAAATAATGAAATTAGATTCATTAATATTTTAATTTAGAACCTATTAAAAATTTATTTTATTCATTATATTTTTATTAAGTTCATTTATGACCTTTTTGACGAGTTATAATATTCTATTTTGTCATTCGGGAGTGTTCATTTCCTTGGTTTTCATGATTAATTCACATGTATACATGTAAGAAAGATCGCGTAAAATGGAAATATTTATCCATAATTGAAATTATAAGTTATTAATTAACATATAGGAGATTTAATGGTGTTATATATCATTTGTTTCTAGATAAGAGGATGATTACTTAGATAAAGCATTAATGATAACCAATTAGATTATTTTGGTATTTTTTTGATCATTTTTAACTAGATTTGTCTTATGAATTAATATTATGTATATATAATGGTTCTCGAACATTAAATAAGTATTATGAAATTTATTAAATTCTTTTTTAACCATAAAATGGTTTTATGAAAATCTTTTAATGAGAAATTGAAAAATGAAAACTCAACATCCACGAAGGCGGTGAATCGAGACTTCATGGACGATGTTTTCATTTTTATAATAAAAAGGGGAATAGATGAGAATTTATGGTTGAAATTACATTAAAATAATAAAATTAATTTATACAGAAGATAATTTAGTTATCATCAATGTTTGGATATAATTGGTATGGAAAATATAAGAAAATAAAATAAAATGAAAGAAAATTAAAAGACCAAAAAAGGATTTCACCTCTTGAATTCCTCTCCTTGAGAACCTTCTTAATGAACATTGAAATGGTCTTTTGGGTTAGTCTAGAAGTACCATAACGTGGGGGATAGGTTTTGGAGAATTATTTGGCATAAATTTTACAAGCTTCAAGGCGTTGGAGGTGTGAGGAGAAGGGGTTTTGAGGGGTGATATTTATAGTTGAGTAGAGGGGTGTTTTTTAATTATTTTATTCACTAGTTTATTATTTTGTCTCAAGAATATGAATAGTTTTTATTACCCTAAATAAATATAGTAAATAGATATAGAGAGTTTTATATTATGGTTCTTACATCAGCAATGAATTAATAAATAGTGTATTTAACTTATAATGTATATATACTGTAAATTATTGTATTTTACTATTCATCAAAAATTCATCTATTTTAGAACAATTAAAAAAATTAAAAATTATTTTTTTGAAGTGTATAATTAAAAATTAAACTCGATTTTATGAATTTTTTTAAATATTTTATATTTTATTCTTAAATAAAATCATCATTTATTCAAAAAATAAATATTTTTAAATTTAACCAATTTTATGACACATTTAAAAATAAATTATGGTCTGATAGAATTATATTATAATAATAAGACAAAAAATATTAATTTATTAATCTATTTCATAAGAATAAATTTTATTTTAAATAACTATTTTAATTATAAAATTGTGAATAAAAATTTAGGTTTCACAAAAATATTAATAGTTAATTTATCATTTTTAAAACTTTTATTTACTTCTTATATGATATAAATATATTATATTTTAATTCATAAGATACCTAAAATTTGTTTATAATTTCATATGGGGGATCTAATTTAAATCATAAATATAATTTTAAAATAATGAAATTGAAAGTTTAATAAAAAATTGGTATTTTTCACTATTCATTGGAAAATGTATATTTTCAAAAAAATACCAAAATTTAACCCTAATTTTTTTTGAAATTCCAATTTTTAAAAAGAAGATTATTTTTTGAATATAATTTTTAAAATATTCAATTTTTTTTAAAGCAAGTGTGTCATTAATATGCGGTAAAAGTTCCTTTAGAAAAAATATAACCTTTCAATGCGTAAAATTGGATTCATTCTAATCTTATGACTATAAAATAATTTGTATGAATGTAAAAAACATTTCTTAAATATATAATATGTGAATTTTATAATTTGGTTATTAATATTCATTCCCTCTAATTTAATTGTTAGGTTATAATTATCGTTTTAAAATAATGATATTAAATTGTATATTATTGTTCGTTTAATCTTGGTGTTGTGTGAAATCTATGTTGTCAAAGAAATTTAAAAAGTGACATACCATAAAATCATGGGGTGTTACATCTAGTGCTAGAAACACGTCTCATGTCTCTAGAAAACCGTATGCTTCGATGATATGAGTATAGTAAAATAATTCTCATAATTAGAATAGAGCGAACCAAGGTGATTCTAGGAACACCATGACTCCTCTACCAGTGAAATATAAAAAGGGTGACAAAGAGTAAAATACAGCGAGTAAGAAATTTTATGCAGTAGAGAAAGTGATCATGGATGATTAATTTAGTCCTTTCATGGTGAAAGGTACGGTTATTTTGAATTATACCCCTATGTAAGATTTGTTTGATACAGGCGCATCCCAATAATTTATCACATATTGCACTATAGATCAAATGGTTTTTCATGTTGAGATGATGTCTTATATGTTGAAACTTCAAAATCCTCTTGGATAAAATGAATGTTGAGCCTTTATGTGTAAATATTGTATTATAATTATTGATGGGGTTGAGTAGCTTTGGGATTTATCTGTACTTGATGTGGAAGTCTATGAGTTGATTTAGGGTTTGTATTTTTTGAAATCATTCAAGTTACACATATAATTATATTCCTAAAAAGTTAGTTTCAAATCATTGGATGGCATCGAGTACCTATTTATAGGATATTGGGAAGTAATGGCAAGTAGAGCAGGACTTTTAGCACCGATGTTTGGAACTATCTCGTATCAGTTGGTAGTGCTGACTTTGGAATTTGTAGATGAGATTAAAAATAGATATTTTATAACTATTATTGACCAATTTCTTAACATTTTTCATGAAAAATTCTGAAGGATTCCATTGAAAAGAAAGGTGGAGTTTGTGATTGATCTATTATCGGGGACCAGTCTGATCTCACTTTCATCATATAGGATGACACCAATAGAATTGAGGGAATTTAATGTTTATTTTGAAGATTTGGAAAGTGAAGGGTTCATTTGACCAAGAACGTATCTATGGGGAGAACCAATTCTATTTTTGAGGATGGAGGATGGAACTCTTAGGATTTGTGTGGATTATCGTAGGCTTAACCAATCTTTGAAAAAAAATCAATATCCTATACCAATAATTGATTATCTGTTTGATCAATTGAGGGTATCTCATTGGTTCCTTAGGACTAACTTATGTTAAATATATCACCAACTACAAGTTCTGAAAGAGGATATTCTGAATACAGCTTTCAGAAAAATATATATGGGTATAATGGATTCTTCATTACGACTTTTGGTCTTATGAATGAAATAGTCATTTTAGTAGAATTTATTAATCTAATATTTCAAAGGTATCAAGATTCCTTTATGGAGGTATTTTTTGATGATATACTAGTGTATTCTAAGTGAAAAAGAGGATCATGATCAACACTTGGATATAATATTGGGAATCTTATGGGAGCATCATTTTTATTCCAAATTATAAATGTGTGATTTATGGATACAAGAGGTACATTTACTTGGACATGTCATCAGGTTCAAGGTTGGGTTGTGTTCTCATGCAGAGAAATCATGTTGTTTCCTATAGATCATGGCAGTTATAGTTGCATGAGTAGAACTACCAAACACACAATTTAGAATTGGATAATGTGGTCCATGATTTGAATACTTTTCATCATTATCTCTTTGTTGATAAATTCATATTGGTTATAGATAATAGTATTTTGAAACACATTTTCCCAAAGATATTTAAATTTGAGGCTATAACACTCTGTACCAACTCATTGGATTGAGAATAGGTGAAGTGTTACTTGCCTTATGTGACATCCCCAGGACACCAAAGGCTGAAAATAAATTCCAAGGGAATTAGAGGACAATGGGGTATGATTTTCCCTGAAGAATACACAACCTCTCAAGAGATAAAAAATATCCAAGATAGACTAAATTATGCATGAGAATAAACCTCATAACTCAATAAAATACTGATACAGAACAACATCATAGTACAATAAAAAAATTAAAGTTCATGGATAATACTCCATGTATAAAGACATCAACACCAAAGTGGAACCATCCTAGACCAAGATGCAGACACTCCCAAGCTCCAACATCAGTAAGCAAACTATAATGTCTGGGACTACCACTAGAGAAGTGTGAAACATGGAACTTCCTTGTATCTTGGTAGATGACATTTGATAATGAAAAAAAGTTCCCACACATGGGTGAGTATAAAACTCTATAATATTTCTCTAATGACTTCCCATCACACATCACCAAGACAAGAGAAATTTAACACATTTTATAAAAAAAGGAGATAAGAATATAAGAAAATAATGCCAAGAAATAAACAGATCTCATATAATAAAATTTAATGATAATGATTTTAAAACCATTTCATGATTATTATCATAATTATCCCATTTCACACACACACACACAATTCATGTGAACATAAACCTCCCTAAACTCATGAGTAGTTATTCACCCTAATACCAAGCCCTCACTTGGTGATCAACATTACAGTGTACATCCGACCATGATCTATCTCAAATTATCATTATTTATTGGTGGTAATTAAAACAATTAACCATCCCAAATTATTATTATTTTAAGGTGTTACTTCTGAACATTACCCATACCACATAAACATGAACACACACCACACCTTTATACCAAAATTTCCAATAAAATGATTATGTAATGAAATCCCATCATTAGAAACCCACCCCTTTGAAATAAAATCAATAGGGGTTTTCAAATCAATTCCAAAAAATATTTTCAACACAACATAAACATGATTTAGAAAAGATCAATCCAATATTTTCTAGAATGGTAGAGTCGGAGAGAATCCACCTACCTCGATATGATTAATGCAAAAGATCCAAGATGATTCCATAGATTAAACCTTTTACCTCCCATTCCTTTACTAAAATCCAAGAAGATCTCATAAACAAAAATCCAAACCCATATATCCACGTATAGAAAAACCAATATATGGTTTTAATCAAGACAACACGAGGATATCTAAAAACAATAAGGGACAATATATCCCTAACCTTTGATTCTACAAAAAATTTCTCAAAGATTTTATGTCACCAAAGATTATACATTGAAAATCATCATAATTCACCAATCGAAACCCTGTGAGTCGAGAGGGAGAATATTAGGATTTGTGAGAACAAAATAAATTCAGGAAATATCTAAATTTTTTAGAAATAGGGGTTTACATGAAATGTAATCCACATTCACATCGTGAATGTTCATGAGGCCATATCCACTGAAATTCATGTCACCTTGATTTTTTGTTTTATGAAAAAACCAATTACATAATGTGAATATCTTACATGATGTGAATTATTTTAACACTATGGAAAATATTCATGACATCTCACCCTGACACTTTCACATCATGTAAAAGTTGCATGATGTGAATTGGTCCTGTGGGATTTTCCTGCACGTGGCTCCATTGTTCACACTTCCAATTAAATTGAACCAAGACTCCCTAAATAAAATAAAACAAATTAAATGATGATCTAACTCAAACATGGGTGATAATTCTCCCAAACATTTGGATTTATATCCTCATAAAGATAGAATAAATCAATTCATTTCTCCCACATAAACTTTTCATGTTCCTATATTTCTTCTTGAACCTGACCATGCTACCATAGCACTCCCACCAAGGAAAAAGATCAACCACGAAGGTTCTTTTCATACCTATCCATAACATATATAGATTCATGGATAAAAGTTTCATCTAGATCAAGAGTAACATGATCCCATATGATCACATTTTGAGGATCTAGGTGATACTTCTTCAGTTGAAAATCATGAAATAAGTTGTGAATGTCAGGGAATCTTAGTTGTAATGCTAACTGATATGAAATGATTTTAATAAGATCTGTAAACTTTAATGGTCCCACATATCATGTTTCTAACTTACCTTGTTTCCCCAATCATCGATGATCATGTCTCAGAGACATATTGAAGAAAATATGGTCACCAACATCAAAAAATAAAGGTTGGTGATGGTTATCTACATACAAATTCTGTCTGCTTTGTATTGTTCCCAACTATTTCTGGATCTTCTAGATTTTATATGTATTATCCTGTATAATACTTGGTCCAATCATGGATAACTCTCTTATTTTGACCGAACACAAAGTACAATGACAAGTAAAAACATACAAATCCTCAAACAATTACATCTAAATTATTTTCTGATAACTATTATTATAAGATAATTCAACCAAAGGAATATGATCCTCCCATGGACCACTGAAGTCCATAACACATGCTCTAAAAATATCTTTTTTATGTTCTAATAGTTCACTATAACTACCCATCTATCTATGGATGATAAGTTGTTCTAAAAGTCAGTTGACTTCCAAGAGCCTATTGTAATAATAGCAAAAATCAATAAGTGAAGTGGGTGTCTCTATCAAATACAATTGAAGATTGAACTCAATGTAACCTGAAAACTTCTTGGATATATAATTTTTCTATGTCCTATACCATGTTATATTATTTGATAGGGATAAAGTGTGATCACTTAGTAATTTGATCCACTATTACCCATATAACATCATGTTTTCATAATATTCTCGATAATCCAGGGAAAAAATCCATCACAATCTAATCCCACTTACATATAGGTATAGGCATAGACTATATCATAACATCTAGCCTTTGATGCTATTCCTTTACCTATTGTAAAGTTAATCATTTCCTCACATAATCCGTGATCCCTCATTTCATTCATGCCCCGCAGAAATGTGCTTTCAAAGCCTTTCACGTTTTCTGAACACCTGGATGAAAATCCCATTTTGAATGGTGATAGGATGAAAGAAGTTTTTCCTTACAATAATGATGAACTATGGTCTATTTTTGAAAATTTAATAAGGAATTATCATCCATTATCCAATTATCTAGAGTCTACACACTATTTAGGTTTGAACTAATAGTGATGTAGTCAAAATGAGATGAATGAGAATCTTTTACAAAAATTACCAAGTATGGAACAAGAATTACTAGAAATAAAACTACATATTAACCCTATGAAACAAAATCTAAATGCACATTATAAATCGTGCTCATCAACATCCATTGGTCATGAGCTTCATGGACCACTTCGTTATATGATTTCTGACTCAACACATCATCAAAAAAATTCCCTTTATTGGGTGTGTATATCAAGTTGAAATAAAACATCTAGACATACTCCATCCATCTTTATTACCTCAAATTCATGTCTTTCAAAGAAAATATTCATTTTAAACTCTTATAATCAGTGAAAACTATTAAATTTTTCTTAATGAGGTAATGCCTCCATGTTTGTAAGGCATGGAAAACTGAAACTAATTCCAGTTCATGCATAGGATAATTCTTATCATGCACTTGAAATTAATTAAAATCATAGGCCACAACATGGTATCCCTGCATGAGGACTCAACCAATACTAGATCTGGATGCATCATAATACACCACATCGATGTTACTATGTTCTAGGAATATTAGGATGGGTGTGGAGGTGATACAATTCCTAAGCTCAAAATATCATTTCTAACATTCATCATTCCATGTGAATGGAACACCTTTCTTTATCACAATATTCATGTGATAAGTAATCCTAGAAAAATACCAAACAAAATGATGATAGTAACCTACTAATCCCATGAAAATACATACCTCAAAAACATTATTGTGTGTCTAGAAAGAGACTCATGATACTATATTTCCAAGATCAACATATATTCCAACTTCAAAAAAGACACACCTACAGAAATGAACTTCTGTATCTTGAAGTATCACTTAAAAACATTTCATATAAACTATGTTCTCAAAACATAACGAGTACAATTTCTAAGTGCTATTCATGGTCATTCATGCTTTCAGAATAAACTAGAATATCATCAACAAACACCCCAAAAAATAATCAAGGTACATGTGAAATATATGGTACAATAAATCCATAAAAACTGTTGGTGTATTTGTTATACCAAAAGTAATAATGACATATTCATAATGGCCATAGTGACTTTGAAATTTCCTTTTTGGAATATCTTCCCTTTTGAATCTATGTTGATGATATCCCAAGCATTGATCAATTTTAGAGAACCATTAGGCTCCATTAAATAGGTCAAATAGGTCATCAATCTGAGGAAGAGGATACAGATAATTTATTGTAGATTAATTCAATTTAAGATAATTAACACATAATCATAGAGTGCCATATACCTTATTTACCAACAAAACTGGTGCATCCCAATGCGATGTACTAGTTATGTTAAAGCCTTTATATTATAACTCTTAAAGATTAGCCTTTATCTCTCACAACTCTTCCTGATCCATTCTATAATATGGTAAAGAAATAATACTTTCTCTTAAGAGTAATTTGATAGTAAATTATATTTCCCACTCATATGGAAACCCAAATAAATCATTCAAAATATATATGGTTATTAATCCACTATAATAATAAGAATCTCATCCCCAATTTCATCAGTAGATGCCAATGTCATTATTGCTATTTGGCCTGAGATTTCTCCATCTATTGTCACTAGAGCTCCTTCTCTCCCAACATTTATATACCAATATCCCTTGAATACATGTATAGATCCATCTGGGGATGTAAATGTCACGTGTCAAGCATAGAAGTATATATGGGCTTTAAACCCTTCCATATAGTCCATACCAAAGATCAAATCAAATACATCCATCCACTAGATCATAAAATTCTATAGAAACTACAGTGCATCAATTGTAATGCAACATGATAGGCACTTAAATCCTCTACACTCATACTGTCCTAGGGGTTTCTTGATATTCATGACATGATATATCATATCCATGTAAATTCCAAATTTTTTAATAATAAAAGATGAAATGGATGAATGTGATGTGCCATGATCAAACTAGACATGCATAAGACTAGAGTTTAGAATAATGGTGCCTCGCACCTAGAGGGATTTGGTTGTTTGCTCACAATAGCATGCTCTTCTTCATAAGGATATCACTCTGATGTCACAGGATAACTCTTTCTTCCACACTTAGGTGTTTATTGACCAACTGAAGTGTTCTTGAAAATATCTTGGTAATATTTGTGTTTGTGGGTGTGAAATAGTATAATGGGACTATTCTTTCCAATCATATGAGGGTTCAGGCTGTGTTGAAACAATTCTACCTACCGATATTAGAAGTTTATGACAATAACTTTTGATATGGACTTTCATTCCACAATGGTGGAAATTTATTAGTGGTCCATTACATTATTTTCTCCTAAAAGTTAAAAACCCACACTGAAAATATTCTGGTTTGATATCGGATCTTCGAAGAAAATTAACTGATTCCCTAGTTAGAGTCCAGGGTGTGCTACCACCATGATAATAGACACCCATTATTTTCTTATTTCAAACACAAGAGTTGATACTTAACCCCATGGGAACACATAGACTACCTTCTATAGAATTACCAACAAGATCTATTTCATCCAATGTTTCCCTATAAACTATATTTGTATAATACATAATATATAGAAAGACTATTTTGGATTAAATATTTGGTCATAATCCCTACTCAAAGATGCATACCTTCAAGGACCCACTAGAAGCTACCTTGGTATTATAATGAACCAACTTCATAAAAGTTTCTTAATATTCTACTAGGGAGAGTTTTTCTTGCTTTAAGGTGAAAAATCTATGGATATTTCTATTTTGAAAGTGTGGGTATATAATTGTTAATTGAAAAATTTCCAAAAGTCCTCCCACATAAGTCCCTGGTCAATTTTAGATTGGGAAGATAAATCACACGATTGTTATAAAATATCTTTTAACATATACATTTCCAAATTAAGATTCAAGTTTACCAGTGTACTAAGAAAATAAAATATTCTATTTATTTGATTTATCCACACTTTTGCCTTTTCAGGTTAAGAATCCTATAGAAACACTAGTGGAGTATGCATCTAAAATTGTAAAAAATTATCCACTTTCCACAGTTCATCATTTTGATTTCCTCTGTCAAAATCCTGAAATTCATTCACAATACACTGCACAATAATCTGGTTTACCTATGGTTCAGGTGTAACATCATTTTCAATAGTATCTTCCTACTAGTTTCTATGGTGTCTTCATGGTCCCATTTTCAATAAGTAGAACAAAACACCATTTAGACTATTTCTCTCTAGGAACTAAACTATTTAATAAATTCCAAAGCATCATAATCAATTATCACTACCATAATAAATAACTAGTGAAATCATCAGTTCAAAGATAAATCATTTTATTCATTTTTCAAAAATCATTTGAACAGTAGATAAAAAATGCAATCCTAGTGGGAAGTCTTATCATAATGCATCATATGAAACACTCATTGGCTAAAACCATGATGATAATATAAAAACACTCCAAGAAGTGTGTTACAACACTTTTGTATATAAAACAACCTGGTAACCTAAAGTTCAATATAAAAAGGCTAGATACATCTTCTTTTACTATACATTTAAAGTTTTGATAGTCCTATCTTCTTATTACCAACCCTACTAAATGACTAAAAAAAATTAGTTCCATATGAAATTGGAGGACTGAACAAGATAATACCATTTGTAACACCCCACCCAACTCATTGGATTGGGAATAGGCAAAGTGCTACTTTCCTTAGGTGATATCCCCATGACACTCAAGCCTGGAAATGAATTCAAAGGGAATTATAGGACATTAGGGGATGATTTTCTCTAAAGAACACACAATATGTCAAGAGATAAAAAATATCTAAGATATAATTAATGATTCATGAGAATAAACCAAATAACTCAATACAATACCAATAAAAAACAACATTATAGTATAGTGGAAAAAGAAATGAAAGTGGAAGTCAAAGACTCCAAGTAGAAAGACATAAACACCAAAGTAGAACCATCCCAAACTAAGATATAGATACTTACAAACTCAAATTTTAGTAACCAAACCTTGACGTCAAGGACCACCTCTAGAGAAGTGAAAAACATGACCCTTCCTTGTATCTTGATAGAAAACATATAAAAATTCACAAATGTTCTCAAGTAAGGGATGATTATAACACTCAGAAGAATTTCCCAAAATACATCCCATCACACACCACTAGGACAAGAACAAGTTATCACATTTTATAAAAACATGAAAGAAGTAGATAAGAAAATCATGCCAGGCTATAAACAAATCTCATATAATAAAACATCCAGATGAAGCTTTTAAAACCATTTCATTTCCATTGAAATAATTAACCCATTTCACATCCACACAAGTACACACACAATGCATGAAACCATAGACCTCCCTAAACTCATCAGTGGTGAGTCATCCTATCAGCAATCCATCACTTAGTGACCAACTTCACGGTGGTACTTCTGACCATGATCTATCCCAAATTATCATTACTTGATAGTGGAACTTACAACCATTATGCATCCCAAATTATTATTATTTTAAGGCTTCACTTCTGACCATTAATTATCCCACATAAACATGAACACACACCACACCTTTATGAAAAAAGTTCCAATAAAATGTTTATTTAACAAAATCCCATCATTAAAAATCCACCCTTTTGAAATCACATCAAAATGGGTTTTCCAATAAATTTGAAAAAAATATTTCCAAAACAACATAAACATGTTTTAAAAAAGATCAAGACAAAAATTTCAAGAATGGTAGGGTGAGAGAGAATCCACTTACATTGATATTATTAGTGAAAATGATCCAAGATGATTTTGTAGATTAAACCTTTTCCTTCTCATTCATTTACCAAAATCTAGGAAGATCTCATCAACACAAATCTAAACCCATAGATCTGGGTATAACAACACCAATATATGGTTCTGATCAAACCAACACAAGGAGATCTAAGAGAAGGGATAATGAAAACCTAACCATTAATAAAAAAAACAAATCAATGATTCATTTTCACCGGAGTTTGGATGTTGAAAATCACCTGAATTCACCTATTAAAACCCTGGGAGTCGAGAGGGAGAAGAATAGGATATGTGAGAAAAATGTTCATGTTGTCCATATCTAATATTTCTATATGTGAGGGTTTACATGATGTGTAACCCACATTCATGTCCAATATTTTTTCAAGGCCACATACATTGAAATTTGCATCACCTAAATTTTCATTTTATAAAAAACCAATTACATGAAAATAATAAATTATAAGATGTGAATTGGCTTCACGCAATGGAAAATATTCATGACATTTATCCTAAACAATTTCACATCATTTAAAAGTTATACAACGTGAATCTATCATGTGGGATTTTCTAGCACCCATCCCCACAGTTCACACTTCCAATTAAATTAATTCAATACTCCAGGAATAAAATAAAACACGTTAAATGATGATGTACCTCAAACCGAGGGTATTAAAAAGGTAGTGTATATGGATGGAGTATTTAAAAATGTTTGACTTTGACTTGCTATATACATTGAGTAAAGGGAACACTGTAACAGATGCATTGAGAAAGAATTCATATACTAAGTTGGATAAAGAGGATTCATACCAGTAGTAAATAATTTCTATCATAATAGATATGCATCTAGATTGATCAAACCAAGGTGATGTTTTAGTATTCTTTTCAGTTTTGTTTGTTCTTTATTTTTTAGCAGGTTATAGTTTATTAGATATATGATTCTGATTGTGTTACTATGTGGTCAAAACACAATGGTGGGGAGAATATAGAGGGTTGGAATCAATATTGGAGTTTAGTATTATGGTTTAAATATTAGATGGTCATACCATTATCTTACAAGGAACATCTTCTAGTGACTACCACCATTCAATATGGGTTATTCATCTAGTAATTCAAAAGATGTATAAACTGTTAAAATAATGGTTTTGGTGGGTTGAAATGAAAATAGTTTTAGTGGAGTATGTCTTGAGATGCCTCACCTATCAGAAGGAAAAGGAATAACCGCAATGACTAGTGGGTATGTTGCATTCTTTACCGATTCCTATGTGGAAATGGTCTCAGATATCCATGGATTTTTTAATTATTCTATGAAGGATGGTTAGTAAACACGATTCCATATGGTTGATGGGGGATCACATGAAAAATTCATCTCGCTTCATCCTAATTTGTGAAACTAATATGGTAGATAGCTTGTCAAAAATCTACATTCAATATTCTGAAAATATGCATGGTGATCCAGTATCAATTTTATTTGACCAAGACCTTGGGTTTACATCTCGTTTTTAGAAATCCTTGCAGCAACAACTTGTAACACAATTGACTATGAGTACAGATTAGTATCCTCAATTGGATGTAAAGTCTGAATAGACAATCCAAATGCTCGAGGAATTTAATAGGGCTTGTTTGATAGGTTTTATTAGTTATTGGGAGGAGAATATACCTTTAGTATATTTCTCATACAATAAAATTTATCAAACAATGATACATATGGATAATTTTGAAGTATTGTACATGTTTCATTTTCATTCCCCAAATGTTTTGGTAGAAACATGTGAGACTTCACAGATTGGAACCATCCTTGTGAAAGAGACAATAGTGAAGATTTAGTTGATAAAAAAGAGGATGGAGGTGGCTCAAAGTCCTTAGAAATCATATAAAGATCATCATCATTGACCACTTTAATTTGATTTAAGTTATTATGTGTTTTTGAGAATCTCTCCAAGGATTGGGAATAATTATTTTGGTAAGAAAATAATGTTCTATCCTTGAAAAATAGGATATTTTGTAAGAACAAATTTTATTGAATTCCAATTGTTGCTCCGGTCTCCCTAGTACTTCACACCAGTCTTCTGAAACATTCAACATAGTTCTTCAACACCTTTAGCAGAGGATTTAAGGGAGGATCATTGGACTTAAGTCCCTTTAGTGTCTGAAAACCATAACACTTGCGCGCCTAAAGCCCAACCTCTCGAAGATAGAAATACTTTCATGCTGCCTATTCCTTTTATAGTAACTTGAGTGCCCCACTTCCAGGATCACCTGTGAATACTCTTTAAGGCTTGAGCAAGGTCTCTACCAAGTATTAACACATAGGTTGTTCATCTCTTAAGTGAAAATCAGGTCGCCCAAGTCTACTTGAGTGCCCATACTTGTGCACCCTTACCAACTTGGGAACCCCTCTTTGATTCACTTACTATCTTCAGTCTACCAACCATAAATCATTCCTCAAATTCATTCATGGAAAGTCTTCTTATTCCTTGGATCCCTTGTCTAAAAGGGATTATATTGATACCTTCACCAAAACCTCATAACTTATCAAACCTTTTGGAAAGGCACGTCAGTGTGTCTCCTATTTGGATTTGTATTTCCATAGTCATAGGATTCCCACATTTGTTTATAAGGGAGTTAGGATACATGTAATTTCTGTGTGATTTTATATCCACAGTCACATGGACCTTTCTCCCAGAGACAATGTTATGATGCTCCTGGTTTGGAGGAGGTTTTGGGTCCCGAACTCACCCTTCTCATAGAGATGACCCAGAACCTTAGGTCTCTGGTAAGGAAGGTACGGTTCACACTTTTTTTTCCACGCAAGTATAGGAGAAGTCTCCCTCCTCTACCAGGATCAATTTTTGGGTATCCTTCCTGGTTTAATCTCTTAACCTTCATCCCTTATTCCTTCCATTTGGACCCTTGTCCAATGTGAAGAGAACCGAGGGAATGCTTGTTGTTTCACCCTCTTCCTAGGTTTCCTTGGCCTTATCAACCACCGCCACCGTAGGTGCGCGCTCTTCCACCATTAGAGGAGGAAAAATTTAAAAGTGTAAGTGTCATTGTTTAATCTTTCACATTATCTTATTTCTCACATCGAGCATGACTCACGTGGGCTTAGAGATTTGTGATGATTACAACATATATGAAAAAACTCATGATAGAATGAACTATGAGAACTCATATTCTTGTTCAAACCAGTATACGTAGGAAGCCCTTTCAGGGCCTGAGATCACTGGATATCCTCTTCAGGAATCCAACCATAGTTGCCTTAATCTATGGATCCTCCTTAGGAATAATCCCCAAATTAAACCCTTAAATAATTAAAGAATCCTTTTCAGGAAGTAATCCCAAACTCATTTCCCTAAAAGGACTATAATATCATGTGAGACTTATCAAACAACTTGGGATTTAATTCCCATTTATATGGGATATGTAGGAATCCTCCTTGAGGTTCAAAACAATGTCTTAAATCAACTCTATTCTCTTTGTGCCATATTACCAACAGGTTATGATCCTACATAGAAACCCATATCCTTTCCAAATTCCTTGGGTTGCTTCAGCATAAGTCTCACACTATGTATTGACTAAGCACATTTTTCTTATATGTCCATACCACATGACATTAAACTATACGAATAGGTCCTTATCGCATGACCTTAAGAGGTATGATGTGCCCCATTCAGTGGCACCAAACTACGAGGGTTCTGATTCCTTTCATAAGAATACGTAGGTAGCCCATCTTATGGGAATGATCCCAAGATCTAAACAAAACTTCAACTCCCTGGATGACAATAAATTCTAGAGTGCCCCGTTGAGCAGCTTAAAACTAGTATCATCATAATGATGATTAAAATAATCTTGAAATAGTATATTAGAGGATACCATTGATGGAGAACCTCGAATACATACAAATATCTCCACTGATGAAGAACCTTGAATACATACTGATGATTCAAAATTTTCCACATGTTAATAAGTGATTGAAAATTCCAAGGGAAACTTATGTCGTACTTTGTGAATTAATAAGGATTCATAAAAATATCTTAAATTTATAAAGAGAGTCCTAGAGTAGACAACAATTGTCCCCAAAAGGGTGTGATGAGTCCGACCTCTCATCCTCTCGACCAATGTAAGTTCCTAAGTATTGTGAAGTTAAAACTTAACGAACACCTGCCTTTGGAAAGAAGGTCCTCTTTGGATAAAGAACAGTTGGAAGTTTCTGGTTCCATAAATAAATCCAATGGAAACTGCATGGAAGTAGTGATTCTTAAAACTAGAATACACATTTCAAATACCTACGAAACAAAAATAGTGAACCCGATGTGAATCCTTAACCAAGTGAATAATGTTACCCACCTGTTAGGCCCCTATCAATTGATAAATGAAGGCCAAACAAAGTAATAAATCACACATATATCCATCTAGAATGATGTTTCTTTAATAGAGTTTGTTGTTGTCATAGTTTTTCTCAGAATTCCCTTCACTCCAAAATGGATTTCTTCAAGGCAACATCTATGAACTTCCTGACCGCTGTTCAAGATAGATTTCCATCCATGGGAAGAACATCATCACCAAATCAGAATCTTCAACGCTGGGTCTCTAATTTTCTGGTAAAGTAATATTACTGGAATGGAACAATCCCGACTTTGGAGGCTGTTCAGTAGGCCCTCCAGGTCAATAACAATCCTTGATCATCTGGCCAACGACGACCAATGATCAAGACGTAGACGGTACCAACCACAGTCTTCAACCATTTAGGGTACTTATCCTCAGAATACAATAGTAAATACCTCATATACTATAGGTAGGTGGAGGAAGATTCCACTCAATGCCTCAATTCAAGAATGCAGGATTCCTTCATGAGGACTCCCACCAACAATCACCGTTGGTAGAATCGTGCCGTAGTGCACCCCCAACATGATGGGGGTGTTGCCTCTGGACGTATTTCCCTTGTCTCTCAGACCCGGTCATGTAAGATGAACCAACGAGGACAACGTCTGGTCAATAGGGAGCAGGTTATTACCTCTACCACTTATGGAGAATCTTATCAACCTAACTTGATGTCAAATAACGAGTGCGAAAATACACTCATTCATCCTAATTTTGATTCCAAGTAGACTCATCTAGTAGTAACCCACCAATCCCACCAGATAAATTCAGTGGAGTACTCTGAACAGGAACATACACCTTGTTACACGTTATCATCCAGTCAGTAGGCTCTTCTGACTGCATTTAAATATGCTCGCCAATCAAATGTGGTGGCAAATAGAAAATAGGAACATACACCTATTTATAATCACTAATTCTGCCAGCAGTCTCATCTTCGAGTATTGATGAAAGTCTATCAACCATATTTGATGGGAAATAGTCAGTTGGAATATATACCTTCCAATGTTCATCAAGTCTGCCAACAGTATCATTTGGTAGCACCCGGAGAAGTCAGTCATAAATCTCCGATGAAAAATTTGGGGCAGACCCAATTCTTTGGCCCCGTGAATGAGTATTTTCAATGCCCATTGACAGAAAAAGGAGGAAATGAGTAGGCACATACAACTACTCCAAATACGTAATGGACGTATATTCCCTTTCCGGTTGTTGAAGTCACCAAACATATCTTATCAATGGTGAAAGGGAAGAGGCAAATCCCTGCCCATATTCTGGAAGCATGCCCGGATATTATAACAACTACTTCAACAGTTCCAGGGGAACAGACACATAAATATGTTCCCACAAATGGGATGACACATCTTCATTCCATCTCGGAATAGATACACACCTCTGTTCCAGTCCAGGAGGGTCATGGGGCATACTCCCCCATATCATATAGAAAACAAGATCAAGAACATATACCTTTTCCAATTGGAGGTAATCGGTCCATTCTGGTAACCAATCTAAGGCAGGCACATACACCTACCCATGATAACAACTTTTATTAACAAGTGTCCCCAACTAAGTATAAGATAACATCCAAAAAGAAGTATCTCCAAGAACTATTGGAAAATCAAGAGTCAAGATGCGATTTGGATCCTCTAAATGCTAGAGTTCTTGGATCCCTTAGACATTTATCTGTTTCAGCTCAAGATTTTATCCTCTCATTACCAAATTATGGGAGTGGTAGTAGTAATTCTAAATTTCCTCATCAAACACTTCATCATGAAGGCTTTATTCATGAAAATTTGGTCAATCTAGAGTGCATATCTCTGGATGAGAGCCACGACAACCCTCCTTATGGCTATAATACCAAGGAGAAAAATGATTTACCCCTTGCTGTAATCCACCATGGTGATCCTCCCTAGGATAGCATTCACGGAGAAATTCCTCTCCTTAGTAGTATTTTTCATTGTCAATACGATTCTATAATTGACCATGTAGTGATGACAAAGCCCTCCTATCTCAAGTCACTTGCTAACACAAGGCCAGTCATGTCCGGTTCGTTATCATTGATAGGTGAAGCAATTTATCAAAAAGAAAACATCTCAAGGGAATTGTCATTCTCCGAACCTCCCTTGGTTAATTTTTCTTCTAATATAGAGAATCCACTTTGGTTAGACCAAGTGGAGAAACCTCTAGTGAAATACGATGAAGATTTATTAAACGTGAGGACACAATTGGATAAGGGAGAAGTACCAGTCATGTTCTGGCCTTTGAAAAATTCTCATGATAACATTCCAGAATTGATTGTTGAAGATTGCATTCATGATATCCACCTAAATATTTGGAAGGCTCTACATCATTTGAAAACCAAATTATTACCATATGATGAATATCAAAATCATGTAAAGGTAATATAAGGGTTTCTATGCCAAATTGGCTTGTCATCTCTCTCAGTTTAGCAACATCTAAAAGTTGAAAAATAGCATAGAACCATTGATTGGGCATGCCTCAATGATTTAATGAGGCTATGCCTGTTAATTTTGGATTCCCCATATAGTATTCTTATCAGAGGAGAGGGTTCATATGGAGAATTGCATTTCACTGCACTCCAAAATCAGCAAAGTCTACCAAAAGTGGTCTCATACAATATTATTTCCCACGGTCAACCACAATCAATAGATTTTGTATATAACAGAATGTACGCTCATGAAAAGCCTGCAACAAGATCCTATCAGAATCAAGCCCAAAGAAAATAAGTTGTTGAGTTACTTTTACATCAAGCATATGAGAATCTTGAGCAGGCGTCCCACTTAGAGGATGTTAGTCGTCATAGAATGAAAATGTCTGAAATAGAAAAGCGATCCTCTGAAACTGGTGATTTGAGTGGTTTTCGGATAATGCACCCACCTAATGCCTGAACAAAAATTCACAAAATTAGAAGAGAAATTTCATGAATTTCATCCATAGTAGTTCAAGAATCACCCCATATTGTAAGGTTGGGGGCTCATTTAATTCAGCCTTCAAATTCATTAAACATTGTTAAAAGATTTGAAGAAGAAGAATAGTAACAACCCCAACTAGTAGGGATGGGGGCTTTTTCATATCTTCAATACCCTCCTCAACAAAAGTTTGTTTTCTCCTGATTAGGGAAGAAGACATAAGGAAATTGTACAAATGAACTATACAAGGATTCGATTTGGGTTACTATCCACCAAAAAGTTCTTGTGAATTTATCATATAAGAGAAAAAAGGACTCATGGAAGATATAGAGAGAGACAATTTTACAAAAATACTGACAGAATTCCATCGATGTATTATGCGTCAGTGAATGTCATTAACACCAATTTAGAAGATCTTCTAGAAAATGAGTCATGTTTAGGGGAATCAGAATATTAAGTTCTTTTCCATTATATGGTATAAACTAAGGCAAATGAAGAAAGTGTGCGTAACTGAAATCATAGGCTTACCCAGATTCTAGGTATGCCTTCAAATAACCAACTCCCACTTTTATGAAATTCATATAACAAGGGGAAAGGCAAAAGTCAGATAGCATCTCACTTTTACACTATAGAATGGAAATCTCTTTCTCTTTAAGAGATATTTTCACAGCAATAAGAGGAAGTTAAAGAGTTAAAAAGAGTCTATATAGAGTTACTTCGAAGCAACATTTTTTCTAGATGTACTCCCCAGGCAGGTCCTCAACTTGAACATCCTGTAGGAGCTCCTCAACAAAGAGTATTTTTAGTAACTATTGACACTGTTAATGAATTCCCTCCACTGGGTACCCAATCAAGGCAATATAAGATACATCCAGATATGCTTGTTCCCATGGGTTATCCAAGGAAAATATCAGCACCAACATCAGTTGTTTTTCCAGTCATTGCACTAGTTCAAGCTCTAATTGCTATACCTGCATAGGTTCCAGCTCATCCATATGTTCCCCAAATGCTTATGAACAAAATTGAGGCATTAAAGAATTGATTAGAAGCTATTAAGGAATGACTTGCACCATTTCAGTCGGGAAAGATAGCTTACCCAGAATGGGTGGATTCAATTCCTCCCCCACCAAAATTTGTGAATACCACATTCCCGATCTTTAACAGTTCGGGAGATCCGGAAAAACACTTAACATGTTTTTTTTCTCATTGCGTTCCAATGATGGGAACTCCTCAACAACAAGAAGTAGTGAATATTAGGTGTTTTGTGTATTTATTACAGGGACCATCTTTTGTCTGGTATACAAGTTTACAATCTCGATCAATTACTGGATTGGAAGATCTCCTTCAGAAATTCCTTCTTCAATTTGGCTCAATGCTACCAAACACGACAATTTTTTATCTTACAAATTATAAAAAAAGGTATAATGAAAGAGTTTCATATTTCATTGTGTGATGGAAATTATTAACATATTCCTTAAGTCTAGAACTCCCTCAAAAAGAATTGATTCCAATTTTTGTGGAAAATCTGTGTGATTAGTTATGCACACCTTTGATCCCTATGAAATATGTAGGAGGGTTTTGAGACCACACTTCAATCACTCAACAGATAGAAGGCTCTATTTTAGAAACTAAGGATAAAAATCATGTAATTCCATCAGCTCTAGAGAGGAGTATAGGAAGTGCTGAAGCTTCCACAATTGCAGCCATGTAGGCACTTGTACCTGCATTTACTTTAATACCTTTATCATACTGAAGGTCTCCGCCTCCTGAGCATTAGAAAAAATGACTGCCTCATTAAGATGATAAAAGAGAACCAAGGAGGAAATAGTTTGATGAATTAAAAAGAAAATTTCATTCTTTCCTGAATGAACAAGTTCCTAGTTACTTCATCTTAGCTTCGGAAAACAATTTGGTTCAGTTACCATGGCTGAAGAAACCAAATAAATAAGGAGATGAAGATCTTCAAAATTATTTTCCCTTAAACCAGATGTTAGGGAATCCCATCCAGAAATTTTTTGTTTTTAAGGACCTCCTATAAAATATGGTAGACTCTGGACAAGTGAAACTAAAAAGTTTGTCAGCTCAAGTAGCATGTGTTACTACTACCGATCCAAAGGAAGAAATCCAATGGAAGGAAGTAAACAGTAAAAATGTGCAGAAATATAATGATTGAATGATCAAAAAAATGATTAACCAGACTCATGTCATTTTACGAACACGGTTGAAACAACCAATTGTGTCTTCTTCCACTTCCACCATAGCAGAACCATATTTATCAAAAGGTCGATCCTCAGGGAAATGAGATGGTCAAAAGGACAAAGAGAAGTTTAAGAATATGATATCACATCAAGGCCAAAGTTTTCCATGACCCTAGAAGATTTCATGCCAACTGTTTTAAAAGTATAGGCACCACCCCACCAAACGACACAACATGAATTAACCCATCAAGAAGAATATTTATCATATGAAGAGTTGATCTTTGGTTCTATCAACATTATCCATTTAATAGATCCTTATGCCAATGGTGATTCTGATTATAATGATCCGGAATTACATATACCCAATTGGGGAAAAGAGGAATAGGCCACGGTTGAGGATATAGAGGAAGACGTGGGAATTATAGAAACCCCCATTTTAACTCTACCCCTGATCGAACTATATATACGGAAAAAAATCATGGAAGAGCCCTTCAGTAGCCTCAATAGGAACAAAGAGTTTCTTCCATGAAATACAGGTTCGGTTTTGACACAATTATCTTGGAATACCAATTATAACTCACACCATCTTCTTCTCAGAAAGTGAATAGATTTAGTCAGTCTAATCTACCAAATCCAGAACTATTTCCAGCTTCTGTTCTGATGCAGAATACGGCTACATCAGAAGCATCAACATCCAAAGCACCTGCAAAACCGCATCTCCATATTGGGAAACACATACCTTTGGACCAAAATTATGATGTCTTGAAACAATTGGCCCATATACCAGCCAAGTTATCATTTTTGGATGCTTTGAATCTATCAAAAGATCTTTCAAAAGCACTCATTGAGGATTTGTCAAGTCCTCAAGAGTGTGAAACCAAAGTTGCTACTGCTGAGGTTTACCATATAGAGAATGATCCTACATAATGTCATGCATTCATATCTTTTAAAGATGAGGATGAAGATGATGTTCTACATGGACATATTAGAACTTTTTATTTATCTAGAAAGGTCAATGACATAGACATCCGATGGGACTTCATTGATAATGGCTGAGGAGTTCACCTCATTCATGTTCGTACACTTCTTCAATTAGGCCTGATTGAATCTGACTTATCTCCTTCCACATTAATTTTGCAAGATTATGATAAGAATGATCAATAACCTATGGGAGGAATTACACTTAGAACTCAGTTTAGAGATCTTATGTCTAATTCAGATTTCATGGTTGTTCATCAGAACACAACCTTCAATATTTTGCTTGGAATGCCTTGGCTGCATCAACATGCGGCCATACCTTCATCATACAACCAGTTTCTTAAGTACTATATCAATGGTCAAATAGGGATGTTGTATGGTGATAAGGATCCATTAAGAACGTGTGAATCTCAATACATTGAGGTAGAGTTTTATCACACAAAAGGAAAAAATTCCATAACAAAAGAGATAATCAGAGTTAATGCTCTGAATAGATTGGAAAAGATTCCAGCAAATCCATTAATACATTTGAGTACAGATTATGTGTTACCAATTAATCAAATTGAAAAAGGTAAACCCAAATCCAGGAATTCTTCTAGTAACTTCCATAATGTCAATTAGGGAAATTGAGCCTGACAACATGGGAGAAACTGTTGATCCACCAAGAAGTGATGTAAGATTAAATGGATATGTATTCATTTCTTCCATTGAACTACAACAAGCCTCTAATTCATCAACCAGAGTAGAAGAAATTGAGCAATGCTAGTGGATGAAAAAGGTGTTGATTCTCAATCCATCATCTCCTCTTTATTACCACAGGAAGACCCTTTCGTCATCAGTAGCGTCAGATATAGTGGCCTCTTCTTTAGGATGTTCAAATAATAACACCCCCTCTAACTCTAGGAGTTTTTCCTCATCATATACTATGAAAGTGAAAACATAATAAGTAACACATAATGAAGAATAAGAATAAGATCTTAGAGATGCTCCTCTAGAATTTGAGGAAGGTTCCTTTACCACTGTGGATTAGCTCAGAGAAATAAATCTGGGTACAGAAGAAGATCTACACCCCACTCTAATTAGTGCGGACATGACATCTAAAGATAAAGAGGTATGTACTTCATTTATAAAGAAACATTGAGATATATTTTATTGGAATTATACAGAAATTCCAGGACTTAATCCAGATTTAGCCACCCATCATTTGGGTTTTCCAGAAGAACATCATGGATTCAAGCAAGCAGCAAGAAGAACACACCCAAATCATGCCTCTAAAATTGAAGCTGAAGTTGATAAGTTTATAAATGCTAACTTTTTCATGGAAGTTAAATATCCAAAATGGTTATCCAAAATTTTCCTACTGAAAAATAATAATGGTAAAATTAGATTTTGCATCTATTCCAGAGACATTAACCAAAATTATCGAAAAGATGATTTTCCAGTTCCAATTAGAGAGCTTTTAATTGATGAAACGGTTGGCTATGAAGATCTTTCCTTCATATATGGCTACTCTGGGAATAATCAAATCCATATGACCCCAAAAAATGAAGAATCTACAGCCTTCAGATCACCTCAAGGTGTGTTTTTCTATCGAGTAATTCCCTTTGGCTTAAAAGATGTATGCACAACATACCAACATGCCATGAACCATATCATCAAACCCTTCATAGGGAATTTTTTTTGAATGTTATGTGGATTATTAGGTGGTCAAATACAAGAAAAATTTCTAATCACTTGATTGATTTAGAGACCATATTCCATAAACTTCGACAACATAGTTTGATGATGATCCCCTTGAAATGTGCTTTCGGGGTAACCTTAGGAAAGTTCATTGGTTTTGTTTTACGCCATCATGGTATCGAAGCTGATCATGAGAAAACAAATTCAATCCTTGGTATTTCTCCTCCTTTAAATTTGAAAGAATTAAGAGGACTCCAAGGACACTTGGCCTATATTCATCACTTTATTGCCAATTTGGCAGGAAAGTGTTTTCCCTTCACCAGATTAATGAAGAAGGTAGTCACATACTAATGGACTGAAGACTGTCAAGAAGCATTTGATACCCACAAGAAATATCTCTTGAGTCCACTGGTATTAATTCCACCTTTTTAAGGAAGGCCTATTATTCTTTATGTGACAAATTTAGAGCAATCATTGGGTGCTTTCCTTGCTCAAAATAACGATGTTGGTAATGGAAACAAACTTTACTATCTATTTCAAATAATTATTGATGCATAAACTTGGTATTAAAGTATTGAAAAGTGCTGCCTAGCATCAATATTTACTGTTCAAAAATTGAGCCACTACCTGCAACATCATGAGGTCCAATTGATATCTCTCAATAACCTGCTCAAATTTATCATCAGTTGTTTTATGCTTACAGGTCATCTAGTATGGTGGGCAGTTATTTTGCAACAATTTGATATCCAATTTGTACCTCAAAAGAAATAAAAGGCCAAGCACTGACTGAATTCCATGCTGAGCATCCATATATGGAAGATTTATTGTTAAATACTGAAATTCTTGATGAAGAAGTCTTCTCTATTCACTATAATTCCCAAACATGGGAAATGTATTTTGATGGTGCCTCCAGAATTCCTACAGGTAATAGAATGGAAATCCCTAAACTCAGCAAATATGGGTTAGTAATTGTCCTTATTTCCCTAGAAAAGTTAGTATTGCCTTATTCTTTCCTATTGTAAAAAGGAGGAACCAAAAATGAGGCAGAATATCAAGCTCTCATTATAGGTTTAGAAGTGGAACTTCAGGTGAAAGTCAATCACTTAAAAGTGAAAGGTGATTCAGAATTGGTAATCAAGAAAATTAAACGACAATATTCTATCAGAAAAGAAGAATTAATTACTTGGTGTGATTATGTCAGAGGGTCAGTGGATGAATTTCCATCAGATCTGACATTGTATTATGTTCCCACGATCCCAAAATTCCCAAGAAGATACACTAGCTAATGCAGCCACAACCTTGGAAGATCCAAATCGGGATGAGACAGTCATTAGCATAGCCCATCATCATGTGTTCTTACCTTTTTTTCAAACCATAATGGAGGAAATTAATGAAATTATCCCTATTTCTAAGCCATATGGTCATACCATGAGATGGAAATCTCCCATCATGGAATATCTTCAAAATAGAGTATTTCCACCGAATAGGGTTGAGAAAGAATAGATCCAAAATTGAGCAGCCAATTTTACTCTTTATGATAGTCCAGACCACCAAAAGATCCTCTACAAGTGAGGCTTTGATGGAATCTTCTTCAGATGTATTGATGGAGAAGATATTGTAGCTATCGTGAAAGAAGTAAATTTAGGAGCTTCGGGTGCCCACCCGTCAGGGCACAGACTCTTTGATCAGATCCTAAGGCTTTGATATTTTTGTCCTTCAATGACACAGGATTACACAGATTTCACTTAGAAATATCATCCCTACCAAGTTCATTCCAACTTCATCAATCAACCCCTAGAGTTTCTACAAACAGGTAAATACTCTAGGACATTTTCCACAAGGGGAATGGATATAGTAGGACGTTATCCTCCAGCTACAACTAAGCAGTTCAAGTATATCCTTACTGCTAATGAATTCTTTTCTAAATGGTCTAAGGCAATACCTCTCAAAGAAGTTGGTACCAAAGCATTGTTAGTTTTGTCAAAACCAACATTATCACCAGATTTTGTGTCCCTATTACTATATTAATGAACAATGGCATGAATATTTGTTTGATTGAGGTAAAAAAGTTATATCTGGAACATAATATCAAATTCAAACATTCATCTCACTATCATGCGGAGGCCAATGGACAGATAGATGCCTTCAACAAGACCCTATCAAATGTGATCCAGAAGATGGTGGGTAAAGATATGAAATCATGGCCTGATAAACTTTTGAATGATTTATGGGATTATTGGACCACTACCCATACTGCCACCCAAGAATCTTCTTATTCATTGGTATATAGAACCAAAGCGGTTTTTCCAATTAAAATGCAATTTCCTTCACTCAGAGTTTCAATCTATGATCAGTTGTCTATAGATGAGAGGTCTCAGAAATTGTTCAATGAGATGGAACTATTAGACGAGAAAAGATTTAATACTTTTCAAAATTTAGAAGTCTATCAGAATAGAATAGCATGATATTTTAACAAGAAAATTCACCTCCGTTCATTTCTTCAGGGAGAATTGGTATTGGTCCTTAAGACTCCAGTGATAGTAGGGAAGAAACCTCTAATGCTTGAGCCAAAGTGGGAAGGACATTATTCCATAAATACGTTCTATTCAAATGGAGCTTATGCCTTAATTTCAATAAATGGAGAGATTATTATAACTCCAAACAATGAGATATTCTTAAAGAAATAATTTTTGTAGTTGTACATATCATCCTCACTACAAGACATAAAACTACATAGTACAATATCCTTGCTGCAAGACTAATAACTGCATAGCCCCCATATCCTAGCTTCAAGACTAAAAACTGCACAGTACAAAGTCCAAGTTGAAAGAAATTAAATTACATAACAACCATAAGCTTCCATAATTCATGACGTTAAAATGTGTATGATATTCGTCCTTATCACATGATGTTAAACTGCATGACATCATTTGTCCTTCTTTCACAAAATTAAACTGTACAACTAATGTTTTCTCTATTTGACGTTAGAAGCTTCCATAAGAAAACATCATTGACATCATCACTACTACTTAGTAGAACATGAGTCCCTCTCTTTCCTATGTCTATGTCAGATCTTCATAGAGACCTTATTTCAAGAACTATGTATGGATTGATTCTCATTTTCAATGAGATACATATAGACACCTAAATATTCAATTTTAGGCCCAGCCGCAACCACAAAATCTTATTATTTTGTTTTATCCTTCTGTATGTGAGTCAAATATATACAGAGTGTTACCTTAATATATATTATTTGATCCTTATACCATTTTATGTCTTATGATTTACTGTTCTCCCAAATTGTGTCAAAAGCCCACATTATTCATGTCAAACTTGATTAGTGTGAGGAATTATTGTTTAATAAACTACGTACGACTAGATTCTCATCAATTTGAGATACATAGAGATGCCTAGATCTCAAATATTGGGCCCATCCATGATAAAAAAACCCTGTATTCCTTGTATAAGATTCAAAACTGCATAGGTAATGTTGTAAGAACTATGTATGACTTGATTCTTGCCTTTAGCAAGACACATAGTGACACTTGGGTCTTATCCATAGTCTATTTAAAATATTTCTTTCTTTTTCTACATCAGTTCATCTTCTTCCTTACCACATGATGTTAAATTGCATGGAAATCTAACACTCCGTTATTCACTTGTTTCACCTTTATATTATAGAAGAAACCTTTACCAATCCTTTTTTATCACACCGAGCATAGCTCAAGTGGGATTAGGAATTGGGTAAAAGGATTATTTATATAAATAAGGAATCTCAATTTCTTATGGATTTATTAATGTCCTCATTGCATGACTTAAAACTACACATGATAATTTCGAGGAAAAAAATAAAGTCTCTATTTAACATATGAGTCAGATCTATATAAAAGGATGTTAAAATCATGGCCAATATTGATTCAAATATTTCTCATATGCATTAGGCATAAACTTCTTCCATATTTCACACTCATAATCTTGAATGTTTTCATATCTTCATAATCTTTCTTACAGTTTCTGGTGACAGAGTTTCAAATACCTGAGAACTCTTTTTCTTGACTATACAGCACATGACCTTAGGTGGAATTTTATAAGTTGCCTACATAACGGGCCTATCATTGAAAAGATGTCATTATTTTTCTATGAAACATATGCTCCAATTGTCCCAGTATAATACATCCCCATAAAGGGTTTGTTAAATAATGGTAATATCATTTTTGGATATAGTGTCTTTGTTTCCTTCAAACATTGATGAAAATATACAAGAATCTATACTTTAAAACAGTCATTCAACTATACTTGTCCCGTTATCATTCTCACAATCTGAAAGTATTCAAAACCATAGTTTACACATTTCCCTTACCATGTGTTCAATGCAGTATGAAAAAACCTTGGAATCACTTGTCCACATATCACATACTATTTCCTTTTTTGGTCCTAGTTGTATGACCTAAAACTACAGACACCATACCTCTTACGTTTGGATCAAACTTTCGTAAAATTTATATTCCTCTGATTCTTTGGAAATATTAGTTGAAAATACCCTTTCCATATTCAGGTACCTTTCTCCATAAACCAAACCCTGTGCTTCAAAAAATATGAATATCCATAAACTTTCTTTGGATTTTATTAGTATAATGTCTGATTTCTGAGATATCTTTTTCTTGACTATGAAGCACGTGCCCTTAGGTGGGCTTGCATAAGTTTCTTACGTAACAGGTCTGTCAGTAAAAAAGTTGCTACTATTTGGCTATGCAACATATGCCTCAGTTTCCCCTGTATAACTCAACCCCCATAACAGGTTTTTCAAATAATGGTAACTTTATTCTTGGAAAAAATACTTCCTATTATTCCTTTTGATCTTTTTCCATATCATTAATCAGATTTAGAAATTCCCAAATCACAGTTTACCATTTTACCTTCTATACAAAAATATTATAGTATGTTTCCAATGAAATTATCAAGAAATTTGGAGAGTCTCATACCTTTGGTTAGAGCTAAAGACCTTAAATTAAATCCACACAATGTCCTCACTACATGACTTAAAACTGCACAGTACAATGTCCTCACAGCATGACATAAAACTGCACAGTACATTGTCCTCACTGCATGACTTAAAACTATACAGTTCCAATGCCCTCAATGCTTGACATAAAACTATACAATACCAATGTCCTCACTGCATGACTTAAAACTACACAATATGATATCATAAATTCCCATTTCTGATAAATTTTAACCATTAATCATACTCCAAATTTGTATAAAAATGGTTTTCCTACTCATGAAATGTGTTGGTATAAAATATCCCTTTCATTATTTAAATTACTTTCCTTGTAAAACACACCCACTGTGGTCTTGAGTCATCCAAATCTTATTTTCCCCTATCTATCAATAGAAAAATGTTAAATTCTTAAAAATGATCTTTTTTCTTGACAATGAAGTACATGACCTTAGGTGGCCTCACAAAAGTTGCCTATCTATTAGGGTTGTGAGCCAAAAGATTCCATTATTTGGCTATACAGAATATGCCCCAGTTGGCCCTGCATAACACAAACCCCATAACGGGTTTTTCTAAATAATGGTAACATCATTCTTGGAAGAGGCTCCCCTTATGTTGATACAGGTTTTAAATTTGGTGGCCATAAAAATCATGGCTCAAGATCCCCATTGGAAATATTTAAAGAATATCAAAGAAATTCATAGCCACAGAGTCTTATTTTGGATCAAATTTAAAAATTTACAGTCAAATCTATTCAACCTTAAATACTAGCCCTTTATATTCCAACATGCATGACTCTAAACTGCCAACAATAAGAGACATGGTACTCACTTGATTGAGAACCCGCAAAGGGAACTCTGATCAAAAGTCAAGTCCCACCTCACTAAAAGTACTTTTATTATATGATTTAGGTAATATTGAACAATAAAAAGTCAAGATATATAATCAAACTATGCTTACTAGTCCCAATGGATTAATTAAAACAAAAGCAGTTAGAAAAAGTGGAAAAACAAATGATTAAAGACAACTTTTTTTTCATTTAGGATTTTTTTTTTCACAGAGGAGCATACACAAATTGGAGTCTCTCTCTCTCTTGTCAAAAAAAATCATAAATTATAAAAGGATTTCTAAATAATTGCTTTTTTGATTGATATCATCTTGATCCTTGTTATCTTCATGTTGAAGCCTATTTATTTGACCATCCTCACTCTCTTCAGCATGATGGAGTGCTTCTCTAGCATCTGCAATATCTTTTTCACCATCCTTCTGAACTTCTCCAAATGATCTATGAAGCAGGTCAAGTTTTTCTATAATGATATCTAACTCTTGTTGAAGTTGCAGCTACTGAACAATCTTTTCTTTAATTTTCTACTTCAATCCCTTCAACTTTGCAGTATGATTAGCCTTAGCATGGGGTAGTGCTTCTTGGAACTCTTCAATATTGATTGACAGTTTGGCTTTTATCATGTCTTGTCAAAGTTTTTTCTCTTCCTCCCTTCTCTAAATAATCTCTTTCACTACCTTATGGATTTCAAGGTATTCGAAACTGCCAAATCCTATAGTGATAAATATATATGAAAGTCATGGAATTCTTAGAGGTAGTTCCTTAGGGGGAATCTCAGATATTATCTTCCAAATGTTTTTCCATGCTTTGCAGCATGCAAGACAAAAAGGCTTCTACAGTTATGGGTTCGATTCTTAATCATTATCATAAAGAGGGATATATTCTGGGACTAGTGCACTTAAATAAGTGCCATGTTCTGTTCCTTCCTGAATAATGACTTCTCCACCTTGCAATGTTGTCTTGGATGATGCAGAGCCTTCACCTTTAGATTTATCCATTGAAGTTGATATCCATATATGGTAAATCAAAAAGTATGGTTATGGTTAGATTCAAGAGGTAAAAAATGTAAAGGAAATCATAATATCAGTATCTCTTACCTAATAGTATATCATAAACTTGAGAATAATCATCCCCAATATTCTCATTTTCAGCAATTTTTTTGATGTCTCCGTATGAGGAGTGCTATCATTAATATGCTCAGGATCTTTAGAGTGAATCTCAGGAATATTTTTTGTCTCAAGATCTACCCAAGACAATGTCACCACAATGGTGGGGTTGACATTAACATCAACACTTTCTTCAAGTATCGTTGTGTCATAAGTTTCTTTATATGGAACTCCATATTTTTACCAACCATGGTTAGAAGGTTAATTGTAAGAACATTAACAGAATGGATAATGATAACTCATGTCCAGTTGATTCTATACAAGGAACTCCAAAATCTTATAAAGCATTTGATATATTAACATTTTCTAATATTTCTTCAAAATACATGCCAAGGTTCATCATTTAATCCAATGATATCTCAGATCCCAGGTTAGTCACACCTGTGGGAACACATGGCGTGTTTTCTTCGCAACCTTCCTCCGACAACCTTTGACCCCGAGTAGCTTCCTTAGCAATAGTTTTGGGGTCAACATTAGTTGTTTCTAGATGTTCTAGTTTATTTGATGAACCTAAAAGTATCGTAGAAGGGAAGTTAGTTGTTGTTACATTTGATTCCTTATGAATTATTGTTGATTTACCAGAAGGCTCCTCTCTTCTAATAGTAAGAATATGAGTAGTTCTAGGAACAGATGTTGGTTATTTTGTCTTCAATTGCTCTTTATAAACCACTATATTTGTAGGAATTTGTTTCTATTCATTATAACCTTCTATGGTTCCTTGAACCTTATCAGTAGTTTCCTTCAAAGAAGAAATAGAAGAAGCCCCTGCAATCTTAAGAAGCTTAAAAACTTTTTCATGAATAAGGAATAAAATTCATGATTATCAGGGAGACTCACCACAGCTAATAAAGCACTTAAACATGGATCTATTTATTATGTGCTTTTTATTATTCTCCTTATTAGGAGGCCTTGCATCATCATCCCCAAAGACAGGTATTTGAGATCCCAATACCCGCTCAATTTCCTCCTCCATGGCTTGTTAGCCTAGAGATATTTTTTCCAATTCACGGGGTGATCCAGTAGCTCCAAGAGTAGTGCCTCCAATGCTATATTGTGGTGAAGGAACTTCAGTTGTCTTTCCTTTACCCAACTATATGTTAAAATTATATTTCTCCTAAGTAACATTGTTTAGAGTAAATTTCACATTGAAAAAAGGAATAGAATGTGAGAGAAAGTAAACTTACATCCTCAATATCTACAAAGTCACACCACTCTTCATCTGATGAAGGATTAATCTATTCTGTGGTACCACGATCTATCATATTCTTCACCCTCTTTGTTTTAGGAATTGATTTATCAGTGGATTATATGAGAATTTATAGCTCTCAAATGTAGGTCCTCTCCTCATTTTCATTATTCTTAAAAGGTCTCTCAAATCTCCTACTCTTGGAATATCAAGTCCTTTACATAGATCCATCCTCATGGTCTCATAATTATAGTACAGACTGTTCCATGTTTGAACAACCTCTGGTTTTATATATTCAGAATGTATATCAGAGGGTTGTGAAGAGGATCCTACAATCATGGATTTGAGTTTCTTCCCAACACCCACTGTTACAGACGAGGGATTAGAAAATGGAACTCACCATTTTTCAGAATGATGGTGACATGATCACCTCAATGCAGCTTCAATAGGGACTGATGGAGTGGCTCTTTTAATTATTTTAGGAGGGTTATATCAGGCACAAGGTCTCTTCGATGAATTTAATGCATCATCACCTCTACCCTCGGATTTTTGTGATTAGGCCCCTGATGATGAAGAACTATATTCCAAATGACATGGTTCCCTACTACTACTTCTCTTCACCCCAACTCAAGGAACGACATGATTCAATACCCCTTCAGGGTAAGATGAAACCCAGTTTTCGGCATACCAGATAGTCAATCAGTTTACTGCATCAGTGATAGGTAAATTAAATACTACCCCAATCTTCTCAACTGATGTTAACAACCATAGTTTTTGGAAAACCATTGGGTGTTTCTCTAATATGACATGAATAAGAGGAGATACAGTATTTTTTTGTAGACATTTGAATTTATGCAAAAAACTATATGGATCATAGGCCACACATATGATTTCTCTATCAATTCTGGTGGCCAGAACACCATCTCTGCAAGCTAGAATATATGACCTCAGTTCCAAATTGTCCATCCCATCATCAAAGAATTTCCCTATAGGAAGATTCCCATAAGGAAAAAATATAATTCCTTATGCATACTCAATCTAGACTTGATGTCATAAGCATTCAAGGATAGAGGTGAAATTCCAGAAAAATCCTGAATAGATGGTCGGAAAGAACTTCCAAAAACCTATACTCCACTTTGCATGGAATAAGTTCTTAAGTGTGTAGTGATCCTTCCCAAAAAAACGTGTAATGGTCTTGATATTATAAAGGGAGAATTCCCCTTGTAAATGTTCAGAAAACTCCTATGAATCTTAGAAAAAACCAAATTATCCAACCCTACCATCGTTTTCTCCGCCATCTTAGCCACAATAACAATGATTTCTGGTCTCACACCTCCTTTGGAGTCTCAGAATGGTAATAAATACATGCTAAGGCACATGTCCAATAAACCTGTCAGACATGTCTTTGCAATAATTTTTGGGTTGACTTCATACCCTTATTTGTCAAATTCTCATTTCTCCAATATCGGCCAGAAGGTGTGAGGAGTACCTCTCTTCTCTGCCCTTGGACAGCTGGTCGTACGGGTGTAAGTGGGCCCCTTTTCCTTCTTATTTATCAAAAAAAATTCTAGTCATTCTTCTGGATGAATATCTCTCCTGGATTGAAACTTCATGGTTGTTCTATTCCTGAGTTTGTTAAATATTATCATGAAATTGTGAACTAGAACCGGTGTCTTCTCTGAGTCATTCCATGTTACCTTGGGAGGAATAAACTCATCATACATGTCTCCAAGGACTGGATCTCCAGAAATCTTATAAACATCCCACAAGTTGATGCCTACCTCTCCATGTTTTAAATGGAAAGAATTAGTCTCTAGACTCCATCGGCTTAATAATTCCGGCACGAAATCATCATTCCTATACTCATGAGTTGGTCCAACCTAGATAGACTCATAAATCCCAACACCATTAAAGTCATATCTAAATTTTTCACAGGTCTTACATACCCAGTATGCCCACATCCACGTAGGTTTTACACCTCCTCCTTGGCAGAAGATCCAACTTTTCTTCCAACCCTTGGACTGATCTATCTGAGAATCCCGAAAGATGGATCCATAACAGTGTGGCTGCAGATCAGGTGTGTTTTCCTTATAATCTGAAGAACATGGGCTATGATGCATAATATGTTCTTTCTCTACCTTCCCAATATTGGAAAATGATCCCCCAGCAGAAACGTTGGCCGATGAAAAGTTGGTATAATCTTGAAACCAAGAATGTGGGACATAGTTCTTTGGATTTGGAACATTAACATCCTACAAATGGCCATAAATATAAAAAGGTAGATAGGTGCTTTGGTAAAATTTGAAATGATACTTCTTTAAATATTTTTCTAAGTCTAGAAGGGTGGTGTCACAAACTTCAAAGTAATCACGACCTACGACATTCATCATGTCATCAATCCTCCTGTTGGCAAGCTCATCAGTAGTTCCAATTATTTTGGGAGCCATTTGAACTTGCAAAAAGATAGAAATTATCTCTTAATGTAAGTTCATTTTTATTGTTTTGAAAAAAAATTGGTAAAGGAAATAAGGCACGCAAGTGTAAAATTGGAGCGCAAGTATAATTTGGCACACAAGTATGACACCCCACTTATAACGCGCAATGAAAAAACATATAGAAGAAGTGTGGTGAAATAGAAGCATTTGAATCAAAGAATACTTGTGTGCTGAGTGATGAAATTTCAGAAGTCTCGTAGCTTTTTTTAGAAGTGAATTCATTATATATAAGTGATGCATGTCACCCTGCGTGCCACCTTCCTGCACATTGAAAACTTGCCCGACCAGTTTCTCAACGCGCATAACACTTGCGCTCCCCAGTACTCTTTTCTTTCCCCTTCATTACTTTAACTCAGTATAGGATCCTATTTTAATTTTCAGATCAAATTCTGTGGGGGGCGGCTTTTTTTGACACTCCATTCCGTCAAAGAGTCTAAAAAATTACAAAGGGAATCCCCTTAGAAATAAAAGGGAAAAATACACGAAGAAAATAAAAGTTTGAAAAGGCATGAATTTTGGATCTCTCTAGTCTATCCAAATCACTGGTGGCACACAAGTGTACTTGGGTGCCACCCATTCGACGCGCAGCCACTTGCGCGGCAAGACTCTTTTTTCCCAGGGTCACTTATTTTCCTATAAATAGACCCTTAGGCCCCTCATTTGTATGGATGAATTTCTTTGAAGCCAAATTGGTGCTCTGGTTTCCCAAGTACTTTTCCTCAGTCTTATGAAACTTTGAAGATAGTTCTTCAACTCCTTGAGAAGAGGATTTAAGGGAGGATTATTGGGCATAAGTCCTTTTATTGTTTGAAAACCATAATTCTTGCGTACCTAAAGTGCCCAACCTCCCCAACTCAGAAATACTTGTGCGCTGACTATTCCTTTTATAGTAACTTGAGCGCCTCACATCTAGGACCACCTGTGAATACTCTTTAAGGCTTGCTCAAGGTCTCTCCCAAGTATTAATACACAGGTTGTTTATCACATAAGTGAACATCAGGTCGGCCAAGTCTACTTGCACACCCATACTTGCGCACCCTTAACTACTTGGGTTACCCTCTTTGATTCACTTACTCTCTTCAGTCTACAATCCATCAAGCCTTCCTCAAATCCATTCATGGAAAGGATTATTCTTCATTGGATCCCTTGTATGAAAGGGATTCTATTGAGACCTCCACAAAATACTCGTAACTAATCAAAACTTTGGGAAAGGCACATCAGTGTGTCTTTTATTTGGGGTTTTATTTCCACAGTTAGAGGTCTCCCACATTCGTTTTATAAGGGAGTTAGGATACAAGGAATTTCTGTGGGTTTTTATATCCCGAATCACATGGAACTTTCTCCCAGAAATAGTGTTTGGAAGTTATCAGTTTGGAGGAGGGTTTGGGTCCCGACCTCACCCTTCTCAAAGAGACGACCCGAAACCTCAGGTCTCTGGTTGGGAAGGTACTGTTCACACTTGCTTTTCTACGCAAGTATAGGAGAAGTCTCCCTCCCCTACCAGGACCAATTTTAGGGAAGATATATTGGTTTAATCCCCTAACCTTAATCCATTCTTCCTTCCATTTGGACCCTTGTCCAATGTGAAGAGAACATAGGGAAGCCTTGTCGCCTCACCCTCTTCCTGGGTCGCCTTTCCCTCATCCACCGTCATCATTGTAGGTGCTCCCTCTTTAACCAGTGGTGGAGGAAATATTTTAACATTTAAGTTTCACTGTTGAATCTTTCATATTCTTTTGTTTCTCACACCGAGCAAGACTCACGTGGGCTTAGATATTTGTGATGATTAAAACATGTAGAAAAAGACTCATGACAGAATGAACTATGACAACTTTGATTCCTATTGAAACTAGGATACATAGGAATCCATTTTAGGTCCTGAGCACATTGGATATCCTCTTCCGAAATCCAAACATAGTTCCCTTAATCTAGGTATCCTTCTTAGGAATAAGACCCAAATTAAACCCTCAAATCATTAATGCATCCTTTTTCGGATGTAAGCCCAAACTCATTTCCCTAAAAAGACTATACTCTCCTATGAGACTTATCATACTATGTTCTCTTTGATTCCTATTTATAGGGGATATGTAAGAATCCTCCTTGAGGTTCAAACCCAATGTCTTAAATCAACTCTGTTCTCCTTGGGATATATTAACAAAAAGGGTCTGATCCTACTTGGAAACCCATATACATTACAAGTTCCTAGGTCTTCTTTAGAATAAGTCCCACACTATGTTTTAACTAATAACCTTTCGCATAGATGTCCATACCACATGACATTAAACTGTACGAATAGGTTCTTATCACATGACCTTAAAAGGTATGATGTGTAACACCCTGAGATTTTATGAGAAATATTTTTTTATGGATTATGTTATACACAACACCAAGAGAATATTTCACTACACACAACACTGGCTTGGCTTGCGTTACACGCAAGAGCAACCTTCCTCGATAGCTTGTGTTGCACGCAATGCCAATTTTCTCTAAACAATGATATATTTTTATAATATTATGAACTATCCATTATGAATAGTATTAACTAAATTTTAAATTTTATAACATTATAATTCATCTTAAATAATTTTAAGACTGAGGTATGAAAACAAAAATCAATTTTTCAAATAAAAGAAGTATTTTTAAAAAAAATGCAGTTTTACCGCCTTTTGATGGCGCACCCTTTATAAATATAATTTTTGACAAGTTTATAGGTTAAATTTTAAAAAATAAAATTCTTATTTTGAATAATGATATAAAAATTTACATTGGATAAATTTTTGGTATTTTTCTGATAAGTTTCTTATTTTGATGAATAGTAAAAATAGGCTAAATTTTAATTTAAAACAACTTTTTTTATCAAGATAATTTATATGGTTAAATTATAATATTTAATGGTTTTAAAGTATAAATAGAATATATTTTTACCATTTAATATAATTCATTTCATTACCATTAATTTTACATTAAATCCATAGGTAAACACATTTCAATCTTTGGCAATGTTTTATCTTTTAAAACCCGTTTTCTTAACAACGGGATAAATTTTAAAATTATTACTGCAACTTCTATGTTTTGAATTTTGAAAAATGGATTCCATATTTGGATTCAGTGGGTCCAAATTATGTTAATATGTTAATTTTATTTTTAATCATATTATGAATAGTAACTACGGTAATTTTTATTTACTACAGTTAAAGGAAAATCAGGTAATTAAGGGTAAACCTAAGATTATAAAATTACCCTAACACATTCCAAAATTCTATTGGATGAATAAAAATAGACCCATATCACCTAAGGGTCGGAATATATTCGTTTCATGGACTTTTGATCATGAAAATGAAATAATTATTATTAAAACCAAAGAAAGTGACAATATGTCACTCTCTTATATCTTATAAGTGTAATAATTTTAATTTTGTGATAAACTTCATAAAACATCAAATATAAATAGTATCCAAAAATATATTAAAATTATATACATCATGATAATTTATTTATAATTTTTAGGGATAAAATAATTATCATTAATGAATACACAATAGTAATGTATAAATTATTATATTGATTGAAATATCAAATAAATGGTTTTAAAAATATTAAATTAAATATTACATGAAATAATTAATGTGGTAGATTAATTTTATAGATAAATATGAAATGTTAGGAATCTATTATATTTTTTTTTGAACATATCTTCATTTGTGGATTTTATTTAAATTCAAATAAATAAATAGTGTCAAAATTGACACTATTGTTATTTTATAAAAATAACATATTATTAAATGGTTTAAAAATCACAAAAATGTTTAAAAATTATAAATTGAAATTTATATGGTCTAAAATGTCATAATGTATCCAATTATAGACAATTAAAATCACATAAGTAATTATTTATAGCTATTTAAAATTTATAATATTATTACCACAAATAAAATTAAATAGATTAAATAAGGATAAATCAATTTGATATGGTTTAAAATAAATTTCCAAAACGTATAAATTTTATTGTATGATGATATTACAACCCTATATAATCTCATATTTCGATTTAAGTCATTTTTTGAGGTTTTAAAGTGGGGATTTAATTTATTATAAATTAATATTTCTTATGTTTCCAAAAGTGCCTCTCTCCTCCCTTATAAAAGGGAACCTCATCCCTCTCCTCCTCACACCATTTTGAGCCTTCATGCTCGGCCAAACCCTTCCAATTTATATTCTCCACTTCCATAGAAACAAACTAGAGGTCTTGGTATTCTTCAAAGACCAACTTTAGTTCCCTAAACGGAGATTAAAAAGAGACACGTCGAAGAAGAGGTAATATCCTTTACCGATTCTTTCAAACTTATTTCTTCTTTTACTTCCTCTATATGAGTTGTTTCATTATTTAGTAATAACTCCAGTATAAATTGTATACTGATATGTTATTATGAATATGAAACAACCATGTTATATCTTCGATCCATCCAATGAAAGAAACGAAATCACCACGTGTGCGTACGTACGACCTACCGTCTCCACGTCATGGTGTAATATTTTATTTCATCACTAACAAAATTGGAAGGGTATATGATGGAAGAAATAACTATATATGATTATTTTAAAGTAATATTTATTCTGAAATAGTATACACCATACACTTCAATACAATTCCACAATCATGGGAATGATATCATCGCTCGTGCGTACGTACGGCCTACCGTCTCCACGATGTGATGTGACTCGTTCTACATAATATTCATTGAATAATTATTATATAAATGAATTGAATTAATAAATATTATATATATATATATATATTACAGTAATACTGTTCTGTAAATGAGGTATCTATAACCTAAAAAGAGGAATAAGAATTACTCGACAAAACATGCATAAGAACATAAAGCAATGAACACCCGAATAACAAGTAGAAATATTACTAATTAGAAGACAAGAATATGACCATATATGATATAATAACAATTAATATGATTCTATAATAATTCAATGACAATATTTAAATAATTATACATGAGGTTTGGATACGTACAAAGCATATCCGGCATAAGGTAAGGTAAAATCTCACAATCTCAGTTTTATCTGAGATTATTTGTACTTCAGAATTTATTGGGGAATATTTATCATCCACATACATGTTTCATCAATATGTAATATTATTTCTATCCTCATATAGTGGTTTAAATCCAATTTTACCTATTGTTTAATTTTTATTAAAATATATGAAAGGAATCTTTTTTCGTTTTCAGTACGAGTTACTTTTTGACTTTTTTTGCCAAAGTACGAGAAGAATGTTTTTTTTAACTTATACGATATGAATGGATTTTTATGATTTCATAGAACATTAATTCCATGAAGATTCCTTTACAAGTTTTTAAGTTTATTTTTAATTAACTTCTTTTAGTTTAAAATTGTATGACATTTTAAGAAAGGAAAAATGTTTTTGAAGTAGAAAGGATATTTTCCTCAAGAATGGAGTTCAAGTGTTTTATCAAAAATACTTTTCATATAAGATAATATAGGGTTCTGTTTCTATCTCTATTTTTAAATTTATTTGATTATGTTATGATGAGATTATTTTTATGAAGTCCTTTTATCTTATATGGATTATGTTATGAAGGCATGATGTTTGAGAATCCCATTTTTATTACATGGGTTATGCTATGATATGTGATTTATGATTTTTTGGAACACATAAGAATGGTTTCATTATGAGATGGGTGGAACCTATATTTCCCTCCAATACATTGGGTAAAGATTTATATCTCATGAGATAGACATGGCTAGAACGACAAGTTAATCCAGTTCAGTGATACAGGACTGGAACGAGGAGTGAAATCGGTTCAGAAATGGACTTTTTCCACTATGATAGTCTTGGAAATGAGTCTTGACTAATAAGAAATGATTTTCTATGATTATGTGTGTATGACACAAAGTTTCATGTTTTATCTAATGATTATTGGGATTACATTTCACTACTATGATTTATCCCATGTTATGATATTATGATCTCTTTTGCAGGTTAAGATTTTCAAAATGTTATGTTCTTATGAATATGATAAGATTGATATTTCCTTTTTTTACCCTTACTGAGAATTTGAGCTCACCCTTTTGTATGTTTTCTTTTCCCCAAGTCAGGAAGAAGGGTATTAAGTAGTATATGACAAAAAGTGACTCTAGATATGATGAAATAAATGGGAGACAATGTAGATTCTTTATGAACCAGTTGTTTATGTTTCCCATTTTCTAAAGACACTATACCTATATGGTTCTATAATGGTTTTGTGATATGTTGTAATAATTATGCTTCAATTATGAAGTAATAACAATGTATGTAAACTATGGGTCGCTATAGTTGGTATCAGAGGAAAGTTATATTCACCCTTTGGAAACTGGGATGTGAAAGCCTTAGTAAGAACCCTAAGGATATGTCTAAGAATAGAACACAATATTAGTATTTTAGAAATGGACATGAATAACCTATGATAAAACCTTAAGTGTGAAATTTTATTCTTGATTATGTGGTTTTCCTATTATGATTAGTGTTTCTCACACTATTCTTATTAGTTTTAGTCGATGGATGGAACCCAAAGGAACCATGTTAATGATGAATGCAACGGGAAATGCAATGATTGTCCCCCTAAGAAACCAAACATTATGGGAGATGGAATTAAAAATCTTGTAGCCGTTCTCACACAACTTTCTCAAGCTATTAATCATGCAGGACTTACAAACGAGCAAAAGAAGGAGCAACATTCTGTTGAATCCTTCATGAGGCAGCGTCCACCCTCCTTAAGCGGGTCTACTGATCCATTAGTGGCTGAACAATGGATCAGTACCACCGAAAAGAAATTTTCAATTCTTCAATGTTCTGAACATGATAAAGTCATCTTTGCAGTATATCATTTGGAAGGTGAAGCTGATCATTGGTGGAATCTTATCAAGAATACGATGCAAAGAGACAAAATTGATTCCATGGAATGGGATGAGTTCAAGAACATATTCTTCAATAAATACTTCCCTCGTATTCTTCGAACAAAGATGGAGAAGGAGTTTCTTGAACTAAAGAAAAAGGATGACGAATCTGTTGGTACCTACAAAACAAATTTTGCAAGGCTTTCAAGGTACGCTTTTGGGATTATTATCCAACCTGAGAGTAAGATCGATCAATTATTTATTGGCTTAAAACCAAGTCTTCGAAGGGCATTAGCCATAATGGACTTCAATATCTATAGGGAAATTGTTTGATGTTCTCTCATGGTTGAGATGGCAATTGGAGTAACCCATCAGTCATATGGGTTTGATAAGAAGAGGAAAATGGAATTCAAATGGAAATCTAAAGACCACACTGAAAAGAAGATGAGTTTTCCCTTATGATCAAAGTGTGGAAAGAAACATGGAGGTAATTGTCTTAAAGGGACAAGTAAATGATTCAAATGTGGAAAAGAAGGTAATCGGGCATTTGAATGCCACAATGATGGGAAAGAGATGTCTAGTGATGCGAACAACGAAAAGGATACACAGAATGCACCTCCTACACTTCAATGTTACTAGTGCAATGAAATGGGGCATTATGCTAATCAATGCCCTAATCCAAGGGTTGTTGATGATGATCGACATCAAAAAACTTTTAAGGCCAAAGATAAAGGAAAGTCACATGAAATTTATATCGGCGATGTGGAGTACGATAACAAAGTAGTGAAAGGTACACTTACCATCCACTCTAAAGTAGAAAATGTTTTATTTGATTCTGGATCCACCCACTCTTTTATTTCGGAAGAATTTTCTAAGGGTATCATCGTACTACCTCAATAATTAGTTGTTGAGTTAGCTATGAAAACTCCTAATGGAACAACAGTTTCAGCAAAAGTTTATAATTATTCTCCCGTTGAAATTTGTGGGAAAGTGATTCCTGCAAATCTTGTGATCCTTCCTATAGTGTAATTTGATGTTATTCTTGGCATGGATTGGATTTCCTTATATGGAGCTCATATCGATTGCCAAAGACGGGAAGTCACATTTCATATTCCTAATCAATCTATGATCATCTATCTATGCAAGGATGAATATAACCTTCCTGTGGAAATTTCTTCCATCTTATGGGTCTTGATTCAAATAAATGAAGGTTATTTATCTCAAATGGTTGGAGAGAAACATGCGATTAAGAATACACCCATTGTACGGGAGTTTGATGAAGTCTTTCCGGAGGAATTTCCAGGTCTTCCACCAAATCATGAAGTTGAGTTTTCAATAGAACACATATTGGGTGCTATTCCCATTTCAAAGACACCTTATAGAATGGCCCCAATTGAGTTGTACGAATTGAAGAAGCCACTCTAAGAGAATCTTAACAGGGGATTCATATGCCCTAGTGCATCACCTTGGGGAGCACCTGTTCTGTTTGTTAAGAATAAATATGGATCAATGAGACTCTCCATTGATTATCGAGAACTTAACAAGATCACTATCAGGAACAAATATCATCTCCCATGCATTAATGAATTATTTTACCTACTACACGGAGCTTAATACTTTACCAAGATTGATCTTTGTTTAGGGTATCATCAACTAGGGGGAAAAAGGGAGGATATACCAAAGATGGATTTTCGTAAAAGGTATGGACACTATGAATTTATAGTGATTCCATTTGATCTTACTAATGCCCCTACTATCTTCATGGATATAATGAATAGTGTCTTTAGAGACTATCTTGATCACTTTTTGGTATTCTTTATAGACGATATTCTTTTCTATTCAAAGAGCAAGGAAGAACATGAAGATCAATTGAGAATTGTATTAAAGACCCTGAGAAAGGAGAATCTTTATGCGAAATTTACCAAGTTTGAATTTTGGCTTCAAAAAGTTTCATTTCTGAGTCACATAATCTCAAAAGAGGGGATATATGTGAATCCATATTAAAACAGAGGTTCTCTAAAGATGGTCAAGACAAAAAATAGTAACTGAGATATGAAGTTTTATTGGTTTGGATAGATATTATCAACGTTTTTTCAAAGATATTTCACGATTATCTAATCCACTCACCAGGTTGACTCAAAAAGGAGTCAAGTTCATTTGGACAGAGGAGTGTGAAGATAATTTCAAGGAGTTAAAACAAAGGTTATCCAGTGCACCTGTTCTCACACTACCTTATAGTGGAGAAAGGTTTGTGATCTACAGTGAATCATCCAAGAAGGGATTGGGGTGTGTTATCATACAAAATAATACGGTGATAGATTATGCCTCACGACAGTTGAAAATCTATGATCAAAATTACCCAACTCATGATTTGGAATTAGCTACGGTAATCTTTTCATTTAAGATTTAGAGGCATTATCTTTATGGTGAAAGGTGTGATATTTATACTGATCATAAAAGTTTAAAATATATTTTCACACAAAAAGAGCTTAATATGTGCCAAAGAAGATGGTTTGATCTGATTAAGGATTACGACTGCTCAATTCATTACCACCCTGGGAAAGCAAAAAAGGTGGCCGACGCATTAATTCGACAAGACCATGCTAGCTTATCCATGATGAGGATCACAAAAGATCCGATATTTATGGATTTAAAAAGGATGGATCTTGGAATTATAATGGAAGGGGAAAAATCTTATCTTTATCAAATGAATGTTCAACCATCTATACATGTAAAGATTAAAGAGGCATATAAATAATATGTAGAGTTACAAAAGAAGGTGAGAAATGTTCCTGAATTTCACAATAATTGTGATGAAATAATAAGTTTCAAGAATCAGGTTTGTGTTCCTCCTATCCCAGAATTAAAGAAGGAAATATTTGATGAAGCTCATAGTTCTTCATTATCTATTCACCCTTGAAGCACGAAGATGTATAGGGATCTGAAAGAGTACTTCTGGTGGGATGGCATGAAAAGAGATGTTGTTGAATATGTCTCTCGATGCTTGGTTTGTCAGCAAGTTAAAGCTGAGAGAAAGAAGTCTAAGGGGATGTAACAACCATTACCCATACCATAATGGAAATGGGAAAACATCAATATGGACTTTTTCATTGGACTTACTAAAACATCCAAAGGCAATAATGCTATCTGGGTTATAGTTGATCGTCTTACGAAGTCAGTACACTTCATTGCTATTAGAGAAGATTTCTCTCTTGATCAGATTTCCAGGATATATACGAAGTAAGTGGTAAGATTGCATGGAGTACCACTTTCCATTATATATTATCGGGATCCGAGGTTTACCTCAAATTTCTAGCAAAGTCTTCAGCATGCTCTAGATACAGAGTTGAATTTCATCACTTCTTATCATCCTCAGACAGACAGTCAGTCTGAGAGGAAAATTCAAACTCTAGAAGACATGTTGAGAGCTTGCTCTATGTATTTCAAAGGTGTTTGGGATCAACACCTACCGTATGTGGAATTTTCTTATAATAAAAGCTTTCACTCTAGTATTCAGATGCCTCCTTATGAAGCTCTCTATGGAAAGAAATTCCGAACTCCAACTTGCTCGGATGAAGTTGGGGAAAGAAAGCTATTAGGACCTGATCTTGTTGATGAGATGGCAGAAAAGGTCTGATCTATTCAACAACACATAAGATCATCTTAGAGTTGACAAAAATGTTATGCTGATAACCGAAGAAAAGTCCTAGAGTTTGAAGTGGGTGATAAAGTGTTCTTACGAATATCTCCTTGGAAGAGAGTAATGAGATTTGGAAAAAGGGCAAGTTGAGCCCTAGGTATATTGATCCTTTTGAAATATTGGATCGTGTTGGGAAGTTATCTTACTGATTGGAAATTCCACCAAATCTATCTCAATTTCATGATGTGTTCCATGTATCTCTCCGGAGAAAGTACATACCTGATCCATCACCTGTACTAAGCTCAGAAGTTGTGCCGCTAGAGTAAGATCTTTCTTATGAGGAACAGCCGATAGAGATTCTGGATCATAGTGAAAAAGTTCTAAAAAACATGACCAATCACTTGGTTAAAGTTTTATGGAGGAACCACCAATTAGAAGAAGCTACATGATAACTTGGGGATATGATGATGGAGAGGTATCCTCATCTGTTTGTTACGAAATGATGAATTTTGAGGGAGAAATTCATTTTAAGGGGGGTAGAATGTAACAACCTGATATTTTATGAGAAATATTTTTTTATGTCTTATGTTATACTCAACAACAAGAAAATCATTCACTACACACAACACTGGCTTGGCTTTCATTACACGCAAGAGAAACCTTCCTCGATAGCTTGTGTTGCACGCAATGTCGAGTTTCACTAAACAATGATATATTGTTATAATATTATGAACTAGCCATTATGAATAGTATTAACTGAATTTTTAATTTTATAACATTATAATTCATTCTACATATTTTCAAGAATGAGGTATGAAAACAAAATCATTTTTTCAAATAAAATAAGTATTTTTCAAAAAAATGCAGTTTTACCGCCTTTTGATGGCGCGCCCTTTATAAATATAATTTTTGACAAGTTTATAAGTTAAATTTTACAAAATAAACATCTCCTTTTGAATCATGGTATAAAAATTTACATTGAATAAATTTTTGATATTTTTCTGATAAGTTTCTTAATTTGATGAATAGTAAAAATACGCTAAATTTTAATTAAAAACAACTTTTTTTCATAAAGATATTTTATATGGTTAAATTGTAATATTGAATGATTTTAAAGTATAAATAGAATATATTTTTACCATTTAATATAATTTATGTCATTGAAATTAATTTTACATTAAATTCATAGGTAAAAACATTTCAATATTTGGCAATGTTTTAACTTTTAAAACCCGTTTTCTTAACAACAGGATAAATTTTTAATTAATTACTGCAATTTCTGTGTTTTTAATTTTGAAAAATGGATTCCATATTTGGATTTAGTGGGTCCAAATTATGTTAATAGGTTACTTTTATTTTTTTCATATTATTAATAGTATCTACAGTTATTTTTATTTACTACAGTTAAAGGTAAATCAGGTAATTAAGGGTAACCCTAAAATTTTAAAATTACCCTAACACATGCCAAAATTATATTGGATGAATAAAAGTCAACACATATCACCAAAGGGTTGGAATAGATTCGTTTCATAGACTTTTGACCATGAAAATAAAATAATTATTTTTAAAACCACAGAAAGTGACAATATGTCACTCTCTTATATCTTATAAGTGTAATAATTTTAATTTAGTGATATAATTAATAAAACTTCGAATATAAATAGTCTCAAAAAATATAATAACATTATATACATCATGATAATTTATTTAGAATTTTTAGAGATAAAATAATTATCATTAATGATGACACAATAGTGATGTAGAAATTATTTTATTGATTAAAATATCAAATAAATGGTTTTAAAAATATTAAAATAAATATTATATGAACTAATTAAAATAATTTCAACATCACAACAAGGCGATGACTCCTTGGAAGATGACGTATATGATTCGTAGATGTTATGTGGAGATCAATCGGGGTTGCTCGGTCCGGCACGTCAAAAGAGAGGCAAACCAGGTGGCAGATGCCCTCTCAAGAGGGTGTAATTCTTAAGATCCCATGATTGTTTATTCCAGTCTTGGCTCCTTGCCTGTGGAGAACAAGAATGTTGTTCAAGGGGATACCCTTGGACTTCATCATTTTAGGCCTCCATGACTTTTACAGTTTGATGGGGGGACTCCCATATTTTTAATAAAAAATCAATTATCGATCGATAATTTTCTAGAAAAATATGAAATACTATGAATCTATTAAATATTTTGGTTCGAACATATCTTCTATATAGATTTTATTTAAATTAAAATAAATAAATAGTTTCAAAATTGACACTATTGTTATTTTATAAAAATAACATATTATTAAATGGTTCAAATATCACAAAAATGTTTAAAAATTATAAATTTAAATTTATAGGGTCTAAAATGTCATAATGTATCCAATTATGGAAAATTCACAACACATAATTAATTATTTATAACAATTAAAAATTTAGAATATTATTACCACAAATAAAGTTAAATAGATTAAATAAGGATAAATCAAGTTGATAAGGTTTAAAATAAATTCCAAACATGTCTAAATTTTATTGGATGATGATATTACAACCCTATCTCATTTCATCTTCAGATTTAAGTCATTTTTGGAGGTTTTTAAGTGGGGTTTGAATTTATTATAAATTAATATTTCTTATGTTTCCAAAGGTGCGCCTCTCCTCCCTTATAAAAGGGAACCTCCTCCCTCTCCTCCTCATACCATTTGGATCCTTCAAGCTCGGACAACCATTGCAAATATATCTTCTATACTTCCCTAGAAACATACTAGAGGTCCTGGTCTTCTTCAAAGACCAACTTTAGTTCCCAAAGAGGAGGTTAAGAAGAGGCAGGTCGAAGAAGAGGTTATACAGATAAAACACTATTCTATTGAATATTTTATTGATAATAAATGATATAATTTCCTCACATTTTGTTAAATATGTTTAATTAGAATGTATTTGATATTAGATCATTAATTTGAATATTTGATGAAAATTCCAGTTTTACCCTTTTAAGCTCACTGTAGTATTTCAATCATAAATATTTTTATTTGAATTATTTGAACTTAATATTTTGTAACTGTGTTCCTTACTTCATGGGATATAAATTTTATTCAGTACACTAAATAAAAATAATGCATTTGGATGGAGTAATTGGTCCATAAAGTCAAAGCTGGGATGGAGACGCCAGAATAGAGAAGCTTCTGTATTTAGGTAATAACTCCTTTACCAAGGCTTGTATTGAGCCTGAATTTTGAGAGGAGATAAATGGACCACATAAGCACATATTATCCTTCTAGAAGGCCGGTCAATTCACGCTTTTTGGTGGTCAAATGGGCGGTGGAAGTTGGAATAAAATATTTTTCTGAGATTCCCCATTCACACTTGAAACCACTTTGAACCTAGCCTCCCCACCACTCTATAAATTGGTGTTTTTCTCATTTGGTAGGGTTATGAAGTGAATTGGGAAGTTTAGGGAAGAGTAAAAGTGGATCCACTCCAATTATCCAACCATTTAAATAAGGGTATCTCTTGAATAAAGGATCCCTTCGACGAAGCCTTCTTCTTCTCCTTCGCATTGTAATGCTTTTGTTTGTGTAATAAACTTATTTGTTCTTCTTTTATTTCTTCTATTTTCTTCTGTTTTGTTTAAATTTATTCTTCTATTAATCTTCCTTTTTTTTATGTAATTCTTGAGTAGAAGTGTTATTGGGTTATACCCATTATAAATTTTTTCACATGAAAAACGCTTCTACGATGATTATGCCACCCATGGAAGAGTAGTCTTTTAGTAATCGATCTATCTTCTACCCTCTTCATTTAATTATTTTTAATCATTGAGAAACTGTAAATAATTTAATATGATCCATTAATTGTGTTTTTAAATTGTATGAAACTAATAAAGATATTGAATAATTAACACAAAAACACCCGAGGTCGAGATTTTTTGTAAATTGTGAGAGCGCGATCTTAATCGGTAATGCAAGACCACACGAGATAAATTTATAGAGTTAAAATATAATCCCTAAACACAATTCATCCTAATTTCCAGAATGTATATGTGATCTAATTAACCACTGTCCATAATCTAACCTTATAACAATAATCAAAGCAGGGTGCTGCGATTGCTTGTTCTGAAGCTAGCCTGGGGTTTAAGTAATTCCATCTTTGTGGTTAAGTTAACTCTTGTATGGTTCGAGGGTTAAAAAAATAGGGGATCATAATTAATTGGATATTGATTTAAATGATAATTATTAATAAGTAAATTAATAGGTAGATTTAGATTGATTACTCCTTTTAAATATTTCCTAAAAAAACATCTTTTTATTGTGTCATTTTAATCGAACTTCATTTTAAAACTAAAACAAAAAAAATGCAATCTTCTTTCAGCAAAATTATTCTAGATTTATAAACTTTAAACAACCCCCATCCTTTTAAGTAGTGTTTTAATTCTATTATATTTTATTTTTAGAATATCTTTTAGAAGTTATTTTAATTTACTTCCTCCTTTGAGAGACGACCTTGGTCTGCCACTCTGTTGCACCTAAGTACCCCAAAATCACACTAATCATTTGAGGGCACCCACGACAACGCTATTTCAAATTAGAGCTGTTTCCGGGGAGGCAAGTAATTATTTCAACCAATTAGAGGTATTCATTTTTTTTACATTTTATTCTCTTCCTCTCTTCTTTCTTCCTTCTTTACCCAATCTGATTTTTTCTTCTTCTTCTTCTTTTATTTTCTTCTACTTCTTTTTTGACCATCAACTCAAACGTCAAATTTTTATCTTACTATGGTCCACTTTCTTTATTTTTATCTTTAATTGATTTCTGACATGAACTAACCCCAAGGATCTCTTAGATATTGACCCTGAGATTGAACGTAGCCTTAGGGCATGAATCAGACATTCTCAGTCTACGGGAAGTTTCAACAATCAACCAGTTGGAGAATTACTCCAATATGATAACATTGAAATTGGAAGAAATTAAAATTCAACCATAAAACAAGAACCAATGGCTGAAAATAATGGAAATGAACTTAATAGAACCATTCAATAATTGGTTGTACCTGATATTAACTATCAACCAAATTTTATTGCATACCCAGATCTTGAATCGTACTTTGAACTAAAATCTGAGCTAATTCACTTACTTCCAAAGATTCATGGCCTCTATGTTGAGGATCCCAATAAAAATTTGAATTAATTTAATGTGTTTTTCTCAACCTTGAAACCAAGAAATGTATCTAAAGACCAAATAAAATTAAGAGCATTACCATTTTCACTTGATGTAGCTGCGAAAGATTGGAGGTATTATTTACAACCCGAAGATGTAACTTGTTGGAACGATTTAAAATGTATTTTCTTGAAGATATTTTTTCCAACATCAAGGAACACTTCCATTCGTAAAGATATATCAGGGATCAAGAAAGCACAAGGGGATTCAATGTATGAGTACTGGGAGCAATTCAAGAAGTTGTGTGCAAGCTGCCCAAATCACCAAATCAGTGAGCAACTACTCATACAGTACTTCAATGAAGGACTCACACCTATGGAGAGAAGTATGGTGGATGTTGCAGCTGGAGGAGCATTGGTGGACAAGACACTAGAAGCTGCACTAGCATTGATCAACAAAATGTCCAAAAACTCCCAAAAATTTGGCGATCGAGGTGCATCACATGTCAGGGGAGTACATTAGGTAAGTCCATATTCTCTTGAAAGTCATTTGATTGAAACCAAGTTAGAATAATTGACAACTATGGTGAAACATATTGCTTTGGCACAAAATACATCCCAACCCCCTCTTTCAAGGCCTTGTGGTATTTGCACTGAGACAAGCCACCCAACTGATTGTTGCCCACAACTCCAAGAAACAGAAGATTGTGCAGCAGTGTTCCCTGAGAGACCATATCAGCAACAACAACGACAACCATATCCCCAAAAGAAGTATGATCCAACATACAAAAAAGGGTGGAAGGATCAATCATACATGAGGTATGGCTCTGGATAACAGCAAAGTCCCTCTTTTCAACAAAACTTCCTGTAGCCTCCACCTTACCAGTAGGTTTTCCAACAACCCCAATGGATATTTTAATCTCAAGCATCAACAAGCCGACAACAAGGAAATCCCCCACCCAAGGTTGATTCTAACACTGATGACCTTTTGAAGAAAATTGTTCTTAATCAATAGAATGAGCTGAAAAGTAAAGGTTTGGAGCTGAGGGAGTTGAAGACTCAAATGAACCAGATTTCCACCTCCCTCCATGAACTTGTAAGTAAGAATTATGGAAATCTACTTTCCCAACCCACTCCAAATCCAAAGGGGAATGTTAGTGCCATCACATTGAGAAGTGGGAAGCAAATGAAAGATACATCTATACCTACCATTCCCCCAGGATTCACCTCAACTCTAGAGAAGCTGCATTCCATACCAACTGATGAGAAATCCAAGTAGAAAGATAAAGGTAAGAAAAAGATTGATGATGTTCCTCCTAAACCCCTTACTTTTCCAAACAGGGTTGTTCATACCAAGAAGATGGCTAAAGAGGCGATGGAAAAGGAGGTTTTGGACACATTCAAGCGCGTTGAGATCAACATCCCTCTACTTGAAGCCATCAAAAAAATCCCAAGGTTTGCCAAATTCTTAAAAGAACTTTGCACCAATAGAAGAGGGATCAAGGGAAATGAGAGGATCAATCTTGGAAGAAATGTGTCAGTACTCATTACACCAACTCTAGAAATGTCGATAAGGTGCCAGGATCCAGGGACATTCACCATATCATGCACCATAGGGGAGTCACACTTTTCTGATACACTTTGTGATTTGGGAGCTTCCATAAAGGTGATGCCTCACTCTATATTCTCTTCCTTGCAGGTTGGTGAGTTGAATCTGACAAGAGTAGTGGTGAAATTGGCGAATAGAGCTACGACATATCCAGCGGGAGTTCTTGAGGATGTACTTGTTCGGGTAAGAGACATGATCTTTACCGCATATTTCTACGTTCTTAACATGAAGGATGATCAGCTAAGTTCTCATTCCCCCATTATATTAGGTTGGACCTTCTTTAAAACTACAAAAACTATCATAAATGTCAATGAGGGTACACTTTTCAAGGAATTTGGGGATGAAGTTGTGATATTTAATGTTATGGATTCCATAAAGTACCCCTTAGAGGATCATACTGAATTTGTTATCTCCCATTTTGAACCACCAAGTAAAATCACCATGGAATTGGATTTTCCTATGCTTAGGGAGATTATGAGTATTGGTTCTAGTTTTATGTTGAAGATTACTTCCACACCTATTTCTAAGGAACAAGACTCTCTAAGATTTGATATTGAAATGGAGTCATATTCTGATTTTGATCATGTGAACTCTGATTATGACATGGCTGTTGAGTATGCTGATGGATTTGAATCTTTATTCTCTGATTTTGATTATGTATATTCTGATATTGATTCTCTTTTTGCACATATTTTAGTTCCTTCTATGTCTCCATCCATACACCACCCCCCTACACTGGAACTCAATCCATTGCCACCAAATCTCAAATACTCATACTTGTTGAGTGGTGAGAAATTACCTGTTATTATTGCTAACAATCTCCCTTTTGAACATGAAGAAAAACTTCTGAATCTTTTGAGGGATAACATCAGGGCAATCAGGTGGACCTTGGCTGACATATCAGGTATTAGCCCCTCTATTTTCATGCATAGGATTATTTTAGAGGATGGGGCTAAACCAGTGAGGCAACCACAAAGGAGACTCAATCCAACCCTTCTAGAGGCTGTTAAAAATTGGTTGAAAAATTGCTCGAGGAAGGTATAATTTAACCTATTTCTGACTCACAATGGGCTAGCCATGTTCAGGTTGTACCAAAGAAAACGTGTTTCACTGTTATAAAAACTAAAAATGATGAGTTAGTTCCTGTGAGAGTACTAAACAGTTGGCAAGTGTAGAGGCCCAAAGCCTGACGTACATGAACATTAAATTACTTTTTTGGAATACTTAATAAATAAAAAAACAGACACACAAGGACCGTAATAGTTTACTGTCTTTGGAAACTCAAAACGTAATCTTCTAATCGTGGTGAAAGATCTTCAACATCTCCCATAAAGATCTTTCCCTTTTGGTTTTCTTACCTAAAACCTTTCTTTAAATCCTGGGGAAAATAAAACATATAAAGGGTGAGATCAAATGCTCAGTAAGGGTAATAATGGATAAAATAAAACAAATCATATACATTTGAACTTAAAAATATGAACATAATGTTTAAACATCAAAATCTTGGGCAGTGACATAAAACATGGCAGTACATAAGGCATAGATCATAAATAAACATTAATCATGATAAAATGGCACGGTAATAAAACATGTTACTATGACAACCATTAAGCACATGATTTTATTTCCATAGTATCCAAGGCATTACTGCCAAGACAATCTTAGTGGACAAAGTCCCTTTCTGAATCGAGTTCACTCCTTGTTCCAGTCCTGTAGTACTAAACCAGATTAACTTACCGTTCCAGCCATGTCTATCTCTTGAGATACAAATCTTTACCCAATGAATTGGAGGGAGATATAGGTCCCACCCATCTCATAATTAAATCATTCTTATTTGTTCCACAAAATAAAGAAACATCATTCATAATAACCCAATGAATAAAATGAGTTTCATAAACATCATTCCATCATCACATAATCCATATAAAAGAAATGGATATCATTTCATAATAAGAAAATTGAAACCATGTAAATAATAGAGGAATTATACTTGAAACATAATCATACTAAATAATGACATCTTAGATGGAAAATAGTTTTGACAAAACGCTTGAAATGAATTCTTGAGGAAAATATCCTTTTTTCTTCAAAAACATTTTCTTTTCACAAAATGCCATGAAATTTTAAAAGAAAAGGATTTTGTTAAAAATACTTATGAAATATTATAGTGTAAGATTCATGAAAATAATTCATTATGAAACTATAAAAATCCATTCATGCTGTATAAGTTAAAAATAACATTCTTCTCGTACTTTTGTCAGAAAAGTCAAAAAGTACCTCATATGGTAAACCAAAGAAAGATTCCTTCCATACGATGTGGTAAAAATAGAAAAGGGTAAAAATGACTTTAAACATACATGGAAGAAAATTAAACATTTTATGAAAACATTTTGAGAACATATGGACATGGATAATAATCATAGCCCCAGTAAATACTTATGAATAAACAATCTCGGATAAGAATGAGATTGGAATAATTATCCCTTACAAAGATCTTTTTGTAAATAAAATAAATCACTTATGTGTATTCACTATAAGGTCACATAAATAATGTATAAATACATGATAAGATATAAAAATTCATTTCTCATATAATCAAAGAATGATATAAACAAGAAAGAGAAGATCAACCCAAAGAACGGAAATTGGGTTAAGATGTTCCCTTACCTCGTGTCTGACTTGACTCAATCATTCTTTAATATCCTGAATAATAAACCAAAGTTAATTTCTACTTGATTAAGAACCTTTTTCAAATTTATTATTCCTTTTATATCACTTATTACCATATTATAAACATTATGTAACCATTTAAGTTAATAATGTTTGTTTTGTCGATATTTGGTACTTGAGTCAAAAATGGACTTCTTATAATTACATGTTGTTCATGTGGTCAAAGGTTAATTATATCCATAATTATATTCATGATTTATATATCATATATATCATATATATCTAGTATATACATGTATTTATAATAGTACATAACATATGGAGGTAAGAAATGAAATGCACCATTCATGGAGACTATAAGTCGTACGTAAGCATGAACGCTACTTTCATTTATATTTCTTATTTTAATGGAATTAAAACATAATGATACACAGTTATATTATAATTACAGTATAATATCATATATAATATCATTAAATCTATCCCTTATACATCTCATATAAGGCATTAACGAGTCACATCACTTTAAGGGGGCGATAGTCCGCACTTCCTCAAATGAGATTATCGTATTTACCCACTATGGAAACCATAAAGTATTGATATAATTGAGAAGTAAATAAGCATAAGGAAATCATAAAAATAATATATATCATATATAAATACAGTTCCATCATAATGGACACCATGAGAGGCAGTCAGAGAAAATCGAACAATCATCGTTTCGTGAGGCATTAGTTTTCCATCCACAGAAACATTATGTTCTTCATCCATTAGATGGATGTGTGTGTAAGTGTATTTCTAATACTTCTCATAAAAACATCCTGGTATATTTAGGATACTGTTTTTATTACAAAATAAAGGATTACAAAGATTTTAGGGGTTAGATAAATAGAATAAAAGAAAACAACTTAAGAGAAACTATTACCTTTAATTTGGGTAACTTTATTTGGTTTGAACCAAAAGGACTTCTTGAAGTGCCTTCTACCTAATGTAAGGCTTCTAGGGGGAGGAGAGGGATTTAGAGAGCTTAATTGGGCAGAGTTTGGACGATCCAAATGGCTTGAGATGTGTGAGGAATTGGATAGAAATGGTCTCCTTTTATAAGGGGGAGGAGGGGCTCTTTTGGAATGTGTGAAAATATTATTTTATTATAAACTTATCATCAGTTTCAAAAGGTCCAGAAATAATTAAGGATGAAGATAAGATGACTCATGGTCGAAATAAAATCATACAATCATAATTGGACTTGTTTTGGATAATATTTTAATCATTATAATCTAATTTATTTAAATCATTTATTAATGAGGTAAATACTGCATCATTATTGTGTCATAAATAATTTAATTTATTTGATGTCTAAAAATTATAGAAAAAATACCAACATGTAGGAAATATTTTTATCTTTCCAATTAACATTTATAGTATAAAAGATAATTTATATATCCCCTTATAAAAATTAATTACTAAAAGATTTTTGTTAATGCCAATTTTGTCTTTACATTAAATTAATTAATCTAATGTGTCATTGTCTTTCATAAGTGGCTCCATGGGGTCCCACAATAGACCCAAGGATGCCCATGGTCGGCCATTACTAATCCAATATGGTTTGGACAAGTTTTAAGGTAATTTTGAATTATTATAATATTCTTTTAACCTTGAATTACCTTATTTACCTTTAACCGTGGTAAATAAAAGTAAAAAGTTACTATTCACCAAAAAATATTTTTATCTAATTGAAACACATTTTACTCCTTGATATTAACCGTTTCTCTCTTATTTTCGAAATTTAACTCACAGAAGTGTTAAAATTAAGTTTTATGAACAATTGCAAAAGCTCCTAGGAGGTGGGTAAAAGATGGTGAAAAGTTCAATACAATTTTTTTATAAATCTAAAATTATTATAAAATGACTATAATTAATTTCATTGAACTTATATAAGTATTATGTATCTATTTTTACATAAAATAAATTTAAATCAAATAGATTATTTTTAAAAAAAAAAGTCAGTTTTAACCAAAAACTCAGTATTTTCACTATTCATCAAAAATTGAAGTTTTTCAGAAAAATACCAAAAATTTAGCCTAAGCTATATTTGATATTCCGAATTCAAAAATGATGTATAATTTTCCAAATTCAATACATATAAGTGTCATTAATTGATTTTAAAATTAATTCTTGTTGTCAAAGCAAATAGCGTGTTTTTAAGAAATAATAATTATCAAAAGATTGAAACTTGTTTATGTCCAATTTCAAAGTGAAATTAATTCCAATGACCAACATTGGATTAAATGGTAAAAATATATTCTAATTACACTTTAAAACCAATTAAAAATATAATCTAACCATATAAATTATTACGATGAAAAAATTTGTTTTTAATTAAAATATAGCATGTTTTTACTATTTATCAAAATATGAAAGTTATCAGAATAATATCAAAAGGCGGAAAAACTGAATTTTTTGAAAAATACTTATTTTACCCGAAAAAATTATTTTATTCTCATACCATGTTCTAGAAAATATGTAAGATGAATAATTATGTTATAAAATTAAAAATATAGTTAATACTATTCATAACGGCTAGTCCATAATAATATTTTAATAATATATCGTTGTTTAGTGAAACCCGGTATTGCGTACTACACACGCTATCAAGGAAGGTCGTGATTGCGTGTAATGCAATCCAAGTCAGGGCTACGTGTAGTGAAAACTCTGTTTGTTGTTGCATATAACATAATCAAAACTTATTTCATTTATACATTAAACAAAATCTATACTTAATGTTGCGTAGAATAATTTCCACAAAACGAACTTGATATTGTGTGTATCACGAGCCAAGAATAGTGTTGCGTATACTACAAGATAATATGGTGTTGTGTATAGCGCAAGATAATATTGGTGTAGCATACAACGGAATATATGAAATAAATTAAAAATAATATATCTCATAAAATCTCGGGGTGTTACATTCTACCCCCTTAAAATTAATTTCGCCCTCGAAATTCGTCGGGGTTATAAATGGTTTATTACAGGAGAGTTTCTTTCATAGAAACCCACATCGTAAAAAGGAATACAAAAACTCTTCTTTAAAAACTAAAGTATGAAACGTAACGGTTACCCAAATTAACTAATCACTGGGTTTCCACATAGGATAACATAGGTGAAAATATGGATATGGAAGAGAAATCTTACCATCAAGTTCTTATGGAGAGTGGTAGAGAAATGGCTATAAAAAATCCATCAATCACAAAGTCATAAATTTGTGATGATATAAGGTACCATCTGATTCATCAGATATAAGAGCACTTGGAAAACATTTTTGGCTTTCAAGATAATTTCCCTAATGTTGAATAATTTTTGAATTAAAAGAAATTCTTACTTGATTTTGGTACAATCTCATTATTGTTCATTTCTTGAACAATTTCCACTTCATCTTCTAAAGAAATGAAGTTGAATTTTTTTTTCCATGAAGTGTTGTAGATCATGTGATAGAATGATAGGTCATTCCATCTGTCTCAAACATAAGGTTAGAAAATGTTATATACATAAGTCCATCTATGGTGATATTATTCTATATGGTTCCAAAAATGGACTTATACTTCATCTATCATACCACTTAATAAAATAAAACTAGTTTCTACTAACCAAGGACTTCCTGTAGGCTAGTGGTAGGCGATAAAGGCCTATCGCACATCGGTTGTGGGTTCGATTCCCGCAACCTTGTCCGACGCGACGGGTTGTCGCTCTTCCTCCAGGTTGTCCTTTTTCTAAAACTACACTATTATAACATTACAGAAATAATTTCGAAAAAAAGTTCTAGCCTTAAACAATACTATCTGATGTCCTATATAACCCTTTCCAATCTTTAGACTTATCAAAAATACATATGTACAATCTCATAGTATACAGAAAATGATTACTGTAAGGGTCACATAACAAGATCGTGAATAACATCATTTATCATACGATATATCTTGTTGGTCACATTCCAAACATGTGAATTCCTTAATCATGTGTTCTCTTGAAACAGAAATTACCATAGAACCTTAGTGAAAACATGAATGTTGTGAAAAGGTAACTCTTTTCACAAACCAAAATCCCAATATTTCTATATACTCAAACCATGATATAACATTGTCCTTATATCAGTCTTGAGCTCATTTCATTTTCTCTTTATCCCTTCATTATGTACATATCATCTTCTTTCCAAAAATATTTCAATCACTTTTCATGGTTACCGGTACCATAAAATTATTGAAGACCATAATAGTCCAATACATAAATATTCCAATATTCCACAGTACTATATAAAAAAATATTTTGGAATCCCATTACATAAACACTTAATCATTCCACCACATCGTTGTCATATTGAACATTGCTAATAGTGATCGCATGTGACTTCCCTTTGTCCTTCTCCTTAATTGGTTTCTCATGTCAATCATCATTAACCCTTGGATTAGGGCATTGATTAGAATAATGCCCCATTTCCTTACACTTGAAACATTGAACTGTTGGTGGAGCGTTCTCTGTAGTCTTTTATCTATTCGTATCATTAGCTACCTTTTTCCCATTACTTCGACACTCAACTACTTGATGACCTACTTTTCCACACTTAAAACATTTTCTAGTCCTTTTAAGATAATCTCCACCATTCTTCTTTCCACACTTTGAGCATAAAGAAACATTCACCTTCTTTTCACCATTGTTCTGAGATTTCTCCTTGAACTCCATCTTTCGTTTCTTGTCAAAACCATGAGATGGATATGTAACACCAACTTCCAGTTCTACCTTGATAGCACAACACACAATTTCATCATAGCTACTAAAGTCTCTTATAGCTAATTCCCTTCGAAGACTTGGTTTTAAGCCACTGAAGAATCGATCAACTTTACTTTCAGGTTGGATGATAAAGCCAGATGCATACCTTGCAAGCCTTGTAAAATTCGCCTCGTATATACCAACAGATTCATCATTCTTTTGCTTAAGCTCTAGGAAATCCTTTTCCATATTTGTTCAAAGAATACGAGGGAAGTAATTATTGAAAAATATGTTCTTGGACTCATCCCATACCATGGATTCAATATCATCTCGGGGCCTCATATTCTTAATTAGAGTCCACCATTGATCTGCTTCACCTTCTAAACGGTAAATAGCCAGAATGAATTTTTCATGTTCCGAACAGCGAAGTATGGAAAATATATTTTCAATGGTACTGATCCATTGTTCATCAAAAAGTGGATTATAAGACCCACTGAAAGAAGGGGGATATTTCCTCATGATGTAATCAATAGAATATTGTTCCCTTCTCTGCTCATTCGGAATTCCAGAATGATTCATAGCATGAGAAAGTATAGCAATAATATTTTTCACTCCATCTCCCATAACATTGGTTTTTTATAAGGACAATCATTGCATTGTCTATGACATTGATCAACACGGTTCCTTCAGGTTTCATCTGTCGTCTAAAACCCAAAAAGAATAGTGTGAGAAGAAAAAATCATGATAGGTAAAACAAAATAATAAAGGGGGAGTAACTTCAATATCTAACATCTTATGATTAATTCTAAGATCATTACCATAATTCTAGGACTATAACCTATACTTATACTTAACCTTAGGGATGTCCCCATACATACCTTATTAATATCTCTAGGGATCTCACTAAAGTTTTCACATCCTAGTTTCCGATGGTTAACTAAACCTTTCCTCTAATACCAACTGTAGAGACCCAAAGCCTGACGTACATGGACCTTACATTACTTTTGAGGAATACTTAATACATAACAAAAACAGACACACAAGGAACGTAATAGTTTAGTGTCTTTGGAAACTCGGAACGTTATCTTCTAATCGTGGTGAAAGATCTTCAACATCTCCCATAAAGATCTTCCCCTTTTGGTTTTCTTACCTAAAACCTTTCTTTAAATCCTGGGGAAAATAAAACATATAAAGGGTGAGTTCAAATGCTCAGTAATGGTAAGCATGGATAGAATAAAAAAATCATATACATTTGAACTTAAAAACATGAACATAATGTTTAAACATCAAAATCTTGGGCAATGACATAAAACATGGAAGTACATAAGGCATAGATCATAAAGAAACATTAATCATGATAAAATGTCATGGGAATAAAACATGTTATTATGGAAACCATTAAGCACATGATGTGATTTCTATAGTAGCCAAGGCATTGCTACCAAGACCATCTTAGTGGACAAAGTCCCTTTCTGAATCGAGTTCACTCCTCGTTCCAGTCCTGTAGTACTGAACCAGATTAACTTACCCTTCCATCCATGTCTATATCATGAGATATAAATATTTACCCAATGCATTGGAGGGAGATATAGGTCCCACCCATCTCATAATGAAATCATTCTTACTTGTGCCACAAAATAAACATACATCATTCATAATAACCCAACGAATAAAATGGGTTTTATAAACATCATCCCATCATCACATAATCCATTTAAAAGAAATGGATATCATTTCATAATAAGAAAAGTGAAACCATGTAAATAATAGATTCATTATACTTGAAAAAAAATCATACTAAATAATGACATCTTAGATGGAAAATAGTTTTGACAAAACACTTGAAATGAATTCTTGAGGAAAAAATCCTTTCTTCTTCAAAAACATTTTCTTTTCACAAAATTCCATGACATTTTAAAAGAAAAGGATTTTTTTGAAAATACATATGAAATATTGTAGAGTAATATTCATTAAAATAATGCATTATGAAACCGTAAAAATCCGTTCCTGCCATATAAGTTAAAAATAACATTCTTCTCGTACTTTTTTCGGAAAAGTCAAAAAGTACCTTGTATGGTAAACCAAAGAAAGATTCCTTCCATACGATGTGGTAAAAGTAGAAAAGGGTAAAAATGAATTTAAACATACATGGAATAAAAATAACCATTTTATGAAAACATTTTGAGAACATATGGACATGGATAATAATTATAACCCCAGTAAATACTTACAAATAAACAATCTCAGATAAGAATGAGATTGAAATAATTATCCCTTACAAAGATCTTTTTGTAAATAAAATAGATCACTTATGTGTATTAACTATAAGGTAACATAAAGAACGTATAAATACATGATAAAATATAAAAATTCATTTCTCACATAATCAAAGAACGACATAAACAAGAAAGAGAAGATCAACCCAAAGAATGGAAATTGGGTTAAGATGTTCCCTTACCTCGTGTGTGACTTGACTCGATCTTTCTTTAATATCCAGAATAATAAACCAAAGTTAATTTATACTTTCTTAAGAACCTTTTTAAAATTTATTATTCCTTTTATATCACTTATTACCATGTTATAAACATTATGTAACCATTTAAGTTAATAATGTTCATTTTGTCGATATTTGGTACTTGAGTCAAAAATGGACTTCTTATAATTACATGTTGTTCATGTGGTCAAAGGTTAATTATATCCATAATTATATTCATGATTTATATATCATATATATCATATATATCCAGTATATACATGTATTTATAATATTACATAACATATGGAGGTAAGAAATGAAATGCACCATTCATGGAGACGGTAAGCCGTACGTACGCTTGAACGCTACTTTCATTTCTATTTCTTATTTTAGTGGAATTAAAACATAATAATTCATAGGTATATTATAATTCCAGTATAATATCATATATAATATCATTACATCCATCCTTTATACATCTCACATAAGGCATTAACGAGTCACATCACTTTAAGGGGGCGGTAGTCCGCACTTCCTCAAATGAGATTTTCGTATTTACCCACTATGGAAACCATAAAGGATTGATATAATTGGGAAGTAAAGAAGCATAAGGAAATCATAAACATAATATATATCCTATATAATTACAGTTCCATCATAATGGCCACCATGATAGGTGGTATGAGAAAATCGAACAATCATCGTTTCGTGAGGCGTTAGTTTTCCATCAACAGAAACATTATGTTCTTCATCCATTAGATGGAGGTGTATGTAAGTTTAGTTCGAATAATTCTCATAACAACATCCTAGAATATTTAGGATACTGGTGTTGTTAAAAAATAAAGGATTACAAAGAGTTTAGGGGTTGGAGAAGTCGAATAAAATAAAATAACTTAAGAGAAACCATTACCTTTAATTTGGGTAACTTCCTTTGGTTTGAACCAAAAGGAATTCTTGAAGTGACTTATGACTAATGTAAGGCTTATAGGGGGAGGAGAGGGATGTAGGTAGCTTAATTGGGCAGATTTTGGATGAGACAAATGGCTTTAGAGGTGTGATTAATTGGATAGAAATGGTCTCCTTTTATAAGGGGGAGGAGGGGCTCTTTTGGAAGGTGTGAAGATATTATTTTATTATAAACTTATATTCAGTTTAAAAAGGTCCAAAAATAATGAAAGATTATTATAAGATGACTCATGGTCGGAATAAAATCATCCAATCATAATTGGACATGTTTTGGATAATATTTTAATCATTATAATCTAATTTATTTCAATCATTTATTAATGAGGTAAATACTGCATCATTATTGTGTCATAAATAATTTAATTTAGTTGTTTTCTAAAAATTATAAAAAAAATACCAACAAGTAGGAAATATTTTTATATTTACAATGAATATTTATAGTATAAAAGATAATTTATATATCCCCATATAAAAATTAAATACTAAAAGATTTTTGTTAATGCCAATTTTGTCTTTACATTAAATTAATTAATCTAATGTGTCATTGTCTTTCATAAGTGGCTCCATGGGGTCCCAAAATCGACCCAAGTATTCCCATGGTCAGAAATTACTCATCCAATAAGGTTTGGACAAGTGTTAAGGTAATTTTGAATTATTATAATATTCTTTTAAGCTTGAATTTCCATATTTACCTTTAACCGTGGTAAATAAAAGTAAAAAGTTACTATTCATCAAAAATTATTTTTATCTGATTGAACCACAGTTTACTCCTTGATATTAACCATGTGTCTTGGATTTTAGAAATTCAACTCAGAGAAGCAGTAAAATTATGTTTTATGAACAATTTCAAAAGCTCCTAGGAGGTGGGTAAAAGACGGTGAAAAGTTCAATACAATTTTTTTTATAAATCTAAAATTATTATAAAATGACTCCAATGAATTTAATTGAAATTATATAAGTATTATGTATCCATTTTTACCTAAAATAAATTTAAATCAAATAAATTATTATTTAAATAAAAAGTCGTTTTTAACCAAAAACCCAGTGTTTTCACTATTCATCAAAAATTGATGTTTTTCAGAAAAATACCAAAAATTCAGCCTAAGTTATATTTGATATTCCGAATTCAAAAATTATGTATATTTTTTCAAATTCAATACATAGAAGTGGAATTAATTAATTTTAAAATTAATTCCCGTTATCAAAACAAATAGCATGTTTTTAAGAAACAATAACTATCAAAAGATTGATACTTGTTTATGTCCAATTTCAAAGTGAAATTAATTCCAATGACCAAAATTGGATTAAATGGTAAAAATATATTCTAATTACACTTTAAACCCAATTAAAAAGATAATATAACCATATAAATTATTGCGATGAAAAAAGTTGTTTTTAATTAATATATAGTGTGTTTTTACAATTCATCAAAATATGAAAGTTATCAGAATAATATGAAAATTTTATCCCAAGTAAATTTTTATATCCTGATTCCAAAGAAGAATTTTATTTTGTCAAATTGAACTTATAAACATGTCAAAAACTAGATTTAAAGTGGGTGCGCAATCAAAAAGCGGCAAAACTGAATTTTTTGAAAAATACTTATTTTACCTGAAAATTTTATTTTATTCTCATACCATGTTCTAGAAAATATGTAAAATGAATAATAATGTTATAAAATTCAAAATGTAGTTAATACTATTCATAACAGCTAGGCCATAATAATATTATAACAGTACATCATTGTTTAGTGAAACCCGATATTGCGTACTACACACGCTATCAAGGAAGGTCGTGATTGCGTGTAATGCAAGCCAAGTCAGGGCTACGTATAGTGAAAAATCCGTTTGGTGTTGCGTATAACATAATTAAAACTTATTTCATTTATACATTAAACAAAATCTATACTTAATGTTGCGTTGAATAATTTCCACAAAACGAACTTGATATTGTGTGTATCGTGAGCCAAGAATAGTGTTGCATATACTGCAAGCTAATATGGTGTTGCGTATAGCACAAGATAATCTTGGTGTAGCGTACAACAGAAGATATGAAATAAATTAAAAAGAATATATCTCATAAAATCTCAGGGTGTTACAACGAGTGTGTATTGATTATAGGAAACTAAATCAATCCACTCGTAAAGACCATTTCCCACTTCCATTCATTGACTAGATGCTTGAGAGACTTTCAGGTAGGACATATTATTTCTTCTTGGATGGTTTCTCTGACTATTTTCAGGTTCCCATCGCAGCAGAGGACCAGGAGAAGACGACATTCACCTTCCCATTCGGTACCTTTGCTTACCGAAGGATTCCATTTGGACTTTGCATTTCCCCAGGTAACTTCCAGAGATGCATGGTGAGTATTTTCTCAGATTTTATTGAGACTTGCATGGAGGTATTTATGGATGATTTTACAGGTTATGGATCCTCATTTGATGAATTTCTCTCTAGTATTGGTGATGTGTTGCATCGTTCTATTGAGAAGAATCTGGTCTTAAATTTTGAAAAATGTCATTTCATGGTTGAAAAGGGAATTGTCTTAGGTCATATAGTCTCACAACATGGCATTGAAGTTGATAAATCTAAGGTAGAAATTATTTCATCCCTGCCATATCCTACATGTGTGCGTGATGTTCAATCATTCCTTGGACATGCTGGATTTTATCGACGCTTCATCGGAGATTTTAGTAAGATCGCTCTACCCTTATCTCGATTGCTTCAAAAAGATATTGACTTCAATTTTGATGATTCATGAAGGGTATCATTTGATGAGATAAAGAAGTGTCTGACCACTCCACCGATCATACAGCCCCCGCGGTGGGACCTTCCATTTGAGCTTATGTGTGATGCATCCAACTTCGCGGTTGGAGTTGTCTTATCTCAGAGGGTGGAGGGACGTTCACATGTGATTTCATATGCATCGAGGACGTTGTATTCTGCACAATCAGACTACACCATAATAGAAAAAAAATTTCTTGCAATTATATTTTCTTTAGATAAATTTCGTTCATATTTATTGGGATCTAGAGTAGTTTTTTTTTTCTGACCATGCAGCTTTGAGGTACCTCCTAAAGAATCCAGATTCAAAGCCATGACTTATCCGTTGGATTCTCCTTCTTCAAGAGTTTGACATTGAGATAAATGACAAGAAGGGTTCAGAGAATTTGGTGGCAGACAACATGAGTAGGCTTACTCACACACTAGAGGGTGACACCTTGGACCAGGTACCACTTCGGGACACTTTCCCCAATTAGCATCTCTATACCATCTCAGTTACGCATCCTTGGTATGCTGATTTATTTAATTACATTGTTTCTTCTGAAATCCTAGAAAATTTGAAGAACCATCAAGTCCAAAAATAAAAAAGTGAGTCTAGGTTTTATTTGTGGGATGATCCTTTCCTCTGGCGCATGTGTAGTGACCAAGTCATTAGGAGGTGTGTTCCCGATCATGATTTTGAGTCTGTTTTGCATTTTTTTCATACACTTGCTTGTGGTGGACAATTTGGACCGCAACGAACAGCTAGGAAAGTTTTGGACTCTAGATTATATTAGCCTAGCTTATTCCATGATGCCCACGTGTTTTGTAAGTCATACTCTCATTGCCAACACACTGGGAACATTTCTAGGAGACATGAGATGCCCCAACAACCCATACTATTCTGTGATATTTTTGATGTATGGGGCATCGATTTTATGGGTCCTTTTCCTAGTTCATTTGGATTTTTTTATATTTTGGTTGTTGTTGATTATGTGAGTAAATGGGTGGAGGCCAAGGCCACCAGGACTGACGATTCTCATGTTGTTGTGGATTTTGTCAAGGCTCAAATTTTCTGCAGGTTTGGAGTACCAAAGGCCATCATCAGTGACCAAGGGACACACTTTTAAAATAGGAATTTTTCTTCCCTCCTTCGAAAGTATGGGGTGACACAAAAAACATCAACACCATACCACCCCCAAACAAATGTCTAGGTTGTGGTTTCAAACCGTGAGTTGAAACAAATCTTGGAGAAAACTGTGGATCCAAATACGAAGTATTGGGGCAAGTGCTTGGATTATGCGTTGTGGGCTTATAGGACAGCATAAAAGACCCCCATTGGTATGTCCCCATTTCGGATTTTTTTTGGGAAAGCGTGTCATCTCCCCGTGGAAGTTGAGCATCGGGCTTATTGGGCTATAAAGAAATGCAACATGGATTTGGCCCAATCTAGAATTCAAAGCAAGTTGCAAATTCAAGAGCTTGAGGAGATTCTACTGTCATCATATGAGAACTCAAGGCTCTACAAGGAAAGATCAAAAGCAGATCATGACAGAAGGATCCAATAAAGGGAGTTTCATGTTGGAGAGAAAGTCCTTCTCTAAAGTTCACGACTGAAGCTGATGCCTGGAAAGTTGTGTTCCAGATGGTTAGGTCCTTATTTTGTCACTGATTTTTTTCCTTATGGTGTAGTGGATATCAGACAAGAGGACACAAGAAGGAGATTTACAGTCAATGGGCAAGGTTTGAAGAGATAGATTGAGGGACTTCCTACTGATGCAGTGGATTTTATCACACTACATGACCCCATCATCACTTGATCACATCAGGCTGTTCCTAACCCTTTAACTTTGTTATTATTTGTCCTATTTAAAATTATAGATTTCATGTGCATATATCATCTCATGGGTTCACATTGAGGACAATGAAATATTTTATGTTTGGGGGAGGGAACCTTTTAGTTTAGTAATTTCAATTATTTTCCTGATTTAAAAAAACAAAAAAAAAATTGTGTGTTTTTCAAATTTTATGTTTTTATTTTTCAATTTTCTTTGTGTTTTTGAAATTTTTGAGCTAAAATGATTCTCATCAAAATTTTGAAAAGCATATCAATGATTTAAACAATTTATTCCATGAAACTAAGCTTAAATGAATTCTGAAAATGACTTTGTTTCAAGTTCAAATATTTGTAATTTCATGAAAACTACATTGAATTTTGAATCCCATGCCACATCTCACTGTATTTATATTTGAAACCACATTATTGTGAGGCTTATAAACCATTATTTTCATATTCTTTACATTCACCTCACTTCTTGAGAGAACCAAACCATGCTTGATTTAACCAGAATTTGATTTATTTCCGTCAAAACTTGAGGGTTTGAGGTACTTATGTTTAAATGATTGAGGAATTTGTTTGGTATTAAAGCCCCTATTTCAAAGAATCCTTTTTTCTAATGGCATAAAATGAACATTTAATCCTTGTAGCCCTTATAATACATGAACAGCCTGTTAGGTTAGCCACATTACAAGCCAATTTTCCCTATCCAACCAACTCTTGAAGTGAAATTGCATAATCTAGTTAAACTTATGTGTGCGGGAAGCTATGTTGTGTTGTGATACAACATTCTGTGATGCTTTGTGTGGAAAATTAAATTATTAAGAGATGTGTTTGATAATAAAGAAAAACATTATATTGAAAGATGTTCCTTTCTGGATCTTTCATGATAAAAGAAGTTGTGCTTTTATTGAGCTTCTAATAAAGGGGGAAAGTTGTGCCTATCTTGATCTTTTATGAAAATCATGTTCGAGAAGATTGACATTTTTACTACAGAAATGTTGAATGGTGTGCTAATTCCTTTATTTTTCATGATTATGGAGCTGAATTGATACTATGGGGATTGAGGAGAAGACCATATTTAAGTGAAAATTAGATTAATGCAATTTTTCTTCAAAAAGAGTTAAGCCCTCCTCATTCAGCCTCAGAGTTTTTCACATCTAAATCCTACCAACCAAAAGCCACAGAACAACCCTGAGAAGTCCTCATGATAAAAATATGTCCTTGAATCACATCGTATGGTGATGTAGGAATTTATCAAGACTATGGTGACCCTTGTATGAGTTTGGATGAGAAAGACATTGCAAAAAAATTGATATTTGTGTGATAAAAGAAAATTCAAGCGAGGTAAGTGTTTTATGCATGGGAGGATAAATGAAGTGGATATATATTGAATGATATAAATGGAGAACTTGAAATAATTATTTTTTTTACGAGGCTTGATATATTTTGTTTCTTTGTGTGTAATTGTTTGATCTCAAGGATATGTGTTTTAAAATTGGTTTTGATTTTATATTGATGTTTACTTGATATGAGGTTTTGCTCAGGAGTGAAAAAGGGTAAGTGTGGGGGAGTTGATAAAACACTATTCTATTTAATATTTTATTGATAATAAATGATATAATTTCCTCACATTGTGTTAAATATGTTTAATTAGAAAGTATTTGGGATTAGATCATTCATTTGAATATTTGATGAAAATTCCAGTTTTACCCTTTTAAAATCACTGTAGTATTTCAATCATAAATATTTTTAATTGAATTATTTGAACTTAATATTTTGTACCTGTGTTACTTACTTCATGGGATACAACTTTTATTCAGTACACTAGATAAAAAAATGCATTTGGATGGAGTAATTGGGCCATAAAGTAAAAGGTGGGCTGGACACGCCAGAACGGAGAAGCTTCTGTATTTTGGCCACAAGTACTTCATATGGGCTTGGATTGAGCCCAAATTTTGAGAAGAGATATAGGAACTATATACTCACATATTATATTTCTGTAAGTCTGGCCAAATCACGCGTTGTTGTGGTCAAATGGGCGGTGCATTTGGGAATTAAATATTTGGTCGAGATCCCCCATTCACACTTGAAATCACTTTGAACCTAGCCTCCCCACCACTCTATAAATTGATGTTTTTTCTCATTTGGTTGGTTTGGTACGTGAATTGGAAAGTTTAGGGAAGAGTAGAAGTGGATCCACTACAATTCTCCAACCATTTTAATAAGCGTAGCTCTTGAAGCAAGGATCCCTTTGACGAAGCCTTATTCTTCTCCTTCGTGTTGTAATGCTTTTGTTTGTGTTATAAACTTCTTTGTCCTTCTTTTATTTCTTCTCTTTTCTTATGTTTTGTTTAAATTTATTCTTCTATTAATCTTACTCTTTGGGCTAGAATTATTGAGTAGAAGTGTTATTGGGTTATACCCATTATAAACCTTTGCACATGCAAAACACTTCTACGATGATTACGCCACCCATGGAAGAGTAGTCTTTTAGTAATCGATCTATCTTTTACCCTATTCATTTAATTATTTTGAATCATTGAGTTACTATAATGCATTTAATATGATCCATTGATTGTGTTTTTAAATTGTAAGAAACTAAGAAATCAATTGAATAATTAACACAAAAACACGAGAGGTCGAGATTTTGTGTAAATTGTGAGAGCGCGATCTTAATCGGTAATACAAGAGCACGCGGGATAAATTTGTAGAGTTCAAATATAATCCCTAAACCACAATTTATCCTCATTTCCAGAATTGATATTTGCTCTAATTAAACACTGACCATAAGCTAACCTTATAACAACAATCAAAGCAGAGTGCTGCGATTGCATGTTCTGAAGCTAGCTTAGGGTTTAAGTAATTCCATCTTTGTGGTTAAGTTAACCCTTGTAGG